>JARHVA010000220.1:1905000-3105000 GCA_037957365.1 Torreya grandis
AGGAATCAACCTTAGGTGAGGACATAATGGGATAAGGGACATGATATTGTGGGATTTCCTCCTTTATATCATAAGGATATAATACCAATCTTCTCCTCTTCTTCTTTCCCACATCAGTCTCACATGGACCTTCATTGGCTATGAGGTGACCAGTAGCACTAGTGCCCTTAACATATTCCTAAATAGTTTTTTAGGGCTGCTCCTCAAGGGATTCCCTCTCATCAGTGCCTTCTTCTTGCTAGGGTGTAATATTTTCTAGGGCCAAAAAATTCTCCCAAGTGAGGTTAGGTCAGACAAAAGCTATTCCTTATTTAATTATGATTTATATGAGGTAGTGGTGAGATAGGGTTGTTTCAGTACCCTTTTGATATTCTTTGGACATTCTTTTCAAGATATTCCATAATAAATTAAGAACATTAATGACTCTATTATGTCTTAAATGATTTAAAATTTTGAAATACAGAGTGTAAATGAGGGAATAAATTCCCTCATAAATCATGTACCTAATAATATATGATGTTATATATCTTCATTATGTAAGTAGACTAAGTCTTTGCACACCTCCTTTGTTTAATACTAATCTTTCATTTGCTTGACAAACTTTCTACCTAGCCTCCTAGCCATTGGGTCTATCTTGCCAACTTTTGCCCATGCTTCATAGCCTAGTTTTTTAGCTCACCAAGGTCTCAATAATAGGAAATTTTATGCCACATACAATGGCTTGGTTTCCATCAAAATAAACTACAAATTCCCTGGTAAGAGGCTCTAAATAATATTGCAACCATTCAAAATAGGTTGTCCAACTAGATCTGTGAAAGATATCCCAAATATCTTGGTCTCCCCATAAGTTCATGTGGTTTGAGGGGTCTCTCTACATGATTAACCATCACATTTTTACTTCTCTATTATTCCCTTCAACCAATAGTTAGTTGCACACTCTTTGGACTTATGCAAATCTACCTGTAGCAAGTTTGGTCTAAAATGGCAAATATGGGGGTTTTAGGTTATAGGGTTTGGCTCAATAATAGTGGATGTGAGATTTTAGGTTGAAATTATGGCATCTCAAGGGTTCTTATGGTGCATGATGTTTAACCCATAACATTCTCCTCCCACTTGAGTTATCATGTGTCCTCAAGTTATGTGGAATGAGTAGGAAGTATAGGATAAGATGGGTCATTATGAGGGATAAAAGTGTGGGTTTAGTGGTGATGTGATATAATTTTGAATTAATGTTTAAATTCATAATTATATATGCTTTATTAATACCATACATGTTATATTAAAATAATGAATAACATTTTCAATGATGAAAGATATGGTGTACTTTTTAATAACAATGTTCTAGATGTGACACCTAGGGAGTCACATGTGTGTTTACATGAAAATATTTGCATGTGAATGATTAACATGCACAATTATTAGGTTGGTAGTTGGAACTAGAGTGAAGTGGACCCTTTGTGAATTGATTGGGAGATCACTAGTGGTTAGGCATTGATGATGCCTATAGCTCATGTGCATGTGATGTAGGATAGTTTTCATGGAATAAGAGTTTAAAACATGAAGGATAAATGATTTTTGTCATACCCTAAGGTGAAAATTTCAAAGCTCAGTGATCCAAGTGATGGACTAGAAGTTCTTGAGTAGTTAGCTGAGGGCATTACTACTTAGTGACCTTCATCTAAATGAATTAATTGATAGGATTTTGGATGCTACTTATGCCCTAGAGGTTTTGTTCTTAGGGTTTGGATATAGTAATCAATAGGGTATTAAAAATGGAACTTGTGTACCAAATAAATCTAAGATCTCATTGGTCAACACAGTGAGATGATCTTCATAAAATGACCAGAACTGAAAATGAATCATTAGTGTCTCTACAAGCAAAATTTTTGGTCTACAACATTTCCACATGGAAAGGGAAGTTGTATTCTTTGTTTTGACTCTATAACTTGGTATTCAAGGGTATTTTTAGTTAATAGATATGACATTTTCTACACCAATCTTCCTTAATTCTTCTATGAGGTTGTTTGATGACTTTCATGCAATACCCAAAAGCTAATAGCCAAGCCATCGATGAAAGATGTAGGAGGATCTATCTTGTATGCTCTCTAAAAAGGTGAGAATAGGCATGAGAGGGTACCTATAGTATCTACAAAATTTCTCATATCAAGATACAAAGTGATGGCCAATTATGTAGAAGGTGCTCATAGTATCTTCATAAATACCCATATCAACTAGAGAAAACCTGCGTGAACAGTAGGGATTTCATGGATTCCCTTCTCTCTACTTCCTTATTCATAATCCCTTATTTATTTATTTATTTATTTATTTTTATTTTTACCCCTAAATATATAGCAAGCTAGTTTTCTACTTAGGCCCTTTTTATAGATATGGGTAGCCAACAGACTAGTTTTCTACCTAGAAGCTACCAAGAATGTCCAAAAATGGGTTTTCATTATTGGAATTATTTTATTTTTTTATTTTTTTAAATCTAATTATTATTTACAATAAAAATTTTATTCAGGGTCCTGGCCAAGTCACTTAGAAATGTGAATTGCCAAGGACCCATGGAAGGTCTTATTCATAATGCTAGAGGAGGGCATGAATGTCCTCTCCTTCTTTAGCTGAGTATGGACTGGTGCTCTCATTGTCTAGTAGGGAAACATCCCTATCCAATACATCATTGCATCCATCTTGTAATTATTGGTGTATGTGACTGGTAAATTCTTCTTGAGTAAATGGATTTTTGTATAATTTAAGTCTATGGTCATTGACTAGTAGACAAAATCTCACTGGATCAATGGTTTAGATTTACATTACTCTATTATCAAAAACATGCTCAATCTTAAAAGGACCAAGCCACCTGTTCTAGAGTTTACCCTTATGGTCCTTATATTTGAAGTAAAAATAAGGGCCCAATCTTTGGTATGAAATTACCTAGTCTTAATGTGCCTATCATGCCATTTTATATGTTGCTACTATACAAGTTCTATGTTCTATAATGCTTCTTGTCTATATTCATCTAAGGCATTCAACTATAGAATCCTTTCTTTTAGGAATTCAAATTTATCCATCCCAAATTCTAATGTTTTTCATAAGGTCTTCTGCTAAAATTCAATGGGCAAGATAGGTTTCTTTCCATAGACCAACTCATATGGAGTGAAGCTTGTAGTGGTCTTCCATGTGATTCTATAACCCCACACAGCTTTAAGAATCCTAGATTCCCAATCCTTATGAGATAGATTAACAGTCTTTGTTAGAATATTTTATAACTCCCTGCTAGTGACTTCCACCTATCCATTAGACTATGGATGATATGGATTTGATTTCTTATTCCTAATCTCATATTACTAAACTAAGATAATAATTATATTAGCAGTGAATTGGGGTCCCTCATTAGTGACTATTTCACATGGCATACCATATAAAGTAAATGTTTCTTCATAGAGGAAAGATACTACCTTCTCATCTCTAGCATGTGTAAGAGCCTTGAATTCCACCCATTTGGTGACATAGTTAGTACAAATAATGATGTACTCTTTGTTGTTGGATTTTAAATCAAAAAGTCTTACAAAGTGTAGGTCCCACTTTTCAAATGGTTTAAGCACCATCTAAGGCTACAAAGGCATTTTATCTAAACATGTGGATCTCCCCATACGCTTACATTTGTCACAATGTGTAGTATATCTTATAGCATCTTTATAGAGTGAGGGCCAATAGTATACTATATTCACAATTTTGACTATTGTATGCTTGGATGCAAAGTGTCCTCCACAAGGTTCATCATGGTAGGCTTTGAGGATATCTATAAATTCATCTTCTCTAAGACACATTTTGATGATAGAGTCAATCCCAATATAGAAAAGTAATCCAAACAACCATGAATATCTGGCATTTTTATGAATCAATGCTCTCCTTTGTTTGGGGAGGATGTGTTGTGGAAGTAACCCTGTTATAAGGTAGTTAGTAATATTAACATACTATGGTGTGGTAAGAGAGATACAGAGAATAGGTGCTCATATAGAAATGACTCATCCAAAATGGTATTCTCTTTAGGGGTTTATAGGCATGATAAAAATTTAGCCACTACATTGTCCTTTCTAGGCTTATCTACAATGGTGATATCAAATTCTTGCAATAAGAGCAACCATATTATCACTTTAGCTAAAAAGCTAGTTTGTTCATAAGGTATTGAATGGTTGCATGGTTTGTATGAATAAAGACCTAATACCCTATGATGTAGTGATAAGATTTGTTGATAGCATAGACTACCATCAAGAACTCTTTTTTATTAAATATGTAATTTAATTATGTTACCTATAGGTTTTTACTTATAAAATAGATGGCATAATTGAGTGATTCCTATTTTTGGCCAACCACAACTCTAAGGGTAATATATAAAACATCTATATGAATGTGGAAGGGAAGCTTCTAATTAAGACCATGTAGAATAGGGGTCATGGTTAATAATTTCTTTAATTATTTGAAGGTTGTATCACAAGTAGGAGTCTAGAGAAATTCAACATCTTTAGCTAGAAGGGTGAATAATGGTGCTACTACTTTAGTAAAATTGTTGATGAATCTCTTGTAGTAACCATCATGGCCTAAAACACTCATAACATATTTTTCTTTGAGGAACAAGAAAGTTTTTCATGATGTTGATTTATGCAAGGTCAACATTAATTCCTATAGCAAATATGTGGTAGCCTAAGACAATACATTTTCTCATAAGCATGTAGAATTTATTGTGGCTAAGAGATAGCTGATGATCCTAATAGTATTGCAACACTTTTTCCAAGTTTTTGAGGTATTCATCAAATTTATCTTCATAGACAGTGAAGTCATCCATATATATTTCTATATATTCATTGGCCTTATCTACAATGATACTCAAGACAACCCTCTAGAATGTGGTTGAAGCATTACATATCCCAAAGTGTAATAAACCATATGCATAAGTACCCTAGATAAAAATAAAGGTGGTCTTTTCTTAGTCCTCAGGATCAATTCTAATCTTTTTGTAACCACTCAAGCCATCTAGAAAGGCACAATATATTTTCCCTACTAGTGTGTCCAACACTTGGTTAATGAAGGGTAGATGAAAGTAATTCTTCTTGGTTGTTGTGTTGAGTTCCCTATAATCGATGCATACACACCATTATCGATTTTTATTTGGTATAATTACTAAAGGTGACCCCCATTCACTGTCAGAGATAGGATATATAAATCTAGTAGTTAAAAGTTTTTGTAATTCCCTTTTGACTATTTCTCAAAGAGCTAGATTCATCCTACATTATTGTTTTTTGATTAGTAGGCAGTCTTATTTGATGTAAATATGATGTGTGCATGTTTCTGGGATGACTACTTGCATATCCTCATAATTCCATGCAAAATCACATTAGTTGGCATGCAACATGCTGACTAGGTGATTTTCCTCATTTAATTGCAACTTGTTATTAATAAGTAGTGGTTTTCCTAGAGAAATTTCAATTTTCTATGAGAGTGATTTCATTATTTCCGAATTGATAATGGATCGAATTTGACTACAGCTATGAGATAAAATCTAATAGAATGTTTTCTATATAGATGCATCAAAATTATCCATTTCCTAAAAGCTAGAAAAGGGGTACTCAACACATTATAAGTGGTTGAGATCTATAGAAGGATATTGATAATTATGTTGAAGAACATTAGAGATGATGGTATCTTCTTCTTGATTAACCAATATGCATGTGAGGTCTATTATAAATACAAGAATCAAGGAAGGCTGATCTACCTCATCTTCTTCAACCCATCATGTAGGCTTAGATGTAAAAATTAGTTGTGTTAGGGGATAATGAACCAACTAATTAGTGTGGTATCCATTGGATATCATCATGTTACCTATTCTAAAACTGATGAAGGAATCAATTATGGCAAACTAAGGTCATCCCAAGATAAAGGGGTATCAACTAAAATTAGACTTAGACTATAGCACAATGAAGTCTATAGGATACTCCCAATAATCTATAGTGATGATAATATCTTCAATGATTCCCTTTAGTCTAGATATAGACCTATCATCCATTTACAATAGTGTAGATGTAGGACAAATATTATTCAATTATATTTTGTGCATAGTTTTAGTTATTATTACATTTATTATATCCCCTAGGTTGATCAATATGTTGGAAAAATACTAGAGATCGATCTGGACTATTACTATCAAGCATCCAAGATCTAAATACTTCTTTAGTAGGGTGTTCCTCATCATGATGTCTGCTAGCTAGTCAATCACATGCACAGTATTGGGATCTTTTTTCTTCCTTTCTAGTTTCTATAGATAGAGGTCTCTAAGAACTTTGGATTAAATGTGTACATCTTTGATGGCTTAGAATAGATGAATTTTGATGTAAAGGTTCTTACTTTTCCCATGAAATCAAGCTTAGGTTCAATTGTATGGTGTTTAAGGCTGAGACATTCTTGAAATAAAGGGGTTATTTCATCAACTTTATTTGCTGGTTTAGAAAGTTCTTGAGGTGATGGAGGTGGGTTAGCATGTTATTTTGGGGTTTCATAATCTTATTTCCTTATTATTGTGGTGATAGGGGTGGTAGAACCTTCCATAAATATAGGTTAACTTCATTGATGTTCACTATATATGCCAGGTACAGAACATACTTAGTACTAAATGTAGATTGTACTAGCTTATTATAGGATTATATATAGGTTGGGTAGGTAGCTAGCTAGGCTTGGATGTGGCTTGTGTATTAGGCATAAGAGTAGGATATTTTTGTTAATATTATGGAGGACATCGTCTTAGAGAGATACCCCATGGCTGGTTAGGTCTCCAGGGCTATTGCCACTGGCTAGTGAAGCATGGGCCTTGGAGTGGTTTCCAAGCTTACATCCAAGATGGGGATACATTTTGTAGAGGATTTCAAGAGGTGGTGAGTTAGATTACTTGAGGTGGTTTCCACTTAGAATTAGGAGGTGGAATGTTCATCCAAGGACTAGTCCAATTGGGAGTAGCATTTACAAACTATGAATTAAAGGACATAGAATTTGAAAAAGGTGGATTTCATCCCATACCTTAATAAGGTGGTCATTGAATCCATGAATTTTTTTTACATGGAAAACTTGGTCACTATCTCCTCTTACAACATGTAGCTCTACTATTTATGGTTCCTCAACTGTGATGTGAGCTAATTTAGACTAAACCTTGTGACATCTACAATCAGCCTTTTTCTTCTTATAGTTTGGATACTAAATGGTCAAGGCTTAATCCAGAGCTACTTGTTTTTGAATTGAGTGTAAGATACCCAGTTGGGTTTCCAAATGGCTAATGATAGCATGTTTCATATCCTATAATAGGTTACTAACTTTAGTTTTTGATAGGCCATTTATAGCTACCAATGGATGTTTATTGCTCTTGAATTTATTTATGGTAGATCTAGAATAATTCTTTCTCATCTCTTTGATATCTGAGAATGGTAGGTGAGAAATATCTCCTCCACTCATTAGGTCTAAGGCTTATAAACAATCTTCTTTGACTCCTTTTAGGAAGATGAGTTTTAAAGGTTCTTTTCCAAGTGAACTTTACTTGAATTTTTGTACATTGAACATGAATCATTCAATGTAATCTTCAATGATTAATCCCCCTCTAGAGTCATTATGAAGATTACATCTCTTCTATAGACTCTTCCTCTTCTATATTCTTGGTACTTGGCCAAAATTTTCTTTTTCACGTCCTCCCAAGTGTGGATTGAATTACTACCTAGTCTCATAAGCCAATGAAGTGTTGAGTCTTTGAGAGTAGCTAGAAAAAGTTCCAATTTTTATGCATCCTACCTATAGTCATAGATTCTATATAGGATATCAAATTTGAACAAGAATGTGTCTGGGTCTTTTGATAATGTACCTCTAAAATTGGGAAAGGCTAAGGGTAGGATGTTTTTCATTTGTGTTACACCTATTGTATCTAGAATAGGAAATTCAAAAGTAACTATGTCTAGAGTCCCATTGTCCTCTACAATGTCTCCTTCTCTACTCATGATGTCTCTTCTTGTGATATGGATAATAAAGGTACTCAGGATCTCATCCTCAAACTCTATGTCAATCCCTTGGTTACCATATTAATAAACATTTATCTGTTGATCCTCAATTTTTTTACTGGATGAAGGGTCTAAAGATTCTCTTGAGCTTCCTTTAATTTGATCAAAAAAGCCTTGCTAAAATGTTGTAAATATGTTACTCTCTAAAGTGTATAATTCATGTAGTTTCTCTCCTTCATTTCTTCTTACTAGCTCAGCTAATGCTTCTTCTACTTATTTTTCCTTGTTCAGAGCCAATAGTGCTTCTTCTACAAGCTGCCTCCTTTAGTTTTTAGTGTTTTCATTTCAAGATCCTTTTGGCTTATGGTATATTCTTCAACAATATTCTTTGTTACTGTAGGTATTTATGGTTCTTTCCCAGCATCAACTTGTAACTTGTTTGGTAGGAATGTCTCTCAAGAATCTCTCTCTCTACATAAATGTTATGCCACTCTTTTAGGTATCTTATCCCTTCCTGCATAGAGTTGGTTTTTTTTGTTTTCATGTGTTTCAAGGGGGTTGTTTTAGACCATTTTTTTTAAATGTATAAATAAAGGGATGCTAAAATCAAAAAATAGGAATTGAAATTCTACTTCTAGAAAATAATAAAAATTAACTACTAAAATCAAGAAAATTTATTCTAGAAAATAGAAAATGAAAATAGGAAAATTTTGTTCTATAAAGTAGGAAATAAAAGAAGGAAAATTTATTCTAGAAAGTAGGAAATGAAAGCAAGAAAATTTAAAAACACACTTTGTTGAAAATAAATCACTTTTACAAAAAATAATTTCTAGAAACAAGAATTAAGTAACTTATGCACTATTTACTTCCAAAAACTTACACATCTAGCATAAGATACCATAATTCCCTCACTCAACTTGCCTAGCTAGAACTATATGTCTAAGAAGTTAGACATCTAGCATAAGACACTATAGTGTCCTCACTCGACTTGCAAATCTAGGTAGAATAGTACATTAACTAAAAATAAATTTTTAATGATTGATTTTAGAAATAATAATTAACACCCTCCATGAAAATGGTGCCAAAATATTGTGCAAACTAATTACCCAATGATTACCATAGTCACCAATCTGATTAAACATTAATTTTCAACCACGGGTGTGTAAGCTTTTCAAGAGTGTCAACACTATATATGCATTATTGATTAAAAAATCAAATTACTTTTCTAGTTGTACTACAATGAATTTATGCTAAATTTACCATATATATAATGAAAATATTGTGATATAATTATAGAACTATTCCACGCTTATGTATCATACATGCATCACACTTATATCATCAAACTTAATAGTAAAATCAACTTACACAATACACTAATAATTAAACAGGGTCATGATCTTCACAGTAGCTCATTCTAAGGCAGGCCTTCCTAATTCAAAATTAAGCTCCAATTCCTCTCTAGGAGAATTCAAAAACTTCTTACAAATTAAACTTTTTCATTACTCAATTCTGAATATAAAGGCTATAGTTTAAAAAAAAAATCTTTTATTTGCTTAAAAATATCTAACTCCTAGTCTAATCAAGGTTTTGCCTTTAAATACAAAAGGTAGTTTATTGACTCTAAACCAAAAACATCAAACTAAAAAAAAATACAAATACTTAAAAACTACCCCAGTCAACCTTCAAGTAGTTAGTAACCAGAGTTACTTGTTGTACGTTTGATTGGGTTAGAGACAAAGCATATTATTTTGCTATTTTATTTCCTTTTTTCCCCCTCATTATCCTTATATTTACCATCTTTGGCAGCACATCCAATGTCTCCTTACATGTAAGAAATCCATATAATAATCTTCACAATCATTCATTTGGTTTTCCAAGATAGCTAGATGTGTCTACAAGATCTCCTCCATAATGAATCTACTTTGCATAGTGGTTGTAGGCACTTTATAGTAGCTATAGGCAACCTATAGGTGAAACCTTTAGTTACTATAGGCATTCTATAGTGGCTGAGATAAACCTATAGGTGAGTCCTACAGTTGTTGTGGGTATTCTATAGTGGCTAAAAGCAAGCTATAGGTGAAGCCTACATTTGTTGTGTGCACTCTGTAGTGGATATGGAAACCTATAGGTGAAGCCTATAGTTATTAGAGGCACTCTATAGTGGCTACACGTAACATATAGGTGAAGCTTATAGTTGCTACAGGTAGCCTATAGTAGATATGGTTTATCAAGATTCTATAGATTTACATGACCCTTAAAATGCTTGTTAGATAAATTCACACTAATATAATTCAATCAAGGAAAAACATCAATAATTCATAACATAACACAAACACACACACACACACACACACACACACACACACACACACACACACACACACACACACACACACACACATTAATAAACATACAAAATCATAACTTAATTCATTAATTTTAATTAGTGATGGATAATTATGATATTTACATAGAAAAATACATAGACTAAACATTGATGAGGCTATAAAAGTAATCAATTGGTGGCCTCATCATAACCTACAAGACTATGTTTTCTCTCTTAAGCTTAGTTGTAGGTTATCATTAGATGTTGATGAGACCTAGAAGGTGTTTTGGCTTCAAATGTTAAATCCTCAACCTCATTCATTCTTGTTACACAATTTAATAATCATCTAATAATATAACTCAACGTCTAGCAACCAATTCAATCATCTTTGCATATTTAGGCTTAGTTGGCTATAAGTGCATGTTTAAGAGAGTAGACACTTGTATGTGTGTATTAGATAAAAACTCTACCTATGAACCTATTTGATGATCCTCTAGCTCATGAGTGTTCTTTCCAACCATCAAGACCCATTCAAACATGAAGGTATGGTTTAGACTATCAACTTGGAACACAAAGGTCACTTAGTCATCCAAATCCTATAGATACACAGTGAAGGAATTTAGTGCATAAAAGTGTGATTTTGGGTCCTTAAATGACCACTTTCTACCAATAAACAACCTTCTAGACTTTTCATGGTTCTTGTCTTATGTATAAGGTACAAGGAAAAGTCACTAAGATGCATCAAGACTATTTGTAACCTTGTTATAAGACCTTGACCAAATGACCTAGGCCTCTATTATGTGTTTTTAAGATTAAGTCCCTATAATTAGTCATTGAATCCTTAAACATGGTTTTCAATTTCCATTTTCCAATCCACACCTCAAATAGGTCTACAATTCTCTAACCTCATGATAGGACTTCAAATAGGGTTTCATCTCATGCTTTAATTCTCTCGAATGACCTCTTAGTTCTCTATTAGCCCACCTATATGTGGTTATCTTCATATAAAATAAATGGGTAAAAATATAGATAGTATGAAAGATGTGTGATTTTCAATGAAGTTTGGTCCTTTTCCAAATGTTTTAAAAGACTTTTTTTATCATACAGAACCTTATTTGGCTCAGACACTCCCCTTTAACATGACTGGTCTTCATGGGATAATTGTACATGTTCATTAAAGGTAGGAAACTATGTGCATAATAAAAACTACCTTCTCATGAGTTATATACCCTTATTAAGTATTTAAAATAGATTCCTTACATTTTTAAAGACCCTACTGAGCTTAAATGATCCTTTAGAACATGACTAGTTTCTATGAGGGCACCTATACGTGAGTATGATGATAAAAGACTATGAATGACTATGTTGACTAAATAAAAAATTCCCTTACTCACTTGAAATATTATTTCACTACTTCATGATAAAATAATATTTTTCACATCTTTGGAAACTTCATCACGCATCTATGAAAATGTTATATATGCTCCATACACATGTTTCACCATGATTTCAAGTAGATAGTAAATAAAGAGTTGATTGTATGGTGTTCATGACTTCACCCTCATGGAGCATTTAATTTAAGAATTATATTGAAATATAAATGGTTAATATTAAATTTATAACATTATCAACCCTATAGAATCATTATCAAATTATGAAGATCTTATAAATGATGGAAAACAACGTGTTAGCTTTAAAGAGACCAATCTACAAACCTAAGATGATTTCCTTATAAAAGCACCTTAAAACACCAAAAAAAGCATGGATAAAATTATTTTAATATTTCCATGTCATTTTGATTCCATTCCAATGGTTGGATTGTATGGAATCATCTAAATAAGAGCAAAACCTATAGGGTTCAAAAAATTTCAAGCAAATTAGATATGCCAACATCATGAGGATTGTTCATAAATAAAAAGCCACCATACTTCAAAATATTGTTATGGAAATTAATATATCTCAGTTTAATTTCACCTAACAAAGGCATTTGACCTAGAAGTTATCCAAGTATCCATACCAAGCATAAACATGTTGACTAGTTATGTGTGTTTAAAAGGAAAAATAAGGAGTAGAATGGTTTCAACTATAAAATGACACTTAAAAAGTATGTAAAGAATTTAAATAAGTATAAAAAAGCTAAAGAGTCATCTCAAAACCTTCTCGAACATGTCACACTCCCTCATGGGCCTTACAAGTGCCAAACTCTTCATTTTTTAGTTGCTTTCTTAATTTTTAGTTAGATAACCTACAAGTTTTAGATGAAATAATATTCCTAACAAGGAATATAACCTATTGGAAATTTTAGAGGATAATAGGACACTTAGACACCTTGAAAACCATGTAATTTTCATTTATGACCCTTAAATGCCTATTAAATGACTCAAATGACAAAAAATAATTAGCTCATGATCAAAGCTAAAATAGAATTAAATGACATTAAAAAAAATATATTACACCATATGACATAATATTAAACCCCTTATAAACCTCTAAAGATCAAATTTTTACCTATAGGGGTCCTAATTTAACTTATAGGGTCAAATTTGATCAACATTACCCACACTATCCTACCCCATATCAGCCATATATTCACTCATATCAGTTCCATGATGAGCATATGTATTACCAAGATCACCAACCCTAATATGAGTTTCATCCATCCCTAGCATCTCGATTACCAACTTGATCACTCATGGCAATAGCATGACATCCTTGGCATGCCTATATATACCCCAATTCAATCCATATCCAGCCTTAAACAAGCTCTATTAGACCATGAGAAACACATGATGAACATTGATACATTGAATGGATATTGGCAAGAGATCCCAAATCATGTCATTAGGAGTGTTATAATGTCATTTTAGGAGGCTAACAAGGATTGGTCATGTTTCATGAAGGAGTGTCATATAAGAAGAATTAATGATATATTGATTATAGAGGGACTCATCTTCAAGGTTGGGGAGAAGTTAGCAGTGCATGAAGAGAAACAAATACACAAACACCAAATTTTTACCCTCTCCTTTACCCCATGTCTCATGTTGATCTTCCCATCACCAATCATTATCCCTCATCAATTGAGTTTCAAGGTCATAAAAGTTCCTCCAGACTCCTATCAACCTTCCCCTCATAGAAATCTATCCAAGGGAGATTCCATCAAGAAATAAAAGTTTGTGTTGAAATATCTATTCATCATGAGCAATCAAGATCTAATTTTAAAGCCTCCCTTGTTAGGAAAATTGAATTTTTAGATAAGCATTGTATCAGATATTAATAAATATATAAATGATTCAACATCAGCTCTACATTCCTCCTCTTATGCTCTAAACAACACTAAAATCTATACAATAAAATCATAAGCCCAAGTTTCCGTCTTGGAATCAAGTTATGTAATCAATAAAATCCAAAGTTAATAAATCCCCACCCTCCCATCCTAAATAGTCTAAGTCATTTCCACCTTGTAAATCCATCTAGAATAGTATGCAAAAGAAGGAGAGCATGGTTGTTGAAAATAAGTAGTTAGATCAAGGAGATGCCACATATATCTCACCTTTCTTGGAGTCATTCCAAGACTATCCTATACCACAACTTGAAGAGGTAAGTAGTGAACTCCATGTTGAACTCATAGCTAATGATTATGTATTGTTGGAGTTAGAAGAGGAGCTCATAATATAGACAACACTTGGTAAAGAGGATCACTTTTTAGTTTTTAAAAGTAAAGAAGATGATAAGTTGCAGGAACTTGATGAGCCACATGAGGAAGATACTTCCATTGGACATGATGAGGATGACCTATAGGAACTTCTTGATGATATTTAATCTTCTCTTCATCATGACAACCCTCAGACACTTGTAGAAGAGGTGGAAGAAATTTGTAGATCATTCAAGGAGATTGGAGATCAAAACAATACTAAAGGTTTACAAGGTCATCAAATGGTTGTTGAGGATGATAGAGTTTCAAAGGATCATCCAAGTGATCTATTTGACATTATAGGATCAGGTTACAACCTCATTGAATTAGTTTATGTGTTCATCTAGGTTGTAGAAGATGATTTTATCAATCAAGGGGAAGGCAACTCTATGAACATGCCATCTCAATAGGCTACTCCATTATAAAAAGACTTGTTTGAGATCCTCAAACAAGGTTAATAAACTCTTATTCCTATTGTAGAAATCCCTTTTAATAATGATTAGTATGTGAATCTTGTAAGGTATGATGAAGAGACACTTGATCTATTAGCAGTAGGTAGTTAATTGGAATAAGAGTTATTTAAGCCAAAAGGGAAGCCTAAAGAGGTAAATCAAGAGAATTAGGAGGTAGGCCTTAAAATACCTAGTGATTGTGTGTTCATTGGCCATATATTTGTAGATAATGTGACATTTGAGAGTATCATAGGTAAATTTTTTAGCAATAATATTACTCTATCAAATCTTCCATTCACAGAGCTACTTACTTCACATCATTGCCAATATTTGAGAAGAAGGTCCAAAGATACTTTCATTTTGATCTAGGAGTGAGAAGGTACACTAAGGTTAATTATATATATATATAATATTACTCTATCAAATCTTCCATTCACAGAGCTACTTACTTCACATCATTGTCAATATTTTGAGAAGAAGGTCCAAAGATACTTTCATTTTGATCCAGGAGTGAGAAGGTACACTAAGGATTCCAACTCGGGTTAGAATCCCAACGAGTTCAAATAACCCCTCTTGTTTGCTTCCTTGCTTGGAAGCCCAACCCGGGATGGAAGCCCAACGAGTTCAAATAACCCCTCTTGTTTGCTTGCTTGCTTAGAAGCCCAACCCAGGTCAGAACTCCGCAGTTAAGCGCGCTTGGGCCGGGGTAGTACTGGGATGGGTGACCTCACGGGAAGTCCCGGTGTTGCATGCTTTTCCCCCCTTTTATCAATACATTGGGTAGGTGCGATCATACCAGTGTTAGTGCACCGGATCCCATCAGAACTCTGTAGTTAAGCGCGCTTGGGCCGGGGTAGTACTGGGATGGGTGACCTCCCGCAAAGTCCTGGTGTTGCACCCTTTCCCCCCTTTTATCAAGACATTGGGCACTCTACGTTCTCCTCACACATACTCTGATCAGAAGCCCAAGCCCAACCTAGGTTGGAAGCCCAACGAGTTCAAATAACCCCTCTTGTTTGCTTGCTTTCTTGTTGCACGCTTTTCCCCCCTTTTATCAAGACATTGGGTGGGTGCGATCATACCAGCGTTAGTGCACTGGATCCCATCAAAACTCCGCAGTTAAGTGCACTTGGGCCGGGGTAGTACTGAGATGGGTGACCTCCCGAGAAGTCCCAATGTTGGGGGGTTCGGGGGTGTGGGGGAGAGAAAGACATAGACAAGCATGAAGGGTATGGGACCCTCTTTTTGTTTATGAGTTACGTTGTGAGAAGCGAATTGCATGAGGTTGCGCTGCACACCCTGGATTAGCATAACCCAGGTTGAGCTGTAATGCATGAGTTGTGCGGCATGTGATGAGTTGCATTGCATGAGATACATTGAGTTGAGTTGTGTTAGGCAATCGACACACCCTGGATCGTGCTACATTGGGTGAGTTACAATGTGTGAGATGCACCACGCGAGTTGCACTGCACACGATGGGCTTCGCTACGTCAGAGACAGTATGAGAGTTACGATGGGATTCCCTTGCATATGATATTGAACCAACATAATAGTGTGTTTAAACTCACACATAAGTGAGGCTAAACAAGCCTCGTGTAACAAATTGGGTCTCTTTGATGTCTTCCACGTGTCTCCTACAAGTAGAGTAACGTGATAAAGTAAATATCGGGTGCGATCATACCAGCGTTAGTACACCAGATCCCATCAGAACTCCGCAATTGAGCATGCTTGGGCTGGGGTAGTACTGGGATGGGTGACCTCCCAGGAAGTCCCGGTGTTGCACCCTTTTCCCCCCTTTTATCAAGACATTGGGTGCTATGTGTTCTCCTCACACATACTCTAATCAGAAGCCCAAGCCCAAGCCCAAGCCCAACTTGGGCTAGATTCCCAACCCGAGATGGAATCCCAATGAGTTCAAATAACCCCTCTTGCTTGCTTGCTTGGAAGCCTAACAAGTTCAAATAACCCCTCTTGCTTGCTTGCTTGGAAGCCCAACCCAGGTCGAAACTCCGCAGTTAAGCGCACTTGGGCCGGGGTAGTACTGGGATGGGTGACCTCTCGAGAAGCCCCATTTTTGCACGCCTTTCCCCCCTTTTATCAAGACATTGGGCAGGTGCAATCATACCAGCGTTAGTGCACCAAATTCCATCACAACTCTGTAGTTAAGCGCGCTTGGGCCAGGGTAGTATTGGGATGGGTAACCTCCTATGAAGTCCCAGTGTTGTACCCTTTCCCCCCCTTTTATCAAGACATTGGGTGCTATGTGTTCTCCTTGCACATACTCTAATCAGATGCCCAAACCCAAGCCCAACTCGGGTTGGAATTCCAACCCAGGCTAGAAGCCCAACGAGTTCAAATAACCCCTCTTGCTTGCTTGCTTGGAAGCCCAACCCGGGTCAGAGCTCTGTAGTTAAGCGCACTTGGGCCGAGGTAGTACTGGGATGGGTGACCTCACGGGAAGTCTCAGTGTTGTACGCTTTCCCCCCCTTTTATCAAGACATTGGGTAGGTGCGATCATACCAGCGTTAGTGCACCTGATCCCATTAGAACTCTACAGTTAAGTGCACTTGGGCCGGGGTAGTACTGGGATGGGTGACCTCCCGGGAAGTTCCAGTGTTGTACCCTTTTCCCCCCTTTTTATCAAGACATTGGGCACTCTATGTTCTCCTCGCACATACTCTAATCAGAAGCCCAAGCCCAACCCGGGTTGGAAGCCCAACGAACTCAAATAACCCCTCTTGCTTGCTTTCTTGCTTGCTTGTTGCACGCTTTTCCCCCCTTTTATCAAGACATTGGGCGGGTGCGATCATACCAGCGTTAGTGCACCGGATCCCATCAGAACTCTGCAGTTAAGCGTGCTTGGGCCAGACTAGTACTGGGATGGGTGACCTCTCAAGAAGTCCCAGTGTTACACCCTTTTTTTACGTTTTATCAAGACATTTGGCGGTCTCCTACAAGTAGAGTAACGTGATAAAGTAAATATCAAGTGCAATCATACCAGCGTTAGTGCACTAGATCCCATCAGAACTCTATAGTTAACCGTGCTTCAGTCGGGGTAGTATTGGGATGGGTGACCTCTCGAGAAGTCCTGGTGTTGCACCCTTTTTCCCAAATAAGTCCCGATGGGGTAGTAGAGTTGCATTGTGTGCCATGTTAAACCAACAGAGTAGTGTGTTGAAACTCACACATAAGTGAGGCCAAACGAGTCTCGAGCAACAAATTGGGTCTGTCTTATGTCTTCCACGTGTCTCATATAAGTAGAGTAGCATGACAAAGTAAATATCGGGTGTGATCATACCAGCGTTAGTGCTTCAGATCCCATCAAAACTCTGCAGTTAAGCGCGCTTGGGCCGGGGTAGTACTGGGATGGGTGACCTCTCAGGAAGTCCCAGTGTTGCACACTTTTTCCCCATTTTATCAAGACATTGGGCGGTCTGTGTTTCCCTCACACATATTCTGATGATGTGGATGTGTGTTGCACCCGTTGCACTACGTGACATGATTTGTGTTGCATAAGCTGGGCTTCGTGAGAGGCATTGCATGGGTCAAGCTTCGCCAGATGTGAAACACGAGCTGAGATTCATGAGGTGCACTACACTCCCAGTGTTGTACCCTTTTTCCCCATTTTATCAAGACATTGGGTGGTATGTGTTCCCCTCGCACATACTCTAATGTGTGGATTTGTGATGCATGTGCTTCACTACACGAGATGATTTGTGCTACATAAGCCGGGCTTCATGAGAGGCATTGTATGGGTAGAGCTTCGCTAGATGCGATGCATGAGGTGAGATTCATGAGGTGCACTGCACGAGATTAAGTGTGCTATGCGAGATGAGCTTTGCTACATGAACTACATCGTATCGCGCTGTATTAGATGATCGATGCTATTGGGGTCAACACAACCAAGATCGAGCTGCATTATGCGAGTTGCACTTCACGAGATGGGTTACACTATGGGAGATGAGTTACATGGCGACCCATAGTTGAATTGGGAGGAACTCCCCGAGTTGCATTATGAGCAACTCCATGAGTTGCATCATGAGCTTGAGGTACATTGTGAACCCGAGTTGCATCGTGAATCTAAATTGCATTGGGAACAATTCCCCGAGTTGCATTTAGAATAACTCCCTGAGTTGCATTACAGCCCCGAGTTGCCTTATGAATATGTTTTGCATTGGGATCAAACTCCCCAAGTTGCATTATGAGTTCGAACCTAGAGTTGCATCGCAAATGGCGGTTGCATTGGGAGTAACTCCTCGAGTAGAGTTGTGAGGCTGCACTGCATTGAGACCCTGAATTGCATTGTGAATATGATTTGCATTGGGGTCAACTTCTTGACTTACATTGCGACCCTGGGTTGCATTATGAATCTAATTTGCATTGGGATCAACTTCTTGACTTGCATTGTGACCTCAAGTTACATTGGGAACAACTCCTCAAGTTACACTATGACCCCAGGTTGCATTGGGAACAACTCCCCAAATTGCATTGTGAGCTCGAGTTGCATAGGGAGCCTGAGTTGTAATAGAAGCCTTAGTTGTATTGTGACCTCGAGTTGAATCATGAATCCAATTTACATTGGGAACAATTCCTCGAGTGGCAAAAATTCCTTAAGTCGCATTGCGAGCCTAAGTTGCATTATGAATCTACATTGCATTGGGATCACCTCCTTGAGCTATATTGCGAGCATAAGTCGCTTTGTGAATCTGAGTTGCATTGGGATCAACTCCTTGAGTTGCATTGGGATCAACTCCCTGAGTTGCATTGGGAACAACTCCCCAAGTGGCATTGGGAGCAACTCCCCAAGTAGAGTTGGGAGCCTGCACTGCATTGAGACCCCAAGTTGCATTGCGATTCCGATTTGCATTGGGGTCAACTTCCCAACTTACATTATGACCCCAGGTTGCATTGGGAGTAACTCCCTGAGTTGCACTATGACCCTGAGTTGCGTTGGGAATAACTCCCCAAGTTGCATTGCGAGCCTGAGTTGTATTGGAAGCCTTAATCAGTCAGTGTAACTTGGGTCAATATGCACCGCATGAGTTGTGTTGCATTAGCTGAGCTACATGAGTTACACTTCATGGCATGTGTTGCATTAAGTGAGATGGGTTACATTGCATAGGATGAGTTGAGCTATGTAAGACAATATGTAATACCCAAATTGCATCGCATGAGCTATGCTTTGCAAGATGAGCTTCACAAGATGTGCTATACAAGTTGCATCGCATGAGATAAGTGAGGCCAAACGAGTCTCGTGCAACAAATTGGGTATGTCTAATGTCTTCCACGCATCTCCTAAAAGTAGAGTAGCATGATAAAGTAAATATCAGGTGCGATCATACCAGTGTTAGTGCATCGAATCCCATCAGAACTCTGTAGTTAAGCACGCTTGGGCTGGGGTAGTAATGGGATGGGTGACCTCCCAAGAAGTCCCAGTGTTGCACCCTTTTTCCCCATTTTACCAAGACATTAGGCGGTCTGTGTTCTCCTCACACATACCCTGATGATGTGGATGTGTGTTGCACGTGCTGCACTACATAACATGATTTGTGCTACATAAGTTAGGCTTTGTGAGAGGCGTTGCAAGGGTAGAGATTTGCCAGATGCAAAGCACGAGCTGAGATTCATGAGGTGCACTGCACTCCCAGTGTTGTACCCTTTTTCCCCATTTTATCAAGACATTGGGTGGTCTTTATTCCCCTCACACATACTCTGATGTGTGGATGTGTGCTGCACGTGCTTCACTATGTGAGATGATTTGTGCTACATAAGCTAGGCTTCACAAGAGGCATTGCATGGGTAGAGCTTTGCCAAATGTGATGCACGAGCTGAGATTCATGAGGTGCACTGCATGAGATTTAAGTGTGCTATGTGAGATGAGCTTTGCTACATGAACTACATCGTATCGAGCTATATTAGATGATAGACGCTATCAGGGTCAGTGCAACCCAGATTGAGTTGCATTATGCGAGTTACACTTCAGGAGATGGGTTGCACTATGGGAGATGAGTTGCATGGTGACCCAGAGTTGAATTGGGAGGAACTCCCTGAGTTGCATTGTGAGCAAATCCGTGAGTGTGGAGTTGCATCGTGAGATCGAGTTACATTGTGGACTCGAGTTGCATCATGAATCTGAATTGCATTAGGAACAATTCCCTGAGTTGCATTGAGAATGACTCCCCAAGTTGCATTACAGCCTCGAGTTGCCTTATGAATTTGTTTTGCATTGGGATCAACTCCCTGAGTTGCATTGTAGCACCGAGTTGCGTTATGAATCTATTTTGCATTGGGATCAACTCCCTGAGTTGCATCATGAGTTAAAACCTAGAGTTACATCGTGAATGGCAGTTGCATTGGGAGCAATTCCTCAAGTAGAGTTGTGAGGCTACAATGCATTGAGACCCAAAGTTGTATTGTGAATCTGATTTGCATTGGGGTCAACTTCCCGACATGCATTGTGACCCCAGGTTGCATTATCAATCCAATTTGCATTGGGATGAACTTCCCAACTTGCATTGTGACCTTGGGTTGCATTGGGAACAACTCCCTGAGTTGCACTATAACCCCGAGTTGCATTGGGAATAACTCCCCAAATTACATTGTGAGCCCGAGTTGCATAGGGAGCACGAGTTGTAGTGGGAGCCTTTGTTGTATTTTGACCTCAAGTTGCATCATGAATCTGATTTACATTGGGAGCAATTCCTTGAGTGGCAAAAATTCCTTGAGTCACATTGTGAGCCTGAGTTGCATCGTGAATCCGCGTTGCCTTGGGATCACCTCCTCAAGCTATATTACGAGCATAAGTCACTTCGTGAATCTGGGTTGCATTGGGATCAAGTCCATGAGTTACATTGGGAACAACTCCCCAAGTGGCATTGGGAGTAACTCCTTGAGTAGAGTTGGGAGTCTGCACTACATTGAGACCCCAAGTTACATTGGGGTCAACTTCTTGACTATCATTACAACCCTGAGTTGCATTGGGAGCAACTCTCTGAGTTGCACTATGACCCTGAGTTGCATTGGGAACAACTCCCCAAGTTGCATTGTGAGCCCGAGTTGTATTGGAAGCCTTGGTTGGTCGGTGCAACCTGGGTCAATATGTGCCTCATGAGTTGCGTTGCATTAGTTGCGCTACACGAGTTACACTTCATGACATGAGTTGCATTAAGTGAGATGGGTTGCATTACACATGATGAGTTGAGATATGCAAGACAATATGTAATACCCTGTCGGCCTGCATGGGTTGCATTGCTTGCTTACTTGAGTTTGAATCCATGTCATGCTCCTCGTAATGATTCGCATAATTATCAAGTCTGTCTTCCTTATTTCCTTCATTGCCCATAATTATCAAGTCCATCGAGCTGCATTATGCGAGTTGCACTTCACGAGATGGGTTGCACTATGGGAGATGAGTTGCATGGCGACCCAGAGTTGAATTGGGGGAAACTCTCTGAGTTGCATTGTCAGCAACTCCACGAGTTACATCGTGAGCTTGAGTTACATTATGAACCCGAGTTGCATCGTGAAACTGAATTGCATTGGGAACAATTCCATGAGTTGCCTTGTGAATCTATTTTGCATTGGGATCAACTCCCTGAGTTGCATTACGAGTTTGAACCTAGAGTTACATTGCAAATGGTAGTTGCATTGGGAACAACTCTTCAAGTAGAGTCGCAAGGCTACATTGCATTTAGACCCCAAGTTGCAATGTGAATCTGATTTGCATTGGGATCGACTTTGCGACTTGCATTGTGACCCCAAGTTGCATTGTGAATCTGATTTGCATTGGGATCAACTTCCCGACTTGGATTGCGACCCTGAGTTACATTGGGAACAACTCCCCAAGTTGCACCACAACCCTGGGTTGCATTGGGAACAACTCCCCAAATTACATTGTGAGCCTGAGTTGCACATGTAGCCTGAGTTATATTGGAAGCCTTAGTTGTATTGTGACCTCAAGTTGCATCTTGAATTCAATTTACATTGGGAGCGATTCCCTGAGTGGAAAAAATTCCCTGAGTTGCATTGTGAATCTGCGTTGCATTAGGATCACCTCCCTGAGCTGTATTGTGAGCATAAGTTGCTTCACGAATCTGAGTTGCATTGGGATCAATTCCTTGAGTTGCATTAGGATAAACTCTCGAAGTGGCATTGGGAGCAACTCCCCGAGTAGAGTTATGAGCCTGCACTGCATTGACACCCCAAGTTGCATTGTCAATCTGATTTGCATTGGGGTCAACTTTATGAGTTACATTATGACCCCAAGTACCATTGGGAGCAACTCCCCGAGTTGCACTATGACCCTGGGTTACATTGGGAACAACTCCCCAAATTGCATTGCAAGCCTGAGTTGTATTGGAAGCCTTAGTCGATCGGCATAACGTGGGTCAAGATGCACCGCATGAGTTGTGTTGCACTAGCTGCGCTACGCGAGTTACACTTCATGGCACGAGTTGCATTAAGTGAGATGGGTTGCATTGCATAGGATGAGTTACACTATGCAAGACGAGATGTAATACCTGAGTTACATGGTGACCCAGAGTTGAATTGGGAGGACATAGACATAGACAACCCACAGAGTAGTGTGTTAAAACTCACACATAAGTGAGGCCAAATGAGCCTTGTGAAACAAATTGTGTCTGCCTGATGCCTTCCACATGTCTCCTAAAAGTAGAGTAGTGTGATAAAGTAAATATCGAGTGTGATCATACCAGCATTAGTGCATCAGATCCCATCAGAACTCTGTAGTTAAGCACACTTGGGCTGGGGTAGTACTGGGATGGGTGACCTCTCGAGAAGTCTTAGTGTTGCACCCTTTTTCCCTATTTTATCAAGACATTAGGCGGTCTGTGTTCCCCTCGCACATACATCTAATGATGTGGATGTGTGTTGTGTGCGCTGCACTATGCGAGATGATTTATGATGCATAAGTTGGGCTTCGTGAGAGGCAGTGCATGGGTTGATCTTCCCCAGATGTGATGCACGTGTTGATGTTCATGAGGTGCATTGTGCGAGATTAAGTGTGCTATGCGAGATGAGCTTTGATACATCAACTACATCGTATCGAGTTGTATTAGACAATTGACGCTATCGAGGTCAGCACAGCCCAGATCGAGTTGCACTAGATGAGTTGCACTTCATAAGATGGGTTGCACTGTGGGAGATGAGTTGCATGGCGAACCAGAGTTGAACTGGGAGAAACTCCCTGATTTGCATTATGAGCAACTCCACGAGTTGCATCATGAGCTTGAGTTACATTATGAACTTGAGTTGCATCATGAATCTAAATTACATTGGGAACAATTCCCTGAGTTGCCTTGTGAATTTATTTTGCATTGGGATCAACTCCTTGAGTTGCATTACGAGTTTGAACCTAGAGTTGCATCGTGAATGGCAGTTGCATTGGGAGCAACTCCTCGAGTAGAGTTGCGACGCTGCACTGCATTGAGACCCCAAGTTGCATTGTGAATTTGATTTGCATTGGGATCAACTTCTTGACTTGCATTATGACCCTCGGGTTGCATTGTGAATTTGATTTGCATTGGGATTAACTCCCTGACTTGCATTGACCCCAAGTTGCATTGGGAACAACTCCCTGAGTTGCACTATGACCCCAGGTTGCATTGGGAACAACTCCCCAAATTGCATTGCGAGCCTAAGTTGTATTGGAAGCCTTAGTTGTATTGTGACCTCGAGTTGCATCGTGAATCCGATTTACATTGGGAGCAATTCCCCGAGTGGTAAAAATTCCTTGAGTCGCATTGCGAGCCCGAGTTGCATCGTGAATCTACGTTGCATTGGGATCACCTCCCTCGAGCTGTATTGTAAGCATAAGTCGCTTCACGAATCTGAGTTGCATTGGGATCAACTCCCTAAGTTGCATTGGGAGCAACTCTCGGAGTGGCATTGGGAGCAACTCCCCGAGTAGAGTTACGAGCCTGGACTGCATTGAGACCCCAAGTTGCATTGTGAATCTGATTTGCATTGGGGTCAACTTCCCAAGTTGCATTACGACCCCGGGTTGCATTGGGAGCAACTCCCCGAGTTGCACTATGACCCCGGGTTGCATTGGGAACAATTCCCCAAATTGCGTTGTGAGCCCGAGTTGTATTGGAAGCCTTAGTCGGTCGACGTAACCTGGGTCAAGATGCACCGCGTGAGTTGTGTTGCACTAGTTGCACTACGTGAGTTACACTTCATGGCACGAGTTGCATTAAGCGAGATGGGTTGCATTGCACAAGACGAGTTGCGCTATGTGAGACGAGATGTAATACCTGAGTTGCATCGCATGAGCTACGCTTTGCAAGATGAGTTTCACAAGACGTGCTATACGAGTTGCATCGCATGAGATACGCTTTGCAAGATGAGTTTCACAAAATGTGCTATATGAGTTGCACTGCACGGCATGAGTTGCGTTACATGATACAAGTTGCATTGTGCGAGATGAGATACACAAGTGGTGTTGCATGAGTATTTTTTTCTCAAGTTACGTTGTGCAAGCTACACTTCATGAGTTGTGTCAGGTTGTGCTGCATTAAGCGATTAACACAACCCGGGTCAAATTGCATTGGGTGAGCTATGATGTGGATACGCAATGTCCAGAATGATTTGCATTGCATGAGCTGGGCTTCGCGAGATGCTCTGCCTGAGCTGAGCTTCACCATATGTGATGCGTGAGTTGGGATCCACTTTTTGGGCTATGTGAGATGAGGTGTGTTGTATAAGATGGGTTGTGTTGTGCAAGATGAGTTACGTCATGCGAGCTACGTTGGGTCGAGCTATACATTGGGCGAGCGGCACTATCAGGCTGGCACAACCCAACTTGACCTACGTTGTGCGTGCTATGCTGAGCGAGCTGTACTATGCAAATTGTGTTGCATGATATCCCCTTGTGTGCCATATTGAAGTCTGGGTGTTGCACCCCCTTTTTCTTTATGTCAAGGCATTGGGCAATCTATGATGTGTGAGTTGCACTATGCAAGTTGCACGGGGTGGGATGAGTTGCGTCGCATGAGTTGTCCTACATTGGTTGCATTGTGCAAGATGTGTTGCCGTGAGTTGCGCTTATACAGCTGCATTTTACGAGTTACATTGCACGAGCGGTCTGCCGTAGGTGATCGACACAACCTGGGTCGGCATTGGGCGAGCTGCATTGCACGAGGTGGGTTGCATTGTTCGAGATGAGTTACATTACACGAGTTGTGCCCGGCTGACTCAGCCTAGGTCATCTCAGCTCAGGTCGAGTTGTGTTAGGTGATCGCCACAACGTAGGTGGATTTGCATTGAGAGGGCAACGATGCGTGAGACATGCTACAAGAGTTGCACTGTCTAAGATGGGTCATGCTACACAAGCTATGTTGTGCAATGCTACATGAGTTATGCTTCACGAGATGAGTTGGGCCATCATCACAACCTAGGCAAAGTTACATTGTGCAACCCACACTATGCAGGGTGTGGTGAACAATATGAGTTGCACTACACGAGATGAATTCTGATGTGCGAGATGCATTGTGTTGAGTTGACAAGTTGTGATGCATGAGATGCATGAGTCAATCGATGTAACCTTGGGATCCCCTTGTGTGCCATATTGAACCAACAGAGTAGTGTGTTGAAACTCACACATAAGTGAGGCCAAACAAGTCTCATGCAACAAATTGGGTCTGTCTGATGTCCTCCAAGTGTCTCCTACAAGTAGAGTAACGTGATAAAGTAAATATTGGGTGCGATCATACCAGCATTAGTGCACCGGATCCCATCAGAGATTCGCAGTTAAGCATGCTTGGGCTGGGGTAGTACTGGGATGGGTGACCTCCCGAGAAGTCTTGGTCTTGCACAACCCAGATCGAGCTGCATTATGCGAGTTGCATTTCATGAGATGGGTTGTGCTGTGGGAGATGAGTTGCATGGTGACCCAGAGTTGAATTGGGAGAAACTCCATGAGTTACATCATGAGGTTGAGTTACATTGTGAACCTGAGTTGCATCATGAATCTGAATTGCATTGGGAACAACTCCCCAAGTTGCCTTGTGAATTTGTTTTGCATTGGGATCAACTCCCTGAGTTGCATTATGAGTTTGAACCCAGAGTTACATCATAAATGGCAGTTGCATTGGGAACAACTCCTCGAGTAGAGTTGTGAGGCTGCACTACATTGAGACCCCAAGTTGCATTACGGCTACTTATTGCATTGTGAATCCGATTTACATTAGGATCAACTTCTTGACTTGCATTGCGACCCCGAGTTATACTACGACCCCAAATTACATTACGAGCCTGATTTGCATAGGGAGCCCGAGTTGTATTGGAAACCTTAGTTGTATTGTGACCTCGTGTTTCATCGTGAATCTGATTTACATTGGGAATAATTCCTCAAGTTGATGGAAATTCCCCAAGTCGCATTGCAAGCCCAAGTTGGATCATGAATTTGTGTTACATTAGGATCACCTCCCCGAGCTGTATTGTGAGCATAAGTCACTTCATGAATCTGAGTTGCATTGGGAGTAACTCCCTAAGTAGAGTTGGGAGCCTGCACTGCATTGAGACCCCAAGTTGCATTGCGAATCTGATTTGCATTGGGGTCAACTTCTTGACTTGCATTACGACCCCAGGTTGCATTAGGCACAACTCCCCGAGTTGCACTACGACCTTGAGTTGCATTGGGAACAACTCCCCAAATTACATTGTAAGCCTGAGTTATATTGTGACCTCGAGTTGCATCATGAATCTGATTTACATTGGGAGGGAGCAAATCCCTGAGTCGCATTGCGAGCCCGAGTTGCATTGGGATCACCTCCCCGAGTTGCATTGTGAGTATAAGTCACTTTGTGAATCTAAGTTGCATTTGGATTAACTCCCTAAGTTGCATTGGGAGCAACTCCCCGAGTGGCACGGGGTCCAACTCCCTGAGTTATATTGCGAGCCCCAAAATATGCAATGTCGCTAATTACACCGCATGATGACAATGGTATTGGAAACCCCACCCAAAATATGCAACACCGCATATTATTTCAAAAACCCCACTTGAAATATTGTCAAAAATTCATCAAAGTGTGAATTTCTCTGTGCGATGACACTGGTATAAGAAACCCCAACTAAAATATGCAATAGTGCATATTGTTTTGGAACCTCCCCAAGTTGCATTGGGAGCCCAAGTGCATTTCGACCACGAGTGGCATTGCGATAGGAAACCCCACCCAAAAATATGCAAACACTGCATATTGTTTTGGAATCCGCACTTAAAATATTGTCAAAAATCCTTCTAAGTACATATTTCTCCATGTGATGACATTGGTATAGGAAACTGCACCTAAAATATGCAATACTGCCTATTTGTTTTGGTGACCCCCGTCCCCCAAGTTGCATTGTGAGCCGGAGTTTGCATTGAGACGATGTCGGTATAGGAATCCCCACTTGAAATATTGTCAAAAATCTAAGTGTGAATTTATCTATGTGATGACATCGGTATAGGAAAGCCCAACTAAAATATGCAACACTGCATGTTGTTTTGGAACCCCAGTGTAAAGTTGCATTGGGAGGGCAAGTTGCACTGCGACCCCGAGTGGCATTGCAATGACATTGGTATAGGAAACCCCACTCAAAATATTGTAAAAAAATCCAAGTGTCCATAAAAACCAACCTGCAGAGTACGTAGAAACGAGTTCATAGAAATCTTATGTGAAGTCTATAGATCTGACGAAGTTCATAGAAATGAAGTCAGTAGAGTCTGTAGTTTTCAAGCCTTGAAGTTTGTAGAAACTGAGTCCATAGAAATGACCCTGTAGAGTCTGTAGATATGAACTTGCAGAGTCTGTAGAAACCTACAGAGTCTGTAGATTTCTAAAAAGCTTTGAAAAATGGAGAATTTGAATGCACAGAGCAATTTTTGGGAAGGGAAGAGATAATTTTGCCCTGTGGGGTGAAAATAGTTCAAATGTTGTCCAAAAAATGACTGATATTTCTGGGGGACAACATTGTCAACATTCCAAGTGCTTGCTTGCTTAAAATATTGTCAAAAATCCTTCTAAGTACATATTTCTCTGTGTGATGACATTGGTATAGGAAACCGCACCTAAAATATGCAATACTGCCTATTTGTTTTGCAACCCCCCATCCCCCGAGTTGCATTGTGAGCCCGAGTTTGCATTGAGACGATGTTGGTATAGGAATCCCCACTCGAAATATTGTCAAAAATCTAAAGTGTGAATTTATCTGTGCGATGACACCGATATAGGAAAGCCCAACTAAAATATGCAACACTGCATGTTGTTTTAGAACCCCAGGGTGAAGTTGCATTGGGAGGCCAAGTCGCACTTACGACGACGTTGGTATAGGAAACCCCACTCGAAATATTGTAAAAAATCCAAGTGTGAATTTCTCTGCACGATGACACAGGTATAGGAAACCCCAACTAAAATATGCAGCACTACATATTGTTGGAAGCCCCATAGTTGTATTGCGATCCCGAGTGGCATTGCGACGACGTTGGTAAGGAAACCCCACCCAAAATATGCCACACTGCACTAAAAGTATTATCAAATATTTGTCTAAGTGGGAATTTCTCTATGTGATGACATTGGGTATATAGGAAACCCCACCTAAAATATTAAGCGCTGCCTATTATTTTGGAAAACCCCTGCCTTGCCTCCCCCCTTCAAGTTGCATTGCAACGACGTTGGCATAGGAAACCCCACTTGAAATATTGTCAAAAATCCATTTTAAGTGTGAATTTCTCTGCGCGATGACACTGGTATAAGAAACCCAAACTAAAATATGCAACACTGCATGTTGTTTTGGAACCCTCTAAGTTGCACTGGGAGGCCGAGTTACATTGCGACCCTGAGTGGGCATTGCAACAACATTGGTATAGGAAACCCCACTCGATATATTGTCAAAAATCTGTCCAGGTGTGAATTTCTCTGCACAATGACACTGGTATAAGAAACCCCAACAAAAATATGCAACACTTGCATAGAATCCCCCAAGTTGCATTAGGAGCCCAAGTGGCATTGCGACGATGACGGTATAGGAAACACCACTTGAAATATTGTCAAAAATCCAAGTGTGAATTTCTCTGTGCGATGACACTGGTATAGGAAAATCCGATGCAACTCAGAGTGGCATTGCGATGGCATTGGTATAGGAAACCCCACTCAAAGTATTGTCAAAAATCCATCTCAAGTGTGAATTTCTCTGCGCGATGACCATTGGTATAAGAAACCCCAACTAAAACATGCAACACTGCGTGTTGTTTTGGAACCCCCCAAATTGCATTAGGAGCCCGAGTTGCATTGCAGCGACATTGGTGTAGGAAAGCCCGCTCGAAATATTGTCAAAAATCCGTTGAAGTGCGAGTTTCTCTACATGATTACACTAGTATAGGAAACCCCAACAAAATATGCAACCCCTGCATATTGTTGGAATCCCCCAAGTCGCATCACGAAGACGTCGGTACATGGAACCCCACCCAAAATATGCAGCACCGCATATTGTTTTGTAAATCACACTAAAAGTATTGTCAAAAATCTATGCAAGTGCGAATTTCCATATGTGATGACATTGGTATAGGAAACCCCACCTAAAATACTCAACACTCCCTGTTGTTTTGGGAAAAGCCCGCACCTACCTCCTTCCCCCGCCCCACCTATCCTGAGTGGAATTACGATGATGCTGGTATAGGGAACCCCGCTCGAAATATTATCCAAAGTCCGTCTAAGTGCAAATTTCTTCGTGCGTTGACATCGGTGTAGGAAAACCCACCCAAAAACTACTACATTTGTCGAAAAATTGGCCAAGTGTGAGTTCCTTTGTGCGACGACATCGGTATAGGAAACCCCACCCAAAATATGCAACAACCCGTATTACTTTGGAAATCCCACTCGAAAGTTCCTCTCTAAGTGCGAATTATTCTGCACAACAACATTGGTACAGGGCGACTCGAAACATTGTCGAAAACGTTCGAGGTGCGAATTCGAAAAAACACCCAATCACAGCGCTCTTAACCACACGCTGCTCGTACTTTTACGGATGCATCTCCCCGTGAACCCCACCCGTAGAATGACCCGAGGTTGTACGAATCGGGGCGACAGAGGGCTGAATCTCAGTGGATCGTGGCAGCAAGGCCACTCTGCCACTTACAATACCCCGTCGCTTATTTAAGTCATCTGCAAAGGATTCTTCTCGCCGACCGCTTGAAATTGTTATACAAGGTTGCTCCGGATGGGCTGTTGCACCGAACAGAGGTTGCCAATGACACGGGCCCCTGGGGACACAAAAGCGCCCCTACTGCGGGTCGCGATGCAGCCGGAGAGAGAGATGCGCCGCATCTAGCATGGATTCTGACTTAGAGGCGTTCAGTCATAATCCGACACACGGTAGCTTCGCGCCACTGGCTTTTCAACCAAGCGCGATGACCAAATGTGTGAATCAACGGTTCCTCTCGTACTAAGTTGAATTACTATCGCGGCGCGGATCATCAGTAGGGTAAAACTAACCTATCTCATGATGGTCTAAACCCAGCTCATGTTCCCTATTGGTGGGTAAACAATCCAACACTTGGTGTATTTTGCTTCACAATGATAGGAAGAGCTGACATCAAAGGATCAAAAAACAACATCGCTATGAACGCTTGGCTGCCACAAGCCAGTTATCCCTGTGGTAACTTTTCTGACACCTCTAGCTTCAAATTCCGAAATTCTAAAGGATCGATAGGCCACGCTTTCACGGTTTGTATTCGTACTGAAAATCAAAATCAAATGAGCTTTTACCCTTTTGTTCCACACGAGATTTCTGTTCTCGTTGAGCTCATCTTAGGACACCTGCATTATCTTTTAACAGATGTGCCGCCCCAGCCAAACTCCCCACCTGACAATGTCTTTTGCCTAGATCGATGCGCCGAAGTGCAGCTTAAGGCCAAAAATAGGGGCATTGCCCCATCTCCACCTCACAAAATAAGTAAAATAACATTAAAAGTAGTGGTATTTCACTTGCAATAAAATGGCTCCCACTTATTCTACACCTCTCAAGTCATTTCACAAAGTCAAACTAGAGTCAAGCTCAATAGGGTTTTCTTTCCCCGTTGATTCTACCAAGCCCGTTCCCTTGGTTGTGGTTTTGCTAGATACTAGATAGGGACAATGGGAATATCGTTAATCCATTCATGCACATCACTAATTAGATGGTGAGGCATTTGGCTACCTTAAGAGAGTCATAGTTACTCCTGTCATTTACCCATGCTTGGTTGAATTTCTTCACTTTGACATTCAGAGCACTGGGCAAAAATCACATTGCATCAGCATCGGCAGGGACCATCACAATGCTTTATTTTAATTAAATAGTCAAATTCCCCTTGTCCATACTAGTTTTGAGTTGGTTGTTCATTACCTAGGGAAAGCCCCCACAAGGGGAGCATCCTGCACCCGTCGCCCAGTCGACACGCAATGGCCCGCCCTCACCGCAGAAGCAGCTCGAGCAGGCCGCCAACAGCCCACGGGTTCGGGTCATAGACCCCTAGGCCCAGCCCTTAGAGCCAATCCTTTTCCAAAAGTTACAGATCCATTTTGCTGACTTCCCTTACCTACATTGTTTTATTAACCAGAGGCTATTCACCTTGGAGACCTGATGCAGTTATGAGTACGACCGGGCATGAATGGTACTCGGTCCTCCAAATTTTCAAGGGCTGCCAAAGGCACATCGGACACCACAGGACGTGCGGTGCTCCTCCAGTCACTGGACCCTATCTCTGGTTGAACTGATTTTAGGGTGGGCAGGTTGTTAAAAAGAAAAGATAACTCTTCCTGGGGCCCCCACCGATGTCTCTAGATTTCCTAATGTTATCATCCACTGCCACGTCCCAGTTCAAGAATATTAACCTGATTCCCTTTCGATGATCGCATAGAGTGCGGCCTTGAAATAGGACTTCCCCATCTCTTAGGATCAACTAACCCATGTCCAAGTGCTGTTCACATGGAACCTTTCCCCACATCAATCTTTAAAGTTCTCATTTGAATATTTGCTTCTACCACCAAGATCTGTATCGAGGGCCGGTCCACCCAGGCTCATGCCCAAGGTTTTGCAACAACCCCCACGTCCTCCTACTCATGGAAGCCTGACACTTGCCCTGACGGCTGAGTATAGGTTGCACACTTCAGTGCCATCCATTTTTGGGGCTAGTTGATTTAATAGGTGAGTTGTTACACTCCTTAGCAGATTTTGACTTCCATGACCACCGTCTTGTTGTCTTAATCAGCCAACACCCTTTGTGGGATCTGGGTTAGCGTGTAATTTGGCACCGTAACTCAACTTTTGGTTCATCCCACATCGCTAGTTCTACTTACCAAAAATGGCCCACTTGGAGCTCATGATTCTGTGGCACAGCTCAATGGAGCAGCCACGCCACCTTACCTATTTAAAGTTTGAGAATAGGTTGAGGGTGTTACACCCCCAATGCCTCTAATCATTTGCTTTACCTGATAAAACTCGCATGTGAGCTCCAATTATCCTGAGGGAAACTTTAGATGAAACTAGCTACTAGATAGTTTGATTAGTCTTTCGCCCCTATACCTAAGTCAGATAAATGATTTGCATGTTAGTATCACTATGGGCCTCCACCAGAGTTTCCTCTAGCTTCACCCTGCTCAGGCATAGTTCACCATCTTTCAGGTCCCAACAGGTGTGCTCACACTCAAACCCTTCACAGAAGATTAGGGTTGGTCGGTGGAGCACCCCCCAAGAGGGGATCTCACCAGTCAACTTCCTTGCACCTCGCAGGTTTCCCAACCCACCAACTTACACACATGTTAGACTCCTTGGTCTGTGTTTCAAGATGGGTTAGATGGAAAGCCCACTAGCCAACGCCACGAGCACGTAACTGCCTAAGGGCCCACCATAGGTGCATGCTTCATTCCCCAACCATCACAAAGGAGGTTCATTGAGTGACCCAAAGGATGCACTTGTGCCTCCATGATGGCTCGCATTGGCATGCCCCCCGAGCCGAGCGATGGACTGGCTCACGCCATTCCACATCTGATCGAAGCACATCACCAGCCTCCATCTACTTCCCTCCCAGCAATTTCAAGCACTCTTTAACTCTCTTTTCAAAGTCCTTTTCATCTTTCCCTTGTGATACTTGTTCGTTATCGGTCTCTCACTCATATTTAGCCTTGGACATAATTTACCACTCGATTAGGGCTGCATTCCCAAACAACCTAACTCACCGACAGTGCCTCATGGTGTGATAGGGTCTAGGCCCGACGGGGCTCTCACCCTCTCTGGTGCCCCCTTCTAAGGGACTTGGGCCTGGTTCGTCACTGAGGATGCTTCTACAGACTATAATTTGACAGGCATGGTCGCTAATTTTCATGTTGGGCTCTTCCTAGTTCGCTCACCGTTACTAGGGGAATCCTTGTAAGTTTCTTTTCCTCCACTTAATGATATGCTTAAACTCAGCGGGTGTTCACGCCTAACTTGGGGATGCAGAAGGTAGCCATCTAGCCTGCACATTAGGCAAAAAGCCAACAACTCCAAGATAAAGTTCCACACATATCTGCACCTGCTGGCCATAAACCAACGCCAACCCACGTGGGCCACCGCTCATCGTGACATAGGGGACAAACCTCATGCCCATTTGAGTTGATCACACCCCCTTTGGGGATGAATGGCCATATTCACTACTCCCACCTATGCACCAAGGGGGAGAGCGATTTTAAAGTGCAACACCCAAGTAGGCGTGCCCTTGGTTGAGGCCTCAGGTGCAACTTGCATTCAAAGACTCGATGATTCACAAGATTTTGTAGTTCACACTAAGTATCACATTTTGCTACATTCTTCATCGTGGTGAGAGCCGAGATATCCATTGCCAAGAGTCGTATTCTCATGGCACTGACGGTCCAGCATGCACATGATGCACGGATTGCATGGCTATTTCTTCCAAATCCTTGGTGCAAACTGCACCATAGTGTCTCAAGTGTTTGTGACAAAAACCCATCCCACAATGCCACCATGGTCCAGAGGGCGAGACCTCATGGGTGGGCACCGGAGAAGGGATATGTCCCCTGCCCCACCACGTCCAAGAGGATATAGGCCGTCAAAGAGAGAGAGGGAATGGTGATGAGAGGTCCTACCCCGTGACCTACATGACTGCACTCCCAAACACACCACCATCACACTCGTGAGAAGCACAACTATATCCTTGGCAATGCAACAAGGGGGTTGCAACTACCTCGTGAACTTGTCATGGAGGCAAAAATCTAGTGATAGCCATGGGTGCTTTTCAAGGAATCAGCTTGCAAAGGGAAACAAAGGCGCCCCTTCCAAATGCAGCAGGGTAGGATAGCCCAAGGACCAAAGTCACCAAACACACCTATCACAGTCAAAAAAGGGCCATCCACATCACCACAAAATAGAGCACGGCACTCAATCATGCCCTTGGATTATATACCCCAAACATTAAGTGAACGACTTGCAGAGGCACGAGCCCTACCGTGACACCCACCTAGAGCGAAGCACGACAAAGCAGTAGGGCCCCCAGTCTAAACACCGATGAGAGTGGGGTTTGAGGAGGTGATGAGTCTGACCACATCAGGCTCACCCCCTCCCCTACACAGTTTGTGGGCTCAAAACCAATAATGATCCTACTGCAGGTTCACCTACGGTAACCTTGTTATGACTTCTCCTTCCTCTAAATGATAAGGTTTAATGAACTTCTCATGACATCGCCGACAAAAACCACCGTCATCGACATGATTATAACACTTCATCAGATCATTCAATTGGTAGGAGTGATGGGCGGTGTGTACAAAGGGTAGGGACATAGTCAATGCAAGCTGATGACTCGTGCTTACTAGGAATTCCTTGTTGAAGATCAATAATTGCAATGGTCTATCCCCATCACGATGTAATTTGGCAAGATTTCTCAAACCTTTCAGACTAGGGAGAAAAACTCATTGGTTGCATTAGTGTAGCGTGCGTGTGGCCTAGAACATCTAAGGGCATCATAGACCTATTATTGTCTCAAACTTCCATGGCCTAAACGGCCATAGTCCCTCTAAGAAGTTGGCCACGAAGGGGAACCTTTGCGTAGCTAGTTAACAGGCTGAGGTCTTGTTTGTTAACAAAATTAACCAGACAAATCACTCCACCAACTAAGAACGGCCATGCACCACCACCCATAGAATCAAGAAAGAGCTCTCAATCTGTCAATCCTTACTATGTCTGGACCTGGTAAGTTTCCTCGTGTTGAGTCAAATTAAGCTATAGGCTCCACTCTTGGTGGTGCCCTTTCATCAATTCCTTTAAGTTTCAGCCTTGCGACCATACTCCCCCTGGAACCCAAACACTCTGATTTCTCAAAAGGTGCTGGCGAAGTCCTTAGAGCAACATCCACCAATCCCTACTTGGCATCATTTATGGTTGAGACTAGGATGGTATCTGATCATCTTCGAGCCCCCAACTTTCATTCTTGATTAATGAAAACATCCTTAGCAAATGCTTTCACAGTGGTTCGTCTTCCATAAATCCAAGAATTTCACCTTTGACAATGAAATACAAATGCCCTTGATAGTCCCTATTAATCATTACTTCGGTCCCGAAGGCCAACGAAACAGGACCAGACTCCTATTGCATTATTCCATGCTAATGTATTCAGAGCATAGGATTGCTTTGAGCACTCTAATTTTTTCAAAGTAACGGCACCAAAACCGTGACCCAGCCAACTAAGTCTAGGAACGCGCTGCCAGCAGAAGGAACGTGAGGGCCAGTGCACACCCAGGGGGTAGACTGACCATGATGACCCAAGATCTAACTACAAGCTTTTTAACTGCAACAACTTAAATATACGCTATTAGAGCTAGAATTACCGCAGCTGCTGGCACCAGACTTGCCCTCCAATGGATCCTCATTAAGGGATTTAGATTATACTCATTCCAATTACCAGACTCGATGAGCCCAGTATTGTTATTTATTGTCACTACCTCCCCATGTCAGGATTGGGTAATTTGCATACCTGCTGCCTTCCTTGGATGTGGTAGCCGTTTCTCAGGCTCCCTCTCTAAAATTGAACCCTAATTCTCTGTCACCCATCACCACCATGGTAGGCCTCTATCCTACCATCGAAAGTTGAGAGGGCAAAAATTTGAATGAAGCGTCGCTGGCACAATGGCCGTGCGATTAGTCGAGTTATCATGAATCATCAAAATAGTAGGTGAGCCCGTGCCAGCCTTTTATCTAATAAATGCATCCCTTCCAAGAGTCAGGATTTGGTGCACGTATTACCTCTAGAATTACTATGGTTATTCGAGTAGTAAGGTACCATCAAAGAAACTATAACTGATTTAATTAGCCATCCACAGTTTCACAATCTAAAATAGTTCATACTTAGACATGCATGGCTTAATCTTTGAGACAAGCATATGACTACTGGCAGGATCGACCAGGTAGCTTCCAACTGCAAGTGGGATGATGCCGACAAGCACCGGCAAAACCCACTACTGTGTGAAATTGGGAGCAAAGCATTCATTCTTTCCTTGAAATCAAACATAAAATCCTTGTGTTTGACATGTGAACAGGGATGGAAGAGGGTGAGGGAACACTCGATGCCTCCTTTGCACATACTAACGTAAAAATGTGCCATTAAACAAGAAGGGAGGGATGCATAAGTTAGAGCAAGAAAAGTAGAGAGCTTCGATTCACGGACCCCTGGGAAGCTCATCCCGTACGGAGCCGCTTACCCTACATTAACTCAACCAACTTGCTCGTGATAAAGCAACCATGGACAGTATGCACCATGCACATGACTACCTCAATTATAAGGCTGCTCAGGGACATCCTTCCCAAGAAAGCCCCCTACACACTTTCAAAGAGGGCACATGCCATCCACAAAAGACAAATCTTGACCAGCATAAACACCTCGACTCTAAGCAAAGGCAGCATTTGCATGTAGGCCGTAGCACTCTAGCCCCAAGTTTTCAGTTTACAGGCACTTGCAAAGAACATCGCGTATAGAGCCCTACACCCTACATCCCGAAGCAATCAAACTCACGATCGACATGAAGGACAGAGTGCACCATGCACACGGCCACCTCAATTTTAAGACCGTTCGAGAACTTCCTTACCCAAGAAAGCCCCCTACATACTTTTAATTAGCACAAACAACCCAAATGCGTCAACCTCAGCCTGCAAGGAAAAGCACCACTATAAAAGAGAAATTCCAAGCCCATTATTTACACATGCACACAGATATGACATATATACTTGGAAGCCACTAGGAGATGTGTGATCCGATCAGACATGTGAAACATTCACACTAACACCTAAACCAACCAACAAGCCAAGTTTTAGAGCAAAACTTCCAAAATGAACCATCATAGTGGAAGAAGAGACATATCTTGCCTTCCATCATAAATTCCCACACAAGCACAAGGAGTTCAACACAAGGAGCGAATGTGACAAAGCAAAGATAGTGGCACAAATGCTAATAATGTATACTCCAGCCCACATCATCTTTGAGAACAATCGCAAACACGAGAAGAGCAAAAATGCTCCTACCCTCCTGCTCAGTGTTCGTAACCCAAATGGAAAGAAAATAACCCAATCACAGGTGCTGTGGCCAAGAACAGGGTTTCACCTCCACCTCATAGAAATTGCAAAATACTAGTGAGGAAATGGCACAAGCACTACACTCGTCCACATCTACATAGCAGAAGTGGAAAGGGGCGGCTAGATCTAATAGTTTTGGAGGATAACTCCAGGAACAATCAAAAAAAGCCAAAATACATGTCATCAAGTCTATTACTGGGTGGGTGAGTTGGGATTCAGGCATTGACAACCCTAACAATGGCCTGAGGCCAAAGCTCAGATTGAATCGAAAGTCCTAATCATCAGCCTGCCACTCTTCACAGAGTAATAGAGATCTGAACCAGCCAATCGCAATATGGAAAATTGAGGCAAAAATATGATCAAGCTCATTTTATCGAGTGCAAATAGAAAAATCCACCCATCTAGGGCCTGAGATGTGCGAATAGGCACCGAATAGGCAACTCTGAAGATCCACTCCTGAAACCATCAGCAAAAGCGAAAACCGCAGTGGCTAGGGGTGGCTAGATCCAATAGTTTCAGAGGATAACTCTAGGAACAATCAAAAAGAGCCAAAATACATGTAATCAAAGTATGTTATTGGGTGGGTGAGTTGGGATTCAGGCATCGACAACCCTAACAATGGCCTGAGGCCAAAGCTTGGATTGAATTGAAAGTCTCAATCATCAGCCCGCCACTCTTCGCAGAGCAATAAGAGATCCAAACCAACCAAACGCAATATGGAAAACCGAGGTGAAAATATGATCAAGCTCATTTTCTTGAGTGCAAATTGGCAAATCCACCCATCTAGGGCTCGAGATGCGTGAATAGGCATCGAATAGGCAACTCTAAAGGTCCACTCCCATAACCATTAGCAAAAGCGAAAACTGTAGTGGCAAGGGGCAGCTAGATCCAATTGTTTCAGAGAACTCCAAGAACAATCAGAAAGAGCCAAAATACATGTAATCAAAGTCTATTACTAGGTGGGTGAGTTGGGATTCAGGCATCAACAATCCTAACAATGGCCTGAGGCTAATGCTTAAATTGAATCGAAAGGCCTGATCATCAGCCCGCCACTCTTTGCAGAGCAATAAGAGATCCGAACCAACCAACCGCAACATGGAAAACTAAGGCAAAAATATGATCAAGCTCATTTTCTCGAGTGTAAATTGGAAAATCCACCCATCCAAGGCCTGAGATGTGTGAATAGGCACCGATTAGGCAACTCCAAAGGTCCACTCCCAGAACCATCAGCAAAGGTGAACACCACAGTGGCAAGGGGCAGTTAGATCCAATAGTTTCAGAGAATAACTCCAGGAACAATATAAAAAAGCCAAAATACATGTAATCAAAGTCTGTTACTGGGTGGGTGAGCTGGGATTCAGGCATCAACAATCCTAACAATGGCCTCAGGCCAAAGCTCAGATTGAATCGAAAGTCTCGATCATCAACCCACCACTCTTCACAGAGCAATAAGAGATCCGAACTAAATAGCAGCAATATATGCTAAAATTTGAGGCAAAACTATGAGTCCAAACAAGCATTTGATCTCGCATTATAGAGAAAACTTCTTTTCCACTTATTTCCCAACTCGAGCATCCAAAATTGTTTGTGGGCAAGGGGGGAATAATATCTTTCCCATGTTTTCACTTGCTTTCCTGCAAGGGCATTCGAAGAACACCCTCCCCCCATAGTAGTTATAAGTTAAAATCCATGCCACGTTTCTCATAAGGATCCCATTATATTGATCAAGCTCAATTTTTCAAGTGCTAATTGCACTAGAAAGGTAACTCTGACAACGTTCCGAAGGTCCACTCCTGAAACCATACGCAAAGGCATAAAACCAAACTGGCAAGGGGTGGCTAGATCTGATAGTTTCAGAGAACAACTCCAGGAACAATAAAAAAAGCCAAAATACATTTAATCAAGTCTATTACTGGGTGGGTGAGCTGGGATCCAGGCATCGATAACCCTAACAATGGCCTGAGGCCAAAGCTCAGATTGAATCGAAAACACCTGATCATCAGCCTGCCACTCTTCGCAGAGTTATAAGAGAGAGATCCGAACCAACCAACCACAATATGGAAATCCAAGGCAAAAATGGGGGTCCACCCACCATTTGATCCCACTTTAAGGAGAAGGAAACATGGTTTCTCTCATCCTTTCAGTATTTCATTCCCAACTTGACTATCTGATTACGATCAAGCTCATTGTTTCAAGTGCAACTCTTTACATCGACCCAGCTCAGGCTCAAGTTGTGCAAATCGCACTGAAAAAGTAACTCAGATAGTGCATTTCAAAGGTCCACTCCTAGAACCATTCGCAAAAGTATAAACTGAATTGGCAAAGGGCAGCTAGATCTAATAGTTTTAGAGAACAACTCCAAGAACAATCAAAAAAAGCCAAAATACATGTAATCAAGTCTGTTACTGGGTGGGTGAGTTGGGATTTGGGCATCGACAATCTTAACAATGGCCTCAGGCCAAAGCTCAAATCGAATCAAAACACCTAATCATTAGCCCACCACTCTTCATAGAGCAATAAGAGATCCGAACCAAGAAACCAAAACATACGGTAAATTGGGGCAAAAATAGGAGTCCAAACAGCATTTGATATCACATTAAAGAGGAAACATAGTTTCCACCTCATTCCCAACTGGAGTATCTAGAATTGTTTGCAGGTAAGGGGGAACAATATCTTTCCCATGTTTTCACTTGCTTTCCCACAAGGGCATTCGAAGAACACCCTCCCCTCATAGTAGTTATAAGTTAAAACCCATGCCATGTTTCTCATAAGGATCCCATCATATTTGATCAAGCTCATTATTTTAAGTACAACAAGAGCACCAACCCAGCTCGGGCTCAAGTTGTGGAAATTGACACATAGGAAACATAGTTTCCCCCATCCGTTCACTATTTCCTTCACAAACCAGATCGGGATGGTAGTCCAACTCGGGTTGGAAATCCAGACTGGGTTCCATCTGCAATACAAAAATTTGAGGCAAAAATAAAGTTCCACGCAGTAATAGATCTCGCATTATAGAGGAAACGCAGTTTCCATTTCTTTGGCAACCAAGCTCGAGGTTGGAAGCCCAGTTTTAGATGGCAGTCCAACTCGTGCTAGAAATCCAACACGAGTTCCATCCACAGTACACAAATCTGAGGTAAAAATAAAGTCCCACGCAATAAACAATCTCACATTATAGAGAAAACATGGTTTCCATTTCTTTCCCGACTGGAGTATCCAAAATTGTTTGCGGGTAAAAGGGGGGAACAATATCTCTCCCGTGTTTTCACTTTGCTTTCCCGCAAGGGCGTTCGAAGAACACCCTCCCCCCATAGTAGTAATAAGTTAAAATCCACGGGGTGATTCTCATAAGGATCCCATTTGATTTTCAAGCTTGTTTCTTACGATGCACAAAAGAAAGAATTCAGGTTGGCTGTACAACTCAAGTTCCAAATGCAATACAAAAATTAGACGCAAAAATGTGCTTCCACCCAACATTCTATCTCACATGAAAGAGGAAAAATGGTTTCCCCCATGAGTTCACTATTTCTTTCGCAACCAAACTGGGGCTGGGAGCCCTGCTCGGGATGGCAATCCAACTCAGGTTCCATCCAGAATTTATAAATCCGTGGCAAAAACAAAGTTCCATGCAATAATCGATCTTGCATTTAAAGAGGAAACATGGTTTCCTTCATTCATTTCTCATTTCTTTCCAAGCTCAAGCATCCAGAACTGTTTGCGGGTAAAAGGGGGGAACAATATCTCTCTCGTGTTTTCACTTGCTTTCCCGCAAGGGCATTCAAAGAACACCCTCCCCCCATAGTAGTAATAAGTTAAAATCCATAGGGTGATTCTCGTAAGGATCCCATTTCATTTTCAAGCTCATTTTTTACGTCGGGAAAAAATCAGATATCGGGTTGGCTGTGCAACTCTAGTTGCAAATGCAATACAAAAATTAGAAGCAAAAACGTGCTACCACTCAACATTCTATCTCGCATGAAAGAGGAAATATGGTTTCCCCCATTAGTTCACTATTTATTTCGCAACCAAACTAGGGCTGGAAACCCCGCTCAGGATGGCAGTCCAACTCGGGCTGGAAATCCAACTTGGGTTCCATCCAAAATTTAGAAATCCATGGTAAAAAATAAAGTTCCACGCAATAATCGATCTCACATTTAAAGAGGAAACATGGTTTCCTTCTTTCCATTGCTCATTTATTTCCAAGCTCAAACATCCGGAATTATTTGCGGGTAAGGGGGGAACAATATATTTCCCGTGTTTTCACTTACTTTCCCGCAAGGGCATTCGAAGAACACCCTCCCCCCATAGTAGTAATAAGTTAAAATCCACAGGATTATTCTCATAAGCATCCCATTTTATTATCGGGCTCCTTTTTTCAACCCGGGTAATAAACCCAACTCGGGTTTGCTGTGTAACCCAAGTACCAACCGAAATACAACAATTCGTGTCAAAAACATGCTTCCAACCAAAAATTCAATCTCCCATGAAAGAGGAAAAATGGTTTCTTCCCCCATCCGTTCACTATTTTATATATATATATATATATATATATATATATATATATATATATATATATATATAAAATTAACCTTAGTGTACCTTCTCACTCCTGGATCAAAATGAAAGTATCTTTGGACCTTCTTCTCAAAATATTGACAATGATGTGAAGTAAGTAGCTCTGTGAATGGAAGATTTGATAGAGTAATATTCTTGCTAACTAAGTATCGTATATATACAATAAAAACAAGGCAAACAAACTAATAGTTACTTCTAAGAGCCATACCAAATAAGACACAAAATGAACAAAGGGACAAAAAAAATTGTGTACCACGCTTATTCAAAGGAAGAAAAATAACTCAAATAACTAATATATATATATATATATATATATATATATATATATCTTAGTTATTTGAGTTATTTTTCTTCCTTTGAATAAGTGTGGTACACAATTTTTTTTGTCCCTTTGTTCATTTTGTGTCTTATTTGGTATGGCTCTTTGAAGTAGCTATTAGTTTGTTTGCCTTGTTTGTATTGTTTGTCTTACTTACTACAAGTCCCTTAGATGTCAAGAGTATAATTTAGTTGGATAGTCTAAGTAGTCATCATCTTATGCTTTTTGTTTGAGTTACCTTATCATGATAGTATCTAGATTATCTTGACTAACATGTTGGTCACTCATAAAAGTCACCAAAAAAGTTGACATTTTGGCCTCATATGCCAAATTTCAACCCATATATCAAAAAATATTAGTAATTATTATTTTGGCCTACTATGATCACTCCAAACATGGTCATGTAATCCTTATTCAATGAGAGTGTTTGGGTCCTTATCATGGGTGTCATGATGTGCCATAGTCTTATATATATGAATCCATGGTGTCATGAGCATCTTGGATTCTTTAGGGTGATATAATGAGTGTCATAATGTTTTAGGTGAGATAAAAGTTTGTCAAAAGGCCTAAAGATCCAATTAACATTTAAATTTTTTGAGTAATATAGTGGTCTTTTGAAATATGAAGGTGTTTCAAGTAATGTTGGAGGCTGTAATATGAAGTTCTTAGTGCATTTAATGTCCTTTACCTATGATATATTCACTTAACCCCTTCATTACCCTTCCTAAGTCATTAATCACCCCTCAAACCCCTTTCATGAGTTTATATAACCTTGTAAAACTTTGGAAACTGGAGATATATTTATTAATTAAATTGAAAGGGGATTAAAATAGATGGCATCCATGCCAATCACCTTCTCTAAGCAATGTATGCCACATAAACTCATTTTTAAGAGTCACCCACATCATTCCCACTAGCCAAGTGGGCCCTACATGGAATTTTATGGCCTTTACAATTATCCATAGTATTTATGTTGCTTAGATAAGGTTTATTTATATGTGGATCTCCTCATTTGACCCCAAATGGCTTGTAATTGCTCAAAATCAAAGAAAATGGTGGGCAATCAGAGTTTTTAATAGTTTTTTACACATTATACAAAATGTACCATACATAAGAGGATCTAGTAATTAATTTGAGCTTAGGTGTGATGTCTCTAAAAAAATTTAGGATAAATGGATTCCATTCAAGTCCAAAATTGTTCTGTTCTTCATCAGCCCTTCTTTACAAGCTTGGACACCTCTTCGGGTTTCTACTTGTACTGCATATAAGAGAAAGAGTGTAGGTCCTAGCTCTTGGCCATGAAAATTAGACTCATACAGCTTCTAATCATGGGAAATTTTTTATAATATTGGTCTCCCAAACTTTATGAACCATACTTAAGAAGGTAAGTAATGTATATTCATTTCACATCTACACAAGCCATTTTCAAGGGGACAATTTTCATGAAATTTTGATTGGTTTACTCAATATAATCATTGATTATATTGTCTTAGGTTTTTAAGGGATCTTATATGGAAATTTAAACACTTATTTCACATGTGCGATCCCCTATGTATTTCAAATATCCATGAATAATTATTGTGTGTAGCCTATAGTAAAGTTGACTATATTGTCCAAGTTTTGGTGTCCTAATCATGAGATATGATCTAACTGTAATATTTTTCATAGGTTTCTTGATGTATATAATTAATTATTGATCAAATTTAAGGTCTAATATCCTTTTTTTACCTTATATGACCTCAAAAGGAAGAGGATTTATGCATAGGTGGAGTTCACTATGTAATGGATTGAATGCAGTCTAAGGCACTTATAGGGTTCACATGTGGCTGAAAAGCATTAAAGGAGGATGTTAGATAGTGATGTAGGTCCCTTATGTCCTTTTATATAATATATTAACCTTATTATTATCCTTAAGAGGCATAGATACCAGCCTCTTCACCTCTAAACAAACTCAGTCCCTCTTCTGCAAAGTTTAAGGTTTCCTCATGAAAATTATGATTTTTAGAGTTTTTGAGGTTTCATGTCTAGTCTTTGTATGATTTTTCCATGCCTCCAAAACTTCATGTTGACTAATATTATGACTAAGGTTCTCCAATTTTCATGTACTTGGTCTTAAATAATATCCTACCATCTATTTCAAGCCACATCCATACCACTATTATTTCACTACCATCTCTACCATTTTTTTGTGTTCCTCCTTATTTTCTTGTTATCATCTCCTTGTCACTCCATTTCCATCTTTTTTCACCCATTAATCATTAATTTTATGACTAAAATTATATTATTAGACCTATATATACCTTTGGTAACCATTAGAATCCATAAGGGCATGATATTTTTGATTGATATGGTATTTTACCCTACTAAAGAGACTTCACAGGCATCTACAATAGTTGTTTGACTACTATAACATAGCACTCAGAAGGCATGATTGAAGAGACCCATTCAAAAGAGAGAAGGTGATATAAAATATATTTGTGATGAAGTCATATACAAGTAATTAATGATATATGATCATCATATATGTCCAAAGCAATTTTCCTCTCAAATGCCACATGTTGACTATTTTAGTCTGTACATAAGGCTACACCCCCTAGATGACTGAGTACTGAGGAGACAGTCAATATCATGTACTTAAGATTAAGAATATATTGAATGGATCCAAGATGAATTATTATACCTTTAAGGTGAATTCACCACCTATCCACCTTAAGCCTCCACTTCAAGTAGCTATTGTAATGGTTATCAATACCTACAACTAGCTGACTAACCTAGGCTTGGTCTGTGAAGGAAGGCCTAATAAAGGTTTAACATAGTTATTATTTGATGGGAATATGGGGTATCTATTTAAGAAATTAAAGTTTAAAAATTTCCAATAATAATTCACATACAATTATGAGACTTCATCCCCTCAAATAGGCCTAATACAACATGATAGACACCTATAATAACATCTTAGGAGCATACAATCAATAGGTCAAGGGAAAATGAGAATTTTTTTAGAGAATAAGGTTTAATGAAACAATTTACTTAATAAAATATTTAAAGGAAGAGTTTCATAATTAAGGGAATCTCAATGAAGAGGTCTAGTTTTCTAGGTCTAAAACTCAACCTTACAGTAGTACCTACAACCATGTCCCTCCTCATCATAGACTGTGCTTGAGGCTAGTGAGTCAAATTATGTAGGAAAATAATGATTCAAGAGATATATGATGTCACATCAACTCTATATTACCTATTAATTTGAAAATTCAATAATGACATCCCCTCCTCCATACACACCTACACCCAATTGTTTGACTTACATGAAACTAGTGCCAAGTGATGGGAGTTTACTATCTTAGATGTTTGGTGACAAATATAAGATCATAAAGGTTATATCAATGTATCTATGATCTCAAGGAGGTAAAATAAACTCACACCAAGTGATATTACTCCCTCACTCATATAAGAAGATAATAAGGACACCTATAGGTTGTCCCTATGAGGCATATTGGTTAAGAGAGGTACATGACTATTTCAATGGTCTTGATGCATGATTTTTATTCCTTTGTGAGTATTTATAATAAGAACCTAGAGTAAGGTATGAGCATAATTTTAAGCCCATCACCAATCAAGACATAGATAATAAAATGATAAATAGGGTTTCAAGTGAACTCTATTAATTAGCCCTAAGAGAGTATTGATATGCATATGAAGAAACATGAATAGTCATATAAAAAAGATTTAATATATGTTATAATGATTAAGAAAGTATAATGAATATATACCTAGGTCATTATATGATGGATATGCTTAAGTAATCCACAAAATTCATGTTTACAAAGCTTTAGGGTTAGTTTAAACACCTAATCTCTAAACCCTACATATACAAATTAGATGCTTAGAAAGGAAAATAATACCATGAAGTTATAGATAATGATGGAGGTTAGATAAATGAGATAATTATGAGGGTTTTTATACATAAAATCACCCATAGTGGTATTAAACTCATCAAACCCTTATGCTCAGTCACACAATTTATAAGTATGAAGACAATATGAGTAAAAATGGTCATTTGAGACCTTTCGGACAAAGTTAGAATCCAAAATTGAAGGAAAAGGTCATCATGATTGGTAAAAGGTACCTATATTATTTTTGTGTTCATATAAATAGCAGGTATACCCATTATTTTGTTTCAAACCTAGACATGTCTAGGTAAGTAATAAGGATGATAAATAAGCAAAATTAGTCTTGGAAGGTCTACAAGTGGAGTTGGAGTCCATTAAAGGTTTTTAGATAATGGGGAAGGATTTTGGGAGTCATAAAACCTCCTCTAACTCTTTATAATGCTAAGTTACAACCAAATGCTATTGAGGACAAGTTAAACATATAGGCTTAAAGCCTAATTATAGACCTTGATACCACATCAAAGCTCCTCTATGATTATAAAATTGGTTGTAAATTTAGGTCAAGAACAAAGAAGATGATTGGGACATGATAGAAGAGATTTTAGATTGATATAAATGTGTAAAGATCAAAAAACCTCCAAAATATTGCTCAAAACATCTGACCTTACACAAAGGTAGTTTAAGTGTCATCTTCAAGCAATCACCCAATCCATCACATGAGTCCTCAGAGCCAAGTATGTTAGTATGTTTTAGGTACCCATATATACTTTAAATACATGAAAGGTTGATTAGGATTTGGAGGTCAAACTCTATGAATGAATGTTAATAAGATAGGCACCCACAAATGGTATACAGACTTCTATAGGGTCATCTTTGGATATTCATATCTTCATCCATCCTATGCATGGAATTCATATCCATTCATGGAAGTTAGGTGGTTTTATACCCTAGAGATTCATGTAATTTATTCTAATATTGGATGTCTGTACTATATAATCTATATTTCAGACCCCTAGATAGTCATAAACCTCCCTAAAATCCTAGGTAGACCTAATCTTAGAAAAATTGATATTTGGATGTCTTAACACCTAGGGATATTTTTAAAAACCTCATCAAAGATAAATTAAATTTAGAGTGTAATCAACCTATGGTACCAAAACATATGAATATTATGCATAATCCTAAAAAATAAGTGCTTTTTCAAGATTTTGGGTAGAATGAAGGGTGTTTGGCAGTTCTTGATGATTCCAAATCTTGGAATAGATAGTTTGGGACCTAATACAACTTATCAAGTCTTAAAATGACAAATATTCCATCTATAAGGACCTCTAAAAGTACCTTTAAAGTTATCAGTCTTTTAATGCATAAAGAGAGATGAACCAGTCAACTTAGTGAAGTGAAGTTTCAAGTTCCCAATGTCTTTCTAAGCCTATGCCATGTTGAGAAGTGATGTTTTAGGCATTGATCATATTAATACATAGGTTTCTAAACTTTTTTGTAGGCCTGTAATGGATGAAAAAATTCAACACTTGGGTACTTCGACCTAATTGGCTTAATTAGTTATCAAATAAGGTCAAGTTGGCATTGAAAGGCTAATGGAGTGAGTCAATGCAAGGATTATACATTATTAAATGAAAATTAAATGGAATTAAATGTCCATTTCATATTTATTATGGAGGTTGAGATAGTTTGCATTGACCTTGCCAATTTGCCTCAAAGGAGTGTGGATTGTTACATGACTATGGTGGCCTAATTCATGATTTTAACTGCCATAGGGGAGCATGATGGACTATTATGGGCATGTTAAATCATTGACATCATGTAACTAAAGTTGACTCAACCTCCCTTATCTGATTTCCAATGCCAACATCTCATTCAAGGAACATTCAAGGAGGTTCAATTCTTAAGAGGATTGAATAAGAATTGTATAACTATTATAATGACTATTTTGAGTTAAATGTGGTCATTGATGACCCTTATCAATTCTTATATCCCATTCTACCCTTGTCCTTAATCACATTCTTCTATATATTCAAGATTTTAAGCCTTATATTATATCCCTCAAGCTAGTATGAGGAAACTCTACCAAAAATTATATTTGTACACCTATTAGAGTGATTAATAGAACATTTGTAGTTGTTTATCAATCAATACCTAGTGTGTCATGTTTGTTTGATATGCAAAAAGTGGTTTCATCTTCTCTTTGTAGGTTCAAGTTCCACCTAGGTGATAAAAACGTTCTTTTTAAGGCATTTAGTGTGTTTTGATGTTGATATTACAAACTTGAAGTGTATTTATTAATATAAGTGTCTTTGATCAGGATTTACCCTTATTTCCCTCTAGCTTAAGCTAGTCAAATTGACCTCTATGTGAAGCACTATTGCTTGGAAGTCATTGAAAGCATGTGTTAGTTTTGTTCATAGTCCATTAGTGTGATGAAGAGTTTAAGCCCAAAGAGTGGATCAATGAATTCATGGTACATCACCACACTTTAGAGTAGGTTTTCATTCCTATGCAATCTTCATGACCCTTTTCATCCCCCATATAGTTTATATTTTAGATAAAGAGCATTGAATTGTCAAATCAAGGGAGCTAGCCCCTTAAAATCTATAGGTTTGGCATAATAGTAGGTGACCCATTACCTAAGGTCATTACCATATTGGAATAGGTTCAAGGTTAAGACATGAACACCCATCTCCTTATATTGGGTTCAACCTAAAACTCCAATAGTTACCAAAAAAGAACATGTCCAAGAGTTTGAGGAACAACAAAATAATTGGACCAAGACATCCTAGCTCTGAAGTTCAATAATGTCACATCCCAATTTCACCTTATGCCAAATAAACCTTTAATAATTGATTAGTATAGTCATTATCTAATTTCAATTTCTTTGATTTGAGCATTTTGACATATAATAGCATGGGATAGTGATATTTTTGAATAGTATACATTGTGTGACTAGTTATATTTTGTTAAATTATGTACATTGAGGATGCATAATTGTTAGTTTTGCATCATTGGTTTATGATGACTTGGAATAACTACCTATTTGTTATAAGGTGGATTTAGGATAGGTCCTACCCTTAGGGATTGATGAGGGAGAACATCATCAAAGAGGGTCAGCTAGATGGAGCGATTGGGAGAAATATCAGTGAGAAATGTTAGTGACCCTACACACATAGTAGATTCTAAATGATATTTGTGTAAAAATGCTTTGGGTATTACTTTTGATAATCTTTACACGTGTGGAATTAATTTTAGTATGCATTTGATTTATTTATCCTAATTGACTTGATTTTTGAATTTAAATCTAGAAAATAGATATATTAGTGCTAATAGATGAAATTATTGTGGAAATAGTTATCTTGAAAGTAAAAGGGGTGTTAATGACATAGTTATCCTTATAAATAATATTTTATAAAAATTAAAATTATGCATGCTATTTATTTGTAAATTAATAAAATGATTTTGTTATTATTTTAGTTAAATTAGCATGTTTTAATATTAGTTGGTAAACATAAGAGAAAGAAAAGAAATTAATAGAAGTCAATAAATTTAGGACTTGACTTAAATGAATTCTTAAATAACATGTAGGAATTTACTTTAAAATTAGAAAATAAATTTAATTATTTATCAATTTAAATTAGCCTTCTAGATACATGCATACATTAAATAAAAAAATAGTAAATGAGTCAACTTAAGTATGAATTAAGGAAATTGAAAGAATATTATATATGGATATCAAAGTGGAAGAGAGAATGCATGTAAAAGTGGGTGGTGAAACATATGAAGAAAAATTAGTCTTAAAAATTAAGGAGAAGGATTGGAGAATAGAGGGTACAGATAGAGAGAGAGAGGGGATACATGAATAAAAGGGAAGGAAAGGATTTTTGGTGAAATTTTAGAAAAAGGGCATGTCCTTCAACATTCTTCATCCAAGGAATTCTTAGAAAGGTAGGTTTTGTAATTATAATTCTATGTTTAATATTATGATATAAATTTACTTAAAACTATATTTCACTTTTTACAACCCTACATTTTGTTTTATTAAGTTAGCATATTATTTTAAAAACCAACTTACTATTTTTGGGTAGTGTTCTATATTATTTGGTTAAAGATTATATATTTTAGTGTTATGTATATCCTCTAGATCTTATATTTTACCTTGAATAAATTACATTATATTCCATTTTGGTCCATGTCCCATGTTGATTAGGCTACGTATCATCATTTAGAGGAGTGGGAAGTGTTTTATTATTCATATTTATAGAGTTTATTATATATTTTATATGCATTTTATATACCTCTTTGACTGTGCTTTACCATCTTAGAGATCCAAATCTAAAATAATTAGATGGTGAGCCATTTAGATGTACACTAAGTCATTAGTAATTCACATAAGTCATCTTTCAATGTTTTTATTATTGAAGTTGATAAGCTTTTGTTAAGTCACACACACGTGCACGCATGCACGCACGCACGCGCACGCGCGCACACACACACACACACACACACACACACACACACACACACACACACACACACACACACACACACACACACACACACACACACACACACACACACACACACACACACACACACACACACACACACACACACACACACACACACACACACACACACACATGGGTTATGTTAATGGATAGAGTTTTTATTTTGTTGTGTGTGTAGTTCTGAGTTGACAGCATATTAAGTGTATAGTTATATGTATTTAAGAGTTAAAATAACTAAGCAATTAAGTTATCATTCTATTTAATAGATAAGAATTTTTTTTTGGAAATACCAACACCTTTTAGGGCTGTGTCCCATATAATCAGGTCAACATTTAGTAAGTGGCATCATAATTCATTGCCAACTCTCACCTATTTAGAGTTGTGTCTCATATGCTTTGACCTACATCTCATATCCCATGGTTTGAATTTTTCAACTAAATTGATTATGTTTTAATATGCTACACCTAGTATCAAATACTTAATTTTGTATAAAAAATATCAAATGTTGAGTCAATTACTATAGAATGTCAGGTTCTTTAGATAAACACAAAGTTCATTTATGATAGTTGAGTCATATATTTAGAGTTGGGTAGTCATTATTTAGTAAGTTTGAGTTTTTAAATCCAGTTACCTAGTAATAAGCAAATCTACTATAAGAAAAGCATCATAAAATTATACATACAATATTTAATAAAATTTTAATAGTAATTTGTCATTTATTTAGGGGGTAATGATATTTAATTATGAAGCTAAGCATTTTAATGAAAGTGGAGTTAATAAAAGAAAATGCCCTGTATATATTAAATAAGGCCAAGTTAGAATTAAATAATGAGGAAATCTAGTACAAAATTCAAGCTATATATTAATAGTCTAGGCTGTAGAAACAAGACACCATGCCATATGATTAAAATTCTAGACATATCTAATAATTTCTAAGTAAATAAATAAAATTCTTAGCCACATCTTTTAGTGCTGAGTTTTATAGATACCATGCATAAACTATAAAAATAATTCTTTGTTTAAATAATTATCAAGTTGAGTTATATTTGAAAATGCCTCACAGTTGAAACATTTAGTAATTTTAAGTTGCTAGACCAAATATTAGAGTGTTGACTCAAAATGGTGGAATTGCTGAGCCTCTAACTATGAGACATCTAGTTTCCAATTGCAATGCTGTCTAATTTTTGAAAGATAAAATGTTGGATATAAAGTAGAAAGTTACATATTTATTGATATCATTGGATGTATACATCTTGAATGGCTGAGTTGATAATTAAAGAAGACACATATTATTTTATAATTTTAAAACACATATTAATATTACTAAGGCTTTTACTTGTAATGTTAATCATATATAATTGAAGTGTCATTATTTTTTTAATGATATGAATAGAATTTAAAATTTTGAGTAACTATTGGGAAACATTAAGTATTAATTGGAAATGATGAGTCAAAGATGAGGTTACAAATAGTTAACCAATTAATATTTCAAAGATGAGTTTAAATAATTAACATTGTGATGTATATTGAAAACCATTGAGATCTTTAGGGAATATGTTGAGGCTTTTAAATAAGGAAATAGGTTTTCTTTTAATACAAGATCCAATGTTCTGTGGAACTTTATTTTGTCTCAAATTTTTAAATTGTGCCTTGATCAAGTTGCATGTGATCATGATTATCATGGCATTTGTATAAGAATATAATAATAGCATTTGTTAGTAAATATTAATTATTAATCTCACTTTGGGGTAGAGTATAAAAGTGATTTGTTAATAGGTGTTAATAAACATTAAATGATAATTTATAGTTAACCTATACTGTTAAAACATTTATAGGGTATAATGTTTAAACATATTTTATTATCATTAATAAAAAAATATAAGGTATACCCAAGTGTTATAATCATGTGCTTATTTTTTAATAGTAATTATAGTGTAAGATTGTGTGTTCATGTTTGAGTAGGGGAAACTCATGAATGACAAACTATGACAATATGGGATATCATAAAGTTTTATAGTATGAAAGGTGTTTGGATGGTACATACTATATTTTTGATATCTAAACTCATAATTATTTATGTGTTGGTTTTTATAATTATGATTTATTGAATATGAACATATGCTTCCATGTTTATATGACTACTTTGTATGATTATTTATGGATAAACTATTAGGCATGCCTAAAAATAATAGACTAAGATAACATAGGTTGTCTTGAGGTGTAGTTACTTGGATTTGCGTGAAATAGTCTATAATTTATTATGTGTTTTGCATAGGTGATATAAATAGTGTTCATTATTTTCTATTTGGAATTGATTTTAAGGTAGGATCCCTTCATGTGTAGATGATTATGTGTATATCTTGCTTTCTCTTTGTTTAACACATGATGTGATATTATTTATAGGAGTATGTAATCTATATGAGTCTTTGAGTTACATACTATGACATATATATTGATGATACTAATAGGTAGTAAGATGGATTTCACTAGCCTAGGTAGTACCATCAATAGATAATCTAATCAAGTGGTGTATTATGAAATTGACTGATCTAAATGATCATATATTATTTAAAAACTATGGCCAAAGTAATGTTATATATATTTCCATTCATATGTTTGAATTTCATGCTATGTGATCTCATGTTAGAATGGATTTTTTCATGGTACACTACATGTTTTTAGAAAATACTATAGCACATGGGGTATTACCATGTCTCACTAGATTCTTTCACCATTATATCAGCCTATCCATGAATGAAGGGCCATTTACTAATAGGGGATTGTGTAGGGGGTTTTTGTTCCATGGTTGGTGTAGTAAATCACTCAGATGATACTCTCCCTCCTTCATTAGAGTATTACCTAGAGGCAGCACTTGAGATTATCAGTGATACATGAGATGGTTTGACTCAAGCTCCAAAGAGCTTGGTATCTATCATTGTATTAGGCCATATGTCTAAAGTAATTTAATTATATTATGTACTTGTATATTTGATTGGTAAATGTTGTATTGTTGGACAATCCATAATTGTGTCTTATTGTATTTGGCTTTATGTGGAGTTGTATAAGATTTATATTATATGCAAAATTTGAATTTGAAGTACTATTTTTCTTAGTTATGGTTTAGTTATGTTTTATTTCTTTTTTTTATAAGAATGTTAATTATTTAATAAAAAAATAATTATACATTTTCTTAAGTAAAAACTGAGGGGTTGTTATATTTGGTATCAGAGATATGGATAAAACTCTAGGACTTAATGAATCTAGTAGAATTTTCATGCCTTTCCATTTAGCAAAAGGGAGAACTATGAATGTGTGTACCTTAGAGCATTAGTACCCACGCCCCCCTGCACCCCCCCCCCACCTTAGGAAAGTTGTTATAAGGTTTGGTGTGTAGAGTGACTCATTGGTGATGGTTGTGTAAGATATTTGGTAAATATGTGCATAACTTAGTTCATGAGTTGTGAATAAGATTTTTCCTTCCATAGTTTGATCTTAGATTGAACACCTCAAGTGTGATTATGTCTTTCTTAAATCACTTTCACCATTTTTTTGTGTGTTTTGAGTGTCTTAAAGTATGGAGTGATTCTCATTTAGGCATATATAAATCATTTTGTGTCTTAATTATTCAAATCCTAGGAATGGGAATCTTATAAGACCATTCTAGTTTAGCACCACTTAGTGAGGTGAAAATTTTCTTGTAGTTGAATGTAGATATCTTGTTTGATATTCCTTTGTGTTAGGAGTTTATTATGTAGATTAGAATCCTTGTATTAATATAGACTTGAGAAGAAGTGTTATATCTCTTAGTTATCTTAGAGGTGAATTATTATGTTTTCACTCTCCTCTTACATCATTTTAGCTATTAAGAAGATTCATATTTTCAGGATGTTGATGTAGAGTATCCTTTGGTGGAAGACTTATTTGTGAATTTTTGCTTTATCTTATTCCCTTGAGTTTTTGGGATAATTTTTTATTTCTTATTGATGCATCTTTGTGGTTCATATTTTCTTCCCAATTGTAGAAGTAGTTTATGATACTACACTTGCAAGATGAAAAGTGATAGTGATTTGGCAACTTGGATTGTGATGTTCCTTCTACCATATGAGGTTATTTAGGAAGTTTTGGTTTTTGAGATGTTAGTTATCTACTTTCTAATTATGTCTTTTTAGCATAATCATTTTATCTAATTTATATATTAATCACAAGGAGTGGCTAATAATGAATATAATAATATAGGTAACTTGTAGGATATGATACTAGTTTTGATTGATTAGTAGCAACTTAGTTCAATATTGGGATGATTGTATGATTTCCCTTTTTTGTATGTTAGGACATATTAAATATTTTAGTATATAGTATTGCTTTTTATGATATATTAGAATAAATTTTTGATCCTTGTGTACCTTTTAAAGATCATCCACTCATAGGGACTTGAGGGATGATTGGTTAAATAGGAACATGAGTTATAAGTGATATGATGGTATCCTACTTAGACTCACATTGATTTAGTTGATACTGAGTTGGATATGATAGATGAACTTGTTGAATCTAGGATTTGATAGGCTTAACTTACCAAATTCAATCATATGAACATTTATTTTGATTTTTATGATCAATCATATGCTTTTGAGTTAGCAGTGAAACTTTTACTAAGTTATTTATTAAAATTTTCTTATGGTTTTATACCTTGGGGTGGTCATGATAGAACCAATTAGCATAAAGTGAATTTCACAAAAACTTGGTTGTATATTAGGAAATGCCACAAAGTAGGGTCTTATGGGACCAACTCTCTAAGAATATCTAGTATAGATTTTTTAGGTAAGTTTTACATTTAATTGGATTAAGAATTTTGACATATAATGGTATGGGACAGTGATATTGTTGAATAGTATACATTGCATGACAAGTTATATTTTATTAAACTCTATATATTGAGGATGCATAATTGTTAGTTTTGCATCATTAGTATATTATAACTTAGACTAGCTACCTATTTTTTGTGAGGTGGATATAGGATAGGTCCTATCCTCAAAGCTTGATGAGGGAGAGCATCATCAAAGAGGGTCAGCTAGATGGAGCAATTAGGGGAAATATTAGTGACCCTAAACAAATGTATAGTAGATTCTAAATGATATTTTTGTAAAAATTATTTACATATTGCTTGTGATTTTTTTGCATGTGTGGAATTAATTTTAATATGCATTTGATTTCTTTAGCCTAATTAACTTGATTTTTCAATTTAAATCCAAAAATTAATTATATTAGTGCTAATAGATGAAATTATTGTGAAAATAATTATCTTGAAAGTAAAAGAGAAATTAATGACACAATTATCCTTATAAAAAATATTTTATTAAAATTAAAATTATGCATGATATTTATTTAGAAGTTAATAAAATGATTTTATTATTATTCTAGCTAAATTAGCATGTTTTGATATTAGTTGGTAAATAGAAGAGAAAGAAAAGAAATTAATGAAAGTCAATAAAATTAGGACTTGACTTAAATGTAATCTTAAATAACATGAATGAATTTACTTTAAAATTAGGAAATATATATATATATATATGATTATTTATTGAGTTAAATTAGACTTCTAGATACCTGCATAAATTAAATAAAAAACTAGTAAATGAGTCAACTTAAGTATGAATTAAGGAAATTAAAATAAGATAATGTATGGATAGCAAAGTGGTAGAGATAATACATGTAAAAGTGGGTGGCACAACATATGAAGATAAATTAGTCTAATAAATTAAGGAGATGGATTGGAGAATAGAGGATATCGATAGGGAGAGAGGGGAGACATAAATAAAAAAGAAGCAAAAGATTTTTGGTGAAAGTTTGGAAAAAGGGTGTGTCCTTCAACATTATTCATTAAGGAAATTCTTGGAAAGGTAGGTTTTGTAATTATCATTATGTTTAATATCAGGATTTGCATTTATTTAAGACTATGTTTGACTTTTTAAAGTGTTACATCTTGTTTTATTAAGTCAACATATTGTTTTAAAAACCAACTAACTATTTCTGGGGAGTGTTCCATATTATTTGGCTAAACATTATATATTTTAGTGCTACATATATCCTTGAGAGCCTATGTTTTACCTTGAATTAATTAAGTTATATTCCATTTTGGCCTATGTCCCATGTTGATTAGGTTACATATCATCATCTGGAGGAGTGGGTAGTGTTTTATTATTCATATTAATAGAGTTTATTATATATTATATATGTGTTTTATACACCTATTTGACTATGATTTACCATTTTACAGATTAAAATTTAAAATAATTATATAGAGAGCCATTTATATGTACACTAAATTATTATTAATTTGTAGAAGTCCTCTTTTAAGATTGCTAGGTTTTTATCGTCGAAGTCACTAAAATTTTCTTAAGTCATTATATGTGTGTGTGTGTGTGGGCTGCATTCAAGGATAGAGTTTTTATTTGGTTGTGTCTGTATTTTAGAGTTGAAAATGTATTAAGTGTATAGTGTTATGTATTTAAGAGTTAAAATAGATGAAAAAGCAGGTTAATGTTCTATTTAATACATAAGCATTTTGTTTTGGAGAGACTAGTGCCTTTTAGGGTTGCATCCCATATAATAAAAATATCATTTAGTAAGTTGCATCATAATGCATTGCTAACTCTCACCTATTTAGAGCTACATATCATATGTTTTAACCTGCATCTTATACCCCGTGGTCTAAAGCTTTCAAGTAAATGTATTGTAATTTAATATGCTAGGCTCAGTATCAAATATTCAATGTTGTATACAAAATAGAAAATGATAAGTCAATTGATATACAATTTTAGGTTATTAAGTTAAACACAACTTATTTTATGGTAGCTGAGTCATATATTTAGTGTTGGGTAGTCACTATTAAGTAAGTTTGAGTTACTAAATCAAGTCACCCAATAATAAGTAAATCTACTATTAAAAAAAAGAATCATAAAATTATACATAAAACATTTAATGATTTTTTAGTAGTGTTTTGTCATATATTTAGGGGGCATTGGTATTTAATTATGAAGCTAAGTATATTTAATTAAAGTAGAGTTAATAAAATAAAGCACCTTGTATATATTAAATAACACTGAGTTAGACTGAAATATTGAGGAAATCTAGTAAAAATGTCAGGTTGCATATTAAGATGCTAGGCTATAGAAACAAGATACCATGCAATATGATTGAAATGCTAGACATATCTTTTAATTGCAAAGTAAATAATGAAAATGCCTAGCCACATCTTTCAGCACTAAGTTTTATAGTTTCCACACATAAACTATAAAAATAATGCTCTATTCAAATAATTATCAGGTTGAATTGTATTTGAAAATGTCTCACAGTTAAAACATTTAACAATTTTAAATCACTAGACCAAATATTAGAGTGTTGATTCAAAATGGTGGAATTGTTGAGCATCTAACTATGAGATGTCTAGCTACAAATTGTAATACTGTCTTTTTTTTGAAAGATAAAATGTTTTATATAAATTAGAATGCTACAAATTTATTGATATCATTGAATGTATGTATCTTAAATGGTTAAGTTGATAATTAAAGAAGTTACACATTTTTTTATAGTGTTGAAACAAATATTAATATTGTTGAGGCTTTTACTTGTAATGCTAAGCATATATAACTAAAGTAACATTATGTTTGAAATGATATGAATAGACTTTAAAATGTTGAGTAACTATTAAGATGCTAGGATATATAAATAAGACCATGCCATATGATTGAAATGCTAGACATATCCTTTAATTACCAAGTAAATAAATAAAATTCCTATCCACATCTTTTATTGCTAACTTTTATAGCTACCATGCATAAACAATGAAAAGAATTATTTATTTAAATAATTATCAGGTTGAGTTATATTTTAAAATGCCTCACATTTAAAGCATTTATTAATTTTAAGTCACTAGACCAAATATTAGAGCATTGACTCAAAATGGTGGAATTGTTGAGCCTCTAACTATGAGACGTCTAGCTTCCAATTACAATGTTATGTCTAATTTTTGAAAGATAAAATGTTGGATATAAAGTAAAAAGATGTATATTTATTGATATCACTAGATGTATGCATCTTGAATGGCTGAGTTGATAATTAAAGAAGCCACATATTATTTTATAATACTAAAACACACATTAATATTATTGAGGATTTTACTTGTAATGCTAAGCATATATAATTAAAGTGTCATTATGTTTGAAATGATGTGAATAAAATTTATAATTCTGAGTAACTATTGGGAAAATTTGAGTATTTAATTGGAAATGATGATTCAAAGCTGAGGTTGAAAATAGTTAACCAATTAATATTTCAAAGCCGAGTTTAAATAATTAGCACTATGATGTATATTGAAAACCATTGAGATCTTTAGAGAATATACTAAGAATCTTAAATAAGTAAATAGTTTTTATTTTAATCCAAGATTGAATGTCTGGTGGAACTTTATTTTTTCTCAAATTTTTTAATTGTAGCTTGAGCAAGTTGCATCTGATCATGATTATCATGGAATCTATATAAGAATATAAGAACAATGTTTGCTAGTAAATTATTAATTATTAAGCTCACTTTAAGGTAGAGTATAAAATTGATTTTTTAATAGGTGTTAATAGATGTTAAATGATAATTTATAGTTAAAATGTATTATTAAAACATTTATAGGTTATAATGTTTAAAAAAAAATTGTTATCATTAATAAAAAAATCTAGGGTATACTCAGATGGTATAGTCATGTGCTTGCTTGTTTATATTAATTATAGTGTAAGATTGTGTGTTCATGTTTGAGTAGGAGAAACTCATGCATGATGAGCTATGATAGTATGGGATGTCATAGAGTTTTACATTATGAAAGCTTCCTAGATGGTACATACTATATTTGTGATATCTAAACCCATAGTTATTTATGTGTTGGTTGTTATAATTATGATTTCTTGAGTATGATCATATGCTTTCATGTTTATATGATTGATTTGTATGAATTTTTATGTATAAACTAGTATTCATGCCTAAGAACAAAAAACTAAGATAATATGGGTTGCCTTGAGGTGTAATTACTTGGATCTACTTGAAATAGTCTATAGTTTATTATGTGTTTTTCCTAGAAGGTATAAATAGTGGTCATTGTTTAGAGTTTGGAATTGATTTTAAGGTAAGACCCCTTCATGTGTATATTTTTTTTTTGCTTGTTTAATTTATGATGTGATATTATTTCTAGGAGAATGTAATTTGTATGATTTGTTAAGCTACATACTATGACATATATATTGATGGTACTAATAGATAGTGAGATGGATTCCACTTGCCTAGGTAGTACCACTAATAGATAATAAGATCAAGTGGTGTGTTATGAAATTTACTGATCTAAATGATCATATATTATTTGAAAACTTTGGATAAAGTAATTTTATATAAATTATCATTCATATGTTTGATGTTTATGCTATGTGATATCATGTTATAATGTATTTATTTTTGGTAGATTACATGCTTTTAGAAATCTTACAACACATGGGGTATTAGAATGTCTCACTAAATTATCACATCATTCTATCTACCTATCCATGAAGGGAGGGTCATTTCTTGATAGGAGATTGTATGGGGGATTATTGGTTTGTGGTTGTTAGGTAAAGATCTCAGATGATGCTCTCTCCTCCATTACCGTACTGCCTTGAGATTACACTTGAGATTATCAATGATACATGAGTTGGTTTAACTCAATATTCGAAGAGCTTGGTATATATCATTGTATTAGGTTGTATGCCTAAAGTAATGTAATTATATTATGTACTTGTATATTTGATTAACAAATATTGTATTATTAGACCAGTCATAGCTGTGTTCTATTGTATGTGGATTTTTGTGGAGTTGTATAAGATTTATATTGTATGTAGGATTTGAATTTGAAGTATTATTATTCTTAGTCATGGCTTATTTATGTTATATTGTTTTACTCTATAGAATGAATGTTAATTATTTAATATAAAAAAATATTCATTTTTTTAAGTACAACTTGAGGGGTTATTACAAATAGCCTAGCTTCAAAGTCTAAAATCTTAGCTCTAAAGACTGATAACTTATCTCTAAAGACTGATAGCTTAACTCCAAAGACCAAAATTCTAGATATGAAGATAAATTGTCATGAATGGGAAAAAAATAAATTCACTACTAAGAACCAATATAGTGTTATAAGTTCTCTAAACATGTTATCTGGTTCACAAGATATTTATAAAGCCATAGTTGACTAGGCTCAAGAAGGACAAAATTCATTTTTAAATAATTTTCATTATCCATTGACCAATCTACTCTCTAAAAGTGAAACATTTTACAAGGAAATGGCTACATTTCACATGATACTACCAAAAATTTATCCATTAAATGCTTTTATGAGTGAATATAAGTAGGTAAATTCCATCATTCTAGGTATTAAACAAATTGCAATCTATCCCAATAAACTATTGAATATCAATATCTGGTTAACTAACCAATAATAAAATAAAGTGTTTGATGTATTGGTAAAACACACAAAATATTTCACTTGAGATTATAGTTATATGAAAGGAATACATCCTAGTTTTTGTACCCAATCACATTTACACTAAATTTGTTAGACCAATCAAATAACCACAATGGAGAATTAACCCAACCTTGAAATAAATTATAAAGAAAGATATATAAAAACTATTGGAAGTTAGTTTCATTTGTCCCATATCTGATAGTCATGGGTTTCATCATTATTCATTATACCTAGGAAGAATGGAAAATGGAGAGCTTTTGTAGATTACAAAACTAAATAAAGCCACTATGAGAGATTATTTTCCTTTGCCTTTTATTGATCAAGTCTAAGATAACCTAGTAGGGAAGTAGTAATTTGATTTCTTAGATTGGTTTAGTGGATACAATTAAATCAAAATATCTCTTGAAGATCAAGATGAAACTACATTTACCTACCCCTAGGAAACATTTGCTTATATAGTCCTTCCTTTTAGATTGTTTAATACAACTGCTACCTTTTAGAGAGTAGTGTTATCCATATTTTCTAATCTTATAAATGATTGTGTGGAAGTATACATGGATGACTTCACTATACATGTCACTAAATTTGATGAAGCCTTGAGCAATTTGGATAAAGTGTTCACCAGATATGAAGAACACCAAGTATATTTGAGTCATGAGAAGTATATAATAAGGGATCATGAAAGGATAGTCTAAGGACATCATATCTCTTCTCAAGGAATAAAAGTGGATCCAAAAAATATTGAGGTAATTTTTGTTCTCCCTATTCCTCAAACATAAACATACGTAAAAAAAAATCTCGGTCATGTAGAATATTATAGATGATTTATTTAAGACTTTAGCAAAACAGTTGCACCTAGTTTTCCTTGCTAACAAAAGATAGTGAATTTGTATAGAATGACAAGTGTCAATAAGCTTTTAAAACATTAAAAAACAAAATCATGACTACTCAAATTTTGAAAGGACCTAGTTTGAAACAACTTTTTCATATATATACTGATGCTTCCAATAATGCACTAGGGGTAGTTCTAGGATAAAGAGATGAGGGATAAAAAAATATATGCCATTTTATTATATTAGCAAGAATCTTACTCCCATGAAGAAAAACTATACTACCATATAAAATGAAATTCTTGTTAATTTGTATGCCATAAACAAGTTTAGGTATTACATTATTGGTTATCAGGTATTTATCTATATATATCATTCAGCTATTAAGTACTTAATGAATAAACTAGTAGTATATGGGATAATTATCATATGTATACTATTGCTATAACATTTGACATTACCGTCATAGAAAAATTTGAAAAATATAATGTTATTGGTGACTTTTTTCCTAGATTGATCACTACAAGTGAAGATTAACCTGTGGAGGATTTTTTTCCATATGAACAATTGTTTTATATATCTACATACTCTCTATAGTTTGAAGACATGGAAAATTACTTGGAAATAGTGAAGTTTCCTCATTATTTTACTTATAAAAAATAAAATTTTTGATGAGATCTAGTTCTCATTTTAAATGGTTTAAAGACATGTTATTTAAAATTGGACCAAATCATGTACTTCATAGGTGTGTTAGATAAGATGGAGTATTTGACATTATAAGAACATACCATAGTGAACTAAGAGGAGGACATTATTTATCAAAAATAACCATTCATAAGATTATTGGTGCAAGTTTTTATTACCATCTTTTTATAAGATTCTAAAAAGGTTTGTATGGAAATGTTACCCTTACCAAAAGATGACTAAGCCTACTCTATCCTCATAAATGCCTTTTCATCATAAAATAGTTTTAGAAACATTTGAGAAATGAGGTTTGGATTTTTTTGGACCAATCAATTCACCATATCAAGGAAAAGAGTATTTATTAGTATGTATTGATTATATTGCTAAGTGAGCTAAAGTGCAGGAACTCACATTTGTTAGGAAGGAAATGGTTGTTGATTTCCTAATCATAGGATCATGTTGATATTTGGACCTCCTTGATCTATTGTTTTTAATTAAGGACCCAATTTATGTATAACATGATCAAGGATTTTATATAATTATACCAAATCAATCACCAAAAAACCTCATCATATCACCCCTAAGCTAATGGACAAGTGGAGGTCACCAATTAAGAACTTGAAAACATTTTGATCAAAATAGTGGATGGAAAGATTGGGAAAATAGAGTATTTGAAGTAGTTTGGGAATATAATACAACATTGAAGATTACCATAATGTTATCTCCATATGAACTTGTGTTTGGAAAGAAACCTTTTTTTCCAATAGAGCTTGAACTACAAACATTAAAGATAGTAGTTGATATTGGAATTAATCTTGATGAAGCACAAAAAGAAAAAATAATGTAACTAAATGGGATAGATGAACTACAAATGAATATACTCACTCAAACCAGCATGATATATAAGTAGAAAAAATAATGGCATGGTACTCATATAAGAGGGAAATAGTTTCAAGAAGGTGATTGGGCACTTCTATTTGATTCTAAATTTCAGCATTTCAAAGGTAAGACCAGGACAAGAGTCATACCTGATCAAAAAAAATAAAAAAATATCTCTATCTAGATTCAACCAATTAATGGTGATCATAGGACACTTTTTGTTAATGGTCACAAACTTAAAGTGTATAGAAGACCTCTCACCACGGAAGAATTCATTGAACAAAATCAAGACCAATTTAACCTTATGGAAGAACCTGGTTCTTCCACTAAGGTTGAATGATTTTTTTAGTAGACATTTAATAAGGGTGAGTGATGAAAACCAAAAAATGGTGGTTTTACTCCCTTCAAAAATTCAAAATTTAAAAAAAAAAAACTATAAAAATGAAAAAAAAAAAACAACTGAAAAGTGCAAACTAGAAATGACACATTTTAGATGAAACTTCTACAATAAACATGAATTGTTGTCTTGTCAGCTAACTTATTTTTTCAAAAAAAATTATCCTTGTAATAAAAATGATAAATTTAGGAGATAAGTATATATACTAATAGTATAGGTACAATTTTACTTCCTTACCAATAGGTTAGACATTTTTTATTTTTATTTTGAATGTATGACCATTAGGTGGACAACACTTACAAATATGGATAAGTTCTTTTGATTCCATATGGATGTGACTAAGGCTAGTAACATCTCTGAATTTAAATATTTGATGTGAATTTATTCTAAAATACCTTTTAAAAATATATGACTTAATGCAAAAAACATTGCAAAAATTGTTTCAAGTGCCACCAAGTATGATCTCTAACAACACATCATTGATATTGACCCCAAAAAGTTCTCCCTCATTAAAAAATTTCATGCTCTAAAGTGCTTGGCCATAATTTATACTATAATTTTGTGATACCCATTAACTTTTATTCATTTTCATATGATATCCCAATTTCCCTTCCCTCCTTAGTACTCTATGCAATTTTGAGCTCATTTTTTCATTATACAAGATAGTTTTCAAGAAAATTGTGAACACCTATGAATATGGGAGGTAATAAGAAAAGTAAACTATATTTAAAATAACTTTTGTTACAAGATGAATCTAATAGGGTTATTTTTAAAATGATAGGATGGTTAATTTCATGAAGACATTTCAATGTTTTAAAGAAAACATCATTAAAAAAAATTGGAAAATTTTGATGAAGATCATTCTATAGTCTAGGATGAGCATATTCCTATTAATTCCTTTATTTTTAGACACCAAATTTATGTCACACACATTTGCGTAACTACCTATGTCAAAAACCCCCTTGATCCCTATTTCAATAATAACAATTAGCCTCCGTAACCCATGCTTTTACCCCTCACACAATTAATTTAAAATAATTAAGTTAATTAAAAACCCTTTATGCCACCTTACCTAACCACCTCATCCTAAGACTGATTCTCACCTAATGAGTCACCTCAAGACTTAGTCCCCTTATCCTAACTACCCAAGACTTATTCTCACATCAAAATTAAATTCCTAATCAACTACATCCTTCTTAGCCTCCTATTTTTACTATTTTGTAATGGGTTTCATATTTGGCATGAGGAGCAATAGAAAACTAGCCAAAAATAGTAGTTTTGCCTATTGTAAGGCCACCAACATCGATAAACCAATGGTCAATGTCAATGAGATTGCTGACATTGGTGATATAAGCCAAACTCTAACCTAATGTTTAGGTCAGTAGAAATCAAGAAATCTCATTCTTATTTTAATCTAAGCTCTCAATATTCAACTTTCAAAATATTATCTTACTATTATCCTACATAATTCAATCCAAATTAAGAACCAAGCTCTTGAAAACCAAAAACACCCACTTATTTTCTATATTTAGGGCATCAATTTGGATTCCCTGATAGGATCCATCCATCTAGTACTTATCATTTAGTCACCAATATATCTAAGTACATCACTTATTCTATAGGTATTTTAATCATTTACTCTTCTATCGCTTTATATCTACTATTCATTGCTTTACACATTCTTGACCGAACCCTTGTGAGGGAGTTATAAATCTTCCCTACTTATTTCTCATTGAACTGACGTACCAAACCTTTGACTAGATCCATCTAAATCATACTCTCTCTCTTTCTCTCTTAAAACTCTATCTAACCTCTTAGACTTAACCAAAGCCATTTCCCAGACTTGGAAAAGCCTTTTGTAATCTCCTAGGTAATTATTGCTCCTATCGATCTTGATAGCCTAACTAACATCAATCACCTTCACCCACCAACCTTGGTAGCATAACTGATATTGATCACTTCCTTACTAATGTTAGTGACTATGGATTTCCTAACCTTTCCAAAACCCACCCAAACATCTTCTAAAATACAAACAAAATACACCACCTGCACTCTGTCACTCTCTACTACACTCAAGTTGTGAATAATGGTAACATTATTTCTCTTTCACTCTCTCTTTACCTATTTTTTAGTTATTTATTACTTTTTTATCTCTCAAAAGTGGATTATCATGTCTAAGTAAGTTTCACATTTCCTAGAACAAGCATGTAGCTTGGTAGTCCACTCATTTATCAACTAATAAATATTTTGTGGTAGTGATTTATTATTTACATGTAGTCCTCCTTAGCCAAAGATGAGTGTTCACAATGTCTGGATATGGTGCACAAACTAATCTGGGTTCATTATAATCACTTATCCCTATCATTCATTTTTGTTTTTCTTTAGACTTGAAATAGACAAATTTTAACAAAACATTTTTGGCACACCCAGTGGGACCTTAAAGTTTTCCTTGGGTTCATTTCTTATTTTAAACATTAATATAGGTGAATTATAGTGAAAACTTCATTTTTTTCACTTTCTCCTTCTCTTCTCTCTTTAAAAAAAAAATCAAAATTTTATTGTTTGTTTAAAAATGATAAACTAAAATTTTCTTTCTTTTCTCTTTGCCTCTAAAAGCAATTTATCATTTTTTTCTTACAAGTTTAAAAAAAAAGTCTTATTTATTTATTTCTTTCATGTACATTAAGATAGTGAAGTTCATTCTCTATTCCTATTTTGTCTTTGCTTTCATTTAAATCTAAATATTTTAGATTTGGGTTTAAAGCTTACTGCATTTCATTGTTTGCTTACTCCATATTAGCTCACCTAGTTAATTACAAGCATTATGAATGAATTTTAGTGTACATATGTTACACAATCAAATCACACTCACACAAAAAAAAATCTAAACCCACCTGAGACAAGGCCCATCAAGATTTCATCACCTAGTGGATTACCTTACCTAGCTATCTTACTTGGATTTCACCACCAAGGGGATAACCCACTCCATTCTCTGGCAAAGTATAAACTCTAGATAGAAGGTATATTTTGGCTAAGTGGCCTGGATTGGCTTTAGGTCCATGAAGTATAGAGATCAAGCCCCTATAATAAGCCATGTACCTATTCTAACAATATTTCCTCTTGATTGCTAAAACTAACCTGAAACTAGCTCTAGATTGATTTCTAGTACCTTCGCTAGCCAAATTCTCTTTTCACTATCGAATTAGGGTATAAGCCAACATGAGAATAAAAATTAATCTCTAAGACTTAGTAGTTTCTGGTTGTATGTTATTCTTTTGCTTTTCTATTGCCTTCTATATTTTGGAGTTGGTAAGGATGTTTTCCTATTGATTAACAAAATCAATACTATTTCTAATACTTAGTTTGTATAACCTATTACATCAAGTTTTCTAAATGTTCTTCCTTCTTACATAAACCTCTTCCATCCACTATTTTACCTAGTTTCTACTTCTAGGTTTCTAAAACTTTGGTTTTTTATCTCCTAAGATATCACAGTGACTGACATCAGTTAACTATATTGACATTGGTAGATCTTAGCTACCAACATCAGTTAATCCCATCAACATAAAAAATCTTTTACTACTGACATCGGTCAAGTGACTGACATCAATGACTATGTAATTTTCATTTTCTCAAAATAGCAAACTAAATTAACCCACTTACTTGCACTCAAACCTAGTTTTTCCTTATTCTATCACTGACACAAGATAAAAAGACTATTTATACTTCCTGTTTCATGGTATTGACATGAGCTTAAGCCAAAATTCTTGTCAATTATGTAATCGGGCAACCACTTCCACCTTCCCCTCTTGCTTCTAATTCTATCATGGAACATACTTCAAATACAGAGCATACTCTTAGCCCCAACCAAATTCTCATTGTGCCTGAGGGAGATCAAGATTTTGATAAAAAATTTGATTGCAATGTGGTAGCCCTTCAACATTACCTTGCTATGAGCCAAACCCATAATTATTTGGGTGACCCAATCTATGGTATGCCAACCTCTCTAATGGAGATAACTTTAGTTTTAGTTCCCTCCACTATTTTTCCCATGGTCACTCAAACCACCACTTTGACAAGTAACCCAACTATAAACAATATCCAAAGTTTAGCATCGTTAATTGCCCATTCCCACCTAAACCTTGGCATGACTTCCCTACTTTCACAATCACAACTAGTTCAACCAAGTCACATCCCATTTTAGAATTTGGTGGTACCTATTCCATCTACTCTTTCACCTATAATTACTTGAGTTATGACTCACTCTTGATCCAGTCTAACCATGCCAATAACCCAACATGAAATAACAACAACCAACCAAAGCATAGTCTCTAACCCAATGGGACAAGCCCCTTTTCTTTTTACCACCCAACTTATGACTCATTATCCTTATGTTTCCCTAACACAACCTCAACAATCTATGTCATATTCCCCCTATGCTTCCTATCAAGTTCCTTATAACTTAAGAGGTATCCCCTAGACTAATCCCCTTATAGACCTATACATCTATTTTAGAAAAAATATTACAAAAAGGTGTCATAACTCTTCCTAAAATCAAACCTCCTATACAATTTGACTCCTCCCATCCTATTCCAACTTGGTAAAAGGAAGATGAGTTTTGTGGCTACCATTGAGTTAAAGGCCGCAATTCTAATAGTTGTATGACACTCAAGAACATTGTTCAAGACATGTTTGATAGAGGTGATCTCATCTTGGATAATCCTAATGCACCCCCTAATAAAAGTATGGATGTGTTTAAACACCCTTTTCCTAACCATTCACCAATCAAAATATTATTTAAACCACAACTAACTCAAGTGATCATAATATCCATACAGTTAATATGGTTTTTCCTTTACCTCTAGTTCCACCTCCTTTTTAATAGGAGACACCTATTTCATCGACTCCTCCCCCATAGTTAGTGACATTTATTTTTCCCATTCTTCCTCCTTAGGTAGAAGAGTCTATTTCACACATTCCACTCCCTCATGAGGAAGAGACTCCTTTACCACTTCTTTTGCCACCTGAGGAGCCTATAATGCCAATTCTTTTTTCACCAATATTACCTATCCTCTTACCACTTGAAGACCACACCCTACTCATTCCTCAACCACATGTTGAAGGTAACATCATTCCTATATTATACCCTCTTAAGGAACCTTCTTCACCTACCTCTCCTCCACTTATAGAGTGTAGTACCCCATCCACTTCACCTTTGTACTTAGAGGAGTCAGTATTATCTACTCCCACAACAAATGAGAGACCTATTATGCCTACTCTAATTTCACCACTATTACCCCTTCTTTCACCTATGGAGGATCATACTTTACCTATTCCTCACCCACATGTTGAGGGAGCAATAATACCTATGCTTTACCCCCTTAAGGAACTTTCTTCACCTACCTCTCCTCCACCCATAGTAGACCATGTCTCTTCTCCTATCTCTGTCAAAGAAGAGCCCATTGCAATTCTTTCTCATATTTGGCCCAAAGTAGTAGAGACCAATAATTTCCCTCTTTTCCAACCACTTCAGCCTTCTAAAGACACAACTATAAGGCCTACATCAACTTCATCTAAACCCTTCTTATGGTTGGTGAAGAGTCCAGAATTTCTTGACTCCAAGAAGCTAGATCATGTATCATTTTGGGATTAGCTTAAAACTCCTTATCAAATATAATGAATGTCAACCTTTATCACCAACCCTCTCACTACCTTTTACCCTATGGTCTTTAACAAAGCTATAGATTCATCACCAAAAGCACCTAAATTTCATCCATCTATGTTAGAATCCTCACCCTCACAGACATCTACCACATTAAATTAGATTAGGCCTTTAGGCATACGCCTCATTTCTAATTTAATTCATCCATAGGTAAAATTAGATTTAACTCCTCAACCACAAGTTGGAGTTTCACAGCCTAAACTACATAAAAATGTTAAGCTTCCTAGATCTCATCGATCCCCTCCTCAACCCTCAACTTTACCATCCATTTTAGGACCAAAACCCTCTACTTTAGTTTGAGTATTTCCAACCCAAGAAAAACAAAAGGTTAAGTTACCTCCACTACTATCTTTGCCACTTGGTAGGCCTTTCACATCTGACAGCAAGATACCTAACACCAAGAAAGTGTTAGAAAAACATGTAACTTTGTCACCACCAAACAAGGTACTATGAAAAATTACTCTTGTGACTCCTAAAAAAAGGAAGGTGTCCACTCCTATTAGCACAAGTGTGAACCCACTTTTAGGTTCTTAGAGCCTTTTCCTACATCAGTTATTACAATATTTCATAATAACTCTTCCTCCCATTAAGCCTTATAGTCCTCTTGGAATGAAGCCATCTTAGTTTAATGATATACAAGTGTGTTTCTATCATCATTCACTTGGACATGATATTAAAAGTTGTAAGCCCTTATAGTAGTCATTCGAAAATAATTTGATGTTGACACTCTCTTTGATGATACTCCCATTAAACTTCTTATTATTTTACCTTTGTCATCCAAAATGCCTCCTACTATTACACCTAAATTTAAACCCAAAGATGTGGTCATACCCCTTTTTCCACCTCCTTCACCTATATTTCAAATCAACACAGTTAATGTGGCCACATAGTCACAAAACCAAAAAGATAAAGGTAACGAAAAACCTATTGTTCCTTGGGATCATCCCTTTACTAAAGGCACTCCTCCTCCAAATCCCAAGGTTTCTATCTTATGGATCTGGAAATGGACATCATCGGATGTTATTCAAAGCTCAATGGTGAAATAACTTCACCAAACTCTTGTGAAAATGTCCTTATATGAGTTAATCCAAAAATCATCCCAACACCATCAAGCTTTGATTAGTGCCTTACAATCTATTGAGGTACAACTTGATGATCCCCAACCTCTTGTAGCTTTGGTCAGCTCCCTTAATTCCATCTCCCTTATTTCTTTCAATGATTCAAAAATTTCAATTCAACACCCTAAAGATTAGGATTATACCCTTCTTATTACTATATATATTGATCAAAATCATGTCAAGAGATTCATGATTGATGGGGGAGCTAGTATTAATATTATTTTCACTCATACCGATAAATAGCTAGCCCTTCTTGGCAATTGCATGTCTCAAACCAATGTGGTACTCCACTCTTTTAATGATACCATAGCTACTACAGTGAACACTATTATCTTACATATCCATGTAGGTCCCCACACTATTCCTAAGATATTATATGTTCTAGAGGGAGAGTTCTAATATAAAATACTACTTTGGTGACCTTAGATATGTGCTATGGCATGTGTACCCTCAACTTTGCACCACTATGTCAAGTTTGAACATGATGGACAAGTGCATGTTATACCCACTGACCCACCTCCATTTAAAACATGCAACATGACTTATAGTCCCAATGATGTTCTCATTCCATTTAAGACATCATCTTCCCTGCATAATACTTTTGAAGCTTCCACAATCTTCACTCCCATGGTTACATAGATATGAGCAACACAAATTCTTGACAAGGATCCTATAAAGGAAACTTTTCAATGTTCATCACTCGGTGAATATCATTTATTGATTCTTGACATGTTCTATACTCCACAAGATTATGGAAAGCTACACATGAATCCAAATTAATATCATTGCATTGGGATGGTCATCCCTTATGGCCTGCAAAACCTTCAAACTAATTTCACATATGGGGGAATTGATCAAGTTCCCACTGTTGGCAATCCATCTTCTTCACCACAACCATTTACCTATGACACTTTTCTTTCTAAAACAACCTGGTTTCACAAACACTTATCTCTATCAATTTGCCTAGAAAGGACTTGGTTTGGATCATTATGAATAGGGTGTCCATACACCTATTGAATATCCTACTAGCAACACCATTGAAAATGCCAAAAAGAGGTATGGAGTGGGTTATGATGAACCAAATAAACTCACTAAAACTTCCCATGACCCAATTATTGAAGAACCAGTCTCTCCTTATCCACCTTCTTCTCCACCATCACCTACCAAATTAGAGGTATCTATACCTCCTAATTTTTTTTCAATAAATGCCATCCATTTGGGGCGTCTCACCTATCACTAGGGTAAGGAAACAAGGTCCCTTCCTCTTGTTCATTTTTAAATAATTGATGAAGACTCCTCCACTATTAACACTATCTAATGTCAAGATGATGATGCAATTATCACATACATGGGTACAGATGATTCATATATCCAATGGTCACTTCCATTTGAAACACAAGCTATGTTAAATTAATTAACCATTGATATCAATCTACCCTCTCACGATAACCCTCGCATCCTCAAGATTGGCCAATATTCATATTCCTCTGAGCAATTTGATTATACCACACTTCTTAATAACCATATCAAAGCCTTTGCTTGGTCTTATTATTACATGCCTAGCATTGATGCCTCTATCATCACCCATAACATTATCACCAATCAGGAAGCCAAACCTATAAAGTAGAAGCTTTGCAAGATGTATCATCATATTGCTATTCTTGTCAAAGAAGAGCTCCAATGCCTCCTTTCTATTGACTTTATCTAACCCATCAACTACCTATAATGGATTTCCATTATAGTTCCTATCATGAAGGTGACTGGAGAAATTTGCATTTACACTGACTACCGTGACTTAAACCTTACCTGTCTAAAAGATGACTTCCCATTGCCAAGTATCAACCAACTTGTTGATCTACAAACTAGCCATGAGATGTCATCACTTATGGATGGGTTCTCTTGATATAATAAAATCCTAGTTTCTCCTGAGGATCAACACAAAACAACATTCATTACCCCATGGGGGACCTTTTGTTATCGAGTCATGCCTTTTGGTCTAAAAAATTCTAGTGCCACCTATCAATGTGATATGACTTACATCTATCTCCTACATTAAATTATGAAAGATTATGTGGATGACTTACTTGTAAAGTCTAAACTTCACCAAGATCACTTGGTGATTCTCAAAACCATATTTACTCATCTCCTCCAATATAATATTCAACTAAAACCAAAGAAATTTGTCTTTGGTGTTATTTTTGGTAAGCTTTTAGGTTTTATCATTTATATTCATGGTATTGAGGTCGACCTTGCTAATGTTAGAGAAACACTAGAGATGCCCCCACCTACTAATATCAAACAACTCTGTAGCTTGTAAGGAAAACTTTCATCAATTCACTACTTAATCTCTTAGTTGTTACATTATTGCCAACCCTTTCACCATCTCTTCAAAAAAGATGTTTCCTTCCATTGGAATATATATTTTTAGGAATCTTTTGATGAACTCAAATAATACCTTCTTTCCCCACTAGTTCTTATTCCACCTAAGTAAAATCAGCCTTTCTACCTTTACATCTCTACAATAGACCATTCTCTAGGTTCTATGATTGCACATTGAGATGACCAACATCAAGAATAGGTGATTTATTACATAAGTCACACACTTATTAATTATGATACTCAATATACCCATACTAAAAAATATTCCTCGCATTGGTATTTTTTGCCTCCAAGCTTCACCATTATCTCCTAAATCACAAACCCTATGTGGTCACCCATACTAATCCCCTTAAATACATGTATTCCAATCCATATCACAACCATCATGTACCTTGGTGGCTCATGCTTATTGCTAAATTTGACTTAGAATTCATTCAACAAAAGTCTATTAAGGGGAAAATAATCACTAGCCAGTTAGTTGACACCCCTTTCCCTAACAACCAACCTTAAAAGCTCAACTTCCCTGATGAATCCATCAAAACGCTCTCCATTAATGACATCTCCTATCAAATGATGATGTTATTTAATAGGTCTAAATGTCAATACAGTGGGGGCATGTGAGTCATTCTTATTCCTCTAGATGGCGAACCTATGCCTTTATCATTTAAACTAGATTTTGAATGCACTAACAATATAGTCAAATATGAGGCTTTGATCCTAGGACTTCAAATAAATATCTTCTTGGCTATCAAATCCATAGCCATTTTTTGGTGATTTTTAACTAGTGGTTAACTAGGTTAATGGTTCCTACCTTTGCAAAAACAAGATTCTAAAATGGTATAAACATCATGTAGATACACTCTTGGGATCATTTGACTCTTATCTCTTACAAACTATTCCTCACTCCAAAAATAATTTTGCTGACATAATGGTTTTACTTGCCTCACACATACCCTCTTTGTCCTCTTAAAAATTTATGTCACCATGTATCACTTAACATTACCCTCCTATGTATCAAGTAACATCCTCTTTATCAAGATGGTAACATGCAACCCACATGACTTATAACACAAGAAACTCACAAATTATCTTTCCTTCTCTATTACCCCTTCTAATCTCTCCAATAAGAGGAGATGCACCTTCGTAAAATGTGTCACTCATTACACTATGCTTGGGGGAAATCTCTACAAGTGAGGTTTTGATTGTCTTCTTTTTATATGACTCACTAGTACTGAGACTCCCTTCGCTATTAAGGAATTCTATGATAGGATTTGTGGTGGATATATCAATGGTCATGAAATTTCCAAGTGTATCCTTTGACTTAGCTATTATTACCCTAAACTCCATCAAGACTATGCTAATTATGTTTAGTATTGCATCAAGTTTCAACAACATGCTAACCTCCTTCATGTTATAAGTCATGAATTACAAGTTATCAGAGACTTTTGTCCCTTCTCCCAATGGGGCTTAGATCTAATCAAGGCGATTAACCCTCATTCATCCCTTCATCATCATTCTATCATCACTACCATTAAATACTTCACCAAATGGGTCAAGGCCATCCCTCTCATCTCCACTAAAGCTGACAAAATTATTGACTTCATCAACCATCACATCATCTATTATTTTGGTGTTCCCCATAAAATTATAACATATAATGATAAATATTTAAAAAAACACTATTTAAAACCTTTGTGATATATTTGGAATCAAATTAAGCTTCTCATCATCATACTATCCACAAGTAAATGGATAGGTAGAAGATTCTAACAAAACATTGACCATAATTATCATGAAGGTAGTCAATGATACAGACAAAGATTTACACACACACATTCCTTTTGATTTATGGGCTTACCGCACTAGCATTCAAACCCCTACATGTGCTACACCCTTTTCCTTGGTATATGGGATGGATGTTTTTTTCCCTCTTGAAGTCTAGATTCCTTCTCTTTACATTTCTCTATAAGACATACTTACTAATGATGAATTTTGCCAAGAACATTTGGCTCAACTTGAATTTCTTGATGAGCATTGTCTCATCACCCTCAACCACCTCTAAATCTATCAAGAGCATATCAAATGTGCTTATTAAAAAAACCTTAAAGAGTGAGATTTCACTATTTGAGATCTCATCTTAAAATAAAATAAACTTTTGATAAACATGGAGAAAAGCAAATGGGGTAAGTTTGCTCCTAATTAGCTTGGACCCTATATCATAAGTCACAAGTATGTCTCAGGAACTTATTACTTATCTTTTCTCAAAGGAAGGCCAGAACCTGAGCCTTTAAATGCCTTACACTTATGACCATTATTTTGTTAACTAAGCATTGATTCACTTCGTGTTTAACTTTAGCTCATCCCTTGAGCATCCCTATTACATTGATTTCCCTTCCTCTTCACCCTTACTCATATACACTTAACTTATGCAGTGGTATGGTTTTACCCTCAAAATGGATAACCCTTAAGTCTTTATAGTCTTGTCCATCACTAAAAAAGAACAAAAAATAAATGAGATATGTGAGAAGTTATAAAATCTAAGGTCATGATTCTCAATTTAAACTACTCCTTTGAAGGATAGCTACATAACTTCTCTTTGCTATTATTAATAAACTGCTCCCTTGAAGGATAGCTATTTAAAGTTAAAAAAAAATGCTTAGACCACTCCCTTGAAGGATGGCTAAACCAAGATTTATTCTCAAAGGGAAATATAAATAAAAAAAACTTCTCATATTTATCAGCTTTATATGACCTTAACCCATATAAAATCCCATTGTAGGCTTCCCACATTGATCAACTTACACAAAAAAAAAAAAAAAAATTACCAATGGGGGAACATTACCTTGTAAAGGGAGGTATTGAAATGGGTGTATCTCTATTGGAGATTATAATTTACACTTTGACATGTTTTTCTTACCCTTAGGTGGATGTGATGTTGTTATAGGAGCCCAATGGTTATGCACACCTGGACCCATCTTATGGGGATTTTTTTTGAAATTTAAATGTAGTTTCTAGACAATGGGCAAAAGCACACATTGAAAGGCTTACAATTAGGGTCTCTCGACATCATAACTTCACATCACATGGAAAATATTCTTAAAAATAATTCACATGGCATCATTGTCTAAATCCATTCCATTCAAATGCAAACATTAATGATCTCCACTACTCCTTCCTATCTACAAATCATTATATAGAGGTATGCATGTGTATTTATTGAACTAGTGGGATTCCCACCTTCAGCTCCTTCTTGAAAGCATTCCTCCTAACATCAAACCTTATCACTACCCATTTTATTAAAAGATGAAGATTGATATGCTCATTTGAGACTTACTAAATTAAGTCATTATTCACCCCAATACATAACTTCTCTTTGCTACTATCAATAGACTACTCCCTTGAAAGACAACTATTTAAACTTAAAAGCAAATGCTTAGACCACTCCCTTGAAGGATGGCTAAACCAAAATTTATTCTCAACAAAAAATACAAATAAAAAAATCTTCTCATATTGATCAACTTTATATGACCTTAACCCATACAAAATCCCATTGTAGGCTTCCCGCATTGATCAACTTACAAAAAAAAAAACTTTAAGTCATGGACTTGCCTATAGTAGCTCTCAGGTCACCCACAATAGGGGCATATCATCCCCACTTCGTAGGTTATGATACCCAAACATTTTCTCTCATTTTTACCCTTTTTTCCCTCATACTCTTTCAAGGGACTATGAAGCTAACTTAACATAAGGTAAACATGACACTTCTCTAACAAACACAATGGTTCAAAGATATAAGCCATGAAAGAGGCTCATTTTTTTGAGCCTATTTATGTTTTGATTATGGTCTTTTCTAGTGTATGAGCATTTTTCCTCTTTATTTTCTTATATAAACCACATGTCGATCTCTCTATTGAGATGAAAAACAAATTCATGCCAACACTATCAAATCCTATTCTATTTATTTTATGCATACACCATCATAAATATGGAAAAATACTAAAATAAAATAACATAACCGACCCATTCATTTTAAGTATACACCATCACAAATATGTAAAAATGCTAAGATGAAGCTAACTAACAAACTATGCATATACCATCACATATATGGAAAATGCTAAGTACACCTTAGCTAACATGCTGAAATTAACATCAAATTAACATAGCATAAAATCATCATCATCATCATCATCTACATCAATATCATCATCATAATCACAACAAATACATCTCAAAATCATAATAAATAAACATCTCCTATATATATATATATATATATATATATATATATGATCACAACAAATATACATCATCATAATATCATCTCTCTCTTGAAATAATACATCTCTCATCTTTATATCATAGGCTGATATATAAATAACATATGTAATAAAAATGTAAACTCTAACACTTAGAGTCCTCAAGGCTCATCTTAGAGTCACCACTCTCCACTCATCTACATTTACATGAGATAGAATTCATGGCATGTGTCACTAATATCTCCTACTCTCTAAACTCAAAGTACCTCTAAATCTATGGAAAGTCCCTAATGGCCCTCTTTTAATAGGTAATCTCATCAAGAGTAGTAATATATCTCATTAGAGATATAGTCTATGGTGGTCTCATAGCACCTACTAATGACCCAACATGTACTGGTCCCTATGGTGGAGGATGAAGAACAGCCTGACCTACTACTCTTAAGCTATCCCTCTCTATTATCACTATAGTCACCTAACCCTATAACACTCTAACCTATCCCTATAGTGCTACAACCTAGACCTATAGTGCCCCAACCTAGCCTTTCAACATTACCACCTACCCCTATAAGGCTAATACCTATGCCTATGTTGTATTTCTAGCCTACACTGCTACATCTTATGCCTATACAGTTGCATCCCTCTCTCTCACCAACCCTTGTAAATTTGGTGGTGTCTTCTTGACCTCCACCATGGGATGTAAACTTTCCCACCAAGCTATATAAACTATTGTGCACCTTAGATATCCAACACCTAGCCCTATTAGTAGGTCCTCAAAATCTAGCCCATCTATCTCTTAAGGCAATGGTATGGGTGCGTCTATGTCATCCCTCTTGTATCAAAGGAAGGTATGTGGTATATCTTGTAGTAGACTAAACTACCTCCTGACCAGTGACATAGGTACCATCTTCAACTCATTGACTTATCTTCCCCTAACCCATAGTGAGTTTTATAATCAAACTAGCTACTATGCTTATCTTCTAAATATGGGGTATGTGAGGTAGGGTCTCCACAAAATATCCATAGGGATCAAACCCTCAATCATGTACCTACAATAAGCAATGTTGTGTGCTATGCCATCCACTTAGGTCTATGCCATGTCCTCTCTCCATCATCTAAAACCAACCCTAAAGCTATCTATAATCATGGTAGGTAACCCCAATGGTCATGTCACCATGATGTGCTTGTATGCCTAATAGTGTAGTAGATGGCCAACACATAAATTATATCACCATTGTAGTCTCAAACCCATAGCTCTCTATATAACTATGCTAAAAACACTAGACCCCATGTAAAAATAGGTCACTACTCAACCATCTATGTAATCACACCTATCAATGCAATCAAAAATCTACCACCATCTATATCTAGTAATGTATACATTATGATAACAATCATCATCAGTATGCTCAGTTAGTGATGCTCCTCATCAGCCATATATAGTGGCTCATAGGTGACACTCACTGAATGATATGCCACCTCACTAACATGCTCACCATATAATGTTACCATGTGTATATCATACTCCTCTCTCAATAATGCAAAGATCTCCTCACCTTGGAGTGATAACTTTAATATCTTATATACATCCTCTTATGTCACTATCAACTCCTTGATCAATAGATGGAAGGTGTTGGTGGTATGATCCCACCTCTCGATCAATGCTATCATAAGGCTTACATCTTAGGTGACTCAAAAATATCATCTCACTCCTCTTAACCCCATAATGGCCATATGATCCCACTCATTTAGGGTGGCATCCCTCCTCATCCATGTTATAAGCCTCAAAAAATGAGCCTATAATATTAGCTCCATCCTCACCTACATCTATACACACACAACTCAAGTCATGTATTTCTAATATAACCTACCACTACCTTTTTACCTTCTCTCTGGGAGAACTACATTGGTTTAAGGCCCTCAACTGAGCTATGTAGATAGCACTCAATTGACATGAGATCTTCTAAGGATATCTCAACCATATACCCACCTAAATATCTACCCTACTCTCCCCTCTCTACCCTAGGCTTCACTGTCTCTCTCTCTCTCTCTCAACCCTAGGCCCATTGCCTATCATAACTCTATGCTTCACAACTTATATACCTACCCCTCAACCCTATGCCCTATCTTTTAAGCCATATCTCCTCTGACCTATCTCAACCTCTCTTTTTAAACCATACCTAAATCTTTTTCCCTATTATTTGGGAGAACTACATTGGAATGAGGCTCTAAATTGGGCTATGTAGACAACACTCAATTAACACAGGGTCTTCTAAGGCTAGTTTGGCTATTAGGCTAGTTGACTACTTCCATCAAGGATCCAAATTGACCCTTTCTCCTATTTTACTAGTTCTTCGCAAGAATCAACATCAGCTTTAATGCCAACATCAATGCTTTATAGGCATAAGTTTTGGTAGACACCTACCAACCTTGATGCCATGTCAACTAACATCAGTGGACCCCACTGATGTTGGCAACTGGTTTAACCCTAGGGCCAAAAAACCCATCCTTAAAACTATAAATTTAACCTTAAAAACTACCCTAAATTCCCCCCAACTTATCCTAAAACTACCTATTTCCATTTCCTACCCCTCTAATAACATTTTCTATCCCCTCACCTCTAAATTAGCCTAAAAATTCAAAACAACCAAATCAAGTTTCAAAAGAACTCATCAAGACTCTTACCTCATCTCTCCATCTCCATCAAGTTGACATAGTTGGCTTTTGTGGTAGTGTGGCTCCTGTTGGGTCCTCTCCTAGCTTAGCCATCTCAATCATAGTCAGAACTCTATTTTTCTCCAATCATAAGTTGTAAATGAGTTTGGTCGACCACTAAACCCCCTTTTGTTAGGTTTGGTTAGCTACTAATGTCAGCATGCTTGACCTAATCCACCAACATCAACACTTAAGCCAATTGACATCAACAAAATTTCCCTAATATATTGATGTTGGCACTATTTACTACCAAAATTAGTGATATCACTGACATCGATACCATTATATTAATGTTTCCACCAATAACCCTAAATATTTAGACTTTACCCATATTTTGGGGTAAGTTGGAGATTATGTATATATCCCCAACCATAACCACCAACTTGGAGATCACATATATCTTGTCAATGATAAAAACTACCCTTATATATCACTTAAATCTCCACCCATGATGACTTTGCTTGGAGATCATGAATATTTCCTTGCTCATTGACCCTTTTTACACTAACATCAAATTACTTGTCTTGACTACTTATGATCTTCTGATATAGTTGGATATTATACACACACATGTATATTAGATGTTTTGGATGGAAATCAAGCTCATCTTATCACTTGCAACCCTTTTGTGTTTCCCAGGAGTACTTCCTACCTTAGATATCTAGCACACATAGACCATTAGAGCTATAACTTTGACTATTTTGACCTTCTTAGCTATCACTTACAAGTTGTACTTTAGTTATTTCTATCTGAGTCCTCCTCAACCTTACCTATTCTTGACTTTGTCAATTATAGCTCATAGTAGTATACACACTAGCAGTAATACCACATTCTCCAATACATACCCAATTCACTTCTTATCAAACTGGTACCTAATTCTAGTTTCTCCTCCATCATATCTCATTTTGAGGGGGATACCTCATCCAATACTTAGATCATCTAACTCCTATTTTTGTCTTGTAACTTGAGAATGAAAATTACAAGATAAAAAGGGGCAAATGTACACAATAAAATTGTGTCACACACACACATGCATAACTACCTATGTTAAAACCCTCATTGAGCCCCATTTTAATAATAATAATAATAATAATAATAATAATAATAATAATAATAATAATAATAATAATAATAATAATAATAATAATAATAATAATAATAATAATAATAATAATAATAATAATTAGCCTCCCTAACCCATTTTTTTACCCCTCACACATTTAATTAATTTAAAATACTTAATTAAGTTAATTAAAAATACCTTATGCTACCTTACCTGGTCACCTCATCCTAAGATTGATTCTCACCTAATGAGTCACCTCAAGACTTATTTCCCTTATCCTAACTACCCAAGACTTATTCTCACCTCAAAACTAAATTCCTAATCAACTACATCCTTCTTAGCCTCCTATTTTTAGCATTTTGTAATGGGTGCCACATTTGGCATGAGAAGAAATAGAAAATTGGCCAAAAATAGTAGTTTTACCTATTCTAATGCCATTGATGTCAGTCAACCAATGGTTGATGTCGATGGGATCATTGATGTTACTAATATAATCCAAACTCCAACCTAAAGTTTAGGTCAGTATAAATCAATAAATCTCATTCTTATTTGCATCCAAGCTCTTGATATTCAACTTTTGACATCTTGGCTTACTATTATCCTACATAAGTCAATCCAAATTATGAACCAAGCTCTTGAGGACCAGTAGCACCTACTTGTTTTCTCTATTTAGGGTATTAGTTTGGATTCCCTAATAGAAACCATCCATTCAAAACTTATCATTCAGTTACTAATACATATAATTACATCAATTATTCTATATGTCTTTTAAGCATTTAACCTAATATCACTTTATAGCTACTAATTATTACTTTACACAATCCTAGTTGAACCCCTGTGAGGGAGTTATAAAGCTTCCCTGCTTATTTCTCCTTGACCTGACATACCAAACCTCTGACTAGATCCATATAAATCATACTCTCTCTCTAAAAAATCTCTCCAACCTCCCAAACTTGACCAAAACCATTTCTTAGACCCAAAAAATACTTCTACAAGCTCCTAGGCAATTATTGTTCCTATCAATCTCGACAGCCTAACCGACATTAGTTACTTTCACCTAATGACCTTAATAGCATAACTGATATTAGTTATTTACTTACCATTGTTGATGACTATGGATTTCTTAACCTTTCTAAAACCCACCCAAACACCTTCTAAAACACAAATAAAATACACCACTTGCACCTTGTCACTCTTTGTTGCACTTAGGTTGTGAATAACAGTAAAATTATTTCTATTTCACTCTCTTTTTACCTCTTTTTTAGTTATTTATTACTCTTTTGTCTCTCAAAAGTGGATTATCATCTCTAAAGAATTTTTTCACTTCATATACCAAGTACATAGCTTAACAACCCACTCATTTATCTACTAATAAAAAATTTATGGTAGTGATTTCTTATTTGTAGGTAGTCCTCCCCAGCCAAAGAGGAGTGCTCAAAATGTGTAGATATGGTGTGAAAACCAATCTAAGTTCATTATAATCACTTGTACTTATCATTCTTTTCTATTTTTCTTTAGACTTGAATAGACAAATTTTAGCGAAACACTATTATCAATGAAATTTCAATGATTACTAAATAAATCATGGTTGTTACTGATAAATTAAGTTTTTTTTATCTTATTCAAATGTTCATTGATGAAAATTAACCCCATCTTAAGTTGGCCAAAACTCCACAAGGCATGACCAAAGGAATCATTTGAGATAGTATTCCACCTCCATGGTATAATGTCACATATTGGGTCATGCAATACCTCACCTATGATAGATAGTTCACTTTGGTCAGTGGTGACACTATGCAACTTTTCATTCATTTGAGTAAAGGATCCATGAAACCTAAATTCCAAGTAAACCTACCATCTTTTCTTCACTATTATATAACAAACATGGATTAAAAATATAAATGGAAATTAGTTCAATTGAACATCATGGTTTAATTCATCTCATCTATCGACACCATTTCTTGAAGAAAACTAAGGGTGAGAAAACTTTATCTTCATTTATACAAAAATAACCCCAAATTCCTAGTAATAAATCACAACATATTATTTATCCTCCTCCCACAATATCAATAATAGAGGAAGTTCCATCTTTGGCACCTATATCTCCAAAGATGTTGTGTCAAAGGTCAAAATGGAAAATAAGGGTTTCATCAAAAAACCCTACTACATGTATCAAACCCTAGAAAAGTCATCAATTATTTCTTCAAGAAGAAGAATAAACCAATGTATAAGTAGCTAAAATTTTGGTAAGTTTAAGTTATCTCATAGAAATTATGGATGTTGAACAAATAGTTGAATAAACACAAACCCTTTCATAAGAAATTATATCTAAAGAAGAAGAAAGACCCTTAGCTTACATAATTGACAAGGGTAAAGTTACACTTATAAAATAAGCTTCATCTTCTCCTTATTATATTCATGGAGACAAAGAGTTTTAGCATGTTATGACCCTATCATAGCATGAAGAAACTATTTGACAATAACAAGAGTAACTAGATTTTTTCCAATTGACATTACAAGGTAAAGACCAAACCATTTCTAGTTTAGAAAGGTGATATGAAAATTATTTTTCTCAAGTTTGATCATAGGAAGTGATCATCATAATATTTAATATTAAATATATTATAATTCATAATCAATTATTTTCACAAGCTCATGAACTTAACACTTTACAAAATTCCCTTGAAAATAAGGATGCTTGAATTGATAGTCTAAAAATTTATATTGCTAGTAAGGATACTCAGATTAATAATTTAAAACACTCTATTGATAGTAAAAATGCATTTATCTATCAAAAAACTACTCAGATACATGAGCTAACAACTCAAACTACTGATTTTCAAGCTTACATACAAACTATGAGGGGGAAATAAAAGAAATAGATGTACAGACTAAAGGACCTAAAAGGTTTATTCCTTATTTTATTATACCCCTTAATGAGATGATTTTAGTTTGAAATAAATTTCAACATAATATTAATAAATTAGGGTGACCAATTATGATCTATCTCCTACAAACCAAGATGAACCACAAATCTAAAACAACATGAAAACATTTCCATGAATTTCTAAGATGTCAATTAATCCTATTTTATCCTCTATAACTTTTAAGTGGAATTACCTTAAGGGAGGTGATAGATCAATAAATTTGAATGCAAGGTTCTAAGTTTTTATCCTAATATGGAGTTATGGATCACTTATCCACCTTCCATAACATGAAATTTACCCCTTAGGGACCTTAACGTATATGTATTGGTTTGATCCAACCATTTACCTCCTCTTTTGTGCATACAAACTCTCAATTAGGCACCTAGGCTTCTCTATAAGTATTTATCATGCATGAAGGACCATTTAGGTCATTAATTTGTAATAATTTGAGACCTTAGGTACCCTCTCCTTCATCATAAACATATGGAGTATGCATATCCTTCTCAACTCCTTGCACATAGGATTAAAGTGTCTCTCTCAAGTTTGATCTATATAATACATACTCTACACATTCCAATTAGTAGAATATTTGGGTGCTTATGGAACTTTATAATACCATTAGGACTATTTCATAGATCAATTACCTCATTTGGATGCATTTATAGGAATAATTTCTTTATCAAGTCTGAACAAGGGTTTAAAAAGGGTTTTGGAGGTATAACATATTAATTATGGTTCATTTAGTATGGACCTCCAAGATAAAACTTATTGTTATGAAATTTTAGCCCATATACCCCTTCATATCTCCTAAATAACCTTGGGTCCCATGAAAAATTTACTTGGAGATATGAGCAAGAGATGGTGTGTCTTGAGCTCTTTTCTAGGTAGTTTTTGTAGGTTACATTATTAACATTCATTCATAAATTTGGGTCCATAAATTCCAATCTCTCCTTCATGTATTTTGGGTCCATATGGGTGACCAAATTCCCTTGAGATACCTAGGTTTTATTCCCTTTATGGTGAAATATATGAGTGTTGAAAGTGATAACTCAACCTGTCTACTTAAGTCAATGGAGTTTGAAAGGGAGATAAACCCAAAATTAACTATCTCTTTGATTTTACATACTTTAAATACCTCCTTTAGGGTCTAAAAAATATTCATATGCTCCCATATTTCCTTGAGTCTACCTGGAGGTTTGGATCTACCCTTGAAGTGGATATGGGGCCTTGAGGGTTTATGTTGGCTTTAGACCTTAAAGTTTTTAGACTATGATTTGGAGCCTCAACCCACTTATAGATGTATATGTAGCCTCATGGCTATCAATTCATCCTCCTCAATCTAGTCTCTATATTTTTCACATGTTATTATTTACTTATACCATCTTATCAACCCTCCTCTCTCTTATATATAGCTTTGGCCATCACTATCTTGTATAGGTGCTTTCAATAGTCAATGATGGAGAATTAAGTAACCTTTTTTACCATTTATAATAGTGGATTCATGGATCATGTGACATATTACCATATTTTGAGTATATCTTTGAGTCTTGTAATTTCTAACTCTACCAATAATACTTGCATACATAGTCATATCATAACTTGCATGTGTTAGGTTTATAATTTAGACTAGATAGTTTCCTTGCTCAAGGGAAACATCATGTAAAACCTTAAAAGGTTTGGATATGTTTTCATCTCCCTAAGACTCCAATTTCACATGTTCTTACCATTACCATTCACTTTAGTTTATCACCTTAACTTTCTAGGTAACCTTGACTGACTGTATGTGCCCAACTTAGTTCATTGTGCACTCTTACAAATTTATTTGACTTTGGTGACATGACATCCATGTTTTACCTTCCTTCTTAGTTTGAGTTCCCTCCTCATGTTAATATACTTTATCATGTTCAAGGTTGAGGGTACATCATTTCAATAGTACTATGAGTACTAAATCATGTATGTTGACTGATAAAGGGTCTATGGAATAGGTTTCTAAGTTAGGAGAGTGATCATATAGTCAAACTTGAGATCCTAATGGTATTCCTTATGTTTGAATCCATCTCTTTAAGATAGACATCCACTCAATCATGGCCCTTCTTACATTTGAGACTCATTTGCATATAGCAATTTTTAATGGATTTGAAAGGTGGATTTGAGTTATTTACTATAGATGGTGATCATTCTCTCTCAACAGGGCTTAAACTTGAATAGGTAATTTTTATTATAGTAATAATAACACTTGGTAGCCTTATGGAATATCCAAAACTTGTTTCTATGTCTTAGGCTTTGGTAGAGGATTCAGACCTAATGTTGATGGTTGTAAGGTTAGATGGAGCTTTAACCCTGGAACTCAGAGACCATTTATGAGATGAATGATAGTGATGAGATGATCAAATGATAGGGGTTCCTTGAGGGCTCAAAATGGATGATTGACTCATACTCAAGGTGACTTACATAGACTCTAGGAATATTTACACACATACCTAATAGATAAAAATAGTTTTAGGTCATCAATTAGGTGTGTGTGATGAGAAATGGAAACCTAAGACTCTTTGAATACCTTAACTTTTTCTAAATAACCTTAGTTTTTGCTAAACAAGATTGTGAAGGCATTAGAGGGTAGATTGATAGTTTCTTAGCCTGTGAAGGATATAATGAGGTTTGATTACCCTAAAATAAGGGAATTTCCATATTAATACATTATTCTCATATCTCCCTTATGTTATTTTGATGACATTAAATAATAATTCTTATCAAGCACATTGTCCTTCCTTGCAATGAAACCCAAACATGTAGGTAGTCTCACTTGGAGGTGATATCTTATGGTGGTTGAGTTTTATATGACCATTTAACCTATAATAATAATTTAAGAAGACATTATCAACTCCAAAGAGCCATAAATACACTTAAAACCACTATTTATTATCAAATATATGCACTAAACATCCATTTTCACCAATGGAACTCTACTTGTAGTCTATAGATAGTGGCATCTTGTATGTTACTCTCTTACATAGGGCTCACACATGTGAACTAAGGATGGAAGATGCAATGGAAGGACCCTTTAGTACTAGATAAGACATGAAAAACCACTAGTTTGATTAAACAAGCTAATAATGCATTGAAACCATCCCCCTTTTTGGACCATATGTAGAAGAGGAAGGTAAGTAGGTTACTTAAATTCTTAGTGTTTATTCATATAACATAAAAGACTAATATTGAAACTAATTCCCATGATTATAATGACATTATACCTATTTACTTTGTCTAAGATCTTATACCCTTATTTTTTCTCTCTTGTATGGATTGAGCACAAACCTAAAGTGTTTTACATGGCTAACAAAGAGATTTGTAGAGGAAGTAAAACAATTTTTGTCTCTTTTGGCTATGTAACACCTAGATTCCTTTATCCAATGCCTATGTTAAACTCTCATTATATACCCTTTAATCCATCTGATCAAATTGATATTATACAAATATATACAACCCTATAACTCTAAGAAGACAACTTGATTCTTATGTTTTCTCATGTTTCATATCATAAATCATCATTGGTGGTAAAGAGGAGGGAAATAGGGGTTAGACAATGTTTGAAAAGACTTGGTATGGTTTGGGGAGTTTAAGGGACATGTTTTCACATGTGTACAACCCATTTAGTGGAAAATGAAGCTGTTGACTTTTGAAGAGAACAAAATTAGCATATGAAATGGTTTGGTCATGGCATACTAGAATTTATGAAGGATTTTTAAGACATGAATGGTTGTCTTGGTAGCTTTTTGAGGTCAAATATCATCACTTTAAGGTCAAATACTCTCTTTTAAGATAATATGTTTCAAATGGATAGTAATAAAATACCTATTAAAAGGCCATATAACATGCTAAATAATTCTATTAGGCTCCCAAATAATTATATTCCATCCATAAAACTTATGGTCAAGCCATACCTTGCATATCCTCAACATACTAGATAGATTCATGATGAGTCATAAGCTTCCACATTTAGTCATCTCCATCATGGAAAATTTAGACTTTTGAGACCACTTCAAGGCCAATTATGGACCTTTACATATTCTTAATCATAATAAGGACACTTGAAACATGTTAAAATAGGTATTAAATAGGTATTATGATTTCCTTTGAATTACCTTGGCTCAACAAGAGGTATGAAAATAATGAAGTCTTAGGTGGACTAGGGTATTAAAAAACTAGGTTGACTCCTTTCTAATCTTGAAGGAAAAAAGTAGTCAACATTTATAGTGACTCTAAAGGATTGACTTACATACTAGTCAAGAGGAATTAGGATCTCTTCTCTTATCACTCATGCCTAGGTGAAAAACTTTTGACTACACTATCATTTCATGACTCATACCTTGAAAATATTTAGCATTAAAACAAACTCAATAAGACACACAATAAAAGACAAGAAATAAAAAATAAACCCAGTAGAAAATAACTAGAATAAAAAATAGCTATCAAAGCATGTGTTGTAACACTTGGTGGAAGGAAACTAGCTAATATGTATAATAGATTGTTGTGATTATAATAACAATACTTGAGGAACATCGCATTGACAAGGATAGGGAGTTATTCACCACTAAGTTTGGATAATTAGAAGGCATTACTTTCCTTATAACTACTAATGATGTGTGGCCCAGTCCAAAGACTATAAAATTTTTAATGCTTATTTTTTGAGGTTTTAGGTTGCACCCAAGCTGAGGAAAGAAGTGTTCAAGTCTTATCCTCAAACCTAGTCCAACATGGGAATGACCTTAGGATGTGGATCACATAATATTAAGCCAAACCTCTAGATTTTATGGGGCTAGCTCCTTTATGTTATCAATTAAGTGATCTTTCTCTAATATCTAAACTCTATGGGGATGAAAAGGGTAAAGGAGATTATATAAAAATTAAAACCTTCTCTAAATTTTGGTGATTCACCATTAATTAATTTATCCACTCTTTAAGCTTGAACTCTTCATCACACTAATGGACTATGAACAAAACTAACACACTACCTAAAATGGCTTCCAAGCAATAGTGTTTCACCTAGAGGTTAGTTTGATTGACTTAAGCTAAATGTAATTGAGGATAAGGCCTAGTTAAAGACACATATAGTTAGTAATCTACTTAATATTTGAGACATCAACACCAAGACACACTAGATGACCTATAAATAAAGTTTGTTATCACTTAGGTAGAATTTGGACCTAAATAAGGGAAGATTAAACCACTTTTGCATATCAATAAAAGTATAAAACACTAAGTAATGATTGATAAATATATAAAAAATGTTCTATTCATCACTCCAAAAGGTGTACAAGTACAAGTATTGGTAGAATTTCCTCATACCAACCCGAGGAATAAAACTATGGTAAAAAACCTTAAATATATAGAAGATATGAGGAGATAAAAATGTAAATATAGTGTGAAAAGGTGAATAAGGGGTCGTTAATGAAAAAATTCAACTAAAATATTAGTTATAATAGTTACAATCATCTTATCTATCCCTTTACATATGTTAGACCTCCTTGATGGCTCCTTGAATGGGTTATTGACATTAAAAAGGAGGTGGTATATGGTGTAACTAATCTATTAAACTCTTTTTAGAGCATTAAAATTCATAAAAATGTCAAACCTTCCATTTTAGGGTAGTTAGAATGTTGAATTAGGCCCTCATAACCATGTAGTATCCCACTCTCCTCCACATTAAATTGACAAAATCATGAAAATTGTCTTATCCTCCATAGATATGAAATGAACTTTTAATGACCTTCAAGGTATTTACACCAACATAACATCCTTGCATTGACTCATTTCACTAGTCTTTTAAGTCCAATCTATCTCTCCTTGTTGATCAAATAGGCCAATTAGGCCAATTAGGCATAATTGCCTAAGAGTTGAAACATGACAGCCATTAAAGATGTGAAAAAAAGCTTAGTATCATGTGTATGAGTGTGGTTAATTATTGAATCAACATCCTTAACCATGAAATATGTTTCTATAAACTTTAGATACCTAAAAAACCACTTCTCCAAGTTGACTGCTTCATCTCTCTTAAGCTTGGTTGACTAGCCATTTTTAACATGCTTGTATATATATATATATATATATAGCTGAATCCTTGAGCATGTTAAGGTTTTAGGAGTTGGATTAAGTCCCAAACTAAATACACCAATGATTGGATTCACCCTACACTATCAAACACCCTTTTTCTACTCAAAACCCTTAAAAAGTGCCTATTTCTTAGGATTTCATACCATATCCATATATTCAAATACCACCAGGTGAATCCACTCTGAGTGTAATTCAACTTCCATTAGTTGTTCAGACCATTACTAAGTGTTAATATGCCAAAACATAAAAATTTTGAAGATTGGGTCTACTTAGGGTTTTAGGGAGGTTTAGGAGTAATTAGGGGTCTTAAGGATAGTTAATGAAGTATAAACATCCAAGATAGAAACAAATGATATGAATATAAAATATACTAACCCCCTCAACTTTTATGAATGGGTTGGTTTCCCATGTAAAGTATGGATGAAGATATGAACATCACAAAGTGACCCCAGGTAGTATGTAGTTCATTTATGAGTGCCTATCTTCTTAAGGTTCATTCATATATTTTATCATCCCAATACCAATAAATATATAATGTATTTTTATTACATAGGGGTACTTAAAACCTCCTAAGATATTTGGTCTTGAGAGCTTATGTGGTGGATTGGGTGATTGTTTTAAGTTGGTCTTTAAATTGCCTATGTGTAGGGTTGAGTGCTTCAAGAAAAGTCTTGAATATATTCTAAATTTTATGAACTTTTATCCATTTTAATCCTCTTAATTAGGGTATTTAAATCCTCATATTCCTCCACTTGATCATATAACTTGCTATAGGATCTTGAAAGAGTTTTTATATGGCACTAAGATCTATAGGTAGGCTTATATAATTATGTTTAAGGCCTATCACTAAGATAATTGATTAAATTATGTATTTTAATACTTAGGAAGAGATAATATGTCCCAAAAACACCATTATCCACTGATCAAAAAACCACTAAAGGGTTTCAATTCCACTTACAGACCCTCCAACCCTTGTTTTATCTATTTAGCTCTTAGACTGCCTATTTAAACATAGCTTGGTCTGAGACAAAATAGTTGGTAAAATCACTATTTTTATGATAAATAAAATAGTATAGGTGTATTTTATAAGTCACATGTAACCTCTCCTCCAAATTTTAAGACTTAATTGTGCCTTTAAGGCCCTCAAATGACCATTTTGGTCCAAATCGGTCACATCCTACCTATAAACTACATGATTGTGTTTGAGTTTCTAATGAAACATATTTGCCTTGATCTATTAAGGATATTTAAGTATAAGTCTCATTTGATATTCCTTGTAAAAACCAATTATTCCCTCATAGGTCTCATTACCTTGAGTCCATCCTTTGTCTACAACTGACATGTTACTTCTAATGCATATGAATGCCCTCCTAGGGCTAATTGATTAGGTTTTGGTTAAAACCATGTATATATTATTTTTTTATATAGAATTAATTATTATGGGTTTCAAGTGATGTACATACCTAATTACATGTACCTATTATTGAGGTTTATTAAGGGTTAGAACCTATGTATCAAGACCCCATACTTTTTTTGAATGGATCAACTTACATTCTGAAATCATGTGTTTCCTCCTCCTGTGATTTGACTAATGTTATGATATTCAATGTATAGGCTATGGTTGTATACCTTACCTCAACTATGAATAATGAATTTTTATAAATGATACCTGAGTACCAATATGATCAACTTGACTTGGCCTCTGAGCCATTGAAATAATAGTTTAATTGTATTATCAAGTATGTTATTTTTAGCTTATATGTGTGTATTCTACAGTCTTGATTGAGTATATGTTAAAAATTATTCTATATGAATCTATGTATCCTCTTATTTTTAACCTTCACTTGTAGATATATTTTTTTTTTCATTCATTTATCTGACTATCCCAAGATAGTGACTTTCATCACTTAGCACTAGTTTCATGCTAGACAAACAAGTGGTTGTAGGTGTGTGTGGAAGAGGGATTTTGGGCCATGGGGTGTAATAATAATATATTTATCCCCTATGGTATCATGAGGAATTATAAATCTTACAAATATCCCTAAATCATTGTTAACTAGAATATTTGACTTAACTAGCTTATAACACACAATTGGTGATAAGAAAAGACACAATTGTAGATGTTTGTGGACTAAGTATTAACCTATAATTGGTCCAACTAGACCTTATAATTGTATTATTCATTGTGACACCATTCTCCTTAATCTTTATTCAAACACATGGTGATTTTAACTCTATTTATTTTAACTTCTTATGTTCTATCCTTAACATGATGATTGTAGGTGTGTGATGGGACTATTGTAAGTGCTAATCTATGACAAAAATTCTTAAAGGAGTCAATGTCTTCACACTTGCAGGTATCAAGCCTCTTGAGAATCAATAACACTTTGATTCCTCATAAGATAATCCATAGTCTCATCAAACATAACCTTTGTTAAACCTTCATTCATTTGTCAAGCCTAAGCTAATGGAGGTAATTATAGGTGTATGCCTTGCCTTACATGGGATAGTAATTGGAGTGAAGGTGTGAGCTAGATTTGGTGATGGTTCCACCTTAAATGTTTCATTATCCAATTTGATGTAGTTCACTTCCTTTTCTTATTTAAGACTAAACTCTAGCTTGTGCCATTAAAAAAGAGTCACCAAAGAGAGGTATATCATGTTGTGCAGACTAGGATAGTCCAAATGTGCCACTTGATATGGATGTTCTAAAATAATTCATGGTATTTATATGACATTTTCCCCTTATTTATCTCTCATTATCAATTTCATTTTCTCATTTGCACCTACCCTTGAAAGGCATCCTTAGTCATGTTTCTTTGAATTCTCTACTTCAATAGCCAAACAACTACCTGTACATGTGTTTTTCCATCTTCAATAGGGTATAGACCAAATGAGTCCAAAATTTTCATGATCTCATGACTTTTAAATATTACTGAGGATGCATAGGCTTATCTTCCATGATTTAGTATTAAGAGGGAGGATGGGTGAGTGGGGAAAGGTGGAAGTGGAGTGATAAGGGGATGGAAGCGTGAAATAGGTTATAACACAATGAATATTATAGTGTTGAGTGTGAAAAAATAGTGGTAGGGAAAAGTCATGAAGTGAATAGTAAAACCCCTTCAAGACCAACCATTTTTACATTGGAGAACCTTAGGACCATACCTAAAAAATCATGAATCTTTAGAGGCATAAACACAACATACATAGTGTTGATGCTTAGAATTGCATTGTTTTCGACACCAACAATGGGAAGTTTAGGAATGTGGGACTTGCAACCTGAAATGACCTCTAGATTTTAAAGAAGCTAGCTCTTCTTTATCTCAAAAGTATTTTAGGGAAAAAGGATAGAAATTAAATATAAACACAAATGCAACCAAATAAAATCTAATAATGGCGATGCGCTTGAATTTAATTCGACCCTTAATTCTAAGCATAGTGAATCTATCTTTAGGATTCAATTACATTAAAGAGTAAACAAGGCATGATCAATGTAAAAGATGAAAATAGATAGGATCAAAGGCTCACAACTTAGATGATTTTTCAATAACATAGAAAATATCAACAAAGGCACAAAACTCAATCTTCTTATTAATTTTCTAGTCACATAAAAGGCATAGAAACATGCATAGTTATACAAACTTTCTAACTCAAGAAGATAGAACAAAGGAAAATGATATTCATGGACATAACAAGAAAGTCTAAAAATTATTGATAACAATCTCTTGCAAAAAATTCTCTCTATCTTCTTATCCTTGATCCTTGATGATCCCTGCACTCATATTTATAGTATCAGACTAGCTTTAGATTGCTCACACATTCCCAATCCAACTATCTAACTAAACTCTAACTAAACTGGAAGTGTCTAACAAAAGATATTTCTTGGATCTAAAATGTTTCATCTCCTTGCAAGTTCATTAGCTAAAATAGATACACAGGATGCTTCCCACTGTGAAACAGGTGAGGACACTTGGTAGTATCTACTTTTTCACTTGAAAACTATCTCATTATTTAGGTGACACTAGAAAATGACACTTGGTAGCTTCTGTAGCATTTATCAAAAACACATGGCACTTTCTGCATAACTTATATTCTTTATATGTCTTTGCTCAAGAGTGCTCTATTGTTGACATCTATCACAGTTCACTACTTTGAAACTTTAACAACTTACAGAAAATGGGACCCACAACACTTCTCACCTGAGCAGCTTCAAAAGGAGAATAGGGATAGGTGTCACTTTCTGTGTATCTTTAACAAGGGACACATGGTAGCTTCCATTGAGATTTAGCTACACTATAGAAACATTTGAGACTCATTTTAGATTCATACGGATGATGAAACTTAGTGGCTTCCACTGACTTTAGAAATAAAACTCAGTGCCCACCATAATATTTACTTAACAATGAAACATAATGAAGATATTTTAGATGTTGACACATGGTAGCTTCCACTTTCTTCAGCTAAGAATAAGTGGCGTATTCTATTGCTTTTAGAAAAACATATTGAAACCTTCCACAGTTGCCACTTGGTGCCTTTTGCTTGACCCTAGGAGAAGCTTATTGAAAGAAGCTTTCGAAACTCTTAGGAAATTTGAAATGTGGATGCCAACACTTGTCACACTCCAATGAGTTACCATGAGACATGTGGCACATTCTAAGCAACTTATAGAAATTATAAAATGTGTTTTAGCTGATGACACTTGGAAGCTTCCACTTGATTTTGATACTTAGACAAATTTTAGGCAAAAATGAAACTTGCGCCTGCACTCTGTGTTAAAAAACTTCACTACCTCAAAACCAAAATGTGTAGGGACAAAACATAGAATGCACAATTAAAACTCAAAAAAAATGTAGAGTTTTTTACTCTATAGTTCTTGGTGACCCTGAGGACTTTTGAGCCTTCTAAAAAAGAATCCAAAGAATGTTTAAAAATGTGACAAAAATCACAACTTCAATAAGGCTGTCTGATAAATAGACCACTCATCATTAGATAATCCTTGCTTATTTTGCAATTCATGGAAGGCTAAATCAAGGTTGATGATATCCTTGTGTGAAATTTTTTGCAAAATATGAACTATAGCCTTTAATTGAAATTCAAGCTGGGACATGGGCATCAAGATATCTTCCACTTCAGGTACTGATGAATCATTTGTTAAACCCTGGAGGACTGATTGATCACTTTGCTTGGCTAACAAAAAAGGTTTAATCTCATCAACCATCAATATCATGTTGCTATCAAGAAAAGGGGAGGGAAGTCCCAATTACACTAGATCTTCAATGTGTTGTTTCATGTCTTTGATTCCTTCTTTCACCACATCTAGAATATATTCACATTTAATTACTGTAGAGTTGCAACTAAGAACTTCATTCACTCTTTTGGCAGTGATCATTCTGTCACAAATCCCTACTACTGATAACATTCCATCAGTTACATTATATAGCTTTTACAATGGTATTTGAGAATCAAACACTCTCAAACAGATAGTGGATAGAGTGGCTTCAACTAAAATCTCCACCTTTTCACACAATTTCTATACATTTAGCAGAAAGGTTAGAGAGGGTCTGAGCTAAGTAATATTCTTAGAGATTCTTTTCCATATTGATACATAAAGCTCCTTAACTAGATTCAAAACCCCTACATTCTTTGGCTTATTAGCTAATTCAAGTGTCAATTATTCTATCATTTGTCGCTTAGATTGAAGTTGGGAATGTATAGCAATGGTATTATTATGCTCATTCAGTAGCTTATGTTGAAGTTGAGTGACCTGTAGCAGGCTTTCCTCACATGTTTCCTGTAATGTTACCTTTTCTTACCTTAAGGCTATCACTGCATCTTTCACCTGCATCAGTCATTTCAAAGAATCATTTTGGGCCTAAATAGCCTAATGAGTCTGAAAAGAAATAGTATCTTGCAACTATTTATTAAGACTCTCTATTTCATTATTCTTGGTTTTGATCTCTATAGTTAGACTAATACAGTTTGTTTTCTCCTGAGCTAGATCAGCCTCCATCTTCTGTAGCTTATTTGATATTTTTACATAATCATTTGCTACTACAAAAGTGGATTCATGTAGCAACTCAACCCTATCTTGTGGTCTGAAAAGGGACATATCTATAGCCACTGCATTCATGGTATAATCTTCAGGCTACATCTGCTCATTTAGCTTAATGACATTAGGTGACAAATGGGTCACCATTAATTGATGTTGTATTAGATTAAATTGTGACCTCATATGTGGTGTAGCCAAGGCTTTATTATCTTTCATCCTCTTTTTCTCCATTTGGGCTTCTCTAGACTTCTTAGCAATATCTGCTTGAGTTTGGAAGGTAGAAGGAGAGGCAATGTGCCCACCTGTAAAAGGATAACCTTATGGAAAGCCATAGGGAATAGCCAAATGTTGGCTAGTGGAAATATGAGGAGGTACTCTCTTTGAGATATAGGGGGAAAAATGAGGCAATGATATGGCCTGAGTATGGATAGATGGGTCAAAATGAGAAATGGGCACATCAGAGGTCATAGGGGATATTATTTGGCTTGACAGAATTGTCACCCCTATAAGAGAAGAGAAAGATTGAGAAGAAGAAGGAGAAAAAACACTTACCTTATGAGCAACTAAGGTACTCTATGGTTGGTGTTGTGAGGGTTGTTCCCTCTCCTCTAAATCAAGTTGAAACCTCAGCCTCTTATGTTTCCTTGGTGTTTCTTCTTCTAGCTGTGCTCCCTTCTCTTCAACATTTACCACTGTTGCTAGTGGTGATTGTGTAAAATTGGGAACCCCAAGGGCTGACGCTGATGGAGAAGCTTTTGGTGGTGAAGATACCACACTCTTTTTTTTCAATGGTACTAAGAGATTGGGGCTAAATAGTTACAGTGACTGTAGCTAAGGTTTGCCCTGGGGTCTGTAATATTTGACTAGATTTTGCTCTGGCTTTTGACTCTCCACCCTGTGTCTACAAATTGCTTGTATCAGAGCTAGAAATAGGAGATAGATGGCATTCATCCCATAGTTTTTCCCATTTCTCATCTGAATCCAGATTTCCAAAAGAGTGATTTGTCTCACAAATCTCTTGCCTATATTTCCAATAGGCTTCTATTTTCTCAGTGTTCCAATCTTTGTTCTTTAATACTCTTCTTAAACTAGAAGTCATTCTAATTTTAGGATCAAAATCCCTTTGCTTAACATAAAAATTTTCCCATGGCTTGTCTTCTTGAAGGGGTAATCCATCAATTCTACATAAAAATTAGGAATATCTTCCCTAGGATTTCTTTTATTTTCCTAAAAAGGATGGCCCTCATGCATAATTCTGGCAGCAACCTTATTATTCTTGACCCATGAAGTTATGAAACCATTTGGGTCATATCCCCATTTATCTTCAATTAAAAAGAAACCTAAGAAGGCTAGCTTTCTTAGCAACACGAGCTCAACATCTCTGACCTTTAGGGCCATGTTGTTTGTTACCCATGGAACATCATATATTTTCTTCTTTTTCTTACATGTGCCATATTCATTATCCACCATAGACACTTGCTTGGTGATCTCTAATAATGCTAACCTAAGCGTCAAAATATTAGGTAGCAACATGGGTTCTCCACTAAAACCATAAACTCTAATAATAGTATGATGGGATCAAAAAAAGTAATCACAAGGAATAGTGCAATTGGTCATAAGTCCTGAAACACTTAGAGTAAATCTATTTACAACTAGTTCTAGGCTCAGATGACAAAGATTAGGGGAAACAAAAAGCTCCCAAAATTCATATGGGTCACTGGTTTTAGATAAGATATGTGTCTATGCAGACACAGGAATGGTCCTATGTAGACTGAAGCTTGGGTCATACATATTTAGATGCATGTGTTGGGAAAAGATGCCAGAGTCTTGATACAATAAAAGGTGAAATAGATAAGAAGAATACCTAGAAATCCCTTTAGCTTTGAACTAGGTGAGTTGTTTAACCATTGAATATACAATATGCTCAGAGTAATCTAGCTGATACTCTTGAGACTTGTCAACAGTTTTCAATCTGAATAGAATGGCTATTTGCTCTTCGTAGATAATTATATCATCTTTCATTTTGAAAATGAATGCCATCATAGAAAGTGCCTCTTGATTGACTTGTACAAATTGTGCTCTTGCTACTGGCAGTACTGGCATAGTGGTATCATCATCCCCTAATTGCGATTCTGATTTTAGAAACATTAATTGATTATTGACGTTCAACCATGTTTTTTGCATTTTGGAAATGGTGGGAAATGTGGTTGTCTTGTCATGATATAGGGCCAACATGTATCTGATATCCTTTGGTGTAATTTGCACAATGAATGGACCGTATTGTATGGTATTTAAGGGTGCATGAAACAATTCAGCACATATTTCAACCAAGTCAGGGCATGGATGCACACTTGGGACAATGAATTGTGCCAGTTGGGAAGTCTAGATCCTCATTGTGAATGTTTCATTTTGTCCAACCTTGGCCCTCTAAAGATAGCTTTGATATGTTCCTTCTCTTAGATCTTTGATAGGATTGTGAAGGATTGGGTCCATGATTCTGTCTGCAAAATCTTTCACCTTTGCTAGGTCATTTGCATAACCAACTTCAGGGACTCTAGTCTATGGACAGGTCTTTAAGGGTTGTGCAGGGGCCGAAGCATATGATTTGCTTATGAGAAACTTATCAAGGGAGTCATAAATCCGAGACCCTTGTTGCAAAGATTGTGATCCCTCCATATCTATATCTATACTTGGAAATAGTGAACTGTGGTAATAAGAATGGAGCTTTGCAAAAGGGAAGGCACTTTTCACTAAGTAGGTTTGCTATGAACTAAAAATGTAGGTAACAGGAATTATCTAGTAGATGCAGGGATGCTTGAGACATTATTTAAGCTTTAACTCTTGTTATGGGGTATTTAATGACCCATCAAGTCTCAAAAATGGCATTAAACTAGATAACTATTAGCAAATCTTTATTGAATCTGCATGGGATAATGAGTCAAACACGTCATGAAAGTGGTTGCACAAGGTACCTTGGGAGAATTTAAGGATTTGGGAGAGATTTAATGTGTTGAGAGTTTTGAAAATTTTGAAAAAAAACTCTAAGCTACAGCCACATGTTCAAAGAACGCTTATTTAAAAGAAAGAGTGGGAGGTAAAAATGGGAAAACAAAGCAACAAGGAAAAGGAAACTATCTAACTATAATACATTAACCAGGTATCTTTGCCTCCCTCCTAGATCAAAAGAAGAATTTTTGAAATCTCCTTCATGGTGAGATGATTTATGTTTCCAAAAAGTGGCTGAATGTGATGAAGCTCTAGTGACTTAATCTTCTTGTATGCCACCTTGATTGGCCAGCATCCGAGTGGATCAGTGTCAAACATGCTTCCAACATATACATACTCTTCTTGTTCTTGAAAGATTGTTGAATGTTGATTCTTCATACTAGTGTGTCTCATCAAGAAATTGATGGCTATTGGCTCATCACCATAAGCCCTTTGATATACATCATTGATTGGCTTATTTCCTTCTACCTCAAACTTGGGTTCTATTGCATGGTCATCCTTCTTAATGACTTTAAATATATCATATTCAAAATCACCAACCTCTTGAAAGGATAAGCCTAAAAGCTTGCAATAATTTTGCAAATTTATTTGAGTCTCAATGTTGTCTTGTCCATCTACAATCAGCTCACAACCTATTTGAAGAATAGTATAACCTGCTCTAATGACTTCAAACAAGTCATTTAAAACATGATCGAGAAAGTGTCCATGCTCTTCCATATCATCTTGCAAAGTGAGAAGAAAGTCAAAAAATATCTCTTCCTCATCAAAGATTAAAGGAAAAGCTTATGACTTGTCTTCTTGTTCATCAAAGGGTGTACCTATTGTGATCTCCTTCTCATCTACACTCATGAAATCTCCCTAACTAGCCATGAACTGAGCACACTCCTCCTCACTTGCTTCCTCCATTGTTTGTTTCCAGCTCATGACCTTGGGATTAGAATTTTTCCCTTGAGAAGAGGCAGAACTTTTTTCTTCAAGGTCACAAGCTAGTTCATGATTTTCTCTCTTCCAACTCAGAATCTAGAATTCATGTTGAGAGACCTGAGGATTGGTAGAAGAGGTATCTTTTGGCATTTCTTCCCTTAAAACATTTGGGATTTTATGATTTCCATCAAATATGACATAAGTGCCCAGACTAGTAGAATCATAATTTCCATATGGGTCACTATGCATCATAGCTAACAAATGGTTATTTTCCTCTTCTTGGTCATGTTCAGTCCAATCACCTAACTCTTCAACAAAGACCCTTTCTTCCTTATTTAGCATAGCATGATCTGCCTCTAATTTTGAAGTTGGTTCATTGGTGATGTGATCCTTAGATAATGGATCAGATAGTATTTTCATCTTTGAACCATATTTGGTTTTTAGGATGAGGTGAGACCAATCAAGTGACATATAACCTCTTATCTTGGCTATGAAATCTCTGGATAAACATAGGCCAAATACAAGGGGTATATTTATGACTACTACATCTTGATTGACAATTATATTAGGAGAAGTATATAATTGCAATGGGATTTGTTTAATTCTCCCTATTGTTTGCATTGATTTACCATTTAGCTGAATGACTCCTCTAGTAAGTGGCTCATACTTTATTTTTAAAGCATCATCTATTTTCTTAGGCATTACTATAGTACTAGCCCCTGAGTCTATCATTAAATTATGCAACAGTTTCTTTCCAACTATCAAAGTCAAATAGAAGGGCTCTGGTTTGGATTTACTTACCTCTGGTGCATTGTTTATAAGGGCTATTGTCTGTAGAGGAACTGTCTTTGAACTTTTATTTATTAGCAGATCCTTCTTTAGTACCAGTATGTTTAGGCACTACTTGGCCTTGCAGAGCTTCTTGTAATAGTGTCTTTTACTCATGAATAGCTAATATGTCCCACATTGACACATGTGTTGGGGTCCTCTTCAGTTAATCTACCACATTCACTAGTCCTAGTGTTTGAGTTCTTGGAAAATAAGAGTACCTTAATTTTTCTTGAACTTGTCTAGAAATTACTTGATTCTGCACTGGCTGAGGCACTTCTTGTCTAACAGCTATGTTTTGATGACCTTGAAATGAAGTAGGCCCTATATTCTCATTATTTGTGACTTCAGGCTATTCCATCATCCTTCTTTTGGCTCTAGTGTAGTAATTCAATTGTACTAATGGCTTCTTGGAAGTGGAATCTTCATTTAAGAATACAGACTCTTCATCTTCAACCCATGAAAACAAAGCATGTATAGGGGCTATTTCTTCTTCTTGTTTTAAGGACATCCCTTGCATTTGAGCCATTAGGACTGAATTTTGCATACTAAGAGATTGGTAGGCTTGAGTGTCAGAAGTACTTGCAAATTTTCCATCCATTCTTCTTTGCTCTACTACCTTTTGTTGTAAATTACCCATGGGATAATCTCTAAGAATATGAGCATTATTACAAGGGAAACACTAAGCATTAGTGTCATCTACATTATTATTCTTCCCTTGAATAATCTCTATATTTGAATTAGGGGGAACAATTTGTGAGAGTGTAGGGACTGAAACTAATTGGTTTGTTGGTTGAGTGTTAGTTTGCCTTTGATGACCCTAATACCGGTTTGGCTGTGGTGGAAATATATTTCCTTGGTATCCTTGATATTGGGGTTTAGGATAAGGATTTTTATTTTTATGTTAATTAACTCATTAGGAAATATCCTTAAGATATTCTTGATATCATCCATCTCAGATGACTAGGCAGGGATAAGTTCTTCAACAGGTTGTTGAGGATATGTGTACATAAAAACAAGTGGGGCTATGGAATTAGGGATTTATTGAGGCAAAGGTAAGGTAATGTATAGAAACATGGGCATGGGAGGCCTTAGGGGCAACTTTCTAGCATTTATTAAATTATTTTCAGCTCTAACTGCATAGTCATAAGCCTCTGGCGGAGTCTGACCTCCAAGTGACTGAATTATTACTGATATATCTGAATTTAAAGCTTTAAGATAAAATACTATAGCCATACCTGGTAATGGTCTTGCTATAGTAGGAATCCTTTTCCAAGTTTTTTGAAATCTTGAATTGAAATTAGTCATTTCTTCTTGTGGTGACCTTTTAATAGTAATCAATTATTGCAACAAAGAAGATTTATCACCCTTTTCTTCAAATCTTTCAAAGAAAAGATCTCCAAGCTGATCCCATGTAGATATTGTATTTAGGGTCAAATATTTGTACCATTATAGAGCCTTCCCTTTAAAATAAGTTGCTAATAATCTTATAGCCACATTCTACTATGTGACCACATGTATTTCACATACATAAGACACATCCTGTAGATGCTCTTCAGGTGTTTTGAAATCTTGCCCACTGAATTTGGGCAGAGCTTTCAGGGCATTTACTGGGATAGGATCCCAAATGGCTAGTGGTATTGGGAGAATTAGAGGACTACCAATGTTCCAACTTGCATAATTCCTTGGGGGTATAGGTTCTCCCATGTTTTCTCTTGGTATTGGTATAAACTGATTGACCCTCCTTCTTGGACTAGTTACCAATGGTGGAAAAAGAATACATGGATTTATAGTAGATTGAGATCTTGTTATTGGTCCACAACTCTAACTCCTTGTAGCTCTCTGGTTCATATGGTCTTGAAAGAAAATTCAAGATGGTATCCCACTGGGAATGCCAAAAAACTATTGATGCTTAGAATTATGTTGTTTCTAACACCAACAATGGGAAGTTCAAGAATGTGGGACTTGTGACCTGAAACGACCTCCAAATTTTAAAGAAGCTGGCTATTCTTTATCTAAAAAGTATTTTGGGGAAAAAGGATAGAAATTAAACAGAAACAAAAATGCAACAGAAGAAAATCTAACTATGGTGATGTGCTTGAATTTAATTCAACCCTTAATTCTAAGCATAGTGAATCTATCTTTAGGATTCAATTACATTAAAGAGCAAACAAGGCATGATCAATGTAAAAGATAAAAATTGATAGGATCAATGGCTCACAACTTAGATGATTTTGTAATAACACAAAAAATATCAACAAAGGCACAGAACTCAATTTTCTTATTAATTTTATAGTCACATAAAAGGAATAGAAACATGCATAGTTATACAAACTTTCTAACTCAAGAAGACAGAATAAAGGCAAATGATATTCCTAACCACAACAAGAAAGTCTAAAACTTCTTGATAACAATCTCTTATAGAAAATTCTCTCTATCTTCTATTCCTTGATCCCTGATGATCCCTGCACTTATATTTATAGCATTAGACTAGCTTTAGATTGCTCACATTCCAAATCCAACTGTCTACCTAAACTTTAATCGAACTGGAAGTGTCTAATAAAAGATATTTCTTGGATTTGAAATGTTCTATCTCCCTACAAGTTCATTGGCTAAAATAGATACACAAGAGACTTCCCACTATGAAATGAGTGAAGACACTTGGTAGTAATCACTTTTTCACTTGAAAACTATCTCATTATTTAGGTGACACCAAAAATTGACACTTGGCAGCTTCTACAACACTTACCAAAAACACATGACACTTTTCATGTAACTTATACTCTTTATATGTATTTACTCAAGAGTGCTCCATTGTTGACATCTTTCACAATCCACTACTTCAAAACTTTAACAACTTACAAAAAATGGGACCCACAACACTTCTTGCCTGAGCAGCTTCAAAAGGAGAATAGGGACAAGTGTCACTTTCTACATATCTTTAACAAGGGACATGTGGTAGCTTCTATTGAGATTTAGCTACACTATAGAAACATTTAAGACTCATTTTAGATTCATATAGATGATGACACTTGGTGGCTTCCACTGTCTTTAGAAATAAAACCTAGGGCCCACCACAATCTTTACTTAACAATGAAATAAAATGAAGATATTTCAGATGTTGACATGTGGTGGCTTCTGCTTTCTTCAACTAGGAACAAGTGGCATCTTCCATTACTTTTAGAAAAACATATTGAAACCTTCTGCAGTTTCCACTTGGTGCCTTCCACTTGACCCTGAGAGAAGCTTATTGAAAGAAGCTTTCCAAACTCATAAAAACTTTGAAATGCGACTGCCAACACTTGTCACGGTCCACTGAGTTAACATGGAACACGTGGCACATTTTGAGAAACTTATATAAATTATAAAATGTGTCTTGACTAATGACACTTGGTAGCTTCTGCTTGATTTTGATACTTAGACAAATTTTAGGCAAAAAAGAAACTCACACCTGCGCTCTGTGTCAAAACACTTCACTACCTCGAAACTAAAACATGTAGGGACAAAACTTGAAATGCATAACTGAAACTCAAAAAAATTAAAATGTAGAGTTTTTGACTCTACACATAGCTTGAAAATGTAACCTTAATATCTCATAAAACCTTAATTTTCCCAACTAGACCTTAAACTTAGCTAAAAGTGGCTAAAGTGAGTTTACAGATGAAGAAGGTGGTTTGTAGGTCTTTTAGAGTGATAGGTAGGTATAGAAACTTATTTTTAATGGCATGAATGTGTTTTGTAAATAGTATAACACTTTTTTCCATGTTTTTAGCTACATATAAACCTTGTAGGTGCCCTTGATTCCTTCAATAGTGTTGTTATAGTGAGCTCTAAATGGATATGGCCTCTTCCTTGAAGTCACTCTTTGTAGTCATGAGAGTCTACTTGGGACATTAATTTTTATTATATAGGTATGATGAATCATAAAACATATCCTCAAATTCTTTAAACTAGCTTACATCCTTAAATAGATGCATCACACCTCTATCTATTACTCAACTTTTCCTGCAGGCTACACACAGAAACTAGTCATGGATATTTGAAATCTATGTGGGATAAAACATGTGAAAAAGTGTTTAAATTTACATATAATATCCCTTAAATACCTTATATAATAATAACACATATTGGATTGAGAAAATAAAACAAAAATACATGAAAACTGCCTAGTTTAAGTTGGTCTGTGTAGATTGTGAAGTGCATACACATTCCTTAAATTCTTAAGGAAGGTTCATAAAGTTAAGGAGATAAATATTCATATAAATTCCAATGATTATAAGCTTTTTAAGTCTAATTTAAATTCCCAAGAGATGGGAATTACACTCTCTCTCCTTTGTATGGTACAAGTACAAACTTGAGGAGTTATCCAAGCTTATAAAGAAGGTGAAGAATTTGTAGGACTAGTTTTGACTTTTATTAAACTCCATTTTCCATAAATTTTTTTAATTGAAATCAAACATGACCTCATATTGAACCCCTGATACTCTATTTTATGGTACAATTTGTATTATTCTATACAACTACAAAATTGCCCCAAAATATAGTGGTTCCATCATTTTCTCCACATTCAAACTTTACAATAACATATAGGGGTCAAATGAGGAATACCATGAGTTATCAATCCCTTAAAATAATAAAAACATAAGAGGAAAAGTGTAAAAGCCATAAAGTGGCATGTGGGACCCACTTAGCTTATTAAAGAGTGTGAGTGGGAATTAAAGTGACTCTAAGTGGCATAAAAGGCTTAGTGAAGGTAATTTGGCATGGATAACATGTATTTGAGGCCCCTTTTCAATGTAATAATCAAGTCACTTTCCATTTTATAAAGTTTTTAAGGTAAAATAGGCTCATGAGGGGGGTTTAAGGGGTGACCAATGGTTTAGGAGGGGTAATGAAGAGGTTAAGTGAACTTAGGTGAATGTATCATAAGAAAAAGATTTTGAATGCACTATGACCCTCTATGTTAAGGCATCTAACATCATTACAATACCTCCATATTATGAAAGATCACTATATTCCTCAAATATGGCTAAATCATCCATTGGCTTTCATGACCTCTTGATAACTTACTCTCTCATTCTAAGACACCATGACACATGAAATTTCACCACAAGGATTTCAAGATGCTATAACACCATGGATTAAACATGACACTATGACACATCATGACACTCTTAGGCAAGATCTAAACACTCTCATTAGGGTAAGAATGATATGACCATGCTAGGGGTCATCATAAGCAAGTTAGGATTATGGTCACTAAAAGTTTTTGATATTATTTTTTCTCCTTTTGTGCATGAACTTTGATAGGGTCAGTAACTGATGTGTCTTCAATGATTTATACATGATCTATGAGTCCTTAAGAAGTCTGATATTCATTATAAATGTTTATGAACTATTTACAAAGGTCTTTGTTATCAACTGGACACTCCATGTGACCTTGATCACCTTTCCATCTCTAAACCACCAATGGGGTCTCATGTATATCAATAGGTTTAACTTGGTAGTAAGGAAGGAAATTAGAAAACTTTTAAGCACATACCTTCTCTTGAGTGTTTAGAGACCCTTGGAGATTGCCATTTTCCCTTGTTGCTATTGTAAACTAAATAGATATTTCATTCTCCCACTCTTCAAGAATGTGATTGAAAAGGATGTCTATCATGTCATGAAGAAACTCTTCCTCTTGTTTATTTGATGTGTCTTCCCTTTGTGGTTCATTACACTCCTATAATTCATCCTCTTCTACACCTTTGAAAAATGAATGGTGTCCTTTTTTAGGGGGTGTTCAAAGGACAAGTTCCTCCTCAAACTCATCTAAATCATCATCCTCAGCTACAAATTTAACCTATTTTTCATTTTTTACATCTTCAAGTATAGGTTATCTCTCCATGAGTGGAATAGGAGATTCTTGGAGTGACTCCAAGGGGGATGGGATGCATACCACATTCCTTTCATCCATATTTTTATCTTCAACAATCACCACTTCCTCATTATTTTTCATATTAATTTGGATGCATTTACATGATGGAAATGACTTGGATTCTTAAGGATGGAGGGGTGGGGATTGAGTGACCTCATTTTTTATTTCTCTCCACTCTTTCTTGATTGCATTATTTATTTCCGAGATAAAAATTTAGGTTAAAAAATTCTTTATGTTGAGTGTATTACTATTTGGGGTATAAATAGAGGAATGTGTAGCTAAAATGGTGTTGATTTTGTATCTTCTATGGATTATTGTAGGTGCTAGTCTACAATCTTAATTTTCTTAGCAAGGCATGCTTCCAACTCAAGTATTGATTGATCATGATGACTAGTTCTTTTAATTCCTACTCTTCCTTCCTCTTGCACTCTCTTTTGAATAGATTTACATGAGTGGAAGGTTGAGAGGGGTTGGGAGAATCCATGATGACTTTGAAACTTAATTGATGGGGGATTATGAGGATGTTATTGGCATGGGGTGAAGGAGAGGGCAAAAGGATGGTGTTGGTGTGTTTGTTTCCCTTCATGGGCTGCTAACTTCTCCTTAATCTTGGAGATTAGTCCCTCTATGTTAATCATGTAACTATTATTTCTATAATAACCTCCCATAATGAAAGACATCTAATTTTCCTTTGCCTATTGTACTAAATTTAGAACCCCTATAATGACATGTTTTGGGATCTCTTTGCCATATCATCTCAATGTGTCAATGTTCATCATGTGTTTCTTATGATTTAATAAGTTCTGATTAAGGCCAAATATGGATTGACTTATGTCATAAACAGGCATGTCAAGGATGTCATGATACTACCATGATTGATCAGTTTGGTAATCAGGCTATAGATGGGGTAGATGAGGCTCATAACAAGTTTGATAGTCTTGTAAATAGGAAAACTCATCATGGGACTAGTAAGGGTAGGTATAAAGATGATAAGGGTCACGATAGGGTGGGTAGAGATCATGATGGAGTTGAAAAGGGTCAAATACCTACTCATAGGAGAATGGGTAACATGATTCTACCCCATAACCATCCATACCTCATAATCAAGCTTAAGAGAGAGAGAATGAAATTAAGGATGATAATATTTCTTACCCCTAAAGTGAAGACTTATTATGACTTTATTGTAACCTTCCTAACTATAACACTACTAATGTAGTGTTTGAAACTCTCAAATATGGATGTAAGTTCTCCTTCCACATTTCCAAAGCATGCTTCAAGGTACTTAAAGTTCATCCCACTAAGCATGCCAAAACTATTGGAGGTTCTAAGTTTCACCCAAGATGAGGAAAGAAGTGTTTTTGTCCTATCCTCAAACCTAGTCCAACATGGGAATGACCTTTGGTTGTGGGTCGCCTAATATTAGGCCAGACCTCTAGATTTTAAGGGGATACCTCCATTGATTTATTAATTTATTTCTCTTTCTCTAAGATCTAAAATCTATGGGGATAAAAAGGGTAAAGGAGATTATATAAAAATAAAAACCTACTTAAAAGTGTGGTGATGCACCATGAATTCATTTATCCACTCTTTAATCTTGAACTCTTCATCACACTAATGGACTATGAACATAACTAATATATTACCTACAATGGCTTCCAAGTAATATTTTTTCACCTAAAGGTAAATTTGATTAACTTAAGTTGAATGGAAATGAGGATAAGGCCTAGTTAAAGACACTTATATTTAGTAATTCAATTAATACTTGAGACATCAACACCAAGATACACTAGATGACCTATAAGGAACATTTGTTAGCACTTAGGTGGAACTTGGACCTACATAAGGGAAGATTCAATCTCTTCTACATATCAAGACACATATAAAACACTAAGTTCTGATTAATAAACAACTATAAAATTTTTATTCATCACTCTAAGAGGTGTACAAGTACAAGTGTTGGCAAAGTTTCCTCATACTAGCCTGAGGCATATAAACTAAGGCAAAAATCCTTGAATATATAAAATGTATGAGGAGGTAATAATGGTAATATGGAATGGAAAGGTGGATAAGGGGTCACTAATAACCACATTCAACTAAAATATTAGTTACAATAATTACAAGAAGCTTCACTATCCCTTTCCATGAATTAGACCTCCTTGATGTCTCCTTAAATGGGTTGTTGGCATTCAAAAGGAGGTGGTAGAGGGTGTAACTAATCTATTAATATATTTTTATAACATTACCATGCATAATAAAGGTTAAACCTTCTATTTTTGGGTAGTTACAATCATGAATTAGGCCCTCATAATCATGTAGCAACCCAATCTCCTCCACATCAAATTGACAAAGTTAGGGAAACTATGTTATCCTCCATCATATCTATGAAATTCACATTTAATTCCCTTCAAGTGAAAACCAGCAAAGTAACATCCTTGTATTGACTCATTTCACTAGTCTTTCAATTCTAATCTATCTCTCTTTATTGATAAAATAGGCCAATTAGGCCTAATTACCTAAGTGTTGAAACTTGATAGGCATTAGAGACTTGTAAAAATGTTTAATATCCTATGTATGAGTATGATTCATGCTTGAATCAACATCCTCAACCATGAAATATGTTTGTATAAATTTTAGACACTTGAAAACCCACTTCTCCAAGTTGGCTAGTTCATCTCTCTTAAGCATGGAAGACTATAAATTTTGAACATGCTTACATAGATCTCTATATCTGAATCCTTGATCATGTTAAGGTTTTAGGATTTTTATTAATTCCCAAAATAACTAACCCATTTATTATAATCACTCTACACTATTAAACACCCTTCTTTCTACTCAAAACCTAAAAAAGTGCCTATTTATAAGGATTTTGTACCATGTGCATATATTCAAGTACCATCAAGTGAATTCCATCTAAGTTTACTTCACCTTATATGAGCTATTTAGACCATTCTTAGGTGTTAATATTCTAAAATATCAAATTTTTTTAAGACTGGATTTGCCTAAGGTTTTAGGGAGGTTTAGGAGTGCTCAAGGGTCTTAAGGATATTTCATGAAGGATATATGTCAAAGATATAAAAAAATGACATTAATCTCAAGGGTACCAATCCCCTAAAATTCCATGAATGGTTTGGGTTCCAATGCAAAGGATGGATGAAGATATGAACATCATAAAGTAACCCTAGGGTAGTCTGCAGGCCATTTCTAAGTGCCTATATTATTAAAGTTCATTCATAGAGTTTACCCCCAAATACCAATCAATATATCATGTATTTTTAGTGAAAAATGGAACGTAAAGCCTCGTAATAGCTTTTGTCTTGAGATTTTATGTGGTGGAGTGGGTGAGTGTTTGAAGTTGGTCTTCAAACTGCATGTGTGTAGGGTTGAGTGATTCAAACAAAGTCTTAAATATATTTTGAATTTTATTCACTTTTATACATTTTAATCCCCTTAATTATGGTCTTTACATCCTCATATTACTCAACTTGATCATATAACCTAATATAAGATCTTAAAAGAGTTTTGATATGGCACTAGGTTCTACAGACTGGCCTGTATGATTGTGTTTGAGGCCTATCACTAAGATAATTGACTGAAGTGTGGATTTTAGTCCTTATTAAGAGATAATATGGTCCCTAAAAACCATTATCCAATAATCAATAAACCATCTAAGGGTTATAATTCCACTTACAAACCCTCCAAACCTTATTTTGTCTATTTAGCTCCCAAAGTGCCTATCTAGACATAACTTGGTATGAGACAACATAATGGGTATACCCACTATTTTTATGAAAAATAAAATAATATTTTTGTATTTAATAAGTAATAATTACCCTATCCTTCAAATTTTAATACTTAAATATGCCTTTAAGGCCCTCAAATTACCATTTTGGTCGAAAATGCCCTCATCCTGCCTACAAATTACATGATTGTGTTTGAGGTTCTGATGCAACATATCCTTGATCCATTGAGGTTATTTAGGTTTGAGTCTAATTTTATATTCCTTTTACATACAAATTATTCTCCCTAGGTCCTATTACCTTGATTCCATCCTTTATCTGCAACTAGCTTGTAACTTCCAGTGCATATGAATACCCTCTTAGAGCTAGTTAATTGGGTTTTGGTTAAAACCCTATATATAACCTTATTGTCTATAGATTGAATTATGATGGGTTTTAATTGATTAAAATACCTCATTTAACCTATGCATAAATATCCCTTACTTTTCTTGAATGGATCAACTTGCATTTTGAAACCCTGTGTTTCTTCCTCCTATGATTTGACTGATGATATGATATTAACTACATAGGCTGTGGTATTATACCTTACCTAACCTATGAATAATAAATAATAGTAAATTTTAATTTAGTATCAAGACTCTCAACTTGACTTGGCCTCTAAGCCATTGAAATAATAGTTTAATTATGTTATCAAGTCTATTATACTTAGCCTGTAGATGTGTATTCTACATTCTTGATTGAGTAGAAGTTATACCTTATTCAATATTATTTTATTGAAAATCTTGGGTTTAAACTTCCCTTTGAAATATATTTTTGAGTCCATTCATTCATTTCACTATCCTAGGATAGTGACTTTTATCACTTAGCATTAGTTTCATGCTAGCCAAATAAGTGGTTGTAGGTGTATATAGAGGAGAGATTTTTTGCCATGGGGTGTAATAATAATATATTTATACCCTATGTTATAATGAGGAATTATAAATGTTAAAAACACCCCTAAATCATTTTTTACTAGAAAATTTGACTAAACTAAATTATAACACATAGTTAGTGATAGGAAAATACACATCTGTAGATGCTTGTGGACTGAGTCTCAAACCTAGAATAGGTCCAACTAGACATTCTCATTATATTATTAATTTTTACACTCTTTTCATCAATATTTCTTCAAACACATGGTGATTTAAACTCTATTTCCTATAACCTCTTATGTTTTATCCTCAACCCGCTAACTGTAGGTGTGTGATGGGACTATTGTAGGTGCTAGTCTATGCTAAACTTTCTTAATGGAGTCAATGTCTTCACAATTGTAGGTATTGAGCCTCTTGAGAATAATTAAAACTTTTATTCCTCATAAAATACTCCATAGTCTCATCAAACATAACCTCTGCTAAACCTTCCTTCATTTTTCAAGCCTAAGCTAATGGAAGTGGTTGTAGGTGTATGCCTTGCCTTGCATGGGATAGTAATTGGAGTGAAGGTGTGAGGTGTATTTGGTGATGGTCCCACATTTAATTTTTCATTATAAAATATGGTACAATTCATTTACCTTTTATATTTAAGACTAAACTCTAGCGTGTTCCCTCAAAACACAATCACCAAAGAGAGGTATATCATATTGTATAGACTAGGATAGTCCAAATGTGCCACTTGCTATGGATGTTCTAACATAATTAATGGTGTTCATATGAAATTTTAACCTTATTTATCACTCATTACCATTTTAATTTTCTCAACTACACCTTCTCTTAAAAGGCCTCCTTAATCATGTTTCTTTGAATGCTCTACTTTAGTAGCCAAACAACTAGTTGTAGATGTGTTTTCCCATCTTCAATAGGGTCTAAGACAAAATGAGTCTAACACATTCATGATAACATTACTTATTAATATTACCAAGGATTTATAGGCTTATCTTCCATGATTTAGGCTTAGGAGGGAAGATGGGTGAGTGGGGAAAGGTGGAAGTGGAGTGATAAGGGTATGGAAGCATGAAACAAGGTGTAACACAATGAATATTATAGTGGTGAGTGTGAAATGATAGTGGTAAGGAAAATTCATTAAGTGAAGGGTAATACCCCTTCATGACCAACCATTTTCACTTTTGATAACCTCAATCCCATACTTGAATAGTTAGGAAGCTTTGGAGGCATAAACACAACATACATAGCCTAAAAATGAAACCTCAATATCTTAGAAAACCTTAGTTTTCCCAAATATACCTTAAACAGTGATAAAAGTTTCTAAAGTTAGTTTTTAGAGATGAATAAGGTGGTTTATAGGCCTTTTATACTGATAAGGAGGTCTAAAAACTTGTTAGGAATGACATGAAGGTATTTTATCAATAATTTAACATTTTTCTCCATGTTTTAAGCTATATATAAACACTGTATGTTCCTATGATCCTTAAGAAATTCTATCATGGTGAGCTCCAAATGGATATGGCTCCTTCCTTGAAGGATTTATTTGGGGCCATCCTCTTTAAATTATCTCACATCCTCAGATAGATTTTCCATTACTCAAATTTTCCTACAAGCTGCACACATAAAATAATCATGTAGATTTGTAATCTATGGGGGATCACATGTGTGAAACAAGTGTTTAAATTGATATATAATATCCTTTCAATACTTGAGACAACAACATCAAAGATTTGATTGAGAAAACAAAACAAAAATCCATGAAAACTGCCTAGCTAAAGTTGGCCTATGTAGATGTGAAGTGCATACACATTAGTTAACTTATTTAGGAAGGTTTATAAAGTTGAGGAGACTAATATTTATAAAAATTCCCATGATTTTGATCTAGTTAAGTCTACTTTACATATCCAAGAGATGGTAATTCCACTCTCTCTCCTATATATGGTACAAGTAGAAACCTAAGGAGTTATCCAAGCTTGAAAATAAACTGAAGGATTTGTAAGACTAATTTTGAGCTTGATTGACCTCTATTTTACATAAAAAAATTTAGGGACATTATACATAAGCTCATCTTCAACCCCTAGTCCTCTATTATATGTACATTCCATATCATTCTATAAAAGTAAAAAATAACCCCCAAAAGAGTGTTTTTCCACAATTTTCTCCACATTTATACTTTTAAACACCATATGGGGTTAAAATGAGTAATATCATGAGTTATCAAGCCCTTTAAAATAATAAAAATGGAGGGGAAGTGGAAAATCCACAAAGTGGCACATGGGACCCACTTGGCTTATGAAAGGTTATGAGTGAACCTCAAAGGGACTCTAAGTGGCATGAAATTCTTAATTAAGGTAAATTGGGATGGAAAACATGTATTCAAGGCCCATTTTCAATGTAATAATCAAGTCACTTTCCCTTTTCTAAGGTTTATAAGTTAAAATAGGCTCACGAGGCAGGTTTGAGGGGTAACCAATGGTAATGAAGGTGTTAAGTGAACTTCGGTGAATGTATCATAAGAAAAGTATTTTTAATACACTATGACCTTCCATTTTAAGGCATATAACATGGTTATAATAACTTCATATTATCAAATATCACTATATTCCTCAAACATGGCTAAAGCATCCATTGGCTTTCATGACCTCTTGATAACTTTCTCTCTCATTCTAAGACACCATGACACCTAACACATCACCACAAGGACTTGAAGTTGTTATGAAAACATGAATTAATCATGGAACTAAGACACATAATTACACTCTTATTTAATATCCAAATATTCTCATTAGGTAAAGAATGCAATGACCTTTCTAGGGGTCATTATAAGCAGATTAGGATGATGACCAGTGAAAGTTTTTGATATAAGGGGTTGGAATTTGGAATGTGAGGCCAAAATGTAAAAAATTACCTATATTGGCATGGTAATCATCCCAATTAATCATAATTTCACCTTGTGGAAGGTCTTGGAAGAAGATCTCTTGTCAAATGATATTTTGACTTGATCTTGGTTGGACCACATGGTATGCATAGCATCATCCTATGTCTCTTCCAACTACATTAACTCATTAATCCTAAATTATATTTAATCAATCTCCATGAGTTTAATATCACAATAAATCACCTTTTCCCTTCTAAAATCCAATTCATTATCTAATATGATGGTGGAGGGGATCATAAATGTAGTCACTAAGCTATCATAAAACTCCAAAACTAACTTTTCATTTACTTCCTTGAGTGTAGATACCTCCACCTACCTAGTAAATTAATTATTATCTACCAAAACACACATATTTATAGCACTATATTTGGTATGTATCATACCTATAAATTTTAGGCCCCATTTCATAAAGGGATTCTCAAATTGAATAGGCTTTAGAGGTAAGGCATTTAGTCTTTCCTTGATAGTAAACATAGCAGATTTTGGACACCTCCTAACCTAATCATGGGAGTCCCTAAATAAATTTGGATAAAAATAACATTATCTTATGATATTTTATGATTTTTTGTTGGATACAAACTTACCTCCTATATGCCCGTCATGAAACCATCCTAAAATTTTGTCAACTTGATTAGTCTCTACACACCTCAAAAACATGCCATCAAGGTCTTTCTTGAAGAGTACCACATCAATAAAGATATAAGGGATTGATTTTAGTCTAAATTACCTCATATTTTTTCTATCTAAGCCTATATTACATTATCCCATTTTGATTAACTTCACCATGGACATAAGATACAAGTCTCAAGTTTCAAACTTCATTCATTTAGCAATTTTGACTCAATCAACTCTGCCTGCTACAACAAATCTCTGAGAAATAAGGTTTTTCCTATAGGGTCCACTCACTCTCCTAACAAAAAATTCACACTTGGAGATTATTGAGATATTTTAATTCATTATTTAATGTATAACCTATCCAAACCAATCCATTCTAATCACTTTATAAAAAGTTCTTTCACATTGGGTCACTATTAGGGTTGTTTGAGGGTTTAAACCATCTTATAGTCTTAACGATCATTAATAAAGATTAACCCTTTATTATATTATTTTTTTTTGTAACTTTAAGATATGACCCTTCCTTATATACCATGAATATCTTATGTTGTCATGCAATTGTTTCATGTGCCAATGAACACTTGAAAAACTTTTTTAGGTAGACAACTCTTCATTTGGTGCACTCGAGAGACCTTAAAACACTTTTTATTGCCTTAAACTTCACTTTTTTACTTGAAAATCCATGTACATGATTAAAAAAATTCAACCACATTTATAAATTATCACATACTCACACTTTCCTTGGAAACTAATCTTGATACCCCATTTGGCCACCATCACTTTATTTACTCTCTTAGGCCTTTGATTTGCTAGTCACATTACACCTTGAAAATGACCTTTTAACCAATATCCAAGTTTTCAAAACATCATATACATGTCAAAAAACCTATTTACATTCTCAGCCACTTCCATACATACTTAATATGTCTTTAAAATACCTCATGACACCTCATTATGTCAGTAGGGTCTAAAACTAGTTGTTGGAGTTCTAGGTTGCACCCTAACTAATGAAATAAGTTTTCAAGTCCTATCCTCAAACCTAGTCCAACACAAGAGTGAAATTATACTATGGGATGTCTATTTTTTATGTTACACACTAGTATTGATGGGTCTAGCTCCCCTAATATGACAATGCAATGCTTTCTAAGACCTAAATATTTCATAAAGAAAAGGGAGAAGGATGTTAAAACTAAAGTAAGAATCTAACCTAGGTGGTGATGCACCAATTGATGAATTATCTAATCTCAACTATTTCATTTAATAAATACTAATTAATTTAATAGAGATAAGGGTTTATCATACTCTTCAACAATGTTTAAGCATGAATGTTTTGTATGAAGGTTGGGTAGAGACTTGTAACTTGAGGGATAGAAAATGATAGGTTTGTGCAAGAAACAATATAGTCATGACACTTTAAGGGAAATATTACTTGATAATAATTCATACAACTTGAAAGAAAATAAAAAAATTGAATAAAGGTACATGAATGATTTACAGATGATGAATAGAAACATACATTCTACAGATCAAGCTCTAATAAATAATGCTTAGCATTCAACTAGAATCTTAAATTGGTTTTTATTGCTTCAAAAGAGTTTACAAAATGATTTTGGTAAAGCTTTGTTACTCCCATATAAGGGATGGAAAACAAGATCTCAATGGCTACCTTTATAAATAATAAGGAAGAAAGGAGATGGAAATATAGGCATAAGAGGGGTCGTCAGTGAGCCCAAAGTGGCATAGGGAAGTTATACAAGATTATCTCTCTTTTAGCATTGACACCCCATTGATGATACCATTTTTATCATTATGGTGGATGTTAATCCTTCAATGGACCTCATTAATGACTTGAACATTCCAAAAATATCTTAACATTTCCTCCTTTAGTAGTTATACAATGCACATAAGGTGAAAATAGGTCCACTTGAGGCATTAAATAGTCTTTCCATCAATATGCATAATAAGTGGATCATGAAATTTATTCTTACTTGTAATAATGGATCCTATTTTGGTATAAGATATCCTATATGACTATTATAATGCATGAATATGGTCAAATAATGGCCTCATGCTACCCTTTACTCAGTAGATCCTTCCATTTATATAATAATTAGGCCTGTATCATTTGATCTTCAACTTTCTATTCATATCCTCTATGTGACGAATCCAATAGTTGAATATAGGCTCTAGATTCATCTAATGAGACTTAGATAATTCTTGGATATCCTTTAGTATATTGACATTATGATCCTTCAAGGTTTCTTTTACAACAACATACATTAGCTTTACCTTACTATGCTAATTAGATTACCTCATAGACTAATATTTTGGATGGAGGTGATGAGAACACTTTTAGTCAGTTACATGGGTTGTATTTATGTTGAAAAGATAAAACAAGTCTTGAACCTTCTCCCTTCATGGTTTGGAACTTTTCCTTAGGATCCATAATGAAAATTTTGATTGAAACCCTAAAAATTTGCTTGTTTAGGAGACATCCATATAATTTACATACCATCCAAGACCATGACTTGAAGACCCTCCGAGTTGCCTACATGATCCAAGTTGGTAGACTAGAAACTTTTGAGCAAAAGAATTCACTTTTTATCAAACCTTCCTAGACTTGTCATTATTAGGGTTTAAGGGAGGTTTTAAGGGGGCTTGGGAGTCTTAGGCCTGGATCTTGAAGATATGATCTAGGATTTTTATTAGAGGTCTTGAACTTGACCTCCCATAAACATATAGACCTTCCATGTGTAACCTTAAATCTATGGTAAGCACTTGAAGGTGCTTCTTGTGTGAAGAGTTTGCCCCTTGAATGACTTCTATAGGTTTTCAAGTGGAAATATGTACTATGATGGCTTTTCTAAGGAATGGGTGATCCCAAAGGGCTTTAGAACAATGTAATAATGTCCCCTAAGAGGATTCAAAACACTCCAACTATTCAAACAATGTTATGTTCCACCCATTTGATGGCATAATCATGGTGAAGGATGAGTATTATTCTTTTTTCACACTTTAAACATGGACTTTGGCCTACACACTGGTCTATGAACCACATTTGCTTCATTTATAACTAAATAAACACTTTAAATATCCTAGAGAATAGGGTTATTGACTTTACAGTGTAAATTATCTTCTTTGTAGTTCATCTAGCTAAGTGTTCCAACACCTAAAAATCTCTCTCTAATATACCAATCATAGAGGTTAGCATGAAAACCACCATAAGGCTTAGAAAGGTGATTTAGGAATCCTCCATTTTCCAACTCATTTAGCATATGTATATCTTATATATCCTAATCCTTTAGCTCAAACTATCTTCTTTATGCCTCTTTCATATAACTCTAACCCAAAATGTGCCAACCAATGAGCCATAGTGGTGATTAGAGGACATAAAAAGACATTAAAGTTATTTTCATGGATGAATCCCTTCGTTTGGATGGATTTTGGGGTGATATTTCATCATCATGTCATTTCTAGGCTATGTGTAATATTTGAGACATCCACCATCTTAATGATGGTTAATACAGTATAGATATCCAACCTACGAAAATTTCCATGGATTTTTAGGAAACTAGCTCCCTAATTTCTCATGAATAGTCTAGATTCCCATGTAAAGGATCCTTGGAGATATGAGCATTAGAAGGTGAGGTTAAGGTTATTTGTAGGTAGTTTTGAGTCCTTATTTTCTAAAAAATCATTCATAAAAACTAACCCCCCATTTCTAATCAATATAAAATTCATGTTTAGTCCATATGGAGACTTAAATCTCCCTAGGATCTTTAGCTCATAGGATGCTTGTTGTAGAGTGGGTGTATGAATAAGCCCTTCAAATTAATTATATGTAGGTGGATTATCTTGAACTAGGTTTTATGGAAATTGGATAACTTTTTCCACATCCTAAAACATTAAACCCCTTTCTTGGGTCTAAAACTTGTTCACACTCCTCACCTTAGCCATTGGATTGGCTACCATAACTTGTATATGCCCTAAGATACCACCAAGGTCTATGTGTGAGTTTGCCTACTTACTTGTGTCACCTCATATCTTAAGGCTTTAATTATTAGACTAGGAATTTATTACTTGGATAAGGTTGAGGAAACTTCAAAAATCAATATACACTTGGACCAAAACCTCTTGGGGGTCCCAAATAGACTTTAGACTTTTGAAACCCTGGATTGGCCCTTAAATCACTATTTTCCTACCCCAAACAAGCCTTGGTCTAAGACAAAATAGTGGGTATACACATTATTTGTCCCCAATACATGAATATATGAGCCTCTTCATGTGGTCATGCCCACCATCTATACTAAATTTGGGATTTAGGTTATGCTTGGAAGGGTCCCATATCACTATTTTAGATCAAATTAGTCTTAAATTATCTGTTGAGTGTACTCAAGTTTACAAACATTGATTGTGGCCTATAGCATTAAATTTGAGTGTGTTTGATAACCTAAGAAGTGTTTAATACATGTTAATAATGACCATCATGCTTAGGTGGTAGTCCCCCAACACTACTTTTCTCCATAGCCTATCTTTTCATTCAACTCAGGTATCATGCATGTATAGATGATGTGCTCTCATGTTTACGTTGATATCATTATACATCTTTAGGGGTAATGGTTATTAATTTTACACCATAAACAATGTGTACCTTTCCCTCCTTTGTATGGATTTTGTTTCTATAAGATCATATGAGGTGGAAACACTACTATATGCTAGCAACGTCAATTGTTACCTTCCTTTACCTCTAACTATCTATAGTATTTGTTACCATGCTTGTGTTAAGAAGTAGATAGCCTATAGGGTGTTTAATACCCATAGCATTGGTATATCACATCATCACTAAACATTATTAGGATTCATATCCCATGATTATCATGTTAGTTTTCATACCATTGAATAGTCTACCTGGTCATCCTTAAAATATTACTATAGTAGCCTCAAGACTAGCTATAGGTGCACATTTTACACTACCATGTTGCCATATGACCATATAGGTCTAGTTCCTAATGATCTTAGTGGTGTATATGGTTTTATTTTAGTGTGGATATAAACTTGGGATGATCAATACTTGGGGGAAGGTTGGGTGAATGGGGAAGGTTATGGTGGAGACACATGGAATGAGATGAGTATGAAAATAGAATGGTAACACCACACAATGGTAGTGAAATTATAGTGGGACTATATGAACATGGAAAGGGCATGAAATGGACACAATACCTCTCCCAAGACTAATCCAAGTAGACCTTGTAGACACTATAGTGTATACATAAGAAAAAATGAAAGTTTGGAGGCAAAAGCAAGGTGTATATGGTCTCAAAAGAAAACATAAGATTCTCAAAAATATTTAAAATATAAAAAAGACCTTTAACTCTATAAAATGGTGACTGAGTGGATTTATAGACATAGAGGGTGGTTTTTAGGATTTTTAATCCATCATGAGAGTGTAAAAATTTATCTTGAGGATTGTTGATACATCTCATTACCATTTCAACACCATACTACATGCTTTGGGACACATTCAAGACCTATAGGTGTGCTTAAGCCAAATACATAGTTTGCCATGTAGGGTTCTTCAAACACATAGAAATTTATATCCTTGATGTATTATGAGATGATAAGTGGTTATTGGCCCTTCCATTTGATCAAGAAGGCTTGAGGAGCCTTCAAACATCCTTGATAACTCTCCAACCTTGCCTCTAGCCTTTGATGGAGGCACTAAAACTCTATTATTTGCACAAATTTATCTACAAAACATGCAAAAAAACTAATGAAGGGGATTTTTAAGACATGAAAGCTCACACATGTGAATCCAATGTTGAAATCATGATGGGAAGACTCTAGATGACTTGAGAGAGTAGGATCCATGATCAGTTTTAACAAATGAGGTAAAATCCTTGGAAAACCATTGAATCCAAATGTGTATGTGTAGATGAGGGGGGTATAAAATTTCCTTAAATTATTAATTAATTTTCATAAAGGATAGGTACTTAAACTATAGACAATTTACATGGGTGATTAGCTCCCTAAGTCTAGTTTCCATGGGTAAGATCTTAGACCCCCAATCACCTTCTACTATATCTAATAAGTATAAACCTGAGAGGTCCTCTGAACATGTGAATGGTATTAAAGTGGAGGGGAAATTTTTTTGATCTCCTAATTCACTAAAACACACTACCACTTTCAACATTGGACATATTTGAACTCCATTTATACGAACATGCCTTTAACTAAGCTGGTCTATATAATACAGATCCACAATATTTAAAAAACACCTAAAATTTGCCATTTTTCTTGTATATCTTCTTACTCCAGACCTAAAATGTATCCAAATAGTGTTTTAGAGGGAAAATAGGAAGAAAAAAGCATTTTGACTTAGTGATATGAACTGAGGAAGCTGAAAGGTCATAATTTGGCATATGTAGGCCTATTTTGGAAGAAAATAGCATTGACTAAAGTGATAGTGGACCTAAATGAGGTATTAAAATATCCCATGATGACTAAATTAGTATAATAAGGTCCTTTGGATGAGTATGAAGTGATTTAATGGTCAATAAAGTCTAAATATTTTCTCATTATGACCAGAACCATTGACTATGTTCAAGTACATGGCCTTAAAATAGGTTTATCAATTGGATCACCATGTTTAATGCATATTTAATACCTCAATGGTCAATGAAATCTTAATTAATCTTCATAAAATTCTCTATAAAACTTCTTTAAAACTTAATAATGGGCATACCTCTAATGGTTATGTAGGATCAATGTGCCTTTAGAACTTTACCAAGTTATCTTCCTAATTTTCCTTCATTACTACATCCTTCTCATGTTGATGACCCTTCAAGGTGGATAAGGACCAACTAGGCACTTTTAAACACCATGACACTACTTTACTTAAGATTGAAAGGAGGTATAAGGTTTATAAGGATTGAGAAGGAAAGTTTGAAACATGACCAGATAGTGGATTGACTAAACACCCCTCTCAACTCATGACATGACCAATACCCATAGTGTCAAGGATAGATCATGACTCCAAGATATAAGGTTGGCTACTTTGTAGGTCTAGGACTAGAAAGTGATCAACATTTTTGTCACTCAACTACCTTGACTAGCCTGCTAGACATGGAACCCAAAAAATTAATTAACTTATCTATGATGACTAACATATAGAGCATGACTACAACATAGGCTCTGACTTAACCTTGTATACTCTTGAAACATTGGGACACAAACAAACAATAAGAAATAATAAGGATACAACACACAATTACATAAATAATAGAACTAAACAATAATCATTGTAGTTGTGCAAGATCACTTGGAGGTAAAATACAAACCTACCTACCTATGTTCAAAGGAACATAAAATAGACTTAGTATAAAAACATGAGATACCTCCCATTGACAGGAATAAAAAGTCTCTCACCGTTTAATTTAGCAAGTTCAAAGGCATTGCTTTCTTTGAAACATGTGAAAATATAAGGTCCACTCCAAATAGTATCAAACTTGGAGTGTTTTCCAAGATTTACATGGTCTTCATCACACTTGATGACTATATCTCCTTATTGAAATTTTCTAGAGGAAGCTCTCTTTTCAACTGACTTCTTCACTTGATGTCGATTAGACCACATTATGTGCATGATACCATCTCTTATCTCTTCCAACTATCTTAGCTCATTAATTTTCACTTTCATAACATCATCCTCTAGGATTTCAAGTTGGTGGGAAAGCTCTAATATAGGCATCTCAAGGGAGATAATAAGTCTTACCTCTCTACCATAGACAAGGAGGTATGGGGATTGTCTAGTAGCCTTTTTAGGTGTCACTTTATCTGCTTGTTAATTATTTTAACCATAGGTCAAAATAGGTCAACCCCCTATAGTCAAAAAATTGATACATGGGTCTACTAGCATGTTATAGGGTGTATTTTATGTCATTTAATGTGTTATGAGATTATTCATAGTCCACTTTAGTCCTCGTGTCAATTTATATCACTTAGGGGTCATAAATGAAGGTTGTATAGTTTTATTAGGTGTATAATTATTCTAAACTCCCTTCCAATGTCTAATATGTTAAATTCCTTGTTGGTAATGTCATTCTTAACTAAAAAATTTAGATTCCTAATTGAAAATCAAGAAAATAAGTGAAAAGGAGTTTTGGTAGTTGTAAAGCTCATGGTGAAGACTGGAACATGGAAAAACCTTATGAAATGAACTTTAATATTACATGACTCAATTTTCATGATTTCCCTTATTTTTAAGTGCCGAAAATGGGCCAAAAATATTATACTTCTCCATCACTCCATTAAGCAAATAAAACTAATCAATATATCTTTTGATGGTACCACCAGTAAGAGGACTTATAGGTAAAATGCTATTGGTGGTGGATAGTACACTAGTTCTACTTAATTTTCATATAAATATTTGGGAGAATGGTTTCCTTTGCTTTATGAACCATGCTTAAGAAGTTGACTATCTTTTTTTGCATATTAATCCCCACACCTTATAGGTTTTTATTCTATTTGAGCATGTATGTGAAATATAGTTGATGAATTTTTTTCCAAATGATTTATAAATCCTTATCTCATGGATCACACCTTTGTTTTCATGATTATAATTGATTTTATATGTTAAAACCTATTAGGTTTCAAGTAGAGTATGATAGTGAGGTTATAGATATGTCCATCAATTGTAGAAGGTTTATTTATATATAATAGTGACAAAAGCAATGTGATATGTTGTAATTCATGTTTTTCATGTCCTAAAAATCATCTTATTTCCATGTTTATTCCTTCAAGATTATGCATTGATCAAGAACACAATCATATGTAACACGTAGATAGCTCCTTATAAACTTCCAACTATAGTCATGGTGTGTGAAGGCCTTAAGTATGGTCATAGAATGTAGATGAATATTCTCAAGTTTAAGAACACATTTTTAGAAAATTATATACTAATCCAATCCCTCTAAATAGCACATAAGGTACTTTGATAGTCAATGTAAACTTCACACACAATCATACACTATGAATGAACACCTACAGGAAGTCAAGAACATTAGAATGGGAGAATTTTAACTTGTTTCAAGATATTCATGGTGAAAAACACCCATTTGAGAGTTATTAAAGAGTATAATTATAGTTATAATATCATTCACCATGCATATTATATACTTGTTATCCTTACTACCCTGTACATTATGTATCCACCTACAAGTGGCTCTCATAAAGACTTAAAGGTGTTATATGGAGGAGCTTAACATGATTTGATACCTCCATGAAGTTTTTAGATGTTGAATATACCTTTAGAACCATGTTTAAAGTCATTGGTAGGTAGGAATACTTGAGAGGTCACCCCAAGTGAAGGAATTTGAGTTTAGTGACAATTTTCCATAAAAAGCTCTAAAATAAAGCCTTGTTTGATTTTGATGCTACTATATGATGAGAAAACATGGTGCCTAGATGAATTGAGATGTTTCCATATTGTAGCCTTATTGAATTGGTATTATCTTTCAAAATATAATGGGCATTTTACTATATTAACATGGTGTTTAGATGCCTCCATTCATGGCATTTGTTTACTACAACTTTTTAGTGTTTTTTACAAGATTTGAACTCTCAAATGATCCTCATAATCTAAAGAATCGTGGAGTATATATTCATGATAGGTAATATTATGAAGCTAAGGAATATACTAGTGTTTAAAATGACATCAAGGTGAGATGGAATAAAATGCCTTTGTCTTAACCACCACCTATAAGTGCACCATTGCTCTTAAAGAGACTACCTATAGTTGACTATAGATACCTACAATACCATAAGTCAAACCTTGGAGATTACACCTATAGACATGATAATTATCTGATTTAAGTTGGATAAAGGACATAAAAGGATTCCTATAAATATTAACATAGGTTTCCAAGATTTTTAATTCACTTATAGGCCCTTTATCTCTCTAATAGGGTTTACTACAATTGATTGTATCTAATCGTGTTCTAAAGTTAACTATCTTGTTGATTAGATTAGAATGAACATGATGTGAATATATTAAAATGAAATGTAAGACTCTAATAATGTATTTAAAAACCATATTCAAGTTTTAACCATGCATTATGCACCTATAGGTATCACTTTATGAGTAAGAAAATATAGTCATAGTTGGCTTGCCAACTAGACTTGTCAAAATAAAAGGTATGAAATGAAAGGTTGGGAAAAGATAAGAGCGAAAAAATGTGTGAGATAACCTAATTTATGATGGTATACACATAAATTTATGATCATCACATGGAAATATGGAAGGGTAAGGTACCTATCATACACATAGAGTCCATACTTAAAATCCTGCATAGTCAACATTTCCCACAAGTCTATCTCAAGTTATAATGTGTTTGGAGGCATTAAAAGATTGATCTAACCCAATAAATTTTTAGAGAGTGTCACCAAAACTTATTAAATCCCCCCATATCATAATTTCATTTTAGGTAATAGGGGAGATGCCCTTTTTTCTATCTCAGATAGAGGGTACTCCTAGAATATATAAATCCTATAGGTTTCACATGTAAGGTTGAGATAAAGATTTGAAATGTATTAAAATCTTCTAGGAGGATGTGGTAAGATATTTTGAGCATGAATGATCCTAGGAAACTCATCATAGTCATGAAAGGATGCTTAGATGGGGTGGTGAGTAGTTATGTGCAGGCTAAGCCTACTAGGTCTTGATTTGGCCTAAAGCCTTAAGGGTCATAACTTCACTTCTAACATTAGATAAACATTATAACACATTGTAACACCTACATTGGATATATAATGAGTGTTATAGGCCTTGGTTTGTATAATAGGCCATAAATAAGCCATTTCTTATCTTAAGACCATCATTGGGTGTGCATAATGCATGAAAAGACTCAAGAGGCTAACTTAAGAATCACACCAACATGGATGATTAGCATGGGAATTTGGGGAGTTGGGAGAAATTGAATAAGGTCTTTAATAATGTTTTTTTGTGAAATTTGTTTAGATTTCCAACATCAAACCTATATGAACAATCCTTAGAGGGGAAAAGTACACTAAACCACCTAAAACTCTTGTTAATGACCTGATTAGGAAAATAAAGAGAGGCATCCAAATGGGATGAAATGATAAAAAAAAGTGATTGGATATTTTATATGACTCACCAAGGCTACCTCCCATCATACTGAGTTGTACCCTACCTATATAGATAGGGTGGAAAATGGATTTTATTAATAGTTTTTGTTTTATTTAGGTATATAAGGGTTATAAGAGATGAAATTCACTTTGGGAAATATTTAAAGACTTAATTTAATCTCCCATACTCATTTTTTGTTTCATTAAATCTCAAAATTGCCTTTGCTGAAACCTTCATCTCAGCTAGTCAAAACTAACATAGTAAACAAGTTAGTGAGAAGGTGAAAACTTCAAGTGGGTGGCCTTTTAAGGTATAAATTATGGATATGAGGGAATGAAATATATTTAAAAGTGTTATAAACTCCTCTATGTGGATAGGATCACAAAAATGAAGATAAATTTGGTGCCAAGTGTGAAGGGCGAGTGAAAGAGGAGTTATTTGGAATGTAGGTACTAATAACTCATGGTCAAAAGAATCTTGATAATTAGGGAAACTTATAATGCATGTTAGATAATTTTAATAACTCCTATCTCTCATTAAAATAATATTACCTATCCATAGAATATTTTTGAGCATCATAATAAGGCCAAATGATGAAGGTAGTTTCTAGGCAAGCAATTGAAGAATCTTACACCACATTCTAGGAGTTTCATGCTTTGAGAGACACTTGTCCAAGTAGAAATTTCATCATCTATTCCATATTCCTCTATACTGTATATGTAACTCATTTTCTTAGTTTGACACATGTTCTAGTGACTCTTGGACTTCATTATCTTCTCTCTTCTCTCAAATTCTATAAGTAGTAGTCATTTTGGCTCTTGTAGAGTAATACCACACCATGTATGGTGAAGTCATACTAGTTTTGACATTGTACTTTACCTTTTAACAATAAATGAAATCTAGTTTTGATTTCATGAACATTTGTCTAAGTGTGTAAAGTGATGTATGGTGATGTTAAGTGACAATCTTATACCCATGATTCTCTTTATCCTCTCATGTTTATGTAAGAGTTCCTATTCTAACAGGTCATATAGAGTGTAGCTAGTGTGCTATGATCCTTTAAAGTGGAAAATTGTCTTTATAGTGTGAAATATAACCTCTGATTCACTTACCTTGTGTTTTCTCATGCATATCACCTCTATATTGAAGCACTTGTGTTAGAACCTCTTAAGACTTTGAAGATGGTTTATAGGTATTATGTTTTAGTGAAAGAAGTATAATAGTCTTGTGGAAATAATTATAGTGTATAACCCCATTATATTAGTCTCATTTCATGAAAACTTATATCTATTTTCCCACAAGTAATTAGTTAAGTAGGTGATAAACATTTCAAGGTAAATTCAGGGAGCTAACCCTTAAACCTAGAGGTCTACTTCTATTATAGGTAAACCCACATACATATAACTATTCTCATGTTTCAAAAATATGGAGAAGGCATGAAAAACATCCTCTAAGGTATAATATATGGTGACAACATTTCCCATAGGGAATTCCTCAATCAATTATGCCACTTCCTTTGACTATCTTTCATAGTCCTTTTGATGATTCTTAACAAGTTCTTGTTTGTAGACTTTGCTAGTCCATTTCCATGTGGGTAGTAATTAGTGGATGATTTGAGGTATATTCCATGTGAAAAACCCACTCACATATATTGGTACTACTAAAGGCCAAATCATTGTCAAAAATGATTGTTGAAGGCACACCAAACCTGGTCACAAGGTTTTCATAAAACTCTAATATAGAATTCTCATTGGCTTCTTTGAGAGTAGTAACTTCAACCCACCTTGAAAAGTAGTATATGGATATGATGATCCACTTTTTTCTATCACTTTAAGGGGGATGGATCATCCCTATGAAATCCAAGCCCAATTGTGTGAAGGGATGTTTTACTTGTATTAGTTACAAAGGAAGGGTAGCTAACTTCTACTTGCTAGTAGACATGGCACACTTTTAACACTTCCTCACCCAAGAGTTTTCATAGATAAATAATTTGGAAAAGAATTACCTAGTATTAATGATGTTGGAGGCTATGGTCTTGGTAGAAAATTTCCCACTTGCTAGGCCATCATGAAATTATTCAAGCAACTTGTCCACTTGGCATGATTTCACACACCTCAAAAGCATGTCTCCTATGTCCTTATTTAAAATTAATACATATATAAATACATGGGGTATATTATAAAACATAAATTACCTCCTCTTATCTCTATCCAACCCCATAGGACATTGGCCTAATTGAATAAATATGATCACATCATGTGTCCAGCTAAGAAAGGTATTGTTTGTAGTTACTTGTTGACTATCATGGATTGCCAATACATGATCTTTGCCTTCGTTTACCTATACTACAAGATTATCATAAAACCTTATACCCCTGATAATATTTTTAACTCTAACTTTAATTTCATACTCCATGCATCTTTTACCTACCAACTCTCTTCTCACTAAGGTCTCTATTGAATATGAACTCCTTGATGCTTGGGTTTACTACCATGAGTATGATCTTACTATTTGACACCATGTGTCTAAATTTATTCAATCCTCTCACCATAGAAATAACATGTTTCTATAAAAAATTATACCTTTATTCATATCCTTATAAGGCCTAACTAAAGAAGGTAATAGGATATTCTAGGCCTTCATCATTCTAATACATTAACATGGTATAAATTGTATATGATGTAGAGAAGTCATATAAGTATAATTGCTTGCTAAAATTATGATTAAGAAGTGTAGGGGCATGACATATGGCCTCCTTTATGGCCTATAATTTCCTCTTACCCTCTTTTTTCCATGTAAACTCTATGTGTTTCCTTAAAATGTGGGTAAAAGGTTTGACCAACTTTACAAAGCATGGGATAAATCTTCTTGTGAAGTTAATATTCCCCAAGAAAATCTATAGACCTTTATTTTAATTAGGTAAGGTTAAGGATAGAATGGATTAAAATCTTTTAGGGCCTATATAAATACCATATTTTAACACTACATGACCCAATAATAAACCCTAATGAACAATAAATATGCACTTCTTAGGATTCAATGGCACTCCAAACTTCTTGCATCTATTAAAAGCTAGTTTCAAGTGAGTTATGTGGTCTGCTAAATCCTTTGAGAAGACAATGACATCATTAATATAGATGAGAACCATTTCATTGATTAACCCCTAAAAATCAATAGCCATTTCCTTTTGTAAAGGTGGTGTGATAGATCCTTTGAGAAGATAATGATGTCATTAATATAGATGAGAACCATTTCATTTCTCAACCCCTCAAAGGCAATAACCATTACTTTTTGTAAAGTTACCTCCACATTAGATAATCCAAAGGGAATATTCATGTATGAATAAGTTCCCCACTTTGTGGTGAAGGTAGTCTTCTTCCTATCCTCTTCATTAGCCAAGATTTGGTTGTAACTGAAGTAGCCATCAGGTAATGGGAACCTATGAATGCTTATAATTTTTTGAATAATATAGTATATTGAGGGAAGTAGGTAGTGGTCTCTTAGAAATACCTTGTTAAGGTCTCTAAAGTCAACACATAAGCATATTTACCCATTCTTATTCTTCACTAGCATAAGGTTTTCCACCCATGAGGAATGTTTGATGGGGAATATTATCTTTAAATTAATCAATTTGAACAACTCCCTTCTCATTAGCTCCTCAACCGTTGGATTGATAGGCCTTTACTTTTATCTCAATGTATTTAAATTACTTTCAAATTATATGGTATGTTGTGTAAGTTTAGGGTCAAACCTTTCAATTCATTGTATTTCCATGAAAAAACATCTAAATATTCTTGACATAAATCAATAAAGGCAGCTTTCTCTTCTATTGTGTTAATATTTCCCAACTTTAATAAATTGTCCTTAAATATTTATACCCTCTCATAATGTTCTTCCTTAGTAGAGATACATACCTTGTCTTTTAACATCTATTCATCTTCATTGAAGATGATTTCTAATGTAACAAGTCCCTTAGGTAGCTTATTAGACCTTAGTTTCACTATTTGATCATCATATTGGTGTTGGAACTTGATTTGGTTCTTGTGGTATAATTATGCGTCATTTATGATAAAACATAAAATTTGTTCATCATTATTAAAAACCTACCAACTCACCTCATTATCAAGTATAGCTAGCCTACATATGACCTTGACTTTGGATTAAATTTGATTGAATTTGACTCCCTCTACAAACTCATATTGAGTTATAATGGATGCAAACATGTTTGTATGGTGATTTTCCTCCCTTGGTATGGATTGTATGTTAAATGTCAATAAATATTCTATGAGGTCCCATACATGGTACTTATAGGCCTTAAACTGATGGTTATTTATTTCACCAATACCCTTACTTGTTTCACAATAATCTCACTATCACCTTATTGTTCCCAAAATCTATCACTTGTTTTTGGGGACAACATATTAACTATTTTGGTTTTGCAGGCCAAAATTCTCTCTTCCCTTCTCAAAAAATGTTCTAAGCACTCAAGTTCTTCAATTATTCAAGCATTTTTAATCAAGAGACTCACAATTTTAATGGGTTCAACAACTTCAATAGGCAAGCTCTCACTAAGGAACAAATTCCAAACACTTAGGAAATTTCAAGGTTGGTTCAACATTGAGGTTCAACCAAAAGGTCCATCGACAGGCTTCAAAGAAAGAGAATGAACCGTTGAACCTTGAACCAAAATGGTTCAAAGTTCAAAGGTTCAAAGGTTCAAGGAATTTCAAAGTTTGAAAGGAAGATTTGAGTGAAGTAAGGAAGTGGAAGATTCCAGAGACAAGTTTAAATAGATGGTTCAACCAATTGAACCAAGGAACTGATTGAACCAAGGAATTGATTGAACCAAGGAACCAATTGAACCAAGGAGCTGATGGGACCACCTGAACCATTAAACCATTGAATTGATGCAATCTCATGGTTCAAAGGTTTGAGGTTCAATGTGGTTCAAGTGACCAAGTGACCAATGATGTCCTCACATATGCCAAACTCAAGGTAATAAAATTCCCATTTATTTTCAAATATAACACGAAACCTAAAGAACAAACTCAACAAATAGCTAAAGAAAGAGCTGAAAAAGCTAGCTGAAAGTGAGAAGATAGCTCTGAGAGCTCAGATCACTAAGGAAAGACAAAATGTGGCAAGGAAAGAGAGAATAACTACAAGAAATCTAGAAATATCTACAAGAGAGTTATTTCCAGTAGGTGAAATAGTCCACTAGGTGGACATCAGAGAGCGCAAACATTAAAAGGCATGACCTATTTTTCTACATTAAGTAAAGGTAAATAGACAGTTGTGTAAGCACCATAAAGAAGACTAGATGACCCATGCTTAGGAGGAGACATTTGAGATGATTCAGAACACTAAAGTTAAGGCTGATGACCTTTTCTAGAATGGCCCTGTCATAGGTATTCAAGACAGTTAATTTAGCATGGGCCATTTTCATGAAAATAAGTGCCCAAGTCTTTCTTGGATTGATATATATTGTAATCTCCCATTTTTTATAGAGGAGATCTCTCAATTATCAGAAGTGAAACTCTACCCAAATTGAAAGGCATTCCTAAGACTTTGAGCTCAGAATGCTAATAATATTTTATTATTTGAATGAGAAAACAAGTGACCTTTTAGACTTTGTGCTGGAATAGCTTGTGTTATTTATGAAATTGTTCTTATGTCTATTTCCTAGAAGCATTCTTGTCTATTTAATTTAACAAGTAGAACTAGTGGAAGTAATCAGGAAGGTGTCCTAAAGCCGACTATGGAGAGACTTTGTGCTGCCACAATGGTATTTAGTGTGTTGTTTTCTATATCTATGTAAAAGATCTTAAGATGACTTTGTGCTCCCATTGTCCTTCATATATTTCAATCTTTGGTAGTTGAGGTGGAGACCTTATGCTACACTTCATCCTGATGTGTTACTAAATCCAGTTAATTTTACTACCTAGGAAGGAATCTAGCTATTGATTGTATATTACTTCTAAAAGAAGAGAAGTACCTCCAGCAATCACCCAAGAATTTTCCTATGTCTGTGAACATCATCTTTGAAACAATAGAGATGGATGGTGTTATCCTACCTTGAGTGTTATTTTTACCTTATATTTATAGTATATTAGTATATCATAGTTATAGGGAACCTCCCCTTGATGAGAGGAGAGATTTGTCCCCTTTTGATGTGGTCAACCTGCACATTTGGCTGATAAATCTTCTTATGACGTGGTTGAAACACCTATTTTCCCTCAGTTAGTTGGTGACAAAATATTCACCCAACAATTTTTGGTGACTCCACTAGGGATCGAATGAGATGTTCTAGTTCTTTTCCATCTCCATATCCTTATCCATTTCCATTATATACTCTGATCTGTGAAACTAGAGATTCTGGGGATTGAATGTTTCATTGCTATTGTCTACTCTGCCAGCTCCATGCCAAATTTTTTTGGTGACTCCATTAGGGAAGAACATGAAGTTTGAAGCCTCAAGCTTCAAATTGAAGTAGTTCCAGTTCTTTCCCATTTTTATTTTTACACTCTGGTAAATGCACGATATATATAAAGCCAGAGATTTTGAGGTATTGTTGACCCTGTATTTGAGTTGGTGAAGTTGAGTAATTTTAATCTTTTTCCTCCACAACCTCACCTTCAATGAACTAGGATTCTTCCTCCTACCAACACCAGGTCACCAATACAAGTCAGGGCTTTTTTTTCCTCTACTAGCAGAGCTTTGCCTACACATACCCCACCAAGATTTGTTATCCCCCCATTCCATAGTCATATAATGGCAGCTCAAGGCCCCTGGGGTAACTCTTTTGGCCCACTCAATTTAACTCCACCTCTACATGAGCTACCACATAGTTCAAGGAAGAATTTCCTCAAATTCTTTGGTGATGGGAGAGTTCATTCTGATGAACATATTATAGCCTTTAATATAGCCTATGGCATGATAGGTGTAGAGTATGAAGATGTAGTAGTCAAGTTGTTCATAGAGACATTACAAGGTGCTGTTGTAGAGTGGTTTTATCATTTTTAGGCCTAGATAGTGAGTGACTGGAACACCCTTAGAGCCAAATTTGAAGCCAGATTCAAGCCTAAAGAAGATGTGCATGCCTTGCTGGCCTAGTTCACCCAGATGAAGAAAGAGTCTCATGAACTTATGAGGGACTTCATAGCTAGGTTAGACAAGATGAGGAATAGGATTCCCACAAATGATCAGCCAATAGCTAAGAATTCCAAATGCTTCTTCATCAATTCACAGCTACCTAAAGTGAGTTTTTTATTGAGATGGGTTGGCCACTGAGGGGGAAGATGATCTTATCCTAGTAGGGAAGATAACAAAAGATCCTAATAGAGGTAAATCTTCTTCATATATTGAGAATTCATCTCCAAACACCACTGATCCTATGGTGCAAAATATGGAAAATGAGTTGTTAGCTCTCAGAAAGCAAATGGTGCAGGGGATGTCTTCTACTCCATCATATCAAGATATACCAAGGAGGACATTTCCCAATCAATCATACCAAGGAAATGCTACTAAGAATCAAGGGCAACCAAATTACCTTCCTCCCCCACAAGGGAAACTTGCCATTGAAGCAGCACCAGCCAATTTAGCAGTCAGATATCTTGAAACAGAATCTAATTTTTTCTTCTAGCCTGAGTTAAAATTAGAAGATGACGTTAACCTCTTTGTAGAAAACTAAGAAGAATTAGCTGGTGGCTCTAACATTAGTTTTTTAAATTACTAGAGTGAATCCAGAAGTAAAGGTGAAGTGTTTGATGGATCATATATAGTGTTTACCAAGTCATAATACTAGTCAGCTCAACAAGTTGATTAAGAAAAAATAGGGGAAGGACCTTAACCAATAATTTCAATTGCCAGATGAGGAAATCCTCTATTTTTCCAGTCAAAAGACTCGATGAGTAATAAAAAAGTAAGTACTTTAAATGTTCCTACACCTTCTACTTCAAATTCATAGACCAATCCCCCTAAAAACCAAAAAGATGAATTGCATTCCCCTATTCCTAATTCATTTCAAACATTTGATATAATTTACCATGTTAAAAAGGCCAAAATTCAAATGTCTGAATTTGAATTCCTACATTCTAACCTTGAACAATTGGATAGGTTAGTTTAATGTGTTAATAATAAGATCATCCCTGTAGGACAAGAAATTCCAAAAGTAACTCCTAGTCCCCCCAAGAGTAAATCCTCCTAGAATAACCTTGTGATTACTCCTCCAGCTGCCCTTGGGAAAATAGAACCACTTTATGTTTCCCAATTACATCATAGACTCAGGTGCATCTAACAATGTCATACCTGCCAAAGTGGTAGAATATCTTGGAATCACACTGACAAAGACCTTTGAGATATGTTTCTCCATGGAAAACAAATAAGTACCTTTATTGGGACAAATCAAAGATGCCTAGTTTGCATTTGTGGCCTTTCTAGATAAGAGAATTAAAATGACAGTCCTAGTGGTCGATGTCCCAGCCTCATATGACATTCTTCTTGGGTGAAATTTTTGCAAAGATTTTGGTGGTGAGTTAATCATGGACCTATTTGAGGCAAGGATCCCTATCAAAGGTGTCATGAAGAGGCTACTCCCTAAGAAGGAGTTAAAATACAATGTCACCCAAACATTAGCCCCTGAAGCTCAAATTTTGTTTGAGTCTTCAGGTATGGGTAATTACTTCTTATCCATGGAGGAGTTCATGTGGCATCTATTTTTTTTTAAATTTAACAGTCTAATAATTGATTCAGACAAAATAGCAGAAGACTTAATAGAGCACAGTGCAAGCCCAAAGGAATCCTCCCCTCTAAATGAAAAAAAATCTAAGGAAAAATTAGTTTCTAATGATGTCTAGATTCTGGAATTTGATGGCAGCTATTCCTCTACTATTTTTGGAGCTGGAATTGTGTTGATATCTCCTCAAGGAAATATTTTTCCTTCTTCATACAAGTTGTAGTTCAGCAACACCAACAATACTGCTGAATATGAATCATTGCTGCTCAGATTTAAGATTGCCCAAGATAGGGGCATCAAACTCCTTCATGCCAAAGGAGATGTTGAGATGGTGGTTTGCCAGGTTAGAAACCTGTATCAAACCAAGAATGGAAGATTGTGTCATTACCACAATCTAGTTTTGGATCAAATTGAAAGCTTTAATGCTTTCAGTATCTCCATAGTAGCCAGAGAGTTCAATGATCGAGCTAATTCATTGGCTATTTTCGTGACTCTCTTAGTTCCTCACCAAGATTTTAAAGGAGATAGGTACACTATTAAACTGGTCTTTTGACCAAGTGTGCTCAATAATGCCAATCATTTGTAAGTGTTCAATGGTGACAACTAAATCATCACTTTTCTAGAACAAAAAGACAACTTTGAATAGCTTCACTTTGAAGGTAGCGATCCTCAAAAACTTGAATTAGCCCTTAGAATAATTTTAGATATAGGTGAAGAATTCTTGTAGATCAAACGGAATAAAATCCCAAAAGGACTAGTTTCCCTTGAGAAACTGTTTGGCAAGCATGATAGGTCCATCAAGAAACAACAAAAAGATTCAAGCTCCTCCTAGGAGTTTGATTAAATAAATTTGGGTACTAAGGAAAATCCCAAGATGATGAACATTGGGAAGTGCTGCACTCCTAAAGAGAAGCTCAAATTTATTGCCCTACTTCACCATTACATAGATGTTCTAGCGTAATCTTATGATGATCTAAAGTCTCTCAGACTTGAAGAAATTCACCATGAAATTCTTCTTAAGAGTGATTCGGTGCCTTACAAGTAGAAATCCTAGTAGTATAATCCAAAGATATCAGGTACTATTTTGTTTGAAATACAAAAAATGTTGAACGCTAGAATAATTTTCCCAATCCATCATTCCACATGGATTGAAAACATAGTTCCTATGAGAAAAAAGAATGGCAAAATTTGCCTCTACGTGGATTTTAGGAATTTGAATCAATCCTACCTTAAGGATAATTATCCTCTACCCATCATGGATCAAGTCCTTTAGATGGTGACTGGTTTAGAGATGTTATCAATGCTATATGGTTTCTTAGGGTACAATCAAGTGGAATTTGGTGAAGCATACCAACATAAGACTATTTTCACCACACCTTGGGGCACCTTTCCATACCAAAAAATGCCATTTGACTTGATAAATGATGGTGCCACTTTTCAGAGAGCAATGGACCTTGATTTCAAAGATGAAATGGGTAATTTCATTATGGTGTACCTTGATGATTTAACAGTCTTTTCTAAGCATCATCCTGATCACCTACATCATTTACAACAAGTATTGGAATGATGTCGATAAAATGACATTTTTCTAAATCTCAAGAAGTCAATTTTTGGGGTTACAAAAGGGAAACTTATTGGACATACCATGTCCTAAGAAGGCATAAAGATTGACTTAGAAAGAGTCAAATCCATCCAAGTGCTTACTCTACCCACAAGTAAGACTTCAGTTAACTTTTTCTTTGGAAAAGTGAATTTTCTACGAATGTTCATTCCTGAGTTCGCAGAGAAGACTCGTCACATTATGGACATGATGAAGGGAAAGGCCACTTTCAAATGGACTGAAGAAGGCAAATTAGTGTTTTAATACATCAAGATTGCTATTGCCCATGCCCCAGTTTTGGTCTGTCCAGATTACACTAAAAGCTTCATAATGTACAGTTATGCTTCTAAACACACACTTTCAATAATTTTGGTTCAATAGAATAAATAAGGTGTGGAATCTCCCATATCCTTTATGAGTTGTCCTCTCAAAGCTCATGAATTGAAGTATTCAAATCTAGAGAAGCATACTTATGTAGTGGTAAAGGCAATAAAGCATTTTCATTTTTACATTCTAAATTCGTACACTATTGTTTTGGTTCTTGATATGATAGTCAAGTCCATATTAACTCAATAGGAGTTTAGAACCAAAAGGGGTAATTGGATTGCTAAAATATAGGAGTTTGATCTAATTATCAAACCAATGAAGCTGGTACATGAAAGAGGTCTCTGCCAATTAATTGTTGATAATAGACTAGAAGAAACAGAGGTTGAAGACACACTAACAGTCCTCTTTATCACCACTAAAAATGAGTGGTATTAAAATATTGCTCATTTCCTTACTTATGGTGAGTGTCCTACTCACCTATCTCATAAATAAAAGAGGATTGTTAAGTTAAAAGCTACCAATTTTGTCCTATGGGACAACGGTCTGTATAAGAGGAACCTCGATGGAGTGTTCCTTTACTGCGTGGATAAAGAGTAGTAGAACCAACTTTTGGAGTCCTTCCATAATCTAGCCTATGGAGGACATTTTTTTGCACCTGTAACTACCCATAAGATTCTATGAGCTAGATATTATTGGCCTGCCTTATTTCAAGATGCATACAAATGGGTATGTAGATGTGAACCATGTCAATAGTTCATGGAAGACCCAAATTGGTTGCATTACCTCTCAAGCCAGTGGTAATAGAAGAGCCATTTCGGCAATGGTGAATCAATTTCATAGGTGTTATAAACCCATCTTCAAATGTTGGACATGATTATGTCCTCACAACCATAGATTACTTCACCAAATGGGTGGAAGCTATTCCAACCAAGCATGCTCCTTCAGAAGTAGTGTGTAATTTCATCAAAGAAAACATCATTTCTAGATTTGGGGTCCCAACCAAGATTGTGATAGATAATGTAGCTTATTTCTCTTCCCATGAGATTACTTAGTTCTATTTTTATAATGGGATTACCCTCTCCCACTCCTCAGATTATTTCCCATAAGGAAATGGTCAGGCAGAATCAAGCAATAAGAACTTGGTGACCATCATTAAGAAGCTGGTAGATGGCAACCAACAAACCTAGCATAAAGCATTGGTTGATGCTTTATGGGTAGATAGAATTACACCCAAGAGGGTGATAGTTATGTCACCTTTCCAACTCTTATATGGTCTCAATGTAGAGATACCGATCACCTTAGAATTGCTAGCACAAAAATTGGCAAAGGTACTTAAAGATCAAACATATAAAAATGTCATTGACAAGAGGATCATGTGCCTAACTAAACTTGATGAGTAGCAAAATATGGTGGTGGACCGAATCATTGTGCATCAAATTCTAGTGAAGAATTTCTTTGACCAAAAGGCAAAAACCCATGATTTCTAGATTGGAGATCAAGTTCTGTTATGGGACAAGAGAAGAGAACCAAAGGGAATGCATGAGAAATTTGATTCCCTATAGAGAGGCCCATTTATTATTTATCAGATCAATGGTGAAAACAATTTTTTATTTAAGTATTAATATGACACACCATTTTCTCTACCTCATAATGGGTAGCATCTGAAGTACTTCAATTCTTGAATTATTAGATAAGATTACATTGTACATATGTAGATTTGTATAGTCTTTAGTTCTATTTGGTGCTTTTCATTTTCATTTTTTTTGCACCTTTATTTTTGGGTAGCATGACTCCATAGCCCAATGGCATACTTAAAGGCACTGGAGATTATAGATTCTACTCCCTTTACTTTTTTTTACAATCGATGGAAGTTCCCCAGCTAGAGCCAGCTGTTGTTCCCAAAATTTATCACTTATTTTTGGGGACAACATATGAACTATTTTGGTCCTGCAGGCCAAAATTCTCTCTTCCCTTCTCAAAAAATGTTTTGAGTGCTTAAGTTCTTTAATTATTCAAGCATTTTTAGTCAAGGGACTTACAGGTTCAATGGGTTCAACAACTTCAATAGGTGAGCTCTCACTAATGAACAACTTCCAAACACTTGGGCAATTTCAAGGTTGGTTTAACGTCGAGGTTCAACCAAAAGGTCCATTGGTAGGCTTCAAAGAAAGAGAATGAACCATTGAACCTTGAACCAAAATGGTTCAAATTTCAAAGGTTTAAGTAATTTCAAAGTTTGGAAGGAAGCTTTGAGCAAAGGAAGTGAAAGATTCTAGAGACAAGTTCAAAGAGATGGTTCAACCGATTGAACCAAGGAACCGATTAAACCAAAGAACTGATTAAACCAAGGAACCAATTGAACCAAGGAGCCAATGGGACCACTTGAACTATTGAACCATTGAACTAATGCACTCTCATGGTTCAAAGGTTTGAGGTTCAACGTGGTTCAAGTGACCAAGTGACCAATGATGTCCCCACAGACGTCAAATTCAAGGTAATAAAATGCTTGTTTATTTTCAAATATGGCATGGAACCTAAAGAACAAACTTAGAAAATGGCTGAATAAGGAGCTAAAAAAGCTAGCTAAAAGTGAGAAGATAGCCTTGAGAGCTCAGATCACCAAGGAAGGACAAAATGTGGCAAGGAAAGAGAGAACAACTATAGGAAATCTAGAAATATTTGTAGGAGAGTTATTTCCAGTAGGTAAAATAGTCCACCAGGTGGACATCAGAGAGCATGAACATTCAAAGGCACAACATATTTTTATGCATTAAGTAAAGGTGAATGGATAGCTTTGTAAGCACCATAAATAAGACTAGATGACCCATTCTTAGGAGGAGACATTTGAGATGATTCAGAATGCCAAAGGCAAGGCTAATGACCTTTTCTATAATGGCCCTGTCATAGGTATTCAAGACATTTAATTTAGCATGGGCCATTTTCATGAAAACAAGTGCCCAAGTCTTTCTTGGAATGCTATATATTGTAATCTCCCATTTTGTATAGAAGATATCTCTCGGTTATCAGAAGTGAAACTCTGCCCAAATTGAAAGGAATTCCTAAGACTTTGAGCTCAGATTGTTAATCATATTTTCTTATTTGAATGAGAAAACAAGTGACCTTTTAGACTTTGTGCTGGAATAGCTTGTGTTATTTAGGAAATTTTTCTTATTTCTATTTCCTAGAAGCATTCTTGTCCATTTAATTTAACAAGTAAAACTAGTGGAAGTAATCAGGAAGGTGTCCTGAAGCTGACTATGGAGAGACTTTGTGCTGCCAATATGGTCTTTAGTGTGTTGGTTTTGTATCTATGTAAAAGATCTTGGGATGACTTAGTGGCCTCATTATCCTTTATATATTTCACTCTTTGGCAATTGAGGTGGAGACTTTGTGCTACACTTCATCCTACTGTGTTATTGCATCCAATTAATTTTACTACCTAGGAAGAAATCTAGCTGTTGACTAAGTATTACTTCTAAAAGAAGAGAAGTACCTCTAGTAATCACCCAAGAATTCTCCTATATCTATGAACATCATCTTTGAAAAAAGAGAGATGAATGGTGTTATCCTACCCTTAGTGTTATTTTAAACTTATATTTATAGTATATTAATATATCATAGTTATATGGAACCTCCCCTTGATGAGAGGAGAGATTTGTCCCCTTTTGATGTGGTTGACCTACAAATTTGGCTGATAAATCTCCCTATTCTATGGTTGAAACACCTATTTTTCCCTCAGTTAGCTGGTGACAAAATATTCACCCAACACACCCTTTACTTAAAGGAGTTTGACACCTTTCCTTCTTGATTCTCGCAACCCATGTAGAAGAGCTTCATACTCAGTTGTGTTTGAAGTGAAATTTAATTGGAACTTTAAATCTAATTAGTATTTATAATTTTAAGTGGAAACCAACATCACTCTATCCCCACTACCATTCTTAGACCTTGAGCCATCAAATAATAAGGTCCATAAACCATAATTTTCTTGAATTGTGTTTGTTAGGATAGGAATAGTAGTACCCTCCTCATTCATATAGTAAAATACCCAATCTACATCTTTAATGGTGTTTTAGGGGTTAAATCCATGGTTTTTAGCTACCCATTCATCCAAGTAGAGATTTGATATGCCCTCAAAGTGATCATTAGGCTCTTTCTCACTAGCATTCTTATCTTCATCAAGTATGGTATAATTGACATTTGAAAGATTGGGCATATATGTTTATAAGTGGAACCTTGAAAGATACTCAGACCTAATAGTGACCCTAGTCCCATATCTAATCCTAAAGACCATGTTTGGCAAATCAGAGGAAAGGTAACCCCTAATCTTTACAGAAAACTCCTTAGATAGGCATATGAAAAAGTATGAAGGAAAATAAACAACCATAACATCCTAAGTAATAAAAAAATTTGGGTAGGTTACCAATGTAACATTTAATTCCTTTAATCCACTTACTATCTTGGTGGGAGAGCCATCTAATTTTAATACACCTTTTTATTTAGGAACATACTTGAGTTTTAGCTTGTTTGTTATGGCCTTGGGCATGACTGAGGTTGAGGCACCATAATCTATCATGTAATTATGGACAAGATATTCCCATATGAATGATTGAAAATTAAAATGGAAGGGGATTAACAACCTTAGCACCTTGAACTTGACTAGGCTAACCATCATTAACATAAATAGTACTTACCTAGTCAACTACCTTGTTCACATGAAAGAGTTTAGAGAGAGATTTTATTGGAGGATGTCTTTCTACCTTGGTATGGATATAAAATTCCACATAGAAATGATGATGTTAGACATCTTCATGTGGTATAAATTTTTGAATGGAATATTGGTACTCTTGAGCTACACCTTGGAGGTAGAAGTGTCACTTGATACTTGAGTGATTTGAGGAATAAATGGTCCCTTATACTATTGTCCATGTGTCTGAGGTAATTTTTGATTTGGAGGGGTCTTAGTGGATTCACTTTGAGTGGAAGGTTATTGAGTGACTTGAGGAAGTGTAAAAGAGACCTTAGGCTACCCCAAACTATCATCTATCTTCCTCCTTTTAGCCCTTGTATGGGTTGTAACTATATCATTTGCCTTTTGTGTAATTTTCCACAAATTTACTACCACATGTTTAAAAACATGATCCCTTTCTTGAAATTTCACATAAGTGGTGTCAACTTGTGCTTTTCCCATATTCCCTTTCTATTAGATTAGAACCTCTGATGGTGTCATGGTAGGCAAGTCACCTTGAGTCATTAGAGGACCTTGTGGTGGAAGATGCATTATGTCATGGCCTTAAAATAGAGGATCTTACTACCAAATATGATTTTGATATGTTTCTCCACTTACAGACATTACCATCTCATTAGACTACCCCCATGATTGCTTGTGTTGGCCCTATTGAGCAAGGTTATTTTGTGTGGGTACCAAGGCTCTTGAGATATATGTATCTATGGGATTGTATTTGTTATATGGCTTGGCTTGTGTGATTTCACCTTAGTCTTATTATTTTGGTGGGTGGGGAGGCTTGTTATAATAATAATGATATTGAGATTGATAGGGGCCTTGGTATAGTCTATATGAGGTCTATTATTATCTCTTTAAGACCACCATCTTGTTGTTTTATGCTACCTTCAATTTTCCCAAGCCTATCCACTTGGATATCATATAATTTTACTTGATTTTTTAGAGAAAGAAAGGGAGAAATAGTGTGTGGAGTAGGTTGGAGATTAGGAAAGAGATTCACGAGGGGTCTTTGTTTTAGGTTTTCTACTGGTATTAAATAATGTTCTACCCTTATAAAGATTTCATAAGCCTCAGCTAAAGTTGTCCCACCCATGGACTAGATCATTACTATAACATATGAGTTCAAGGCTCTTAGGTAGTAAATAAATTCTTGATTGGGTGTGGGATTTATGATGATAGGGATTCTATCCCAATATTTTTGAAATCTATAGTTGAAATCAACCATAGATTCTTGGAGTCTCTTCTTGATTGAGGTGAGTTGTTCAACTAGTGACACATGGTCACTCTTATATTCAAAGTGATTATAAACACACTCATAAAACTCATCCCAAGTATTTATTAAGGTAGTAATTAGACCTATATACCATTATAGGGATTTGCCTCTCAAGGATGTGGCTAGTAGTCTCATGGATACATTCTCTTGGGTGAAATTATATACTGAGCATAGGTTTACAATGTTAGCTATTTGCTTAATAGGAGTGGTGGAATTTTCTCCTATAAAATAATGAAAATATTTCAATAAGGCATCTAGGATATCATAATAATATTGGAAGTTAAGAGGGTTGCCATTGTTAAAAGGTATAAAGGCTTACAATCTAGGCCTTGTCATTAGGATTGGAGGACTTTTGGGAGACTATGTATGGGTAGAATTTATAGAGTTTGGAGATGTGGGAGAATTATAAGGTGTGAGGTTTGGATTTTAAATAGGAAACCTCTTTCTCCTTGCAATATCTAATGACAATTCAACAAAATTGACTTGTTTACCTTTGGAAGTAGACCTAGTAGAAAATTAGTGCATAAATTGGCCTTCAAATCTGTTGATGACTATCTTAAGCCCTCCGAATGTCATTACACATTTTCAATATTTATAAAATAGATGTCCAAGTTCCTTAATTTCAATCCCATTAGGCTTTATAAAACTATTGGAGTTCTAGGTTGTACCCTAGCTAAGGAAAGAAGTGTTCAAGTCATATCCTCAAACCTAGTCCAACATGGGAGTGACCTTAGACTATGGGTTGTCTATTTTATAAGTCACACCTCTAGTTTTCATGGGGATATATCCCATAATGTGATAATTCAATGTTTTCTAAGATCTAAATCTTTCATATAGAAATGAGATAAGGATGTGAAAACTAAAGAAAGAATCTAACCTAGGTGTTGATGCACCAATTGATGAATGATCCACTCTCAATTATTTCATCTGATAACTAATGATGAATCGAATGGAGACAAGGGTTGATTAGAATATTTAACAATGTTCAAGCATGAATTTTTTGTATGAAGGTTGGGTAGAGATCTACAACTTGAAGGATAGAAAGAGATAAGTTTATGCAAGACATTAGATACTCATGACATTTCAAAGGAAATTTTACTTGCTAACACTTCATACAACCTACAAAAAACTCATGAAATTTAAGCAAGGTACATTAAGGACATATATATGATGAATAAAAACATACATTTTGCAAATCAAGCTCTAATAAAATAACTTAGCATTCAATTAGAATCTAAAATTATCTTCTATTACTTCAAAATAGTTTTAAAAAATATTTTAGAAGAGCTTTTCTACACCCAACTAATGGATGGAAAATAAGATCTCAATGCCTACCTTTATAGAGAATAAGGAAGACAAGAGATGTAAATCCAAGTATAAGAGGGTTAATTAATGAGCCCAAAGTGGCATAGGGTAGTTACACAAGCTTATATTTCTCTTTGAGCATTGACACCCCACTGATGAGCCCATTTTTGGCATTATGGTGGTTGTAACTCCTTCAATTTACCTCATTCATGCCTTAAATATTCCAAAAACAACATAAAATTCCCTCCTTTAGTATTTATGCAATGCACATGGGGTGAACATAGGTTCACTTAAGGCATTGAGTAGCCTTTTCATTAATATGCATACTAAATGGCTCATGAAATTGCTTTTAACCTATAATAATGGATCCCATTTTAGTGTAGGCTCACCTATATGACTATTAAAATTAATTTATATGTCCCATTAATGGCCTCATTATACCCTTTAACCACTATATCCTTCTATTTACATAATAAGTAGGCCTATATGGTTTGATCTTCAACTTTTTATTCATATCCTCTATGTGAGTTATCCAATAGTTGAATTTAGGCTATAAATTAATATAATGAGACTTAAATAATTATAAAATAGCCTTTAGTGCATTAATATTATGATCTTTCAAAGGCTCTTTACCATCAACATACATTAGTCTTGCCTCACTAAGTCAAATAGACTACCTCATAAATTGACAGTTTGGATGGAGGTCATGAGAACACTTTCAATTAGTTCCATGGGTTTTATTGATGTTTAATACATATAAAAAGTTTTTAACCTACTCCCTTCATGGTTTATAAATTTTCCTTAGGCTCTATAATGTAAATTTTGAGTGAAACCCTATAAATTTACATGTTCAATAGACATTTGTATAGTTTCTATACCATTTAAAACCATGAGTTAAAGACTCTCTAATTTGCCTACATGATCTAAGTGGTAGACTAGAAAATTTTGAGAAAAATATTTCACTTTTACTTAAACCTTCCCAAATTGGTCACTATTAGGGATTAAGGGAAGTTTTAGGGGGTTTAGGAGTCTTAGGCTTGGTTCTTGAAGATGTGAGTTGGGGTTTCTATACTAAGTACACCATCCCCAAGCCATTAATCCCTTTGACCTCCCATGAATATTCAGACCCTCCATGTGTAACCTTCAAGTTATGGTAATCACTTTAAGGTGCTTCTTGTCTGAAGATTTTTCTCCCTGAATGACTTCTACATATTTACATTTGTAAATATGTAAAATGATGGTTTCTCTAAGAATTGAGCTAGACTAAAGGGCTTTAGAACAATGTAATAATGTCCCTCAAGATGATTCAAAACATTCCAACTCTTGAAACTATGTTTCATTCCACCCTTTTGATGGCACAATCATGGTGGAGGTTGAGTATTATTCTATTCTCACACTTCAAACATGGGATTTGGCATACACACTAGTTTATGAACTATATTTGATTCATTTATAGATAAATAAACACTTTAAATATGTTGGAGAGTGGCACTATTGACTTTATAGTGTCAATTGTCTTATTTGTAGTTCATATAGATAAGTGTTCCAAAACCTACAACTCTCTATCTAATATACCAGTCATGGAGGTCAGGATGGAGACCACTATAAGGCTTAGTTAGGTTCTTTTGGAGTCCATATCCCTTCTCTAACTCATTTTGCACATGTATATCCTTTATATCCTAATCCTTGAGCTTAAATTGGCTTCTTTAGGCCTCTTCCATACAATTCTAACCTTACACATGAAAAAAAAAGATCCATGGTTGTGTTTATAGGACCCCATAAGACCTTAAAGGTAATTTCATGGTTGAATCCCTTCATTTGGATGGGTTTTTGGGTCATATTTCATCATCAGGTCATTTTTAGGCTTTATGCAGGGTTTGAGATGTCCATCATCTTAATGATGGTTCATAGAGTATGAATATTGAAACCTCAAACAAATTTCATTGATTTTTATGGCATTAACCCCCTCATCCCCCTTGAATAGGTTGGATTCCCATGCAAAGGCTCCTTAGAGATATGATAATTAGAAGGTGAGGTTATCATTATTTATAGGTAGTTTTGAGTCCTTATTTTCTTATTAGTCATTCATATATCCTATCCCCCCATTTATAATCAATCTACCATGAATTTTTATTTCATAGGGAGACTTAAATCTCCTTAATTTTTCTATCTTATAGGATTCTTTTGGTGTAGTGCGTGAGCATATGAACATGCCCCTCGAATTGTCTATATACAAGTGGACTAGCTTGAGCTAAGTTTTATGGAATTTAGATCACTTTTATCCACATAATGACACTAAAACCCCCTTTTTTGGCTCTAAAACTTGTTCACACTCTTCACCTTGGCCATTGTATTGGTTACCATAACTTGTAGAGGCCCCAAAATACAACTAAGTTGTATGTGTGAGTTTGCATTCTTGCCTATGTCACTTCATCTCTTAAGGATTTGACTTTTGGCCTAGGAATTTATTCCCTTTTAAAAGGTTTATTAACCTTTGAAAATCAATATCCATTTGTACCAAAACCTCTTGGGGGTCTCAAATAACCTTTAAACCTCCTACACCCTAGATGGGCCCCTAACTCATTATTTTTTGGCACCGAACAAGCCTTAGTCTAAGACAAAATAATGTGTATACCCTCTATTTTTCCCATCCAAGTGAACATATTAACCTCTTCATGTGGTCAATACCACCATATATAATTATTTTAGGAGTTATGTTGTGCTTTTAAGGGTCTCATATCATTATTTTAGCATAAATTAATCTCAAACTATCTACTGATAGTGTACTCAAGTCTGCAAACTTTGATTATGGCTTGTAGTATTGCCACTAAGGGTGTTTGAGACCCTAGGAAGTGTTTAACAAATTCTAATAATTACCATAATTATTAGGTGATATTAATCTAACACTAATTTCTTGCATAACCCATCTTTTCATTCAACTCAGATCTTGTACTTATATAGACTATGTGCTCTCATGACAGTGGTGACATCATTCTATCTCTTTAGGGGTAATGTTTATCAAGTTTACAACATTAACAACATGTACCTTTCCTTCCTTTATACGTATTATTCTTATCTAAACTCATATGAGGTAGAAACACTACTATATGCTAGCAATGTTAACTATTACCTTCCTTTACCTTTGATTGTCTACAATATTTGTTACCAGGTTTGTGTTAGGAAGGAGATGGCTTATAGGGTTTTTGAGACCTATAAAATTGGTGGATCACATCATCACTCAACCTTATTAGGATTAGTGTCTCATGATGTTCATGTTAACTTTCATACCTTTAAATAGTCTACCTGGTCATCCTTGAAATCTTGCTATAGTAACCTCATGTTAGGAACTTGTGCTACCCCTTCTCTTTACTTTGTTAGTATATTAGTTGTTATGGATGCATATGCTTTATAAGTCATTGTATGATCATTTTTTTTAATCCCAAATTCATGAGAAGTTTTATTTTATTATATTATACTTAGTATATAGTTAAGTGTTGAGGCCAATAAAGGCATTCACAAATTTATTGTATTGATCTTGCTTAAAGAAGGTTGTCCCCTTGAAGTGGCCTATGATCAATATAATCCTTTCAGTATTTTTGATATCTATATAAACCTATTGTTTAATGCATTTTAATTTATTTATTTTTGGAGGATCCTCTCATCTAGTATTAGAGTGCTTTTCAAGGCTAATTGTTTTTCTAGAAAGTCTTAATTGTATTCTATTGCATAATTCATTTAAGTGATTTTTTTAGAAAGTCTTAACTCTATTCTATTGTATAACTCATTTAAGTATTTTTATATATCAAAATATTCCATTTCAAATCAAGGTAAATACCTATCTACATAAATATGGGAAGTGCTTAGGTGTAATCCCTAAAACTCATTATGAGGAGTACCACAGGAACCCCTAAGTAGTTGGCCCATTGAGAGGACCTAAAAACAAAATGGATAATGGCCCCAACCTGATTAACTAGTTCTCATCTGTGAGGAAAACCAAGATATATCATTTAGGGGTAAATACATGGCCAAAAATATTTTGGATAATGGTACTCACTCAGATGGCATTAGTGACCAGAGAGATATATTTAAACCTTAAGTAACCATGGAAACTTGGGGCCCATTTTTATCAATTTCAAAATATTACTAGTGGAGTATCAGAAAACTTTCCATATCATATCTTCACATATTACTAGTAGAGTATCAACAAATTTTCCATACCAATTTTAGAATATTCCGAAAAGACTCTTAGAGGAATTATAGCTAGACATTTGAATAAAACTAAAAAACATTAAATCTTCATCCTGTCAGCTTTAAAAAAATATTAGCAGAGTATTAAAAAAATCTCAACTAGAGGACTTTTAACTAGAAATTTGACACCTAAAATTCCATTATCCATGTTTTGTTCCTTGAGGTCCCATATCTTGATTCTACTCCTAATTCCTACAAATCTCAATTTTCCCTTTTTTGGGTTTTTCCATAACTTCTATTTTTATATGTTTGCCTTGAAATTTTTCCACAATGTTCATCTTTTTTTTCTCCTTTCTCCCTATTTGATAAATTTTCCATTTTTTTATTTTCATTTTTGAAATTTCCCTCACCTTCATCAATCATACTCCCACTGTGTAATAAAATTAGTAAAGGTACCATAATTCCCTCTAATTTCACCCAAATGAAAAAAATTCCTTATTAAACTTGTCTTAAATCTAGTTTTCCTACCCATTACAAAAAAAAACTCTTATTCTGGCCATGGGAGTAACCTAAATAGGAGAAAAAATATGGAGGATGAAATTTCCACTCTCAAAACCAAAATCAAATATCTTTATGAAAACATTCTTGACCTACCTTGAACAACAAACAATATCTAGAGTCCTCTTTAGACACTAAATTTTCTTCTTCCAGTAATTTTTGTGGGCTGAAGCTTGATTTTCCTAGATTCAATGGTGTAGATCTAATTGGATGGATCTATCAGGTAGAACAATATTTTAGTCTACATAATAATTTTTATGCTAACAAAGTCCTACTTTGATCCTTTCAATTAGAATAAGAATCCCTTTAATGGAATCATCGGTATATCAAGGCTCATGATGAGCCAATTTACACTAATTTTTGCACACTCATTTTGCAACAATTTGGCCCTAGTGATTTTAATAGCTTCATTGGAGCACTCAATAAACTTTTCCAAATAAGAACCATGAGAGAATATCAAACACAGTTTGAAAAATTGGTCAATCACATAGAGGGATTATCTGATGTATTATTTAGGACTTGTTTTGTCAGTGGACTAAAGGATGTAATTTAATCTGAGGTCAAAATTTTCTAGCCCAACACGATGATGGAAGCCCTAAGGTTGGTTAAGTTGGTCGAGGACAAGATCACAACTCAGCAGTGATTCAAATCCAATTTTTCTCCATTCAAAAATATAACTCCATAATGATCTCACATAATGTCAGACCTTAGAACCACTCCTATCAATCATTTGACTAAAGTGGAGATGCGAGCACATAGTGATAAATGACTATGTTATACACTCATGGACATAGATATGTCAAGAAAAATCTCTACCTACTAGATGTGGACTCTCTACCCAAAACTAAAGTTTGGGAAGATACTTAAGATAGATCAATAGATGATCTAAAATAAGTTCAACTAATTTTAGGACTTGCTTCTTAGGAAGACCAACTAGATATCTCTCTCCATGTCTTAGTAGGATTCACCACCTCATAGGCCATGTAGGTCATGGGTTAATTTAAGAACATCCATCTCATAATACTCATTAATTTTGGTAACACTCCTAACTTAATTAAACCTCATATTAACAAATAGGATGATTATTTTGTCCATCCTTACTTTAACTTTGAAGTCATGATCGCCAATGGGGGCACACTAACATGTAAATGGAAGTGTTTCAATGTGTGTATCTCTATTGTAGATTATAAATTATTCTATAACAAATTTGTCTTTCCATTAAGTGGATGTGATGTTATTTTTGGATCCCCATGGTTATGCACACTTGGACCCATCGTAGGGGATTTTGCTAAACTTTGGATATAATTTTGAGATAGTGGGAAAAAACGCACCTTGAAAGGCTTACACCTAAGGTCTTTCAACATCATAAGTTCACATTATATGGAAATTATTATTAAGAATAATTCACACAACATCATTTCTTATCTCTATTCCATTCAAATGCAACTATTAATGATCTCCACTACTCCTAATCTATAAACTATTCTACATAGGTATGCATTTATCTTTGTTGAACTAATGGGATAACCACCTTCATGTCTAGAGGACCACCATATTCATATCCTTCCTAGAATCATTCCTCCTAACATCAAGCCCTATTTATATCCATTTCAATAAAATACCAAGATCAAGATGCTCATTCGAGACTTATTGAATCAAGGCATTATTCACCCTAGGTGCTAGTCCATATTCTTCACCAGTTTTCCTTGTCTAAAAAAAGGATAGGTCATGGATCCTTTACATTAAATTTAAAGCACTTAATCACATGAAAATAAAGGATAAGTTATTGATTTTTTTATTTATGAGCTTCATGGTGCTCATTTTTTCTCCAAGTTGGATCTCCACTCTGGATATCACCAGATCTAACTTTATGAGGATGATATTCTTAAGATAAGTTTTCACATTGATGATAGCCACTATGAGTTTCTAGTCATGCCCTTTGGCCTCATTAATTTTCCTTAAACATTTTAGGAATTGATGAATAAAATATTCTGGCCCTACCTATGGAAATTCATTTTGGCCTTCTATGATGATATCCTCATCTATAGTAAAACATGGTATGAGCATCTCCAACATCTATAGCTCGCACTACAACTTATCGTTGATCATCATGTCTATGTGAAATAGTCTAAATGTTATTTTTAATAGGATAAACTAGAATATATTAGGCATATTATTTTATCCCAAGGGGTTCTAATGGATCCTAAAAAATAACTACCATGAAAAATTGGCCTCATCCTCAGACACTCAAGAGTCTCTATGGTTTTTTAGGGATAACTAGATACTGTCATAAGATTGTTAGGGATTATAGGAATATTGTAGCTCTAACGATATCTATGTTGAAAAAATATTATTTTAAATGGACATAAGTTGTTGATTGTGTATTTGAATAATTAAAACAAGTTATGCATATTACATATGTTTTATCTATACTAGATTTTTCCAAGACCTTCACTATCAAGAGTGATGCTTACAAAAATTGACTTGGTTTTATTCTCCTCCAAGAATGATTCCCTATTTCATTCACCATTAAATCCCTTTTTGTCAAGAATTTACTACTCTCTACTTATGAGAAGGAAATGATGGCCATTTTGCATGTAGTATAGAAGTGGTGGCCATACATACTGAAGAATCATTTTCACATCAAAATTGATCACTAGAGTCTAAATTTTTTCCTATAATAATAGGTCTCCACCCCATAATAATATAAATTGGTCAAAAAAATCATAGGTTATGACTATGAGATCACTTACAAGAAGGATAAGGATAATAATTAATTGTGGTTGATGTTCTATCTCACACATTTATAAACCAAGCTTCCCTTTCATCTATTTCTATGCCTATTCTGAATTGGTTAGATGTTGTACAATTGGGATATGTTAATGACTACTCATTATCTTAAATCACTCAATATTTGGCCACTAACCCCTCTATTGTACCACATTATTCTTTGGATGGTGATTTTCTATGATATAAGGGTTATCTAGTGCTTCCCCAGAGCATATATCTTTAGTAGGTTATATCACATAAAATCCATGCCTTTCTATTCATAGGGTACTCAAGGTTTCTCAAAACTTATGAATGGGCACAATGAAACTTATATTCTAAGGGAATGAAAAAATAAATTCAACAAATACTAGCTAAATGTGATACCTACTAATGCAAAAAGTGTGAAACAACAATCATTCTTGGATTGCTCAAACCCTTACCCATCCTTACCAAGATTTAGATAGATATTTATATGGATTTCATTGAGGGGATCCCTAAATCTAGAGTTAAAATAGTGATCTTGGTTGTGGTTGATCATCTCTCCAAACATAGTCTTTTTTGTGCCCTCATCCATCCCTATACTACATCCACAATTGCACAAATTTTCTTGGACCAAATTTTCCATCTTCATGGCATTCATTATTCCATTGTCTCATATCATGATGTAACCTTCACCAATCATTTTTGAATAGAACTATTTAAAAACACCAATACCCAACTAAAGATGAGTTATGGGTATCATCCACAAATGAATGGCCATACTGAAATTAGCAATAAATTATTGGAAACTTTCTTTAATTGCTTCACCTCAAAATAACATCAGTGATCAAAGTGGTTGCCTCTCATTGAATGATGGTATAATACCTCCTACCTTACTTTAAATAAAATGACTCCATATGAAGCAGTCTATGGTCAAGAACCACTAGTGCTCCTTCCATACACCCCTAGTAGTTCACCATTTCAAGCAGTCAACATGATTCTTTGAATGTAGGATCAAATCTCCAACACCCTACAATACAATCTTCATATGGGACAAAATAGAATGAAATAGTAGGCTAATCAAGACAATTTTAAGAAACCTTTTCAAGTAGGTAATATGGCTTCTCTTCACCTATATCCATACAAGAAATAAGTTCACTCCTAATATCTATGGACCATATAAGGTTCTCCAATAGATTGGGTTAGTTTATTATAATTTGGAGCTCCCACCTTATTCCTAAGTTCACCTAGTATTTCATGTCTCTTGTCTAAGGAAAGTTCTTGGCATAAACATCAGAGTATAAATAATTTTACCAAAACTTGATAGTTAAGGATCCATTTCTTGAGCCAGAGGTAATCTTGGATAGGCACACACACCAATTTTGATCCCACTCCATCACAAAGGTATTAATTTAGTGACACAGAATGCAACCAAAGGATACAATAAGAGAACCACTATTTTAGATTCAGTACCAATTCTCATATCTAAAGCTTTGAAAACAAAGCTTTTTCTAAGAGGGAGAGGATATTAGGAACCCATGCTACCACTTCTCTTTACTTTGTTATTATATTAGTTTTTATGGATTCATATGCTTTGTAAGTCATCCCATGAGATATTTTTTTTATCCCACATTCATGATAAGTAGTAGTTTCTTAGATTATACTTAGTATATAAGTAAGTGTATAGGCCAATGAAGGCATCCATAAATTTATTATATTGAGGTTGCATAAAGGAGGTTTTCCCCTCAAAGTTGTATATGATTAATATATTCATTTCATTATTTTTTCTATTTATATAAATATGTTTTTTTGTGCATTTGAAATAATTTGTTGTAGGAGGATCCTCTCACCTCAAGACTAGCTATAGGTGCACATTTTGCACTACCAAGTTGCCATATGACCATATATGTCTAGTGCTTAATTATCTTATGGGTGTGGATGGTTTTAGTGTAGTGTGGAGATTAAATTGGGATGATAAATCCTTGGGGAAAGGTTGGGTGAATGGGTAAGGTGATAGTGGAGATACATGGAATGAGATGAGCATGGCAACAGAGTGGTAACACCACATAATGGAAGTGAAATTATAGTGGGACCATATTAACATGGAAAGTGAATGAAATAGACACAATACCACTCCCAAGACTAATCCAAGTGGACCTTGTAGACACCTTAATGTATGCATAAGAAAAAATTAAAGTTTCAAGGCAAAAGCAAGGTGTATATAGTCTTAAAAGTAAACATATGATTCTTAGAAATACCTTAATATCTATGAAAAATCTTAAACTCTAAAAAATGGTGACTAAGTGGATTTATAGACATAGAGGGTGGTTTATAAGGTTGTGAAGACATCATGAGAGTGGAGAAATTTTCTTGAAGTCTTGTTAAGACATCTCATTACCATTTCAACACTATATTACATGCTTTGGGACACATTAGAGCCCTATAGGTGTGCTTGAGCCACATGTACATATTCTACCATCTAGGGTTCTTTAAACACACTAAAATGGATATCCTTGATGTATTATGAGATTAAAAGGGGTTATTGAGCCTTCAATTTGAGCAATAAGGCTTTATGGGCCTTGAAATACCCTTTCCAATTCTCCAACCCTACCTATAGCCTTTGATGGAGACACTAAAACTTTGTTCTTTGAATAAATATGTCTATAGACCATGCATAGAAACTAGTGAAGGGGTTTTTAATCCACACAAGCTCACATGTGTGAACCCAATGTTGAAATCACCATGGGAAGACTCTACATGATTTGAGATAACATGATCCATGATCAATTTTAACAAATGAGGTAAAATCCTTAGAAAACCATTGACTCTAAATGTGCTTGTGTAGACGAGGGGGTATAGAAGTTCCTTAATTTATTAATTAATGTTTATATAAGATAGGTAGTTAACCTCTAGATAATTACCATGTGTGATTAGCTCCTTGAGTATACTTTCTATGGACAAGATCTTTGAGCCCCACTCACCTTTTTCTATATGAAATAAGTAAGAACCTAAGGGGTATAATGAACATACCAATGAGCTCAAAGTAGAGGGGAAATAGTTTTGATCTCCTAAGTCACTAAAACACATTACCCCTTTCACCATTAGACATCTCTAAACTCTCTCTACAAGAACATGTCTCTAATTGAGTTGGTCCATAAAGTACAAATCTGTATTGTTGAAGAAACACTTACAAATATTCCTATATATATATTCTTACTTTAAACCTAAAATATAGCCAACTATTTTTGTGGATGGAAAATAAGGGGAATACAACATTTTCACTTAGTGGTATGAATTGAGGAAGTTGAAAGGTCATAATTTGGCACATGTGGGCCCATTTTGGAAGAAATTAGCATTGACTAATGTGTTAGTCATCCTAAATGAGGTATGAAACTATCCCATCATGAATAAATGAGGCTAATGAGGTCCTTTAGAGGTGTATGGAATGATTTAGTCATCAATCAAGGTTAAATAGTATCTCATTATGACTAGAACCTTTGACTATGTTCAAGCACATAGCCTTAAAATAGATTTATCAATTGAATCACCATGTTAATGCATATGAAATACCTTAATGGTTAATGAAACATTAATTAATCCTCATAACATTCCCTATAATTATTCTTGATAACTTAAGAATGGGTATACCTATGATGGTTGTGTAGGATCAATGTTCCTTTATACCTTTACCAAGTTAGCTTCCCAATTTGCCTTCATTACTATATCCTTATCATGTTGATGACCCTTCAAGGTGGATAAGGACCAACTAGGAACTTTTGAACACCATGACACTACATGACTTAGGCTTGAAAGGAGGTATAAGATCTATACAAACTGATAAGGTAAGTTTGAAACATGACTAAATAGTGGACTAATCAAACACCCCTCTCAACTCATGACTTGACCAACAACCATAGTTTTAAGGATGGATCATGACTCCAAGCTATAAGTTTGGACACTTTATATGTCTAGGACTAAAAAGTGACCAACACTAGTCTAGTTTCATGCTAGGTTTATAGGTCCTACTATAATAGTCTCACCTTAAAACTCACTTGATTGCTCCCATGCCTTATATGCATACTTAAGTAGCTCTATTTAACCTCTTATGATTTTGTGCATCCATATTACTAGGTGAATATGATCTTCAAAGTACAATACTAGGTATCCTATACACAAGCCTTCTCAAACCTCTTGTTAGGTTCAAATACTTGTCAACTTGGCAATGAATATTGAAATACTCTTTTATTCTTATACACCTTACTCACATGGCTTTCATGATATGTAAACAATATCATACCTCTACACATATTACTTCATGCTCACCATGCACATGCTCATGATATGACTATGCTTCTCAATTCACCTTGTATTTGAAGACTAGTACTTCAAAACTTGATTACCTTTAGTTGAAACTTGGCATCAACCTCATAAGAATCATCAGGTTACCTTCAAATTATATCTTAATAGAGATACATTATCATATCATTTTAGACTATTACTATGAGTAATAATGTATAAAATAAGATATCTAAAGATGAAAAATCAATATATGTATTGTAGATATTTTAGAATTTCTATATTAATCTACAAAGTATAGCTAGGAATATTTAAAGCTTTGTTAGAATGTCTTAAGAGTTGCTTGAGTGGATCTTCAGAGCTTTGATGGAATGTCTTTAGAGCTGCTTGGTAGATCTTTGAAGCTTTGATGGAATGCCTTCAGAGCTACTTGGTATATCTTTGAAGCTCAACTAAGGATCTTCATAGATCACTATGTTTTATGCCAAGTATTCATAATAGGCATACAATCTCATACCCCACACACCATACATCTTGACATCAATGACATCAACCTTGACATTAAATGATATCAACCTTGATGTAAATGAAAACTCTTCTCAACAATAAAAACAATGCTCAATAATATCCCCCTTTGACATTTATGGCAAACCATACTGCACATTGATCATCCTTATCTCCCCATACTAGTCTTTCTCCCACTTTGACATAAATGACAAAGTGATGTCTACAATTCCTTTAGGTCACACTCTTAACAACCAAAATACTCAACACATAGAACTATGAGTTTATGAGACATAAAACAAACATTATCCCCTATCTCCATGCATATCTTATTATAATAACTTGCATGTTATTGGAGCTAATGAGCATGATAAGCTCCCCCTCAACAATTGAATTTTTTAATGATTGTTAGGGGTAGGAATTACACCCAATTCTTATCTTAGGTGTTCAAAAGTTACCTTTAGAAGTGGTTTAGTCAAGATGTATGTAATCTAATCATGTGTAGAAACATATTCAAGTTTGACACTTTATTCACTTACCTTCTCTCTTAAAAATTTATACCTAATTGGAAAATGTTTGGTCCTTGGGTGCATGATAGTGTTCTTTGAGATGCTTATAAAACTTGTATTTGCACAATAGATAGGGATAGGACCATCATACTCCACCATTTAGTCTTTTAGGGTCTATCTCATCCATAGTACCTAAGTGTAATATGAAACTACTATAATGTACTCAACCTCAAAAGTAGACAAGGCTACTGATGGTTAATTTTTACTTATCCATGAAACTAGGCACCCACCTCGAAAGAAGGCTCCACCATTGGTACTCTCCCTATCAGCTATACTTCCTACCCAATATGCATCTGTAAAGGCTATCAAATTGAATTCCTTACATCTTAGATAGCATAATCTATAGTCCATAGTCCCTTTGATATACCTAACTATCTTTTTTATTGCTTATAGATGACTCTCCTTTGGATCTACTTAAAACCTTTGCACAAGACCTATTTCTTTTATGATTTTAGGTTGAGAGGTAGTGATATACAACAAACTTCCAATCATTAAGCTGTATGACATCTGATCAACCTTTAAAGACTCATATTCCTTACTTTACATCTTGTGATCATAGGTCTATTAACTACCTTGCAATCCTCCATATCAAATATCTTCAACATCTCTTTTATATACTTGGCTTGTGAGATGAATATACCTTTTTTCAAATTGAGTGATTTACAACCCAAGAAAGAATGATAGCTATCCTAGCATGAACATCTCAATTTATTTCTTTACCACTTTTGAAAAGGCCTTTGTTAGTTTCTCATTGTTTCCACCAAAGATAATGTCATCCACATAGACAACTACTATTATCTAATGGTCATATTCTATCTTGATTTATATATTACTATCTGTAACTCCTCTTTTGAATCCTAGATCTAACAAATACTTGTCCAACTTAGAATTTAAAACTCTAGGAGCTTTCCTTAGACCATATAGAGCCTTCTTTATTCTGTAAACATAGACTCTATCATCTAATAGTGAGAAGCCTTCAGTTTACTCAATGTACACTTCTTTTATATCCCATTCAAAAAAGGAGATTTGACATCCATCTAGTATACCCTCAATCCTTTAAATCTTACATAAGCTAGAAATAATTTTATGGCCTCCAATATTTATACTAGTGTAAAGGTCTCCTCAAAGTCTACCCCTTCAAATTTTTCATATTCCTTGTATACCAATCTAGACTTGTTCTTAGTGACTTCTCCATATTCATTCAACTTGTTTATACACACCAATTTTTTTCCAATGGCATTTGTCTTTAGGCCTAGGAACTAGTTCCCAAGTTTAATTCTTATCTATTTGATCTAACTCCTCATTCATATCACTTATCCATAATTTGTATTTGTTTGATTTTACAATACTCTTAGGTTCAATCTTGGATAATATAGTAACATTCTCTTGATTTAGATTACTTACCAGTCTTCTCTTTATTTACATACCTAAATTCTTATTTCCAATGATTTGAGATTTAGGATAATCTCTTTGAATTTGTCTTAATGGCCCTCTCAAGTATTATCTCTCTTCAACTTCTTCTTCTTCCTCATCAACCTCGATAGTCTCCTCATCATTATTAAATTTTAAATTATCTAAAATATTTTTTGACTCTGAGTGAGATTTCCTTGTCTCATCAATCTTTACATTGGTACTTTCCACTATCTTTTTTATTCTCTTATTATAACATCTGTAGGTTGAGCTCATTTATGAGTATCATAATAGTATGCCTTCATAAAATCTAGAATCAAACTTACCCAAGTCTTCATCATCTCATTTGATGAAACATTTTCTCCCAAACACTCTAAAGTGTTCTAAATTTTTAGGTCTACCCTTCCATAGTTCATAAGGAGTCTTGTTGTCATGAATCCTTATCTATCCTCTATTCAAAATGTAGATAATATTGATTAATACCTATTTCTAATATCCATCAGATAATATATACTCATTCAACATAGTTCTATCCATCTCTTTAAATATCCTATTCTTCCTTTCCACTACCCCATTTTTCTGAGGTGTCCTAGATGCCAATAATTTTCTCCTTATTCTATGAACCTCATAGAAGTCATCAAAATCATTGGACCAAAAATATCCTCCTTTATTAGACATTAGGCACTTGATCTTCCCATTCTTATCATTCTCAAGAAGGACCTTGAATGTCTTGATCTTATGAAGATATGATGAATTCTCTTTCAATAATGCAACCCAAGTCATTCTTGTGTAATCATCAATGAGTATCATGAAGTAGCTATCTCCTTAAATTCTTTAAATTATCATAGGCCCATAAATATTAGTGTGGATTAAATCTAGGGTTTTATGGTAGAGTAATCTTTATACTTGAACCTTATTCTAGTATACTTACCATGTTGACATGCCTTGAAAATTATGTTTGTAGGTTTGAGGATCTTAGGTATGTTCTTCACAAACTTTTTAGTGCTAATTATGACTAGATTATCAAAGTTTAGGTAACCTAGCCTTATGTTCCATATCTAAATTTCATATATCTTTCTCATTAAACATCTCTCCTTATTTATCACATTCAATATATATATATATATATATATATATATATATGTTATTCTTAGTCCTTTTGGCATTGACAATTAGCTTTCCTGATTTGGCTTTCCTTATCTCACACCCTCTATCACGAAAGGTTAGTTTGTGCCCTTGATTACACATTTTACCTACACTAATAAAGTTATGTTTCAAACCTTCCACATACAACACATTTTGGGTCTTTGTATTTCCATTATTCAAACTCAAGATACCATTACCAACTATATTGGTAGTTGTGTTGTCTCCAAACCTCACTATTCCTATAACATTCTTCTTTAATGAGATGAATTTATTTTTGTCTCCTATCATGTGTCTTGATAAACCACTATCTAAATACCATTTCATGCCTTCATCTTGAATGTGAAAGATAATTTGAGATAGTGTAAAATCCTCTTTGGTCTTATGTTCCTCCTTGAAAAATAGTTCATCTTGCTTCTTGAGCTCAATATGATCCATCCTAACTTGCATTGTCTTCCATACTAATGTTTGATCTTTTTGTGCATTATAGGATATTCATATTTAATTTTGAATCTTGTAGGCCTTCCAAATTTATTGAAGTAGAATCTTTCAATGTGTCTTGTAATGTGATATATTTAGCAAACAACATTCTTGTACTTACCATGGTTCCAAGATGACTTATCCTTCATTACATCGGGTTACCTAATTAGTTTTTTCATGTTGATATTATTTACTTGTTATAACTTCACATGATCTCTCTTAAACTTTATCATTTTTTATATTAGTTTCACATGCTTAACCTTAAACTAGTCATACTCAAATTCCTTTGACTTGAACCTTTTGTTGACATATTATAATTAACTATTGAGATCAATGATAGTCTTATTTTGATCCTTCAAACAATCAATGGATCTTATGATCTTAGCTTCAAGGTATAATTTATATTCTCCTTCTTCACTTTTATAATATACTTCTTCATCATACATGTTATCTTCTCCCTATTGATCACAAGACATCTTGTGCTTCTTAGGATCACATTCAAGTTGTTAAAATTGTCACAAAGGACTAGGATCTGATACCAATTGTTGAAAAAATAATGACTAAGAGGGGGTAAATCAGTCTTCAAAAAAATATACAAATTTACCTTATCATTCATGAAATATCAAAACAATATAGTAAACTAGCATCACATTAAGATTCATGAGCATGAGAGAAGAACATAACACATAGAACACTTATTTGAGTGGGAAACCATCATGGGTAAGAAAACCCACTAATGATGAAAATGAAATATTTTCCTATAAGTAAAAATCAATATCTAGTGAATCACCAACTTCAATTGGAGCACCAACCCAAACTAGCCAAACACCTACTTGACTAAGCTTTAGAAAGCACCCACTTACAAGGAGGCACCAAACTCATAGATTACTCAGCACCAACTCAGCCACCTCAAACCTTTGATCACCTTTATAAATATTTTTTATCATACAATATATTATTATCTCCTTATTTATCTCTTTAGACACTTTTATCCTTCTCAAAATTGGTATTTAGCCTTCTTCTCTCAATTAGGTCTCTTGAAGACAAATTGGGTTATTTGACGTTGATTATCATCTAAAATATCCTTTTTATATATTCATGATTATTTATATATACCATAATTATGGTTTATATTACCTCCTTTTACTTTTTTAAAAATATATATCTTTCACTTCAACTCTCATTCATTCTAACTAGTGAATTAGGCCTATTAGGCCTTGTTCTTATATGAAGCTCTTATTCATACACCTATTGGTCACACATACACAATTTTTCACTTATATTTTTAACTAAATAGTAATTATAACATGAAAACAACATTACAATAGGTCATTCATATCATATAATACCAAACCCCCCTTTTAAGCCTTAAGGAGACCTAATTCAATTAGGCCTTCATTAACACATGTTACCCTTTAAACTCTTTGGAACACTCTAAAACTTATAATAAATAATTAAAATATAAAATAATACTTAAATATACCTTATAAAACTTAAATTTATATCCAAAACACATTTTAGGTCCAACCACCACTTGAACCTCTTCTCAAAACACTGTTCATACTAGGTATGTGTATACCCAAAAAAATCTATCTTGAGCAACTAAAGCGTAAGCATAATTTTTTTTTTAAAAGGAAAAAAATAGCACATATACAATATTAATGACCTTAAGGTCATAAAAAACTTCATCATAAACTCTTCTCTACAAGATGCCTACTCTGAATTACCAATTGGCTTCAAAACATAGTCAAGGAAACTAGAAATTATAACACCTGATTAAATATAATAAATGGATTAAAATGAATTAAAATTATATTATAAAATTTATAGAAAAAAATTAAACAAAAATATCATAATCATTATTTTAAACTATTGGTCTTGTAGACTAATTTGTTGACCTTCTCTCTCATAATCTATACTCAACCAGACAAGCCATTTTGGCTTCAATGTTCCAACCTCTTACAAGAAATTAAAATATTATAAAAATAATATATATATATATATATATATATATATATATTAAAAAAATATGTTCATTATATATATCAACTCATGTTATATATTATTTTACCCTTCACTATAACCTACTTACCCAAAACTGCCAGATTACCTCAAAGACTAGTCATGGTGATTTTAAATTTCAACACCTATGTAGACACATTAAAAATATTTTAATTATTTTTTATGATAATATATTGTAATTATATAATTATAATATATGTATATAATATTTTCATATTTAAATATTGGTCTTGGATACTAATATCACAACTTTGCACCTTCACTATCTTATCTACACTAGATAGGTTAACTTATGAGAAACATTTTCATCATATCTAATAACTATAAAAAAATATAACCAAAATTAACATGTATTAAATTTATTTAAAAAAAAATATTCTCTTTTATTCATACATAATCCATGATAACACATCCCTAATCATTTTCTCACTTCTACCTAGTTCTCTCACTATTTGCACCATTCAACCTTTTAGCAATAGGTCAAGTTATATGACCAGTTTAGCACTCTTATTTGATATAACATGATAAAAAAACACCATTTAAATAATATAAAAGTCTCAATATTAAACCTTCATTTATTTAACAAATTTTAATTGGTCAAATCTAATTGTTGTAACAAATCTCTGAGAAACAAGGCCTTTTTTATAGGGTCCATTCACTCTCATAACAAAAAAATAACACTTGGAGATGGATAAGAGAGTTAAATTAATAATAAAATATATAAAATATCCAAACCAATCCATTTTTATCACTTTATAATAATTTATTTCACATTGGGTCACTATTAGGGTTCTTTGAGGGTTTAAACCATCTTATAGTCTTAACGATCATTCATAAAGCTTAGCCCTTATTCCAAAAAAATTTCTTGGAAATTTTAGATAGGAAAATTACACATCTACCATGAATATATTAATTCCTCATGTAGATGCTACATATTCCAAAAACCACTTGAAAAACCTTCTCAAATAGACAACTCTTCATCTTGTGCACTTGAGAGACCTTAAAACACTTTTTCTTGCCTTAACCTTCAATTTTTGACCCAAAAGTTCATGCACATCATTAAAACAACTTTATTAACCTTTATTAATTCTTAAATACTCACACTTTCATTGTAAACTTATCATGATACCCCATCTGGCCACCATCTCTCTTTTTGTTCTCTTAGGAGATTGACCTACAAGTCACATTAGGCCTTGAAACTGACCTTCTATCCACTATCCAAATTATAAAAACATCATATAAATGTCACAAAACCTATTACCATGCTTAAACACTACCATAAATACTTCATATGTCTTGACAATACCTCATAATGCCTCATTAGGTCAATAGGGTCTAGAACTACTCTAGTTGCATGTTAGGTCTATAGGTCCTACCCCTGTAGGCTCACCTTAAAACTAACTTGAGTGATCCAATGACTTATTTCATATTCAATGAACTCTATAAAACCTCTTATGCCTTTATTCATCCATATTACTAGGCCACCATGCTCCTTCATGTACAAGACTAGGCATCTTATGCATAATCCTTCTCAAATCTCTTTTTAGGTTCAAAGACTTGTCAAATTTGGCAACTAATCATGAAACACTTTTTGAGGCTTCTACACCTTGCTCACATCCTTTAATTATCTTTAGAAAATATAAGACCTATATAAATACTTATTCATACTCATGATGCATATGTTCATGATATGACTATGCTTCTCAAGACACCTTGTATTCAAAGCTAGTACTTCAAAAAATGCTTGCATGGACCTAAAAATTGACATTAACCTTAGAATAATCATCAGGTTTCCTTCAAATTCTCTCTCATTAGAGAAACATTATAAAATCATTTTAGACTATTACTATGGATATTAATGTCCAAAATAAGATATCTAATGAGAGAATATATATATATGTATGTATACATACATATGCATACATATATATATATATATATATATATATATATATGTATGCATATGTATGTATACATACATACATACATATATATATATATATGTATGTATGTATGTATGTATGTATGTATGTATGTATGTATAATATATATCATTAGAGTTGCTATATTAATCTATAGAGTATAGCTAGGCATATTTAGAGATTTGTCATAATGTCTTTATAACTACTTAGGTGGGTCTTTAGAGCTTCAATAGAACATCTTTAGAGCTGCTTGGTATATATTTAGAACCTTGATAGAATGTCTTTAAAGATACCTAACAAATCTTTAGATCTTGACTAAGGATCTTTGTATCTCACTATGTTTTATACTGAGTCTTCATATTAGGCATTCAATATCATACCCCACACACCATGCATCTTGGCATCAATGACATCAACCTTGACATGAAATGATATCAACCTTAACATCAATGATAACACTTATCAACAACATAAGTAATGCTCAACAATTTTGGGCTTGTAAATCTTGTAAGACATCTAACATGAACCCTCATTCAATATTTAACCTTCTATTATATGGACCTAACTATATAAATCTAGACAACCTATAAAACACTTTATTTTCTTGAATTTATTTAGGTCTTAGGCATTGGGATGCCATTGGTGGGTAGGAAGGGGGAAATATAAGTCAAAAAACATTTAAAAATGAGTATTATGGCTGGGGGAGTTGAAAATAAACATCTTCCCATGTGTGGGGCCCATTTGATAAGTGGGAAGTGAATTTGAATATTAAAATAGACCCCATATGCACATTAAAATATCCCAAATGACATTAGACTATTAATGATACCCCTTTTAGGACCTATTCAAATGTAATGATCATTAAAACATTCTCTTTTCTAAAGGTTCATAATGCAATATGGTTCATATATAATGTTTGGTAATCAGTTGATGGCTTTAGTGGGGTTATGAAGGCTTGAAAACCACTTTGGAGTGAATATACCATAGATGAAAACCTATTATAAAATTAGACTTCATGTGATGACCTAGACAAGGTCTAAACATACCTATATCATGTTAACAAAGGTCTTTTCATAAGAGGTGTCTCAAAACAACCCTAAAACCATAAGGACTATAAACCTTTACCTTATCAAACTACCTTAACCCTTGCTAAAATACCTTACTTTTATCAAATAGGGTTAAGAACACTCTCTATACCTCACATGACAATTTTACACTCTCTTTCTCACTCAAGTATCATCATGAGGACCTTGTACATCAACCAAAGGAATTAAAATAGGCTTTTACATATGGATTTCCTAAACAAGTTCTAACACATATATGACACCCTAATCAATGTTAAAATGAATTTTAATGAGCATTTGGGAATCATTACAATTATAGACACCATAAATAATATTAGATTCTTATTCATGAATTTTTTTGATTGCATGGGTTGACATTTGGTTTGGGAGGCCAATTTGTCAACACCTTTACTGACTCATAGGTTTGACTAGCCTGTTGGCTAAGAGAATCCACTCACTCTTCATGACAATGACAAGACTCATACATGTCATCATGACTTGAATGGCCACCTTCTTGGACTATCAAATATATTAACACCTCATAACACCCTTAAGGATTGAAAAAAATCACAAGACATAATAAAGATAACCAAGGAAATAACACCTGATACCTAATAACTAACAAGACAAGACACCAAAGAAACAAAGGAAACTAACTACACCACACTTGTGTAGATACACTTATTAAAACAACACAATAAAAGCTATAAATAACTAACCTAAGACCAAATTATTTTCTCCTATAGGATCGAATAGAACCCTTTTTTGACACCATGGCACCATGAGTTCTAATTTTCATGTATTGCTTAGAGTATAATAAGGTATTATTTACTAAATGAGGACTTCCACTTATAGCTAGAGACATTAGCATGTTCATATCCTCTTAGGAGGCCAATCAGATCTCCTGGATTCACCCTATGGTGTATGACTTGGTCATGTGAATCTAACACCCAATCATAGTGATTTCAAACTTGCCTTGTTTGCATCAATAGTCTAATTTCTACCTCAATCATGGGTTTATCCTAATTTGTCATAATTTCATGTATTGATTTTCCTAACAACCTAGCCATTATGCCTTGGCTTGTGTCTTCATTCTACTCTATTTGAGATGGTGTCTTGTAAAGGCCTTTAACCTCTTAATAAGTGTCCAATCATGGCTGCCACATGTCATTATGTCTCTTTGATTCTACTTATGGGACTCAAAAGGATCGACTACCATAGTGTTCTCTTTAAGACCCTTCTTAAGATCCTCATGGGCTAGATGTGTATTATCTAAACTTGAACAAAAGTTCCCAAAGTGTTCCCAAAAGGCAATCTCTTCATGATCAATTACATGAATTTAATTATCATTCTTACCATTCACTAATGAATCATTATGCTAATAAATTATTCCCAAATCATCCACAAATTAATAATAAGGCTCATGATCTACTACAATCTGGTCATCCTCATCTTCCATGAATAATGTAAGCTCATAAATCCACACAAGCTCTAGCTCATCTTATTTTTCTATTTCTAAACCTAAACTATTATTTTTACTGGAGAACTCAACTTGTTATTGTATTCCATCATTCCAAGTTTTCATTTTGAGTTCTTAAATCTCACCTAAGAATTCATGGTAAAATTGTTTCCAAGGATCATCTAACACTTGAAATGATCTTATCTTCAATAATCAATTCAAGTAGATCATTTTGATGATTATCTCCTAGATGAGATGTCATTTATGCTTTTTCTTCATCAACTTCAACATCATACCATTATGACTACTCTACATCATCAAACTTCCATTCATGCTCAAATTATGATCTTTTGAGGTGAATAGGGTTACCAATAGTGATCTCCTCATCATATGTGATTGAAGTATCCTTTTCAAAGTGTTCTTAAAACTCACCTATAGTTGCAACATGATCAATATCTTGAAGGATTATGACCTCATTAATTAGTCTTGACAAATTGTTCCCCATACCTAGATGTTCAAATTTTTCCTTAAATACACTTGGTTCCTCTTTACAAAAGGAGAGGGTGGGAGGGAAATACACCTCATAGCTTTCTTGATAGCTGCTAGAGTGTTCTTCCAACTTAGAGCCTTAGTAATATCAGGTTGATCTTGATATTATTGAAAAGATGGAGAAAGAAAATCATATGAGAGAACTAAATCCTTCTTCCTCCATTATTCAATTACTTTTTCAAACTTTCATGTACCTTAATTCTCATGAATTATTGTATTATGAAGGATAGATGGGGAACTTGGTAAACTTGAGATGTTTCCTGAAATAGCCTTCATACACTTCTCTTTTTTATTTTGAATATTCATAGAAAAGCATTCTCTCTCAAGAATAGGTATTACATAATCTAGGGTTTTATTCCATGAAAGCCTCTAAGTTGAAGTTATCATAGGCTCTTGAGAAGGCATGGGTGGATCTTGAAGGGGATTTAGAACATAAATATGTTAACTAGGGGTAGGAAGATGAGGACAATCTACAATTAAGATGTTTGGTGTATAAGGCTCAAGATGAAACTTGGAGAGTGGTCTAGATCTTATTTTTACTCCTACACCATACCCAACTTATATACTATATAATAAAAATCAAAGGATAAGTATGCACCAATCTTACCCATAAAGTTATTAGACAAACATAGAGCAAAAGAAGGTGGTAAATCTACAACAATAATGTCTTATGTAATTGAGATATTGGGGTAAGCATGAAAGGTAAGATGTAGGTATTTGATGAGGCCAAATGTCCTTTTAGGTTATCCATTCCATTAAAACTAAAATTTTGAAGTAGGTTGATATACCAAATTCAAACTATTAGCTACTACCTTAATAATAAATGAACTACTTATTCTATCATCAAATAAGCAATTATGGACCAAGGAGTCTCCAATAATCACAGAGGTAAGGAATGGAGAAGGGCTATTTACCTTAGCTCTATGTATTGGTTTGAAATGATGTTGTGTTGATGGACAAAGGATTTATGTTCAACATCCTTTTACTTCTTAATACATTCTTTCAATCTATCCATTTCCTTCCTTAACTGCTCAAATTATAAGCTCAATTTATCATCACTTTGCTTAGGTTGGCTAGGAACATCATGATGTTTCCATAATTGATTAGGAGGATAAGAGGGATGTCAAGGAGTTGAATAGGACTCATACGGGGGTAAGGGTTAAGAGGTTGTTGATAAGCATTATAAGGTTGGCATGGGTGATAGGGCTACTAATAAGGAGGTGTATGATATAAGTCTACCCCATAGACATCCATCACACATATTGATATGACTGAAAGTCAAAGTAAAATACTAACAATATTTATCCTTACCCTTGAGATGATGACCTTATGACATCTCTTAGCATGAAATATGATCATTAATCTACTACTAAGGTTCTTGAAGCTCTTTGAGATGACCAAGTACTAAAAGTGAGTGCTCTAGTGCCTGAATATAGTCCCACCAAGCATGTTATAACTATTAACACTCTAGTACACACCCTAGGCCAAGGTTGTTCAGTTCTACCTCCAAGGTTGGGGTAACATGGTAATAACCCAAGGTTGTGGGTAACCTATGGCTGTGCTAGACCTCTAGATTATGGGTATAAATACCCTAGTGCATCTATTATGGATTAAAATCACTAAGACCTACTGATTAGGGTTAAAAGTGATAAAAATAATGCATAAAGGAAACTTATACTACTAGAGGTGATGTACCAATATCATTCATCCACTCAATTTGACCTCAAATAACACTAATGAACTAAACCTAAACTAAAACACTTTTTCCAAGGCTTATATACAATATTAATTCATATTAAGGTCATGGTGGATGGATAAAACTTAGAGTTGATGGATGAAAGGCCTATCTTGCGACACTTCCAACTAGGCTACACTTCAAGTATGATCACCAACCTTTGACACATCATATGACTTACACAAAATAACCTACTAGTATATAAGTATGGAAATGACCTAATAAGGGATAAAGTACACCACTTATACATATCAAAACAATGATATACACATTATATAATAATCATGAAGAAGCTAAAATAGTCTATTAATAGTCCAAGAGGTTTACAAAGTGCAAATCTAGCTAGAATTTCCTCATACCTAGGTGAGGGATCATTATAATGGCCTTAAGGCTTGAACTTATATAATAATAGCTAATAAATGGAGGTAAAATGAAATTAATAAAGTATTAAGGATTAATAATGATCATTATTTACTCCATACTAGTCACAAGCATCCATAAAAATCCTTATTACTACCTTTCATGCATTGATGATCTTCAATGAGTTGTTGGGCATTGAGATGGAGTGGTAGAGGTTGATTGAAACTAGGTTAAAATTATTAAAGGAATTTACACACTCAAATATTATCAATTATTTCTATCTTAGTAGTTACAAGGTGTAAATGATGTGTAATTAGGACTTCATGAGGTGTTGAGTAGCACATCATCCTTTGTGCATGTTGACAAGACTTGAAACTGACTTATCCTTTATAATGGCATTGAGGTATTTTATTACCATCATGATTATAGTTAAAATGTTGTAATTTACCTATATTTACTCATTCAATAGTCCTCTATGCCAATTTTCATATATCTTTATTGACCAAGTAGGCCAATCAGGCCACTAATCCTAGTTACTTGACTGTTGGCTAATTGAGTGGCTATAGACACTAAATAGGACCCTTGGAGTATGTGAATATGTGTTTTTAGGCTTTAATCACTATTTAATATCATTACATATGCCTTTATAATAGTTACATCTTGTAAATTCTTCTTATCTAGGTAATTAGGACACTTCTTCTTAGCATTTATAGACTACCCATTTGGTATAGACCTATAGGAATATTCTCAGGTAGAATTTTGGATGATGAATGATTTAAGAAGGTGAAAAAAGTTTCAATATACCCTATTCCATGATATTCAACTCTCAAAATAACTTTGTACCCTTAAAACATAATAAATCCCTACAAAAACATCACAAAACCCTAAAAAACATGATTTTTATGAGGTCCATACAAATTAATACCATGGATGGCATCTTATCTGAGTGAATTATAAGCTCCAAGTGTCTTCAATACTAATTTAATGGAATTAGGTGCATTTGTTTCCACTTTTCCTCCATTGGGTTTACATTAGGGTTTAAGGAGGGTTTTTTTAATCTAACATCTTAAATATGGTTCATAGAATATGAACCTCTAAACCAAAACTTCTATCCATGAACCTTTATCCCATAGACCCCTTCAAATATCATAAAAATCTTTGGGTCCCATGCATCTTTTGTATGTAGATATGAATAAAAGATGGCATGCCTCGAGCTCTTTTCCAGATAAGTTAAACAAGTTATGGAGTTAGTGATTATTAATAAATATGGCCCCATTAATCCAAGTATTTCCTCTATGGATCTTGATTCTATAGGGTTTCCCAACTTCTCTTAAGAGCCTTAGGTCTGATTCGATCTATGATAAAATATGTGAGTGTTGAAAGCAACATCTCGAGGTGATTGCTTAGGACTCTTTAACTTGAGAGGGGTCTTAAGACCAAAATTAACATTTTTTTTCTTTCATATACCTAAAAAAACTCTCCATAGGGCATGTAATGTATTCTCATACCTCCTCGTAGCCATCAATAGGATATGGATATGTCCCAAGGTGGTGGTGGGGTTTGAATCCTTAAGAATGGCTTTAAGCCTAATGCCCTAGACTGAATCTCCTATAATTGAGTTGATGGTCTTAGGATCATCATGTAACACCTTTCCCACCTATTCCAAACCTTTTAACTTACCTTTATATTCTTAAACTCTAACTTTATTTCCACTCTCTCATGGATCTACCTTCTAAGTCTCACTACCAACCTAATTACTTGATAGTAGTGTCGGGGTCTAGGTGGTTTCTTTCCTTCACTTTACTATTGATGGGATTGGAACTAATTTAATTTTCTTTCTTTATCTAGAAGCATATTTAGGATCATGCCTTCCTTTACTTTATCATATATACACCCTTTATTCCCTTTCCTAGGATTTATGATAAGTCATGCCTATGAAACCCTAAAGGATTGATTAAGCACCTCACTGCCCTCTTAAGGATATTATAATAATGGAGACCCCATCATGTCTTTCACACTACCTTATAATATTTTTAAACCTGAAAATCACCTAAAAACATGTATAAGTCAACTAATTTGCACATACATGTTTAGGCCTAATTAGGCCTAATATGCCTATTTAGATCATTAAGCTTTCATTGCTTCCTAGGGTTAGGTAAATTTAATGGAGATACTAGAAACATTCATAATAAAAGTAAAATACCCTATTTTAAATCTCTCAATAGACACTTCATGTAAGGTTTAATACTCACTTTCTTTCCTAAAGGACCTATCTATAGGTGGCATTTAGGACCTTGACTATGTTTTAGGAGTAATTGATAAGTCTTTCCTTAAATTTATTGAGGTCCTCATCACCATGAAATCCATGTTACATCTCCCTTACTTCCCCCTCATATGTCTTCAAACCTCAGACACCCATGCATGTGCAAATGTGTTTAGTCCATATGCATAGGCATGTTTAGGCATGCTTATATCATTAGGTTCCTTATAACCCCTTAAGACTTAAAATATATCAATGGGAAAAATTAATTCACTTAGGAAATAAGATATATACCCCATTTTTACCTTTGAGCTTCACCCAGATGTAGGATTCGATAATTTAACTTTTACTCTACTTGTAGGTGGTAGCCTTGCATTTTGATTGCATGTAAGTGTTACTAGATGGGTTTGTAATTTCATGAAAACCTTTTTACTTATATCATTCCCATTATTCTTATGAATTTTTTCATATTTTACTCCTCACACACTTCAAAACAACTTAAAAATTACTCTTTTATTCAAACTATAGACACCTAAAATAGACTAGAATTGGATTTTCAATCGAACTTTAAACTGATTCCTACCAACCATTGCAACTTAAGCCCAATAATCATTGAACATCCCAATTTTGATTACACATTATTCATAAAAGATTATAATCATGTAGGTGGTAGCCTTGCATTCTGATTGCATGTAAGTGTGACTAGATGGGTTTTTAATTTCATGAAAACCTTTTTACTTATATCATTCCCATTATACTTATGAATTTTGATTACCTGTAGGTGGTAGCCTTGCATTCTAATTGCATGTAAGTGTGACTAGGTGGGTTTTTAATTTCATGAAAAACTTTTTACTTATATCATTCCCATTATACTTATGAATTTTTTCATATTTTACTCCTCACACACTTCAAAACACCTTAAAAATTGCTCTTTTATTCAAACTATAGACACCTAAAATAGACTAGAATTGGATTTTCAATCAAACTTTAAACCAATTCCTACCAACCATTGCAACTTAAGCCTAATAATCATTAAACATCCCAATTTTGATTACACATTATTCATAAAAGATTATAATCATGTTAATACATCCATAATTAGATTATCATATCTTATGTAATAATAACCTCTCATGGATTCATCCTTTATCACCTTATAGTACCACAATTGTCAATTTGGCCTATGGACCTAGTAAGTGGGGAACTTGTACAATTGAATAAACCATAAAAGAGATAAAATTTTAATCATAATGAATTAAACAATTAAAAAATATTAAATTCTTAGTTGAATTATTCATTTGAAATTAATGAATATCTAAAAAAGAAAATTTAAAATATCCTAGCCTTTCATCATTACCTTTATGAGTTGTCAAGCTCTTTGAAAATATCCTAAATTATCTAATTTTTAGAGCCATGCCTAGTAATTTAAAATCATAATTACTTGAAAACTATTAATTCTACTATAGTTAGTTTTAACTCACCTAGGTTTAGCTTGAACCCATTCCAAGCCTTAACTCACCTTGGGTGGGATTCAATTCCTAAGGATATAAATACAAGTCCGTACCTCTTCATTTATAAACTCTCATAATATAGAGTTATAATTCTAATTTGTAAAGAGACAAGCTTTTTAATAGTGTTATAATTCCAAAATATTAAGCGAAGTAATCACAAGCCACATCAAATCCATGGTGCCAAGGAGAAAATGAGCCAAGAAGCTTCATTTGCTAAAGACTTCTTGATGCACAAGTTAAACAAGCCACTCAACAAAACCATTTGGATCCCCCAAGGAAGGTAAAATATTCATTTTATTTTATGTTTTTGTTGTTATTTCATTTATCATTTGCTATTAACATATCCCTAGTATCTAGGCTAGCAGTGTAAGTGTTAGTGTGTTTATTTGAGTTATATTTATTAAACTTGTGGATCTAGGAATTTGACTCAAGAGAGGATGATTAGTATTGTGTGAGTTCCAAAATAAAATAAAAATTAAAGAAACACACTAACTAGCATAAAATATCTAGACCTCAACATAAGGGAGAGCTTAATTAACAAACATGAATAAAACACATAACTAAATTGCAAAATTAACCTCCTTTACCTTCCTTGGATACTCTAAAATTCTTGTTGTAGTAGCTTGCTCAGCTTGTGCTCATGAAGACCTTGGCAATGAAATCTTGGCTACCTCCATCTCTCTTTAGCACTTATGGCTTGTGGCTTGCCTTAGCTTAGAATCAATTTGACATGGTAAAACTAATTAAAATGGCTTCTTGAAGATATTTTTGCATTATAACTTTACACCAAAATAGCTTAGAAATGATGTTCATGGCCTCTCTATTTATATATTTTTGAGATTGATCAGAATCAACCTAAACTATTCATCTCAAGATTGAGATGTGTGGCTAAAGATTAATCCAATTATCTAATTAAAATTAATAAATAAGCTCATCAATATTTTGGATAGAGGAGCAATTAAGAGGTATGGGGGCGTTGATGAAGCATGGGAGCATGAATCTTGATATTTTTGGCATTTATGGCCTACGGATGTCTTTCCAAAAAATGAGATCACCTGATGATGTATATATTTAATGTTCATTTCTAAAAACAAGTATTCAACAAGTTTCCATGGAATTATTGATTAGGCCTTGATTAGGATTAATTATGTGTTAAGCATGATTAAGCACTTTGTTCACAAATTACTCAAATTAATCAAAATATCTTGTTATTGGTCCAAAATTTAACTTGATTAGAATTGGAAGGCCATGTCAGATGAGTTGGATCCATATTCCCATTTAAGATGTTACCAACATAAAATAACAAAGGCATGTGTCTTGTGTAAGAGATCTGATAGGAAAGAGCAATCCAAAACACTTAGGTGCAAAATTTGGCATTTTGACTCAGAATGATCTGATCAAAGTTAGCTAGTGCATAAATTACATTTCCCCATTTAGGGATACCCTAGCCAAAATTGGCATTTGAATATTTTAGTTTCAACTCATTCAATAAGCTTTAGTATTTTTAGGCCAAACTGTGCATTTTGGGGTGGAAATTGTTTAAAAGCCTAATTGGGGGTTATCAGTGACCATTTTTAGGTGTCTATAGTTTTCCCCTATTTGGTAAGATGTTTCAAACCATAGGTAAAAAAATGTATTCTAAAATAATGAGAGATGGTCTATATGCCAAGAAGAAAATGATGACTAAATAATAAAGCTTCAAATGGTTTTGAGAAGCCTATGATGATGCCCCCTTGATGGAGTGGCTATCACATTTGTTGATGGGTGGTCCCTTGAAAAGAAACAAGAAGAAAGGTGGAATTAACCCATGGTTGAGATTAATATAAATGATAAAATGCTTGCATGCATTGATGTAAAAAAGATATTGATTTTCCCAAAGGTGGTTATAATCAAGAATAAAAGTCAAAATAATGATTTTCCCATAGGTGGTTATAATCATTAAGATGACCTAGATTGGCTAAAGATGATTGTACCCCAGTTAAGGCTGATTAGCAAACATAACTCAAGGATATAACCTAAAATATAGATTAAAGATAAGCAGGTGCAAAGTGATTAAATAGATTAATAGAATAATGAGATTGATCATTATAAATGATTCAATTGTACCTACAAATGAGGAGATGCTCATACTTGTTAGAAACAATACAACTATAATGGCTAATGGGTTAATTTGATCAAGGGTGGGATGCAAGGATTTGACAAAGTACCCAGGAGAAAAATTCTATGCTCTATTGATTTTAGACCTTCTTAAAGCTAATTTTTACTATAGCATGTGACAATAGGCTTCATGATAGAATACCATGAAGACCTGGCCAAAATATGCATAAGGATTGACTCTCTATCTAATAAGCACTCAAAAATAGTAAACCAATGATAAAAACCATGATGACAATATTAATGGATGAATATGGATGGACTCAAGAATAATGTGCTCAAGGAATAATCTAATGAATGCATATATACTGAGTCAAGGAAATAGTGCTAGAAACAAAAAAATAGGCAAGAAAACAAACAAATAAACAAATAAAAAATAAACAAACAAACAACGTGAAATAAATAAACAAATAGAAAGCCTAAAAGCAAAAGTAAATAAAACATCCTAATAATGATAATTCCCCAATAAGGTGGATCAAGGATAATTGACTAAGCTTATAGATGATAAATGCTTTTGGATTTTGAAATATTAATAATGTTTTGGCATTTTGAGGTATCTTAACTTTTTAGAGAATGACAAGATACTTGCTCTCAAAATGGTGAGAACATTTGGCTTAGGTTACTTGTAAAATAATGAGAGCATATGAAAATGGGGACTAAGGTGACCTCAACATGAATTGAGCACAAGACACATAATCCTAAAATGACCTAAAGTCATAGTAATTGCATCCACACAAAAGGTGAGGAAAAACCAACTAGGTCCCAACAAGTTCTCAAATCTGGCATATGGCTAGTCAAATGAAAATAGTAATGGCAAGGTGATGTAGTAATGCATGGTAAACAAGTGTTTTCCATAATTTTCCCATGGGTGATTTTAACTAGGATACAACAACATAGGTCAATGATACTAATTTTCTCATAGGTGGTTATAATTAGTAACAAGACTAGTGAGACACTGATTTGCCCATAGGTGGTTATAATCAAGTTCACATAAAAAAACTTGATATGATGAAATATATCTTTCCAGATCAACTACCACACTAATTTCATAGAATATCATTGTAAACATAGATTGGATTGATTTTATAAAATTGATTAGAATCATCTCGTAAAAGGTGTGGAAGAACCAAACGAACCAAGATCAAAATAGGATTGGATAGGATGACTAAAAATAGGCTTTGGTCTAGATATGAATGGAATAATAGGATGTATAAAATGGTAAGAGGGTTTTCCCATAGGTGATAGGGTAAATGGAATGATACATGATAATGGAAAAAGTATATGTAACAGTGGCAAAGGCATGGCAATGTGAAATGATATGGTACATATTTTTGGCCTGGGTGTGGTTTTTGATTCTATTATTCCTATTGATGGGGAGATGCACATCCTAATAAATAAATGATACAAATAAAATTCTTGATCATGTTAATTTCTATCCCACACCTCATTTGAATAGATACTCTATACAAAATTTATTATAGATTTGGTTGTCAAAAGTGCTTTTATGATCTTTATTGGGCATTGATTTTGACTCATTCAAACTTTGAGACAAGGTAACCTTATAGCCTCTACAAAGGAAAGTTTGGCAATGGATGGTAAACAAGGAAAAATAATAGATGGTAGGTTTGATTGTGAAATGGAATGAAAAATGATAATGGAAGTGGAATGGTTTGGAAATAAATGAAGATCAAGATGTTTAGTCACACATAATGTTTTTAATGTCAATTTCAATATAAATTTGGTTATGGTGGGGCTGAAGACTTGTTCTCTCAATAAGACCACTAGATTTTTTGTTGTTTGATCTTGAGAGTAGCTACCATCTGATTAGGCTCTAGATTAGAAGCTATTTTGATTTTTTCTTCAAGTAGTGAAGAATTTTTGTGCTCAGCTATTGGTGCCTCAAAGAGGTTTTCACCAATGAAGTTATCTTGATTGTAATATAGTTACTTTGATAAGGTTTCGCTAAGGAATGTTGAATTTCAATTTTTATTGCCTTTTAGTGATTATGAAAAAGTTTCACTAGAAGATGCTAAGTTTTGACTTTGATCATCCCCTAGCACCTCTAAAAAAAGTTTCACTCAAAGAGTATTCTTTTGCTATATGAATGTGGTCTTGGCCTCATTACCCTTCTTCAACTACTATGCCACCATGGATGCAGTTCAACAAAGTTTGATTCTATCAATCCCATTCAACACTTGTGGGAGATGGAATGTCAATGATATGGCTATTTTGGTTTATGGTAATGGCCTATGGAATGATAATGGAATGGTGAGAGGCTACACAATCCTCATAGAATATACTAGGATAACTTGCGTCAAAGCTGAAGTAATCATCCTCAAAAATTGTATAAGGATTACAAATATATTCAAACTAATATTTGAGGCATGCATAACTAATATTCTAATAACCATGAATATATTTTTCTTCTAAATCTAATTCTAACTCAAGGGACTTTGAATCTGATGTTGAGACTGATATTGATTCAGATTTTGATTTTAATGCTAAATTTGATGTTGATCCATGATTAAAACCTAACTTTAACTTTGATTCTTCATTTTATGGGTACTCTATTATAGTGATGTCTTATTTAATATTTGGTTTTGGATAATTAAGGACCTATGATGGGATAATGGGCTCCACAAAAACTAGTTTGTCAAAGTGAGACTCTTTTAGGATGGGAAATAACTCAAGAAACAACTCCTTAGAGACTAGATTGTTAATACAAGGATCTTTAAAAATAGGCACATGGTCAAGGTGATGATTTTGACAAAGGTGATTATAATCATTTAAGAAGTGACTTGACAAAGACTGGCTTGTAAGTGTGAGATTCCTCGATAACTAGTATAGGATCAATAGGTGATTCATCATAGGTTAACTTATCATAAGTGGTTGGTTCAAAAAAAAACATCTTGGATTGGTTGGTTCTCTTGGATTTGGTTTCCAATGAGTTAGAAAATACTAGTTTTGAACATAGCTTGGTCTTTGAAGGATTGGATCGGTTGAGGTTTAGATGAGATTGGTTCTAGATGAGGAAAGAATTGTGGTTGGATAATGGTAGGGCATTGTGAAGCATGATTGCTTGCATGAGGTAAAAGACAAAGTCATGAGATGGTAACAATAGGATAGTGTGGAGTATGATTACTCACACAAGCCAAAGGACTAGGTCCTAGAATGATGAAGGGTCATTGTGGAGCTTGGTTACTCACACAATCCAAAAGATTAGGTTTAGGAATGGTAATGGTACTCCTTAGATACTTTAGTATTGGAATAGAAAAGGTACGATGTGGTGGAGCCTAATTATTCACATAAGTCAAAGCATCCAAGTCTTCCTCATAAACCATATCATCCCAGTCATGAGTTATCTCATAAGCTAGTTCTTGACTGTGTTCCATGTACTGATTATTGCAAAGAGGGTATGGATTTGTATCTCAAACAACATTATCTATAGTTGGGCCTTCAAATTATTCCTCACAAGCATCTTCATACCAATCAAGGTCTTGAGTTGGATCATATATTATTTCAAGAAATTGTTCCCATGAATGATTAATATGAGACAGATATAAATCTATCTCACAAATCATATTAGCATCATTGGCATATTGACTAAATCCATAAAGACATTTTGTGCAACTATTCTATCATAAGTTGCATTTTAAGTGACTCCACCATAAGTGCAGTAATACATATTTATGTAAATGATGAAAGCTCCAAAAAAAAAGGCTTAGATTTCCATAAACTTTGAAAAACTATTTCCAAAGGACAAATGGTTCAAGCTTGGTCTAACTTGGTCAAAGGGGTGGTGTTGTATCTCTAATGTGGTTTGAAAGTGGAGTTGTATCTATAAAATGGTTTGTGCTAAGACTTGGCATAAAATAGTCTAACATCAAATGTCGAATGTTAAATGTCATATGCAAAAAAGGTCAAGCATCTAAATAAAAATTGTCATGTCAAAGGTCTAGGTCAAAGTGTTCCAAACAAGGTCTAAACTAGGAAAGGGAAAAGTTGAGTTACTAGGTCTTTTGTCCAAACGCAGAGTCAAAAGCAAGGCTTAAACAAATACACATGATGTGATTTGATTTAATATAACAAGTTTGGAAACAACTTTGACATAAACCCAACATATGGAATCAAACATAAACATGATCAATTGACATAAGGCATAAGAAAAAAGGCTCTTTGAAGAAAGACTATGTTTTCCCAAATAAAGGCATAAACAATGATAAGGATAGGCATTAAATAAATAAACCATCAATAGTTTTTAATTTTGGGTAATCAATTAACTAAAGTTATGTAGCCTAAAAGAGAAAGATCAATGTATCAGCCCCACAAATTAAGGCCTAAACAAAAATGAAACAATGTTTGAATCCAAACTTGATAAGGTTAAATGAAAACTCGACATTGAAAACTAGGATTTGACCAAAAAATCTAAACAAGATTGGACAGCATGATTACATAAGACAAAGGTCCAAATGGTATACACAAAATGGTTTGAAAAAAAATGGTTTTTGATATAAGGAAAATAAGTTTTGAAACAAATTGAGCATCCTAACAGTGTAAGCATGCTTGAATGATGTGATCTATGTTATGTTTCAAAGACTCAAAAAGGCTCAAAATGTTTTGACATGATTTGGTTAGCATAACACTACCCTCTGCAACTCAAATGACACACACACAAACAAGTTTAGTTAAATTTTCAAGGCACAAGTGTGGTGTAAAATGGCTAGCATAATGCCTCTTTAGACAAAAGAGTGATGTATATACAAATTGGTTTTGATATGGCTTATGAACAAACAAACAAGTTTTAGTCTCAAAACATACAAAGTAAAAATGACCAAAGTACACTAAGTATAATCATCTAAATCATAGCAAGGGTATGGAAAAATGGGGTTGACTAAAACTAGCAAAGTTTCGATCATTCTAAGGGAATCAATTACACAATTAATTTATTAGGTGACCATAGTATTAGCTAGTTGTAAAAAGGTCTAGTCCTTTTTACAACCACTACATCTATATGTTCACTCAATGTAGTGTGATGTCCAAATCAAAATACATCCCATGTGCAAATCTAATTAGGAGCAAGTGAAGTCAATGGTGGGAGATGAAACCCTGGGTCAAAGCTTCCCTAAATAAATAATGGGAGGCAATGACGTCCCCCTCGTAAGCCAAGTTTGCATGAAAAGCAAAGACTAAGAGAAAGACTTTAGGGTCATTTTCAATGTCACACAAAATTTGACAAGTTTTTGAGTAGTGATTTAGATGACATTATTTCTAAGACTTAGAGTAGGCTACTTGTAATAGGAATGGCACTTTTAATTCCAAGGGTTCCCTAAAGGGGACAAATGGAAGAGCATACATGCAACATCCCTCTTTTTGCCAAACAAAAAATTAATCTAAAAAACTAAGTAAATACAAAAATCTTTGAAAAGGTTAGCTCATTTTTAAACCCAAAGATAAAGTGAGGTGGTGTTCATTTGACCCCTTTGGTCTTAGTTGTAAACTTTGAAAACATTCACCATGAACATAAAAAAAATGTTTTTTATTAAACACCAAAACAAGGTTCCTAATCAAATTTTAAGCATACAAAAGGTGATCTAAAACATATTCTTATAAAATTTCAAGCTTGGTCCTATAGAAAAAATTTTAGCATGTCCTTTAGCCTTGAATCTCTTTTGGGTTTGAAACAATGAACTTTAGAAAAAGAGCTCTCAGGTTTATGTTTTAAAAAAAACACAGTGAATGTCATTGATTTATATAACTGACAACAGTTGCATTTTCTAACCAATGTCAATTATCCAACCAACATAGGTTATACCAACATGATTGATGATAGGTATATAATTGATGTTGGTTTTGCTAATCAATGTCGGCTAAGATATACAATTGATGTCAGTCTTACTTGCTAACGTTAGTTATTATGTAAAACTATGGCAAATAAAAGTGGAAAAATTAAGTTAGAAAATCAATTTGTAAGAGTTTTAAGGGTCCAAATAAATATTTTAAAGTTTTAAAATGATCTTCTTCAGGTGTGAGAAGCATCTAGTCCCACTGAACGTTCCATATGTGGATCTAGGAAATTGACTCAAGAGAGGATGGTTAGTATTATGTTAGTTCCAAAATGAAAATAAAATGAAAGAAACACACTAAATAGCATAACATCTCTAGGCCTAGACACTAAGGAGAGCTTAGTTAACAAACATGAATAAAACACATAATTAAAATGCAAAATAAACCTTGTTTACCTTCCTTGGATGCTCCAAAATGCTTGTTGTAGTGGCTTGCCCAGCTTGTACTCATGAAGTCCTTGGCAATAGAAGTTTGGCTACCTCTATCTCTCCTTGGCACCTTTTCCTTATGGCCTGGCTTGGTTTGGAATCAATTTGGCATGGTAACACTAATTGCAATGGCTTCTTGAAGATATTTGTGCATTATAACTTTGCATCAATATAGCTTAGAAATGATGTTCATGGCCTCTCTATTTATAGATTTTTGAGATTGATCAGAATCAACATGAATCATCCATCTCAAGATTTAGATGTGTGTCTAAGGATTAATTCAATTATGTAATTAAAATCCATAAATAGAATCATCAATATTTTAGATAGAGGAGCAATTAAGAGGCATGGAGGGCTTTGACGAGGCATGAATCTTGATATTTGTGCCATTTATGGCCTAGGGATGCTTTCTCAATAAATGAGGTCACCTAATGATGTAGATATTCAATATTCATTTCTAAAAACAATTATTCAACAATATTTCATGGAATTATTGATTTGGATTAATTAGTTCTTAAGAATGATTAAGCACTTTGTGCAAAAATTACTCAAATTGATCAGAATGTCTTGTTATTAGTCTAAAATTTGACTGGATTAGAATTAAAAGGTGATGTTAGATATGTTGGATCTATATTCCCATTTAGGTTACCAAAAATAAATAATAGAGGTATGTGTCTTGTGTAAGATATTTGATAGGAAAGGGAAATCTATAGCACCCAAGTGCAAAATTTGTCATTTTGACTTAAAATGATCTGATCAAAGTTAGTTGGCCCATAAATTACATTAACCCATTTAGGGATACCTTGGCCAAAATTGGCATTTGAATATGTTAGTTTTAAATCATTAAATAAGCTTTAGCATTTTTAGGCCAAATTGTGTATTTTGGGTGAAAATTGGTCAAAATCTTGATTGGGGTTATCGGTGGCTAGTTTTAGGTGTCTATAGAGCTAACACTATACTAATCTCCTTTTTTGGATTACTATGATCACAAATGGCATGTTTGGTTAGACATGAGGCCTCCCATATAATCAAAGAGCTTAATATATAACTCTTAATTTTGCTAATGAATGCCTAAGAATCTTCAAAATTTGAGTTTTAACTTTATTTTTAATGTATTCTATTTTTATCAACACATAGGTTACATAGAGAATGACATTGATTCTCAAAGACCTATGTTGATCCTACCATAATTGATGTTGACACCTATGTAAGAATTAAGCATGGTAGAAGTGTGCTTAATGGGTTTTCCTTGAGTTTTTTGTTTTTATTTTGTGTCTAAGAGCTTGAATATTGTTTGACTAACTATTTGCCTATAAGATCTAGTGTTATTTGTTGGTTTTAAATTAATTTGGCTAACAATCATTTTTGTGAAAAATCATATTCTATTTTCCTTTTTCTTATTAACCAAAATTGATCTTTGTCAAATGATTTTGACCCTTCTATGCATAACAATGTCGATTTATTTAGATCAACATCAATCCCTACATGGATTGACATTGATCTCTGAGATAGAAAAATATAGAAACCCGAGAGCAAAAATTTGAAATGTTATTTTCTCATTGAATTTTAAGCATATAATTAGGCAAAAACCCTATGACTATTACAAGTCATAAGGCAAAAAAGATCAAGTTTTAATATGGTTAAATCTTGCACACTTTATCTTTGGTGTTTAAAATGAACTTAGTTCTTTTTTCATGCCTTAGTTATTTCTAAAGTTTTTTTTAAGTTTTTTAACAAGTTTGAAGGGTCTTAAACTTCATATCACATCTTATTTTGGTGATTAAAATGAACTCTCACACTAAAATAATTCTTTTAAGAATTTCATTTTTATTGATTATTTGTTGAAGTTATTTATTTTAGAAAAATTATTGATGTGGGTATGCTCTCCCCATCCCCTTTAAGAAACTCAAGTTACAAAAAGTGATAATTATTTGCCTCAATAACTTTAGTCTAAAAACATGAAAACAAAGTCACTAAGGCCCTCCTCAAATATAGATAGTTTGGGTGATCTAAATGTGAACATAAAGTCTTTTTAATTGGCTTTTACTTTCATTTATTTTAGCTTGTGAGAGGGAGTTCATCACCTTTTCATAGGTTTTATAGGGAAGCATTGACCCAAGAATTCATCTCCTTCCATCATTTCAACCCCACTCCATGGTGGAGTATATAAATTGAGGGTGACCCATTGGGATGATTTTTTCCAATAGTTAAAACAAGTTCCATTAGTGGTACTCCATCTCAGATTCTAGGGGCAACTCGAACATTGCACTATATTGAGCAAGTGATGGGTGTAGTGGATGTGAAAAGGACAAGACCTTTTCACAACAAGTTTATTGATGTGTATCCATTTAAAATGAGCATATATTATGTTATCCACACTTAGGATCATTTATAAATGCACAAAAATTGATAGATTAGAATAACCCCACTTATCATAGACATATTGTTGATGGAGGTCGAGTAGCCTAAAGTTCTATGTCATAGTACAAAATCTTGGGAAAAGAGGGGGCCTAAAAACCCTACTTTTCATGTTATTTTAATTTTGGATTAAAACTTAAAATCCTCCCAAGAGTGAGTATATTAATGGAATTTGATAGTACTATGCAACATTACTAGTTTAAGATTTAATATATTACACTTAGGTGTTTGAGTCATTTCATCCTTTTCTCACATGGCTTTTAGAGTCTAAACTATGTATTTGTCCTCCCACATCCAAATGAGTCTTGTTTTATACCTCACTCAATTTTTTGAGGAGGTATTATGCCATTCATTTGACACCATACCTTTTCCTTAGACTTTTAATAAATCATTGTGTGTGTGTCATTTGATCGAAAAGGGTGTCATTATGTTGCCCAATTCATTTTGAGTCTTGTGCCTTTGAATCATGAAACAAACTTTTAATCATATATTTAAAAAATAGTAGAATCATTATGGTATTCAAATTGTTTCATAGACTTGTTACCTAGTGCCCAAGTTCCAATTTTAGAACCAAAGTCATGCGTGTCTTTTGGATATACACCTAGTGTTGTTATACTATTCATTCTTATATTGCTTATTGCCTATTTTAAGAAGCCTAGTTTCCTAAGTTGATTTTTTAATTAACCTTGATAAGTTCAAAACAAAAAATTGATTAATTTATGACTATTCCTTGTGTAATTTTGGCCTAGACATTGGTCTTTCTCTTTTGGGTTGTGTAACTTAGGTTGAATAATTATTCAAATTTGAAAAATATTGTTTGTGCCTAGATTTAGGAGAAATCTCCTATCTCCATATGCCTAGTATTTCATGCCTTATGCCAATTGACCAAGTTCATGTTTAAATTCAAATGTATAGTTTATTCCAAATTATTTTAGATTTGTTAGATTAAATTTCTCACCTTGTTTTATTTTAAAGTCTAGCTTTTGTGCCTTTTCCAAAAGACCTAGCATATGCCCATTTTGAGCCTAGCTTGTGTGCCTTGTTTTGCCAAAATACCTAGAAACTTTTGTTTTCTTAGATTAGACTTATTTGGAACACTTTGAACCCTGAGTTTGGCATTCTAATTTTATTTCATCCACTTGACCTTTTGTGTAAGACAACTGATGTTAGACATTTAACATTAGACTATTTTGTACCAAGTTTTAGCATATACCTTTTGGAGATACATCTCCATTCCTTTTACCAAATTAGACTAAGTTAGAACCATTTATCTTTTTACACATTGTTTTTTAAAGTTTATAAAACTTTAGAACTTTTTGTAAAATAGTCACCATTGATTTGAATATGTCTCATTATACTCATATCAAATCCATGTATAATATAAGATATGATAATGTGGTCACACAAGATGACTTTGTTCAAGGCCCTTATAGTGATGATGTATTTTATGATATATATCCCTCTCTTCCTTACAATACTCAAACTAGGGAATAAAAACAAGATACTCTAGCCCACTAGTTGGTCAACACACCTCCATATTCAAAAATGGACCAAGAATAAGCATCACATTACCTAGCTAGCATACCTTAGGTTATATACCAAACTCAATAATAACTATACTATGTTATGATGCCATTGACGTACAATCCCTACTTTTTTTATCATCACTTGATTGCAAATAAGGATGAAGTTTTAATCATATCTATACATGTAGGATCCAATTTTCAAGTAGACTCCCCCAAAAAAAAATTTCTAAGTCTAGTTAGAGTGCCTCTTAACATGCCTTATAATTAAAACATTGAATATGACTCTTTTATTAATCCTCAAGTGTTCATGTTGATGACACATCAGGATTAATGTATGCTTATCATAGGAAAGGGCCTCATAGAGGACCATTTTATATAGACGTATATAACATATCAAACTTATTTGAACTTATGACATAATTTCAATAACATGACCATGTCAAATGCTCCACTTATTAATCTAGCTTCAATAACATGACCATGTCAAATTCTCCACTTATCAATCTAACTTATTCAATAGGAATTTTAATTGAATTGATAAGCCAAGAAAATTTGGGTATAGACCCATTCACACAAAGTAATTTAGTTGGTGACATGTTCAATGACCCATCTATTGAATAAGTGTCTACTAATTCTCATATAAATATGCCAAACATAGTGGATAACACATAAGTGTCATCTAATTTGGGTCAAAGTAGTGTAACTCAGAAAATAACTAGTCCACAAAATGTGCTTTTAGCTAACACCATGAGTGGTTCATAATAGCATGGGGTAGGGAATTATACCTCCAAACCACAACAAGCTACCTCTAATCTCCAATTAGTTACTTCTTAAAACACACAACTACAAGAATTAAGTAGTCAAACAACAAATAGTGCCTTGTCTCAACCAAACACGATGAATGTTACTCCACCACAATAAGTGATGACTAACATTCCAAAATAATAGCCATAATCCAATTTACCAACACAGCTAAGATAAAACATTCTACCACCTCAATAAGGGTAACTAATGTTCTACCTTATCAAGTAGTGACAATATACCTCTTTAGTCACAAACTAGCATGCCTTCATAAAAATTATATAATCAATAATGTATGTTTATTGGTTAGCAAAAAATGTCAAACAATCAATAAGTGTTTGCTTCAAAACAAGTGTTTATAAAACCAAGAGGTTCTACTATTCCACAAATATTGATTAGGCAATAAATGATTGTTATTCCAAATGTGCCATAAATCTAATGATAGGAACTTATTTCATAAGTTACCTTTATTCATCCTAGATTGATTAGTTATTAGCAACTCCCTATTTAACCTTAGTATTCATAATAATTCTCTTAAGGCCAAATCCTTCCATCTCAACCATAATTCCCCCAAAACCAAGCCTTTACATTAAATGCCAACCAGAATATCATAACATAATTCATGTAATTATAATAATCACATCCTAATCTATGAATGCATATTCTTGGTCAATTCCCTAACCAAACCAAAATTTGGTAGCAAACCATGATTCCATTATACCCTAGTCAAAGTAATCCACTTTTGACAACCCAACCTCCACCTCAAGCTAATGTTCCATCCATTTTCCTACCATAAGAATTACATCAACTGAAGGATGTAATTGTCATCATCCAAGCCAAGAAATAGACTAAGTTTTTAAAGTTGGATGACTTGTGTTCCTACCAATTCAATATGGAGTATCTTAAAATACCATTTCCTCTAGGGTATGAACCACCAAAGTTTAAAAAATATAAGGGTAAAAGAGACCATAAATCCCATTTAATAAAAAAATTTGTTATTTTTTATCTAGTGGCTTATAGTGACATATACCTCCTACTATTGTTTTCTTAGAGTCCCATAAGATAGGATTTGGAGTGGTTCCTAAAATTACCAAATAACTCAGTATCAAATTTTTATGACCTTTCAAATAAGTTTATGTAATATTTCTCCTACAATCTCAAGCATGAGATTTCATTGGTAGATTTAAATTAATCCAAACATAAGGCCAATGAAAGGTTTAAAAGATATATACAGTGATGGAGGTCACTTTATATCCAATTCACCCACATTTTACCAAATAAGTAGTTGTGGTTACCAAGAATTTTCAAAGTGAGATATCTTACCATCTAGAGCTATAGTGTGTACACACTTTTAAGAAAATCATTGATAAAGGTTTGCTAATTTAAAAGGCCCTTATTAACAAAGGGACCATCAAAATTACCTTGTTAAATCAAAACTAGAATCAAAACCAAGGAAATAACCAAAATAAAAACCATACCTAAGTCTAAATTTAAGAATTAACACCAACCCAAGCCAACAATTATGAAAACTCTAAGTAGTTTAATCTCAATAAAAATGGTTTTAGGAATGGAGTAAATAAGTCATGACATGTAAAAATGGTGCAAGCATCATATACTTAGCCAACACTAAAAATACAAATTACTCCTTACCAACAACCTATTCAGTAAGTGCAACCTACATAGTATCCTGGACCAACTCAACAAACCTAGTAACCATTATGTTTGCAAACCCCTCTAAGGGAAAATGGGCATACTCACTGAGTTTTCATCAACCTTGGAGAGCCTTATTAGAATAATTATTATTTATGTACCCTTAATACATTAAATTACATTGGTTAAATAATAATATATTTTATTATTTATCATGAGTTTATCTTCATGTAAATAAATAATAATATATATTAAATGACCTTTAAAGAGGTTGGACCCATTAATGTGGTGGTTGAAAAAAATCATTTATAATGGGTAGATTATATTGCCTATATAATAAAGAGTTAATATTTTAATAAAAAATAAAAATAAAAATTAGATAGAAAAATATTAAACATAAGACATAAGTTAGTGCTTAGTGGATGAGTTGTAATTCACCAATTTTCCATGCAAGCACATGGTGGGCCCATGTGTGTTGACTTATATTTTCCAAAAAGGATTAAAAATATTTAATTTTTTTCTTTATACAATCATGAGATATTTATTTTACATGCATTTAATATTTTTATTTTAAAAAAATCAAAATAAATTAAATCATGTAGCTTGCATGTGAAGTCTTGTATTGTATAAAGGGAAGTTTACTAGTATTTTTTTGGAAAATATTTATAGATCTAAGGTCCTCAAATTAAATAGAAATCTCTATATATTTCTTTTAATCAAAATTAATTATTTGTTTTTAAAATAATTAGTTAAAAATTTTGGTTATTAGTCATACAAAATCTCACGTGTAAAGCTTACAACACTTTTGACACCTTTGATTTGTCATATTCTTTGTCAAAGATGGTCATGTGTGTTTCTCTACATTTTTGCTAATTACATTCAGAAGAAAGAAGAAACTAAAGTTAAGAGTCAGGGGTTTGATTGATACCCGAATTAAGTTGTGCACTGTATCCAAGCATTGTAGGAGCTCCTCTTTGGCTGTGAAGGAAGACACCTGTAGATAAGAAAGAAACTCAAACAAAGAGAATGTTAGATAAAGATATGGTGGACTGCCAAGCTACATGCTCGGTCCCGGAAGCGTAAAGACTTCCTTAAGGGATGACAGTCCACTATTTAACAAAAAGAGTGTTGTATAAAAAGAAATGGTGAAAGACTAAGAAAGAGAAATAAAGATAACTCATACCTATTCTCTACAATCAGTCTGTCATAGTCACCGACGTCGGTAGTCTTGCTAAGGTCAATTTGTCAATGATGCCAACATTGGTTATGCTGCCAATGTTGATAGGGGCAATGGGCCTTAGACGGGTTTCAGAGTTATGTCTATGGTCAACAGAAGAGTCTGGAAGCTTAAAGGTTTGTGCAGGGTTGTAGGACAGTGAATAGGGTCTGAGAAGGGGCAAAGGTGAGGGATAGGTGTGAGAAGAGGTATGAATAAGAGGAAGGATTTTCAGCCTTTCTATGAAAGAATTTGGGTCTAGTTGATAGTATTTAGAAATAGTAAATAGAAACTAATTATTGATGTATTCTAAATTACTGAAATGAGAGGCAAAATAATACTTAGCTTTTTGGAGAAGACCCAAGGGTGTCAGGATGCTTATTCCTGTGGCTGATGTCAAAGACCTCATACAATGTTTTTAATCCAATGTCTGGAGTGACTTTTGCAAAGTTTCTATAGCCTGGAGAGCGATAGTCAAATTTTGATGCTTGGTCTCAGAGTGTGTGCCTTGATATGCAAGAATCAAGGGCACAGAGAGAGAGAGAAAGAGAGGCTAACTCAATGTTAGAAATTAGTTTATGTAATCGACGTCAGTGATACCGCTAGCATCGGTTGATAGTTGACTGACATTGGTAAATAGAGAATGGGTAAATTTCCCATTCCTCCATCTTCCAAGTGCATTTGCCATTGAAGAATGGTCAAAAGATGGGTTTATTAGGCACAAGAGTTAGTTAGGAGGTTAGGGTGGAGTGAGAATAGGTCATGGGTGACTCATAGGGTGAGAAATGGTCTAAGGGCAAGGTGTCCAAGGTGAGGTGTCCAAGGTGAGGTGTCTAGGGTGATGTCATTAATTTAAAATAAGTAATTTATTTTAAGTTAATAAAGTGTGTAAATGTTTAGAAGTGGACCAAGGGGGGTCGACACAATATTGGTGTCTACATTTGCCTCTTTTTGTCTTGTTGGTTGTTCTGACAAACTACAAGACAAAAATAGGAGTAAGTTGCCCCAAGTATGGGATAAGGTATTCCTCCTCAAAGTGAGAATCGAGAGAAGGGAACCTGATATCGGGTGCCAATTTGATAGGTAGTGGATGAGTATGGTGAAGTTGGAGTGTGAACGCTACAATAGTTGAGATTGTGTGTATACCACTTCACGTGATAGGTAGGTCAAATTGTTGCAAGCAAGGTCAAGGAGCACTAAAATCAAATTAACTAGTCCCTAGCTTATTAGTGGTAGTTGATTGGTTTAAATGATCAAAGTTGTAGCTCTAATTGTTGAAGAGGACTAAAATCAAACTAACAGGTCCCCAACTTTTTAGTCATAGCTGATTGGGTTAGATCGATCAAAGTTGTAGCTCTAATGGTCATCATGTTCCAAGTATCCAAGCTAGGAAGTGCTCTTGGTAAACTCAAAAATGTCACAAATATTGGGGATCAACTTGGTCGTGATCTAATAATAAATGTGAGGGTCATAATGTGGGGTACGTATAATTTGCTAACTATTCGTGAGGTAGCATATATGCAATCAAAACAACCAATGCAAAATTGTCTCGAAAGTTGCCATGGTCTAAAGAGATAGTCACAATCTCCAAGGTCGTTGGTTGAGTTAGGCTGAGATATAAGTGATCTCAAGTGTTGTTTGTTGTGGTTAGGGAGATGTATATGATCTTTAATGTGCCCCATGAGAAGTTTAAAGTGACTTCTACAGTGTCAGGGCTGGTTGTTTGGTCATGATTTTGGGCTGGTTCAAATAGTTTGTCCATTAGATAGATGAACCAATGAATGGCTGAGCTAACCTCAGAAGACCCCATGTCAACTGAGTGCTACCTACATAGCCCATGTGAGGGCCTCAGGCCAATGTAGTTATCCCCAAAAGGGAAGAAGAGGGTAGGTTATGGATTGGTTTTGACTAGGTTAGGTCATGGTTAAAGGTTATATGGTTGGTCCATTAGGTATATGAATGAATTAATGGCTGAGCTAACCTCAGAAGACCCCATATCAATTGAGTGATACCTATATAGCCCCTATTTCAAGGGCCTCAGGCCAATGTAATTCTCCCCAAAAGGGAAGAAGAGGGTAGGTTATTGATTGGTTTTGACTAGGTTAGGTCATGGTTAAAGGTTAAATGGTTGGTCCATCAGGTAGATGAACGAATGAATGGCTGAGCTAACCTCAGAAGACCCCATGTCAACTGAGTGCTGCCTACATAGCCCCTATTTTAAGGGCCTCAAGCCAATATATTTCTCCCCAAAAGGGAAGAAGAGGGTAGGTTATGGATTGGTTTTGACTAGGTTAAGTCATGGTTAAAGGTTATATGGTTGGTCCATCAGGTAGATGAATGAATGAATGGCCGAGCTAACCTTAGAAGACCCCATGTCAACTAAGTGCTACCTACATAGCCCATGTTTTAAGGGCCTCAAGCCAATGTAGTTCTCCCAAAAAGGTAAGATGGAGTTAAAGAGGTTATTTGTTGGGTTGGTTATGTTTTGAAATGATGAGTGTATGATGATGTTACAGCCTTTTCCATATTGTGTGATGGTGTATCCTATAACATAGTGTGATGTGGTTTTTCATCCTCAACTATTTTCCATATTCATGATGGTGTATGCTAAAAATGAAATGAGTTTATTTATGCTTCAGCAAGTTTCCATATTGGTGATGGTATATGCTTGACACAAATTGTGTTTGGTTGATAGTTTCCATGTGTATTATTTTCCATAGAAACTAATGTGAATGGGCTATGATAATTTACATAACAAAAATTGGTATTTGCATTAAATAAATCATGATGTTATGTTAATGGTTAGAATATGTTTTGGTTTGGTTTGGTTTGGTTGTATGTGACGAAGGTGTATAAGAAATGAAAGGTGTTTTTCTCTTTCATTGAGAAGGATCATAGTGATAGCATAGATAGGATTTTTGTAAACAAAAATCCCCATTCATGCATTACATCATTGACCATTAGATTTTGTTAGAAAATTACTCTAATCATTTGACATTAAGTGAGCTCAAAGTCCTTTGAGTATGTTGGGGTAATAGGTATGATTATGTGAGATATGAGGATAGTGTAACCCCCTTTTTAGCAGGGATAACTTTGTCCCTTTTATAGGTGACCCTGAGAATGGCTATAGGCAAGTCCATGACTTAATAGTTTGTCAGTCATTTTTTTTGGTAGACTGATCAATGCGGGAAGTCTACTTGGGGATGTTGTTTTATTTTGTGGTCATGTAAAGCTGATCGATGCGGGAAGCTTCTAAAAGGGTGCTATTTATGGTAGCAAAATTTGGGCATAGCCATCCTTTGAAGGAGTGGTCTATGTTTTGCTTTATAAGTTTTGATGTCTTTGAATAGCTGTCCTTCAAGGGAGTAGTCTACTAATTACAACAATAATGCAGTTGTCCTTCAAGGGAGCAGTCTACATTTATAGTTAATGACCTTTTAATATTTTATTAGGCAAATCAGTTTTATATTTTTGTGTTGACAGATGTGTTAGTCATGGACCAGACTATAGAGGTTTAGGGGTTTCCTTTTTATTAGGACAAAGAATTAATGCTTAAAAGAGGATTAACTAATGTTTATAGGGAAAAAGGGTTGAAAAGAATAGGAATGAGGATGACAAAAGGTTGTTCAAAGGACGAGCTCAAGTTAAACATCAAGTGAATGATTACTTAATTAACAGTAGAATGGTCACAGATATAAGGCATTAAGATGCTCAAGTTCTAGTCGACCTTCAAGAGAAGATAGACGATAAGTCCCTGATCTATATTTGTGAGTTATTATGTAAGGTCCAAGCCAATTAAGAGCAAACTTGCCTCATTTGTTTCTTTCCATATTGGTCATGTGTTGGTTTTCTTTAAGGATGAGATCTCTAATTTTGAAATCTCACTCTCTCAAATTTTTGTTATAGGCGTGGTTTGGTCGATGCTTGGCAAAGGAAAGTCATCCTTTGGGCAAGCTAGGTTGAGGTCGTGATAGTTAGTACAAATTCAAATTCCCCCAATTGCATTTGTGATAGGGACAATGTTTGACACCCATTGCAGATAATCAATGGGTTGGATAAATAAGATGGAGAGAAGACATTGAAGCTCCTCTTTGACAAGGACTGCGATGCAAGGATGCATCCTGTGAAGCATTCATGATAGGCTTAGTTTGAGAGGGCAAGATCTTGATCTTCCAGGTTGTAGTTTAGAATATCAAAATCACTGAAGGTGATGGAGGCAATGGTTGGTAATGATTGGACTAAACTAGCCAGTGGTCGGGGGTCTTCAGGTTAGACCTCCACTACCTATAAAGCTTTGATTAAGGCTTGGTGATGTTGTGGAGAGCTTTGAATTAGGTCATACAAAGATGTCTTCACAGGAGTTTAGTGAAGTTGTTTCACCATGGAGTCACGAATTACCCCAGAAGATGTTGGTTGAGATGTGCCCAAGATAAAAATCTTGGGTTTTGGTGGTTGAGAAGGCTTGATGAATGGGTATGTCCAAGGAATAAAAACTCACTCTTTTCCTTTATCCTTTATATTTTGGGACCTGGTGGCCACACTAATGGTGTTGATTTTGAATATAGGGGGAGAAGGTGGTAGAGGGACCATAGTTTGACGATGGGATCCTGATGAAGGTGAGGAGGTTTAGGAGGCATGGGATGGTGTCAAAGGTTTATTAAAGGGGTTCTTAATGAGAAGGGTACCCTTTTTCAAGTGTTGGTGGATGACAACTTTAAGAGCACAACAATGGTCAGTATCATGCCTAGGTGTGTGATGATATGCACAGATTTGAGTGTCATCGAACCAAGATGGTTTTGATCCAAAAAGTTGGTATGGCTTAATGGGTGGAAAACAATGCTAGAAGACTACAACAATTGGTGTAACAGCGAAGCATAAGACCCCACTAATGGGTTTACACTCACTATTGCAATAGGGGTTGACAACTTCTATTTAGGAGTTGTGGGAGGAGTTTTTTGTACCACATTTTTAGTTGGTGGTGGGACCACACACGTAGATGGCACTTTATTAGTGAGAGGTGTTGAATTTTTTGGAGGAAATATATGTTTGATGGGTAGAGAGACTAATGGAGGTGATTTGTTTTTGTAAGGTGTTGGAGTAAGGAGTGCTCTTATTAAAGTATAAGGGTGTGGACCCAAAATGGAAGGTAATGGTGATGGTGGAGGAGGAGTTCTCTAATGTGGTTTAGTAGCCTTCTTTCGTTTGGTGTGAGGACCACTATTATGTGGGGCAAGGTTCAAATCTAACTTCACTTGTGGGTGAGTAAGGTTTGATACCAAATGAACACTCAGAGATTTAATCTATTTCGGCATGGTAGACGCCTGTGAAGGTTCAGGTTCAAACATGAACAATGGAGCTTTTAAGGATTTGGAAGTGGAAGCTCGATCCTTGTCAGAGATTTTGGGGTAATTTGTCATGAAAAGGTTGGTAGTCAAAGCAAGATGTGTAAGATAAGGAGTCTTAAGTCACTCCCATAATGCCTCATGTTTCAGATTCCTAAAATGGATAAATCTTAAGTTTTTTGCCAATTGAGAAAAGGGTTTAGGTGATGTCACGCAAGGTCGAGCAGTTGGTCTTTTGGAGGATTTAGGTGATCATGAGAGTGGAAACATGTTGGATGCATTGATCTTGGGCCAAAGGTGAGAGAAAACTGTCACTGGATCTTCTTCGACTGAAGTGGGTGAAATGACAAGTTCTTCTCTCAGTGGAAAAGGGATTGGAGAATGTGGCTCTTCAAAAGGATAGAGCGCAGGGATGATCATGGCTTCCATGTGTGGTCAAGGAGTGGGAAAAATATGATCCTCCATTGGTAATAGAAAGGATGAGGGTGGGGCCACTGGCGTTGGTAGCATCAAGGCATCCTCCAATATGGGAGATGTCAAAGTAGCCTCTCCTACATGTGAAAGAGGGGTGGATGGAGGACTATCCTCCATTAGTGGAGGACAAATAAGAGAGGAAGGCTCCTCTAAAGGGTGAAGTAGAGGGATTATGGCCCCTTCTTCATGAGGGTGTGGGATATGAATGGTAACTTCTTCCAATGGTAAAAGAAGAGGGAAGGTTGGGGCAAGAGGAACAAGTAATATGGGTTCCTCATGAGGTAAAAGTATGTATGGAGGAGATGTTTGATATCATGGGGGTGATATGGATAAAATAGGCTCTTCTACCCATGGTGGAGAAATGGCTTGACTAACCTCTTCAGATTATGGGAGAAGTTGGTTAAGAATAAAATGAAAGACTGTGTTGACCGTGCGTATGTTGCGCTCTTGGCGGTCATCGGCCATGGTCTGAACATTATTTTGACTTGGGGGATGGTTAGGGAATGGTTTCCTAAATACATACATGTTTTAGTTGGCCAATGCATTATGTTTATCCAAAACAAGGTCCCCTTTGTCTATCATGTCTTAAACAATGTTTTTGAAGGTTTTGCAATTGTCTGTGTCATGACCTTCGACACGATGATAGTTACAGAAGTCATTTTCTCTATACCATGCAAGGATGGCTTATGAGGGGTTAAATTAGACTGGTCAAATTTGAGGGAGGTTTAGGACTCCATACTTCACTAGTTTATCCAATACAAAAGCGTATGATTCTCTTATTGGAGTGTATTGACATTGTATATACCATTGTTAGAATTATTTTGTAATACTTTGTGATGTAGAGGGGTCAAATTGATTATTTGTGGTAGAATATGATGATATAAGTACCACAACATTTGTTGATCCCTTGGAATTGGAATGGGAAGAGGAAGATTTGGAAGAAGGGTCATTGGATTTTGTGTTAGTATTTTTACTACGCAGTTTGACCTTATCTTCTTCAATCGCATGGAGTTCAAGCTTTTGGGCCATGGTGAAAGCTTCGTCAAATGTGCAAAATGTTTGGACCCATAAGGTAGATGAGATGTGATTGGCACATGCTCTTGAAAAGAGCTCAATGAGCTGAGGTTGAGGTACTGAAAAAGAAAGTTGGTTGTTTAAACCTCTCCAACAGGCAATGAAGTCAGCTATTGATTCATCATCGAATTGTCTAATAGAATATAGGTCTATGATAGAGACCTTTTTAGTGATGTTAATTGAAAAGTGGTGAAGGAATATTTGAGCTAGCTAAGTAAAGGTAAAAAGAGAATGACTGGTAATAGAACTATACCAATCAAGGGCGGCACCAGAAAGTGACATGAGAAATGTGCAAAGTAATAACGCATCATCATGTGTTATAAGGTAGCAAGCATGTCTAAACACTCATAGATGTTGTTGTGGGTCCTCTTTACTTTGAAAGTGAGTAAATTTTAGGAGTTCCCACTGACTGGGGTATGGTCGAATAGGGACTGAAGAATGGATAGGTTCATTACATATTTGTTCATATAAAAGAAAAATTTTCAAACCTGAAATAGATGTCTCAAAGTTGGACATCTTATCCATCAACATCTTAATTAGATCAGTAGATGGATTGGCATGAGGGGAACCCCCTAGGTTGTAAGGTACTTGGAAGATGTTGGGAGGGGTGTATGATGTATTTGGTTGCATTTGTGTAGGCACAACATATTAGTTGTTTATCATAGGGATTGATGTTGAGGCCAAGGGGGTTTATGCCATGAAGTTAGAAGGCACAACTTGACTAGATGCCACCAAAGGTGGTTAAGTGGTGGCAATACTAGTTAGAGGATAGGTAGTCACTCTTGTATTTATGGGTGTAAGAGTGGGTGGGATAGAAACAATCAAGTTTTGAAAAGGTGTAGAACTTGGTTGAATTGTTTGTGGTTGAGGGGGTATGGACATCCTGATGGAAGTAGGTCCAAAAATAGAAGGGGAGGCCAAATCTTGAACATTAGCCATGGTTGGGTTATTAGTTGAGGCAAGGGCCTGAGTGACCATAGGTTGGGTAATGGAGGCTATCGATATTATTACTGTTTCAACTAAGGAATTTGGCATCCCATAAATAGAGTTACCTAAAGGGTCTCGCATTTGGCTTCTTACGAGATAGTGTTAGAGAGCCTTGACATTGAGGTCAAATAATCTCTCAAAGTTTTGATCCCCTTCAAGAATAATAGGAGGTTGATTTGGGTTTGGTTAGATAGCTGTACACTCAGTATTTGAAGATGCTCCATTTGGTGACTTGATATAGAAGGCGAAGGTGGGAGTGGTTGTTGCCTTGCATGGTCAACAAGAGTTTTAGCTTGACTACGTGTCAAAACCATCTAAGGTAAAATGTGTTTAGGTTTTAAAAACTGTGTATTTCAGTTTCAGAAAACCAAAATGTGTATTTAACAGCAAAAAAGTTAGGTTTTAAGCTTGTTGTTTGGAAGAAAATTTGTTGATAGTGACCAAAATCGGTTTACTAACCAATATCAGTTATGGAATGTTGCCGAGGTCGGTGGGATAACCGATGTCGGTGAATGAGTTGCTGACGCTGGTGGAAAAACTGATGTTGGTTTTTATGTATTTCCAGAAACACAAAAAATTGATATTTTTTTGAAAGAAAGAGAAATTTTGAGTTGTTTTTGGACCTCAAAATGCGACCTTACTAGCTCAAAAAATTAGATAAAAACAACAAAATAGATGATGGCAAGCAACCTCTAAAATGCTAAATTCCTAAGAATAAATTTTAGAGTTGTGATGGCTTATGCCTTAAAAGAATATGTTTGGGAATTGGGATATTAGAATGGGTCCTAAAGAGTAAGTCTATGGTTGGTTTTGGGTTATGTTTTGGTGCTAAAAAATATGTGTTAGGTTCAGTACGTGGCCTGGTGCTGGGGCTTGCTCCCTTCACTTCACGAACCTAGAGCTGAGCTGGGCTGCTTAGCCAATATATACTTTGCCTATAGTTTATACTCTGCTAGAGAACAGAGTGGGTCCTCCCCTTGGTAGTGAAGTCCAAGTAGGATCACCAAGAAGGATAAGGTATCCACTAGGTGATGAAATCCTAGATGGGCCTTGTCTCAAGTATATTTAAATGTTTAATTTGATGTGCTTATGGTCTGGTTGTGTAACATTTGTGCACTACGATTTATTCATAATATTTTTTTAATTACTAAGTGAGAGGGCTAAGTATGCATTAAAGAAGGAATGAAATGCAATTATTTTTTTAACCCAAATTGAAATATTTTGTTCAGATGCAAACAAGTGGAGAAAAGGTTAAGAGTATGACTTTTCACTACTCTAAGATGCAAGCAAGAAGTGACAAGAAGAAAAAGAAAGATGTTATTTTTAACTTGTGCTAATGGTTTATTTTCAAAATAAAGAGATAGAAGAAGGATGTAAGAAGAGAATATTCCTAATTCAACTATATGAAAGTTTGATTTTTAGAAAAAATAAACCCAAGGAAAACTTCAGGATCCCACCGGGCATGCCAGAATGTTTCTCTACATTTTTACTAATTAAATTCAAAAGAAAGAAGAAACTAAAGTTAAGAGTCAGGGGTTTGATTGATACCCAGATTAAGTTGTGCACCGTATCCAAGCATTGTAGGAGCTCCTCTTTGGCTGTGGAGAAAGACACTTGTAGATAAGAAAGAAACTCAAACAAAGAGAATGTTAGATAAAGATATGGTGGACTGCCAAGTTACATGCTCGGTCCTGAAAGCATAAAGACTTCCTTAAAGGATGACAGTCCACTATTTGACAAAAAGAGTGTTGTATAAAAAGAAATGGTGAAAGACTAAGAAAGAGAAATAAAGATAACTCGTACCTATTCTCTACAATTAGTCTGTCATAGTCACTGACATCGATAGTCTTGTCGAGGTCAATTTGTCAATGATGCTAATGTCGGTTATGCTACCGATGTTGGTAGGGGCAATGGGCCTTGGGTGGGTTTTAGAGTTATGTCTGTGGTTGACAGAAGAGTCTGGAAGCTTAAAGGTTTGTGTAGGGTTGCAGGACAATGAATAGGGTCTAAGAAGCAGCAAAGGTCGGGGATAGGTGTGAGAAGAGGTATGAATAAGAGGAAGGCTTTTCAACCTTTTTACTAAAGAATTTGGGTTTAGTTGATAGTATTTAGATATAGTAAATAGAAACTAATTACTGATGTATTCTAAATTATTGAAATGAGAGGCAGAATAATACTTAGCTTTTTAGAGAAGACCCAAGGGTGTTAGGATGCTTATTCTTGTGGCTGATGTCAAAAACCTCGTACAATGTTTTTAATCTAATGTCTGGAGTGAATTCTATAGAGTTTTTGTAGCCTAGAGAGTGATAGTTGAATTTTTATGCTTGGTCTCAGAGTGTGTGCATTGATATGCAAGAGTCAGGGGCACACAGAGAGAGAAAGAGAGGCTAACTCAATGTTAAAAATCAGTTTATGTAACTGATATCAGTGATACCACTGGCATCAGCCAACAGTTAATCAACGTTGATGGATAGAGAATGGGTAAAAGGGATATTTTTATCCCTTTGCCCATTCCTCCATTTGCCAAGTGCATTTTTCGTTGGAGAACGGTCAAAAGACGGGTTTATTAGGCACGAGAGTTAGTTAGGATGGAGTGAGAATAGGTCATGGGTGACTCATAGGGTGACAAATGGTCTAAGGGTGAGGTGTCCAAGGTGAGGTGTCTAAAGTGAGGTGTCTAGGGCAATGTCATTAATTTAAAATAAGTCATTTATTTTAAATTAATAAAGTGTGTAAATGTTTAGAAGTGGACCAAGGGGGGTCGACACAATATTGGTGTCTACAATGTGACTAGTCAATATTTAGGTTTTTTCACCTTTAAAGCACATTAAGATGGTATTTTATTTAATTTTAAACTTCTGACTATTGATTTTACAATAATTTATTTAAATAGTGTAATTTGAGACACTATTTATGATACTTACGATACTTACAACTTTCACCCTTGTTGCAATTATTTATGTTTTTGAATTGTTTTTCAATCAATTAAAGTGGTTAGTGTTGTTTACAAACTATAATATGTGTATTTATTACAAAATTAATTATAAATCACATTAAAAATTTTGCTTTCTAAAACCTTTTTTTTTTTAGTATAAAATGCAAACTTGTAATGTCAACTTTAAAAAGAAGAAAAAATATTCATGACTCAAATTATAATATAAAATTATTTATAATAATGTATGTAATTTTTTATTAACTTATTATCAAATTATTAGTTAATTTATTGTATGTGCATCACATAACCTACTTATTAAATTTAACATGTTTGATTGCAACCTTACATATATTTCTATTGAAGGTTGTGTTAAAGCTTGATCCAAAAACTGTGTGCAATAAAGCTAACCCTTATTTATAAATATCTTATTAGTATTGTTATTTATCTAACCATTATTAGGATAGATATTTCATAAGATGTAGGTGTTTATTCCAGATTCATTCAAGATCTATACTTGGATCATTGGAAATTAGCAAAGAGAATACTTTGATATATAAAAGAAATTGTAAAATTTGATTTATATTATTTTTTATTTAATTATGCTAATTTATTTGGTTATTATGATGCTAACCATAATATGATGAGTATACTTCTATATATATGTTTATTTTTGGTGTAGGTGCTATCACTTAGAGCATTTCATGTGGAAGTTGCTAAAGAAGCCTTGTGGCTATGAAAGATGATAGAAAAAAAATCATGTAAAAGTTCCTCATTATATCAACCTTCTTGGTGATAGTCGAAATTTTATAAATTTGATGAAAAATCTAATTCATCATAAACAAATTAAATCCTATTAAATTTCATTCAATGTTGGACATATCGAAGGTGTCATTGAAAGAGAGTGTGCATGACAATATCACTTCTTAATAGTTGTGTGGGTCATGTGTTTCTTTCTATTTCTCTATACTTATTATTGTAAATAATTGTAATATATCACTTTATGTGATTTTAGTAAACTTCATATGGAAGTCTATATTGTATCCAACACATAGTAGCATGGAGGTCTTTATGTTATAAAAGACTCTAATATGTTTGGTTGACTATTCAAGAGAAATTATGGGATGCATTCTCACTGTGGGATGTAGTCTCACAATCATGTTAGCCTAAACTCACTTTAAATTTTTTAGGATAACATAGTGTAATTCTATTACAAGTGCCTATGAGTGCAAAACCTTTAGGTGTCTATGGATGTATAGTGTAATTATGGTTACATAGTGTAATACCTTTGGGTATCTATAGTTGTATAGTGTAATTCTTATAAAGATTATTATGTGATTATGGTTACATAGTGTAATACCTTTGGGTGTCTACAGTTAAATAATGTAATACCTTTGGGTGACTATGTTTATATAGCATAATTTTTTTAAAGGTAACTATGGCATGATGAAGGATATTTCCTTCAATTATTACCTCTTAAAATTCATCATATGGATGGTTAATGTAGTTTAAGTTTGTTATGTTTTTACCTCCTAAAAATCACCATGTATCCCCACTTAACATTAATGGGGAGTATTGGAACAATTAATGGTTAAGTGGTATTATTTATGTACTCTTAATATATTAAATTGCATTGCTTAAATAATAATATATTTTATTATTTATCATGAGTTTATCTTCATGTAAATAAAAAATAAAATATATTAAATGACTTTTAGAGAGGTTAGACCCATTAATGTGGTGGTTGGAAAAAATCATTTATAATGGGTAGATTATCTTGCCTACATAATAAAGAGTTTATATTGTAAGAAAAAATAAAAAAAGAAGTGAGAGGAAGAAAAAATGTATTGGGTACTTGTTAGTTTCTCATAATATGAATAATATTTGTTGGTTTTTTATCTCTTTAAAGGATTTCTTACATATATTTATGTTATGGAGTGTTAAACTTTGCTTTCATTGTTTCATGGTGAATGTCTTTGTTTTTGGTCTAAAGGAAGTTTACTAGTATTTTTTGAAAAATATTTATAGATCCAAGGTCTTTAAATTAAATATCAATCCCTATATATATATTTTTTGATAAAAATTAATTAATTATTTTAAAAATAATTAGTTAAAATTTTTGGTTATTAGTCATGCAAAGTCTCACATGTGAAGCTTGCAATGCTTTCAACACTTTTGACACCCTTGACTTGTCATTATTTATCATGAGTTTATCCTCATGTAAATAAATAATAAAATATATTAAATAACTTATAGAGAGGTTGGACCCATTAATGTGGTGGTTGTAAAAATTCATTTTAAATGGGTAGATTATATTTCCTATATAATAAAGAGTTTATATTGTAAGAAAAAAAAAAGAAGTGAGAGGAAGAAAGACTATATTGGATACTTGTTAGTTTTTCATAATATGAATAATCTTTGTGAGTTTTTTACCTCTTTGAAGGTTTTCCCATGTATATTTGTGTTATGGTGTGTTCAAATTTTCTCTCATTATTTCATGGTGAATGTCTTTGCTATTGGTCTCACATCTAGATCTGAGGTTCATATGCAATCATATTACTTGTTCTATCAAGCCTATTGAAATTGTGTTTTGAAAACCAGTTGTTACTAATTTGATTAGTTGGCCCATTATGAAACACAATCCTAAAGGTATTCCTTATCCAAATTGGTATAGATAAAGTGAATTCTATGAATATCATTCATGAACATAATCTACATTGTTGTGTGTAAATCAAATATCTCATTCAAAATATGTTGGAAAATGGGGAGATAACATTGGTTAATAGAGTTTCTACATCTCATTAGAACCTAAGTATTTAGCAAAACCCTTTTCCACAACAACAACAACAACAACAACAACAACAACAACATAATAATAATAATAATAATAATAATAATAATAATAATAATAATAATAATAATAATAATAATAATAATAATAATAATAATAATAAAGGCCATAACAACAATAATAATATCAAAGGCCAAGACAACAATAACAATGATATCAGCAACAATAAAAGCAACATCAACGAAATGGATGGAACCAAGGCTAGAATGATGCCAACAACTAATATACTTACCATGTAGTTTCACATGACTACAATAAAGTTGTAGGCCATATTATAGAAGATAACATTTCTACTATTTCCATCAATCCAAGACCAAGTGCTAACTAAACAAAACCACTACTAACCAATCCAAACCAAGTAACATATGTTAGTGATATTTTCTTGACTTGAGACTGCATACAAGCATACCAACAAATAAGGATTACTACCTTTAGACCTTATATCTATAACTCATCATTGACCCATGACCACATACAAGTGCACTAAAAACTGAGACTTATCCTATATATCCCCTCTTCACCATCATTTGATAGTAACAATGGTCCCGTATCTAATCTTGATTATGCAATCATAACTCAGTGGTCAAATATTACCATCCCAATCCCACAACCATTTTCCCCTCCACCCATCTAACACACCATTCTAGCTAGGAACAAGCCATTTACCACTATGAAGGACAAGACATTTGATATTATGGAACAACTACAAAAGATGCCTGCATAAATTTCTATTTTGGATTTTTTAAATACATCTAAAATCCATAAAAATATCTTGATAGAGTTTTTTTGCCAATCCCAATTTCCGAACAATATAAGCCTAGACACATTTCAGACATCTAGCCCTAGGCCAATAATTAAACTTTAATGAAAGTGATATGTCATCCCTTGGCCCTCTTCATAATAATCCATTCTACATTAAAGTTATCATCATATGGGACAAAGTGAAGTGGGTCCTCATAAATAATGGATCAGGCCTAAATAGTGTGTCTCTAAAGCTCATTAAGCATCTCAAATACACAAAAACTAAACTCCAACCAGAAAATATGACAATGAAGGCCTATGACAATGAAGAGTGGGACTCATAAAGAACTATCAGCTTGCCAATTATTTTTGGGCCTTTAACCCATGATACATTATGCCATGTGTTAAACCTAGACTTATCATATAATTTTCTCTTGGGTAGACCTTAGATACATCAAATTCATGCAATACCTTCAACATTGCACTAGTGTCTTAAGTTATCTCATTATGGCATGGAGGTAACCATTCATAGAGAATTGTATCCCTACAAACATTGCAAGCATTTGGAGGCTGAATACAAAATCTATAACTACCATTTTCGCTTAAATTTGGTTCCAAAGAAATACAAGGGGAAAGAAATTCTTATTGATTTAAATGAATCCAATTTTATAAACACTAATACCCTTGATTCATCTTCCCACATTCCACCTCCTAAAATTTTCAATCACTTTACCATGACATCTAATATCCCAAGAGAATATTTGACTCATGATACATTCCACATTACCAAGCTTCTTTATAACCACAAGTTCTATGGAAGACCTAAATACAAACCACCTTGCAAAGAATGGTAGTGAAAGGGAAAAGGAAAAATACATAGTCCATCACCTATTATATTCACACCAGCCACTGGTCAAGAATAGGACCCACTTACAGATGATGAATCTTAGTTATATAATGATAAACTAGTTGATTGTTATAGAAATGACAAGTACCCTATTTCTAATAAGATCATGGAGAAACATGACTATGAAAGAAGAGGCATTGGGACAAATCAACAAGGAACACTTTAGCCAATTTATGCCACTTAGTATAAAGGAACCTATGGTCTTGGATTTAAACCACCTGGGGGTGACCCCATGTATCTTATTCATGTTTCAATACCAATGAATAGTGATGATGATGTCGATAGTGAAGCATAGTCTGATCATAGCCCATACAAAGACCTCACAAATACCAATCTATTTGACACTCATGCCATTTGTATCGTTAGACCAGTGATTCACCATAATCCACATCCTCTATATCAACCTCAACTTATAGCCTAAAACCAACAAGAATCCATAGTTCTTGTAGATGAGTGTAAATGATAGCTTTATATACCCTTGTGTATTAACATGGTGCATCATCACGTTATCATGTCATCTCTAACATAATGGCCCCCAAGCATAATTATTTGAAATAATTACATTTATCTCACCCATTTACCTTTACCATATAAGTTAATTAAGCTATTACTATAGTTAAACAATAATTAATCTTATTTACCCATCCAACCTCCAAACAAACTCATCCAACCTCCAAACAAACCCAACCCATGGTTAAAATAACTCAATAACTTTAAAATCATTTTATACCCTCTCAAGCAACCCATTTTAATGGCCTAAGGATTAAATTCACCTATTTTGGGAAAATCAATGTTGATTCTCTAAGATTGACGCTGATCTTACCAGAATGGCATCGATCCATAAATATACAACAAGCCTCCATGGCTCATGATGACACTTTTGGAGTTTTAAACTCTACTATAATTATCCTATAACCTACATACCAACCTTATCAACATTCTAATACCTTTTAAAACCTCTATTCATGAGACTAGAAAGAGATTTTGAAGGTTTTTAAGCCTTCTTTTGTGATATCCTTTATCTGCATGTTTTCATCCATCTAAGGTTAGTATTGCATGTTAATTTATTCCCATTTGAACTTTACAATCTTCTACACCTCTGTGTCATTATGTAGATTTGGTTTCATCATTTTATAAATATTTTAAGTCTGTATTATCTTTTATTTTCATAGTTTAGCATTTTACTCAGAATCAATGTTGATCCATCTAAATCGATGGTGATCCTATAGGATCATCATTGATCCTTTCTAAACTATTAAAACAACCTTAGAGTTTGTTTTCATAAGATTCACAATCATCAAAACTTGTTAAAATTTGAATTCTATTTTCTAATTTTTTTTATACATATTTATGAATTTGCTTGGATTAGTGCATGATATTCTTAGCATATTTGATCTCCCCATTGTCCAACAACATTTATTAATTGGTCAAAATGATATTGAATTTGAATTAGGTATTTTTACTATGGTTTTCACACCTAATCAATAAATCATTAATGAATAGATAGTTATAATTTAAGAGGATGTTGATATAGGTACATAATTCTAGGATGATTACTTTGATCATATTAATCTTGCTATAGATTAGATGTCTTTGGTGTTGTCTATTTATATCCTATCCATATATATCTTAGTAATTTCATTTTTATTTATAAAATTGAATGTTAAATGTGGGTTGACATACACCTAAGGAAGCATATTGTTTCTGAAGACTAGTTTCTTACCAGGAAACCAATTCATCTTTCATTAATCCATTTTATTTGTGAGTTAGTGTGATTTACAGGTCATTCCCCCTAGTCAAAGAGGAATTCCCACAAGATTTATCAATGGTGCATAACTGATATTTATCTCTAGGATATCTTTAAAACTTGAATTTACTTTGTTTTTAGTAGCTAATTAGACCACATTAAAAAAAGTAAAAAATACTAAAACATTTTGGCACACCCAGTGGGACGTCAGGTCTCATCTTTCTTATTAAAATTCAATTTTTTTGAATTTCCTCTCTTTCCCTTTCTTTGTGTGAGTTCATCCAATTAACATCAAGTTTTCATTCTATTTCCTTTTTAAGGTTAAAATAAATTACATTCATTTTTGTCTGCTTAAGTAATTCACATAGAATAATCTAAGTAGTAAATTCATCGTAGTCGTCACTCTTTCACACACAAGCCAAATCATAGTCACAATAAACTCATCTAAACACTTAACATAAGGAAAATGATGGGGATTTAATCACCTCATGTCAACCTTATTCCTGGTGATCCCCCTTAGATTTCACCACCAAAGGGAGGATCAACTCAGTTCTCTAGCTGAGTATAATCTCTAGATTATCGGTATATCCTAGCTAAGCACCTGCACTCACTGTGGGATTTTGATGTGAGGGGGGAAAGTCCTAAGTACCAAGCCACTTATTGGTAACAATATAGATTCCCTTTTAGTGACAAAAAAAACACCCAAAACCATCCTTTGATTACCATTTCTTAGGACCCTCAATATCCTTTTTTCTTTATTTATCCTCACATCTTAAAATTAAAAAGATAAAAACTTTTTGGGATGACTTTAGTTTGTGCATATTTCATCCATAATTAAAAGTGAGATAATTCAAAAAGAAATTGTTGTTTTTTTTGCTTTTATTTTCTATCTCATGGTTTTAACTAGGCAATAGTCAAAGAAAGAATTTGAAGTGGGTGTCATGTCCTCTCCTATGGAACATACACCTAGTCCCTCCTCTACCCCTGAGTAATTTGAGAATCTTATGTTTCTATACTTTTATTCTCAAGGATATCCTTCATTTATCAAACATATTGGACAATAAGCCTAGTGATCTCAATTACTACTTAGTAATTGAGCAATACACATTCCTCCTTACCCCCATACCCAAGACTCTTAATATTTATATGGGATGACTTTAAAAAGAACTAAAAAATTGAAATATTTACCATAACCATGGTATCCTTTTCCACTAACTCTCTTCCATCTAGTTCTAATATCTAGATGATGTAACCTTTAGAAAGCCAACCACCCATAGTATCTACCAATTCCCCACACCCCACACTCAGACTCAAAATGCGTATACCACTCAGCCTATATCCATTATTCCTCCCTAGACATTAGTGGTGTCAATCCCTATAAGTCTCCTACCCATCAAAATTAGTCTATCATATAATTCTCAAGCTTTACAACACACACACAACAAATCCCTCACACATAACAAATCCCTCTGATACAACCTCCCCAATAGTATATCTCCTTGGCTACCCAATACATGGCTTCATCACAACCATTGGTGACCACTTACTTCCAATCTTCCACATAACAAAATATTTTACTATAGATACCATAGTACATAGTGGCATCCCAACCCATTATGTCCACTATAGTTGGATACCCTTCCTCACAACCCCTATCTACTTCCTTGCCAAATTAGCAAACTCTTCAACATGGTGTCTTATGGAATGTGCCTCATAATAACACCCAAGTAGACCTCATAAACATCCTTATGAATAGGATGGCTAATTTGGAACCATCCACCTCTAGACATAATATTATGCTCACATATGAGAAAATTTGTAATAAGCCGATCCACCCATCTATTCCCATCTGATCATATCCCTCATAGTGGGAACTTCCAAAGTTTACTAAGTTTTAGAATAAATAAGATCCCCAACAATATCTCAGATCCTTTCAACATGCATGTTACCTTATAACATGTAATGATATGTTACTACTTAATACATTTCTTATGTCGCTAGATTGGTACAACTCCATCCCTCAACATTCACTCTTTTATTTTGGGCAGTTATCCAAAATTTTCTTAGAACACTTCTTGATCAACACTTCTCAAAAAGTGACTATCATATATTTATATGCTATTTGACAATTTGAAGATGAATCCATATCAGACTTTGTAGCTCATTGATATAGCCTAATCAACTAGTTAACCTTTTCCTAGCCACAACCTAAATTAATTGAATTGTTTTCATGCTCTTGTGCAAAACATATCTCATCCATGTTACAAATTCAAACCTTTAAGACTTTTAATGAAGCCTTTACAATGGCATGTAAACTTGAAATTTATGGCATTAAAGAGGGAAAAATTAAGTTACATAATAAAAACATCAAACCTAACCCCTCAAAAAGTAATAACAATAATCCTAAACTAAAAGGGGTGATAAATTATATTATTTAAAAAAAAACTCCCCCTCCAACAACCAATCAATTAGGACCATCTACATCTCAAACACAACCACCTAGGGGCCTTGCTCATTTCCCTCCTAGGAAATATACCCCTTTAGGAGAGACTTACACTTCTACATTGGATAAACTCCTACAAATAATCATTCTTAAACTTCCCCTAATTATACTAATCAATGATATGCATCCTCAACCCACCTAGTATAAAGAGGATGAGTTTTGTGCCAATCACAGGGTAATAAGACATGACATAGAATGATTCCAATCCTTTAAATGATTGGTACATAACCTCATTGATAAGGGGGGACTTCAATTGGATAACCTAAATTCTCCTCCAAACCAGTATTTAGATATTTTTAGATAGTAATTTATAAACCATCCATCTGCATCAAACACAGTCTAAGCTAACCTTGGAGAAATACAAAATCAAGCTACACATATGATTGATACAATCTATGACCAATTAATGCCTAAACATTCTCCTAAGAAATCTTCAATCTTGATGATGATCTATTAATTGATTATCTAAATGATAAGACTCTTAAGCAAAAAGTCACCATCCCAATTATTCCACCCACCCATAATATTTCTAGTCCTATAAGTGATAAAGAGTTAGTGGCTTCTTCGAACCCTCCATTATTACACATTGATGTTGTCCATGTAGCCACCCACTCTAAAAATCAAAACCCTACTAAGGTTTCAATTAGAGGATCCTCTACCCATAATATGCATAAACCATATACATAAAATCCTAAAGTCTCTATTATAAGAACTACCCTGATTGAAGCCAAAGAGTTGGTATAAATCTCCATATTAGAACAACTCTACCAAACACCTATAAAAATGTCATTGTATGAACTTATCAAAAACTCTCCACACCATCAAAAAGCAATGATAGAATCTCTCTAGGCTATTGAGGTCTGGTCAAATGAGGCTCAACCATTGTTAGCATTTATAGGGACCCTCCAAATGGTTTTAGTTGTTAGTTTCATTGATTTTGAGGTCATTCCTTTATCACCTAAAGATCAAGATCCCTTACTTTTCATCATAACTCAAATAAATCAAACTTAGATTAAAAGAGTTATGATTGATAATGGGGCCAATATCAATATTATTTATTCATGGCCTTTCTAATAGTTACAGCTACGAAAAGCCATTATTTCTCAATCCCTAATAATTCTTCATGCATTTAATGACATAGTAGCACCCATAGTAGGAATGGTTGTCCTTCCCATTTTCATAAGTACTCACACCCTCCATGAACTCTTTTATGTTATAGAAGGGACATTCTAATATAACATTTTATTAAGATGTTCATGGATTCATGTGATGCAATGTATCCCCTCCACCATCCATTGGTGCCTTACATTTAAACATGAAGGCCAGGTCCACATCATCCCCACTAATCCTCACCCCTTTAAATCATGCCACTTCACTTTTTGACCAAGAGATGTCATAATACCCTCACTTGACATAATCCCATCTTCATCTTCTAATCAAGCCTTGACTAACACAACTATTCTTAATTCAAAACTACCAGCTTAGGAGTCCACTGATTCCATGATGCAACCTATTTCAATGGGGGAATACCATTTATTAACCCTTAACATGTTACCCACTCCTAGGGAATACGGTTATATCTACAAACAACCCATATATTCACCCAACCTAGCCAAACTCATCCCATTTGAGCCACTTTTATTATGTACCCAATTAATATATGGTGGAATTAATCAAACCACCTTAGGGCCTGATAACAACACCCATGATAAACCCTTTACATATCATTTCTTATTTCTTAATAAACCCTAGTTTTCACAAACCTACCTTTATCACTATACCTAGAAAGGTTTCAACATGGGTAGATATGAGTAGAGTCCCCATGATGTTACATTAAGAGATTTCAAAAAACCACATGAAAAGCATATCTTAGGATTTGAAAAATATTATAAATCCTCTCTTGAACCTATTTTTATAGCATTTATGGAAGAAGTGCAATCTTCATCATCCGATACCTCTTCCTCAACTAGTGATATTTTATCTATCCATTCTAACTTTTTTTTAGTCAATTTAATCTCCATATAACCCCTCATCTTTCATCATGGCGGTGAAACCCAAACCATCCCTTTAGCATATCCTAACTTAGTAGGACATTATATGTTAACCATCCTTGTTATTCAATGTCAAGATGATGAGTCAATCTTGACTCATTTGGGCACTGAAAACTCTTATCTATGTAATTCTCTTCCATCTAAAACATCTAGATTATTAAATGAATCCACTTCTAATATTAATATCGAGTCTCAAGAAACCTCAAGGATTATTAAAATTATCAAAGCCTTATATCCCTAAGAAAACCAATATTTTACCACTTTTATATCAGACCATAACAAGGCCTTTGCCTAGTCTTATAGTGATATGCCTGGTATTGACCCCACAATATTTGTCCATAATATCATCACCTTTCATGATGTTAATCCAATAAAAAAAATCTTTATAAAATGCATCCCCATATTGCACTCCTGGTAAAAGAGGAAATGCAACACCTCTTATCTACTAACTTTATTTAACCCATTGATTATCCTTAGTGGATGTCCAAAACTATTGTAATCACTAATCCTACAAGGGGAATTCACATTTGTACTAACTTTCATTATTTAAATCTTGCTTGTCTAAAAGATGATTTACCTCTCCCTAACATAGACCAATTAGTGGACCTGATAGCTAGCCATGAAATGTTATCCCTTATGGATGGTTTTTTTTGTTACAATAAAATACTTATTACACTATAAAATTAACATAAGACTGTATTTATTACTCCTTAGGGGATCTTTTGCTACTGTGTTATGCCCTTTGGCCTAAACAAGATAATAACCACCTATCAGTGAGCCATGACTTATATATTTCATGACATAATCCACAAAATTGTTGAAGACTATGTATATGACATCCTTAGGAAGTCAAAATTCTGTAAGGATCACCTATTTGTACCTAAGGTTATATTTGATCATCTACTCTAGTATTGTGTGCATATAAATATGAAAAAGTACATTTTTTGTGTCTTGATGGATAAATTCCTAGGTTTTATTATCTCTATTCAATGAATAGAAGTTGATACCACTAAAATCAAGGCTATTATAGAAATGCCTCCTCCATCAAACCTTAAGAAACTATGTAGTTTACAAGGCAAGCTCCAGCCTATCTATCATTTTATCTCCTAGCTCTCTAATCAGTGTTAACCTTTCCACCATATATTAAAAAAAGATATTCACTTTGTATGGGATTTTAATTATAAAGAAGCCTTTAATGCACTCAAAAACTATCTTATATCACCTCCATTCCTCACTCCACCTAAGGAGGAGTAACCTTTCTTCCTTTATATCTCAACTACTAATCATTCTCTAGGTGCTATGCTTGCCCATCGAGATGAGCATAAAAAATAATAAGTTGTTTATTATATAATTCATACCCTCATAGAATATGAAACATGTAATCTACATACCAAAAAACTATGCCTAGTATTGGTTCTTGTAACCTCTAAGCTTTGTCATTACCTACTTAACCATAAGATGTATGTAAATACAACTATCAACCCCCTTAAGTTCTTACATTCTAAGCATTATCAAAATCAATGAATGGCTAGATGGATTATGCCACTAGCTAAGTTTGATCTAGAATTTATCCATCAAAATAATGTTAAAGGATAGATTATTGCTGATCTATTGGCTGAAGTACCTCTTAGTGACAACCAACCAATCAATTATGAGTTTCCTAATGAATTTATTCCATCCACTTCCCAATTAGTTCTAGAATATCAAATAAATCTATTCTTTGATGGGTCTAATTGTGAGCATGGAGGCAGCATAGGAATTTTATTAATCCCTCTTTAAGGTATTCCCATTCTTTTATATTTTAAATTAGACTTTGATTACACCAATAACATGGCTAAATATGAAGCATTAATCATAGGCCTCTAAACTACCCTTGCAGTAGGAGTCATATCCCTTAATATCTATGGTGATTCTTAGCTAGTGGTTAATCAAATTAATGGTATATATCAATGAAATAATGATATCTTCCCAAGATATAAGACCTTAGATGATCATCTCTTATCTACTTTTAAATGTTACATCATCCAAATTACTCCTAGATTAACTAATAAGTTCACTGATACTATGGCATCTCTTACCTCTTTTATCCCATCCACATCTCAAGAGTCCAAGATATTTGTCTTTATCCATCAAATTAACTAGCCTTCCTACATGAGAATCGATCTTTCATCTATCAATAATATTAAGGAAAACCTAGAGGAGCCATGGTATGCAAAAATATTTACTTATTTTTTTATATGACTATCTTCTCCCCATCTTTCCAAAGGTGTCAGGCATGTCTTCCAATATAAATCTACCCACTATACTATACTAGGGGTGTTATTTATAAGCATGGTTTTAATGGTATTCTTCTTCATTGTCTCCAAAAACATGAAATTACCTTAGCTATCTATAAATTACATAATGGGTCATGTGATAGACACTTTAATGGCCATACAATGGCTAAAACAATCTTACATTTAAGATATTATTGGCCCACTCTAAATTAAGATTATTTTGAATATGTTAATAGGTGTGTAAAATGTCAATAGCATGCAAAATTATCCCATGTCCCTTGTAAAGCCTTGTAGGTAGCAAGGGACTTCTAGCCATTCTCCCAATGGGGTCTTAGTCTTATAGGGAAAATCAACCCTAAATCCTCTCAATGTCATACCTTCATCATTATTTCTATAGAATACTTCACCAAGTGGGTGGAAGCTATGCCACTTATCTCAACTAATGCAGAAAAGATTATGGAGTTTATCCACCATCACATTATTTGTCATTTTTGAATTCCATATAAAATAATAATATATAATGGAAAATCTTTCAAAAATAAGAAAGTTTAGGCACTATGTGACTCATTTAAAATCAAATTAAGTTTTTTCTCACCTTACTATCTTTAGGCCAATTTTCAAGTAGAAGCATCTAATAAAACCCTAGTCAAAATCCTAACCAAAGTTGTTAATGAAGATGGGAAGGATTGGCATATTTATATCCCTTTCACCTTATGGGTATATCAAACTAGTATTCAAACCCCTACAAATGCTACTCCTTTTTCCCTAGTCTATGGTATAGAATTTGTACTTATTTTAGAAGTCCAAATTCTCTATCTTTGTGTCTCCCTTAAAGACATCATTTTTGATGAGAATTTTCATCAGGAGAATTTATCCTAGCTTGAACTCTTAGATGAGCATCGTGTGATAGCCTTTGATGACCTTTATATATATCAAGAATGACTAAAATGAGCATATGATCAACATATAAGAGAATGAGAATTTAACATTGGAGACATTGTACTTAAATAAAATCAACATGTCACTAATATGGAATGAAATAAAAAAGGTAAAGTTTCTCCTAATTGGCTTGGACCATATGTCATAACCCATAGATACATATTTGAGGCATATCATTTGACCTCTCTTAATGGTAAACTTAAATGAGAACTTTTTAATGCATTACATCTATGCCCTTTCTATATTTAATGGATCTTGGCTCATCTTGGTTAGTTTATCTCAAATATGATCATATCCCCTTATCCCAAAATACCAAATAATGATATTAGAGTTATGTGGTTATCCAGTAGTCACTATAACCTCAACCTTGAATATGAATACCTCAGCTCTATACATAACATTCTCTCATGGATAAGTTTCACCTATAATGGGAAAAACCCCAGATTATTATTTCCCTTATTTCTTAAAGGTTGTTAATTTTCCAAGATAACACAATCACCTCATGTAATGAACTCATGAAAACTATCCTAAGGTATATTTTTATGCCAAACCTCTCATTATAATCTTTGGGATCCAAAATCAATTAAGCAATGAAAATCAAAAGTATCAAAATAGGATAAATAAATAGACTGATCCCTTGAAGGATAGCTATAATCAAAGGTAAATAATAGACTAATCCCTTGAAGGATATCTATGTAAAAACATCAAAATGTAGACCACTCCCTTAAAGGATGGATACCAAGAAAAAAACTTCTTGCATTGATTAGTTTTTGAATTATGCCACTTATAAGCCTTAAAAGTAACAAATCAATAAAATAAATTGTCAAAAGTAATATCCTAAGAAAACTTCCCATATTGATCAACATTCTAATTGTAGGCTTCCTGTATCGATCAGTCTACCCATTGACATAAAAATGATCCTTGAAAGATAAATCCTAATTTTTAAATATGGTGTGAAGAAGGTTATCTCTAAAACAATCCATCCCCTATCCCACCAAAAGCATATAATCCTAATAAATGACCAAGGTCAAAGCTCTAGCTAACTAAGGTTGTGTCAATATCTCTTATCATCTAGTTAAGGATGCATAGGCCATGTGTATGAAAGGTTATCCTTTAGTCATGTCCAAGTCAATGCTAATAAAATCCATAATCTATAATCAATACAATACAGTATATTTAATAAAATCAATCCTACTAATATGAATGATATCATCTCCCCCATCATCCCCTCCTCAACCCACTATGTTCCTTGTACTAGTAGACCCCGTAAGAGTCCTCTATGATCTACTATGGTTAGCCACATATGAAGCAAATTAAGGAACATCTAGTAACCATCTTTGTACTATCCTCTTGTTGGAAATATTGTCATTGATGTCAAAGGTTTAGTATTATTGGTGATAAAGGCCCCATTGCATTTAATTTTGTTTATCTTGGCTAATATGAATTAATATTTATTTAATATTAATGAATATATTTTTGGTTGCATATGAGACAAAATAAGGGCCCATGGAGAAGTTGAAGAGTCACGGGATAAAGACAAAATAAGGATGGGATGCATTTTCCCATGAAGAGTCATCTTGGGGAATACCAAGAGTCACCAAGTGAAGACAAAAGAGTAAAGGGCAAATTTCTCATGAAGGGACATTTTGAGGAATATGAAAAGTCACCAAAGATAAGGACAAAAGTGGGAAAGATGTTTTGGGTCATGAAGGGTCACCACATGACTTTTCAAATGCTTGGATATGAAGGGTCATCCAAGATTGGTGCCATTTTCCATGAGGATTGAAAGGTCACAAAGGGGGAAGGCCAAAGGTCATTTGGAAAGCTATAAATAAAGGCTTGAGTAGATGTTTGTAGTGTGGATGTGAGGGGTTGATTTGATATTGTAATATCTAGCTTAGAATAGCAATTATGAGAGATAAATATGATTTGTATTTATCTAGCTTAGAAAAGCAAAGGTGAGAGAGAGGAGGGAGATGTATTAATCTATCATTTGTTGAGATAGCAACATTAATAGATAGATGTGTGGTATACACAAAGGGGTTGGTGCTCTTGTGGGTTAGTGCTCATGAATTGTTGCTGAGTTGGTGCTTGGCAAAGGGGTTGGTGCTCTTCTGGGTCGGTGCTCATGAATTGTTGTTGGGTTGGTGCTCAGCAAAGGGGTTGGTGCTCCTATGAGTTGGTGCTCATGAATAGGTGCTAGGTTGGTGCTTGGCAAAGGGGTTTGAAGCTCTTGTGGGTTAGTGCTCATGAATTATAGTTGAGGTTTGTACTTGGCAAAGGGGTATGGTGCTCTTGTGGGGTTGTTTTCATGAATATATTTGAGATTGATTCTCTATGGTTTTTATCACATTGGGTTTCCATGTTATATCTGGTGTCTCTCTCTATCGTGTGTGATGTTTATTGTTTGAGTTTTATTGCATATCTTGAATGTTTGATTAAATGGAATTTGATAAATGGAAAGTTTTATAAAATATATAATATATTGATTCACCCTCCTCTCAATATATTCTATGCTTAATAATTGGTATCAGAGCAGGTTCCTTTTTGAAAAGTTTTACAGCTTGAAGGTAGATCGAGAAAGCATGATGGCTGGGTCACAGGAAGGATTTTCTACAAATAAGGCACCTTTGTTTGATGGGATGAATTATGCTTTTTGGAACATGAGAATGAAGGTTTATTTGATGTCCCTTGGATTTGACATATGGAAATTAGTGGTGGAGGAATATGAAGAGTCATATACATCTACAATTACTCTAGCAAAAAATAAGGCAAGTGAATGTAATGCTAAAGCTTTAAATGCTATTTTATGTGGTTTATGTGAATCTAAATTTGTTAAAGTTATGCAATGTAAATCTACTCATGAAACTTGGGTAAAACTTGAGAATATTTACAAAGGTGATGGAAAGGTTTAACAAGCTAAGTTGTAGACTTTTAGAAGGCAGTTCAAAAGTTTGAAGATGGAAGAAGAAGAAGATATAGCAAGTTATCTCTTACAAGTTAACCAAATAGTAAATCATATTCAAGGTCTTGGAGAAACATTGGAAGAGTCAATGGTGGTGCAAAAGGTTTTGAGATCTCTACCAATGAGATATGATGCAAAGGTTTTGGCAATCAAGGAGATGAAGAATTTAGCCAAGCTTAAGATGGATGAGCTTCATGGTATTCTCACAGCATATGAGATGTGGACAAAACAAGATAAACTGTCAAAGAGAGAAGTGGCTTTCAAGACATCAAAGAAGGAGAAAGCTAAGATTCAAGAATCAAGTGATAGTTCTAGTGATGATGAAGATGACAATGGAGCACTTTTCATTCAAAAGCCAAAAAGAGGAATAGATAAATATCAAGGAAAATTACCTTTTAAATGTTTTAATTGTGGAAAGATTGGACATTTTTTAGCTAGATGCCTAGATAAGGTTAAAGATGATGAAGAATAAAAGCCTACATACAAGAAGAATTTCAAAGGAAAATATAAGAAGGGATTCGAGAAGAAGAGCTTGTATTTTAAAGATCCTAGCTCAGGCGAAGATAGTGGAGTCAGCGATTCAGAAGAAGAAGAGATTCTATTCATGGCTATACATGAAGATGATCAAGAAGAAGAAGAGGAAGCTGAAGTAGATATGGAAGGAGAACTCAATTGTGCCCTAGAAGAGTTAGAAGCTATTCAGAAGAAGAATCAAAGGTTAAAGCGCTAAATCAAGAAAAATGAACAAGAGTCAAAGGAAATGATTGAAGATCTACAAGCACACTTTGAAGAAGCCAAGAAGAATGAAGAAGATCTCACAGCATAGTTGGAAATAGTAAGAAACGATTGTGAAAGGTATGTTATTGAAATTGCCTCTTTAAAAGAAGATATTAAGAAAGTAGTCAGTGATAAAGTAATCAGTGATTCAAAATTTGAAGATAGCACTAACATGTTGAATAAGATATTGGAAAGTCAAAAAGCATATTCAAATAAGACAGGGATCAGTTTTGAAAAGAAAAAGAGCTATGCTAAAGCTCTGACACAAGAGGAAACAAAAAGGGGAGAAGTGAAGAATATAGAGGACATTCCAAATAGAGAAGGCTAGAAGGAACAAAGCTATAAAAGGCAATCAAGTCAGAGATATACATACATGTCTTATTTTTATGGCTATTATTTTTATTTTAATGGATATGGTCACAAGAAAGTAGAATGTGGAAAAAGAGCTAACAATTTTAGAAATAAGGAGAAGGAAAGTCAAGTAGAGTCAAGCAGAAGCCACAACTCTTTTGCTCCTCTATCAAGCTTTAATGAAGAGACCATAGTATGCTACAAGTGCAACAAATTCAGACACATAGCTTGGTATTGTAAAATCATGTTCGAGTCAGTCAAGAAGTATCATAGGTTCAAATCTCTATTCATTAAGAAGAAGGATCAGAGTTCCAAAGCTCCATTCATCAGGGAAAAGGTTCAGACATGTTCATGGCAGAAGAAACAACATGAAGATTTTATGATGGTGTAGATAGCTCTGCATATGGGAGGTAAAGATCAGCCATGGTTAATTAATAGCAGATGTTCGAGGCATATGACAGGTGATAAAAGTAATTTCATTTCTCTAAAGAAGATAAATGGTGGTATAGTGAGATTCAGAGATAAAACCACTGCCAGGATAGCTGGAAAAGGTACTTTGAGTTTGGATTATGGTAGAACTAAGACTAAAAATGTTTTGTATGTAAAAGGTCTTAAACATAATCTATTGAGTGTTAGTCAAATTTTTGATCAAGGATACACATTAAGGTTTCATGTTGAAGGTTGTGAGATTAGAAGAAATGATTCAAATGAGTTGATTGCAGATGCTCAAAGGATAGGGAACAATGTATATGTTTTGTCATATATCTTCTCAAAGGCATGATCAAAGGATACATTCAAAGATCGGTGAGAGGAGTTGGGAGTACTTTCTATTACTTCCTTCCATTGATGTTTAGCATCAAGTGAGGGGGAGCTAAGTGTTATCTCTAGGTAGGCCCTTTGCCATTGATGTCAAAGGGAAAGAATAATAGGTACAGGTACAGGTGTAGAAAATAGGTACAAGGAATAGGTATAGGTTGCTATAGTAAAGGGGAGTTACTGTATGTTTTTAGATGATGGTATGTGCAGGTGATAGGATGTGAAAGTTTTAGGATTGAGGTTGCCATAAATGACAAAGGGGGAGATTATTAGAAATATTGTCATTGATGTCAAAGGTTTAGTATTATTGGTGATAAAGGCCCCATTGCATTTAATGTTATTTGTCTTGGCTAATATGAGTTAATATTTATTCAATATTAATGAATATATTTTTGGTTGCATATGAGACAAAATAAGGGCCCATGGAGAAGTCGAAGAGTCACAAGATAAAGACAAAAGAAGGATGGGATCCATTTTCCCATGAAGAGTCATCTTGGGGAATACCAAGAATCACCAAGTGAAGACAAAAGAGTAAAGGGAAAATTTATCATGAAGGGACACTTTGAGGAATACGAAAAGTCACCAAAGATAAGGACAAAAGTGGGAAAGACATTTTTGGTCATGAAGGGTCACCACATGACTTTTCAAATGCTTGGATATGAAGGGTCATCCAAGATTGGTTCCATTTTCCATGAGGATTGAAAGGTCACAAAGGGGGAAGGCCAAAGGTCATTTGGAAAGCTATAAATAAAGTCTTGACTAGCCATTTGTAGTGTGGATGTGAGAGGTTGATTTGATATTATAATATCTAGCTTAGAAGAGCAATTGTGAGAGATAAATATGATTTGTATTTATCTATCTTAGAAGAGAAAAGGTGAGAAAGAGGAAGGAGATGTTGTATTGATCTATCATTTGTTGAGATAGCAACATTAAGAGATAGGTGTGTGGTATACATAAAGGGGTTAGTGCTCCTATGGGTTAGTGCTCATGAATTGTTGCTGAGTTGGTGCTTGGAAAAGGGGTTGGTGTTCCTATGGGTTAGTGTTCACAAATTGTTGCTGGGTTGGTGCTCGACAAAGGGTTTGGTGCTCTTGTGGGTTGGTGCTCACAAATAAGTGTTGGGTTGGTGCTCGACAAAGGGGTTTGAAGCTCCTTTGGGTTAGTGCTCATGAATTGTAGCTGAGGTTTGTACTTGGCAAAGGGGTATGGTGCTCTTGTGGGGTTGTTCTCATGAATATATTTGAGATTGATTCTCTATGGTTTTTCCCACATTGGGTGTCCATGTTATATCTGGTGTCTCTCTTTATCTTGTGTGATGTTTATTTTTTGAGTTTTATTGCATATCTTGAATGTTTGATTAAGTGGAATTTGATAAAGGGAAAGTTTTATAAGATATATAATATATTGATTTACCCCCCCTCTCAATATATTTCATGCTTAACACCTCTCATAATATCTCATCTTATTAATAAAATCTCTATACCTCTATAGTGGTACCATATCTATAGGAGTAGCACTAGATCCTGTAATATCTAGAGCTAGTCTCTCTACTAAAGTAGATCTCATCTACTCTAGATTTGTTAGGTACCTATCTTACTTTTGTACATCCTAGTCATGAAGACCTCTCAAGATATCAATATCACCCTATAATGTGGTAATCTGATCTTGTAAAGTATTGTTGGCTATTTGTGCCTCTTGTAGCTCTACCCTTAAACTCGTACACTTGGCCCTCAGTGTGTCTCTCAATGATAAATACAACAATATAAATAGGACCATGTATATTGGAATCTTATAATAGTACCTCCTCCATCTATACATCAATAGCATCCTACTTAGCCTCTCCTCTATCCTCATCCTCCTCCATCACCTCTTAAATGACTACCTCCTACTGAGGTCTCACAACTCTCTCATTTTTCCTCACTATCTCAACTACAAACCAAGATACATAATAATCATTGTATCCAATGTCATCTATGCTAATAGCTATAAGATCCTATTGTGGCCCCATCAAAACCATTTTAGTATCAGGGGCAAGCTAGTCTAGTTTTGTATTGTCTTACCTATACAAGCACAGGGCTAATGGAACATCCTATAATAACCTAAACTGACAATATACCTTATCAAAATATAATAAATTAATATGATCAAGCCACCATACATATACCCATATCTCCCAAGCAACATCCCCTATCTCTACATCTAAACTAGGCCACACTGGGAAGTATACTTAAGGCTTCTAAATAACATCCCCTATTTGTAAGCTACTAAACATATGTCTATAGTGCACTAGATCATGCACTATCCTATTTGTATAAAGAATTCTTAAGTTTTCATCCCATCAAAGGAAGCCTACACTAAAATCCATGTCTCTAAATCTGATCCATGGGGTCCCTAAGGGGTGAATCACACAAATGTTCTCATATGCCTAGGAATGTATATGAATGTAATATCAAAACCTGATCAGTGTCAGGTGAAATAACCTCATAACTATCTATATTCTACCCCTATAGTGTGGAAAACCAAGAAAAAATATTCCTAAACTCAACCATGTCTACTATAACTTCATTAAATCTCCATGGTAGTCACCCTCCCATAGAATTAGGTAACACATAGCAGGTCAATGCCAACATCATCATCATCAACACTAGTCTCTTCCCAGGGTCTTAGTCATACAATGGTTGCAATGATAACTCGCTAGAAAATATTATAATATCTAATACATCCTCACCATATATGCATGCTAATGCCATCACTTACTTAGCCTCATCATTAGTATACATAGGGGTGCCTAGAATTGGTAGTCATAAAATTTGATAGATGTCCTCTATCATAATGGTCATCTCATTGATCAGTAAACAAAAAGTGTTGGTGGTATAATTGCACCACTCTATAAATCCACTATCATACCAATGTCTTGATAGACATGGAAATAATGGTGAATCCCTCTAAATCCTATAGCCTCCAGATGGGCCTAGTCTTCATCACTCATAAAATCTTGTAACTATGTTGATAGCAGGGGGAACCTATCTCTAATCATATATAGCTCTCATACCTATCAAAAACATTTTTTAGTCAATAAAAATCCTAAGGTTTCTATTATCAAACCTTTGTTATGGATTTTTATCAATCTATTAGGGATCAATGTTGATGTAAATAAAATAACAATGATCCTTATGGGTCATAGTCGATCCACATGAACATCGATCCTAATGGATCAACGTTGATTCCCTCCCCTCAAAATTCCCCCCTTAGACCTAACATTTTTAACCTACCCTCTCTCCTTCTCTCCCATAATTTTTTAAAAACAAAAAACATAAACAAAACAAATATCTTAAGAAAAAATAAACACATTAAATTTTGCCAAAAAAACATTATGCCTACCTCATAGTGGAGTCATCATCATCATCATCATCTACTCCCATTCACGTCTATCATCTATCATTTATGATTAAAAGGTTGAAACATGTCTAATTTTTCTCCTAAATTCTTGTTAAATTGATATCCAAATGAACATTATGCCATGTTAGATTCTTATTTATAGCCATTTCCATGATTGACATCAATTACTTAATCAATGTTGATTACTACAAATCGGTATCGATCATTCTGGATGGATGTCAATTATCCTAGCTTATTTATATTTTACACTTGTGGACTATATTACATGCTCTCAGTCTAGTTCTAAAGGCCCATCTTGTTGCCTTTGCTACATCTATCCCATTTTTATTTCATATTACCCTTTATATTTGAGGATTTTGACCATTTTTCAGTTCCCCAATATCCTTAAGGTATATCCTTTATTTTGTGTCTTTCCATTCTAATATCCTAAGGGTATATTTTTTTCTAATAAAATTCATTTATAGGTAACACATACACCATACATACACTAGATGTTATGGTTTGCCTTTCCTATCCTTTATTCTCTTGCTAGATTTTACTTAAGCCCACATGTTTTAGCTATGGCATTTTGTTTAAGCAATTACATCTTTGGGGCATTACTTCTTGCATCACTTTTTATCCCATTAAGTGTAACCTTGGAACTCCCTTGAGCCATTCACACTTCCAATTGTCCTTTACTATCTTCTACTTGTCCATTTCCACTCACCCAAATTTGTTTTTACCTTCCATATTTTTCAAACCCATCATCTATTCCATTTCACTTCTCGATGCCTAGTTTGAGGGGGGATACCTCCTCAAAATAAACTTAGGGCATTAGGCACCTTATATTTTTTGTCTCATGGAATGCTATTAAATACTGCTCCACAAAAAGGGGTAAATGTAGACACTAGTTGTATACACCCTTGTGTATTAACATTGTACATCGTCATGTTATCATGTCATCTCTAACATAATGGCCCCCATTTGTAATTATTTTAAATAATTACATTTACCTCACTGATTTACTTTTACCATATAAGTTAAATAAGCTAGTACTATAGTTAAATATTAATTAATCTTATTTACCAATCTAACCTCAAATCAAACTCATCCAACCTCCAAACAAACCCATCCCATGGTTAAAACAACCCAACTTTAAAACCATTCTTTACCCCCATAAGCAACCTATGTAAATGGCTTAAGGATTAACTTCACCCATTTTGAGAAAATTAATGTTGATTCTCTGAGATCAACACTGATCTTCTTAGAATGGTGTTGATCCATAAATATATAGTGTGCCTCCATGGCTTAGGATGATGCTTTTAGACTTTAAAACTCTATTGGAATTTTCTTTGAACATGCGTACAGACCTTATCAACATTTTTCTACCTTATGGAACCTAAATTCATGAGATTACATAGATATTTTTAAGGTTTCTAAGCCTACTTTTATTGTATCCTTTATCTACATGTTTTCAGCCATCCAAGGTTAGTATTACTTGTTAATTTATTCCCATTTGAACTTTATAGTCTTCTACACCTTTGTGTCATTATGTATATTTATTTTTCATCATTTTATTAATATTTTAATTTCATTATTATCTTCTATTTTCATATTATCATTTTACTTAAAATCAAATTCAATCCATCTAAATCGACATTGATCCTATAAGATCACCATTGATCTCAACGAAATTATTAAAATATCCTTGAATTTTATTTTCATAAGATTCACAATCCTCAAAACTTGTTAAAATCTACATTCTATTTTCTAAAAATATATCTTTTACATGTAAATGAATTTGCTTGGATTAGTGCATGATAATGTTAGCATATTTGATCTCCCCATTGTTCAACAAACTTTATGCATTCATCAAAGTGATTTTACATGTGAATTAGGTCTTTTTACTATGGTTTTCACACCTAATCAAGAAAGCATTAATGAATAGTTAGCTATAATTTAAGAGGATATTGATATAACTACAGAATTATAGGATGATTAATTTGATCACATTAATCTTGCTATAGGTTACATAAATTTGGTGTTGTATATTTGTATCATATCCATATCTATCTTTGTAATTGCATGTTTATGTATAAACTTGAATGTTAAACATGGGCTAACATCCACCTAAGGAATCATATCACTTCTTGGGACTAGTTTCTTACTAGGTAGACCATTTATATTTCTATTAATCAATTTTCTTTATGAATGAGTGTGATTTTTAGGTCATTCCTTCCTAACCAAATATGATTACTCACAAGATTGATCAATGATGTGCAACAAATCTCCATCTCTAGGTAATCTTTAAAATCTTGCATTTACTTTGTTTTTAATAGCTAATTAGACCACATTGAAAAAAGTGAAAAATACTAAAATAATGAGTTTGAAAATGATGAGGTTTTTTATGATTTTCTAAGCCTAAGAGACAATATTTTATTGGGAGACCATAAACAAGGGTTCTCAATCAAACTAGATCATGTAGTCTATTTTGGAGAATGGGTGAACACCTTTAGCCATAAACAATTAAATAAAACATTGAGGTCCCAAAGTGAAAATATTTTTGAGGCACTTTTGGACTAGGGTAAAAGTAAAGAGAAAGGCTAGTCTAGTGGTGAAAACCTATTTTAGGCACCATTAGAGGTGGGTGTTTAACCTTACTTAAAAATAACTCAGGAGACCACCAATGATGAACTTGTCTATAGGTCTAAGATTAATTCTAAAGAATAGCATGGCTTTGACTAAATCACTTAAGATTTTATAATATTTTTTTATGACATTTCCATACCTACCATTAGAAGATTCAGATTCATCTTTCCTAGGATAACTTGAAGATCCAAACCAAATATAGGACTTTGTTATTGTAGGCTAATTCTAATCATTGCCAACCATTCTAGAAGATGGTTCAACTCTTCTTATAGAGGACACTATAAAAGTCAACATCAGGACTCTAGATGACCTAAAATAGATTAAATTAGGTGTATCCCTCACTGAGGAAGAATGTGACATCTTACAACCCTTTTGAGGGAATTTATTGACATATGTATTTGGGCCTACTCTGACATGTCGGGTCTGGACCTTGCCTTGGTTATATACTACCTTGTTATACATCCTAATTCTAAACTTGTCAAGAAAAAATTATATAAGATGCATCCTTTTATTTTTGTATTAGTAAAGAAAGAGTTATAAAAACTCCTAAAAGTGAGATGTATTTGACTGATCAACTTCTCCAAGTGGATCTTGAATGTTATTCTAGTTAGTAAGAAGATAGAAGGAATTAGAATCTACACTAATTTCAAATATATAAATAAGGCTTACCCTAAAGATGACTTTTCTATAACAAATATTGATGTGATAGTTGACTCCAAAGTGGGATATTAAATGCTTTCACTAATAGACAAATTTTCAAGCTACAACCAAATCTAGATTGCACCAAAAGACCAACACAAAATAATGTTCACCATTCCATGGGGAATGTTTTGTTATTAGGTTATGTCATTTAGTCTAGAAACACTAAGACCACATACCAAATAACATTGACTATCATATTTCATGATATGATGCATGACATTGTTGAAGACTACGTCAATGACATATTGGGAAAATCAAAGACTAGGGTTGATCATATAGCAGCACTATGAAGAATATTTGAGAGGTTGCATGAATAAAAAGTCAAGCTCAGTCTTAAAAAGTGTGTTTTTGGAATTACTTTAGGAAAAGTGCTTGGCTTCATTATGTTTTATAGAGGCATTGAATTCAATCTAGCCAAAGTAAAATCTATTACCAAAATGCCACCACCTTCCAATTTGAATTAACTCCATAATTTGGAGGATAAGATTTAGTCCATCAGATTGTTCATTTCTTAGTTGGTCGATAAATGTCATCCATATACACACTTATTAAATAATTATGTCATATTTAATTGGGATGATGAATGCCATAAAGCCTTATAGCACCTCAAATATTATCTTACCAATCCACCTATTTTGTCCCCTCCTATGCCAAGAAAGTCATTCTTATTATATATGTAAGCCACAGACAAAGCCTTAGGATCACTTATTAATCAGCATGATAATAATGAAAAAGAACATTTTGTATACTATCCAAGTCATACATTGGTTGCATATGAACATAACTATATTCCCATTTAAAAATCCTATTTATCTATGGTCTTTGTAGCTTAGAAACTATGACATTACATGTTAAACAACAAGACCATAGTTATTTCAAAAGTAGATCCACTCAAGTATCTACTATCTAAGATAGCTTTACAATGCCACATGGCCAAATGGATCATCCTTTTCAGTGAGTTTGAGATAAAATACATCAACCAAAAGGCTATTAATAGATAAGTACTCAAAGATCAACTTGTTGAATTTCCCTTTATAGATACAAAACCTCTAACTTTTTAGTTCCTATAGTAAGATTTTGAGCACACTATGAATTAAAAAAGATAATTCAAAATCAAAACACAAACCACCTATTAATAAGGATTCATTAAATAAATTATGATTAAATAGACCTTACCAAATTCCTTGTTTCATATCACCTCTTTCTAGGATATTCTAATGGATTTATGATTGCATATTAGACTCAGATTTTTGACATCATGATGGTATGATGTTGAATGTTGGATGTTTAGAACAATTGATAATTGTACATGGAGTTGATAATTACATTTAACCTCCATGGAGGATTATCCTTGCTTATATATATTTGGGATGGAAAATCAAGGGTTGAAATTCAAAGTTAGTGGGATGATATCAATGGTTGTATTTTATCCAAGGAATTAAAAATTCCTTGGAAGCCTCTAGACTTAGAGGCTTCTAAAGAGGGAATCCAAGTTAGAGAGGATTCTAAAATCCTCCAATTCTATAATCCTCTTACATATAATTAGTATTAAAGGTAGGTTATATAGGGATTAGGTGAGGATTAGGGACTAGGGGTGTAGGAAAGCCTAGAGAGTAGGATAGCAGGTGCTTAGATTAGATTTGTATAATAAGAATTTAGGATGGATTAATTGACTGGTGGGAATGAATAAGGTTTGTGGATGAAGGAATATAGAAGGGGGATATTAAATAAATAGATATAAAGGGTGATATATTAGTGAAATAAATTAGGTTAGGCATAATTAGTGTTGACTAATAGGAATATTAGTTGATAATAATGAAGCAAAAAAATTTAGGTGCATACAATTATGAGTGGATGAATTGAAATGGCTAATGGTATTTCAAATAAAAACAATGTCATAGATGCAAATTAGTAAATGGTATTAGGGGATATGATGTTATGGGATATGATTCCCCCTCAAGGGGACATGTGGAGAACAATGAGATGTATAGACACTCAAAATAAGAAATGAGGGGTGGGATTTGATGGATAGATGAGGGGATGGGATGACATATGTGGGATAGAATATGAATAAAATGAGGTTGAATTGAGTAATGAGCTACAAATTGATGATGCCCCTGGTAAGGACACATGCATAGGGAATATAAGTGATGGGTGTTATGGTTGTTGACACATACCAAGGGGGAATAAATATTAATAAGATGATAAGAAGATTAAAAGGATGAAATATTTAGATGTATCACAAGCAAGGATGCATACAAGGGAGAGTTATGGGCCAATATAAGATGATGATTTAATAAGATTAATGATGGGTGTAGCTCAAAGATAAATTCAATTGATATGATTAAGTGACCAATAACTAGAAATGATGCCCTTAGAAAAGACACATTAAATAGAGTGAGTGAGGAGAGAGTGGTTGAGATATCTTTGGGCACCAAAAATTATCCAAGTGCTGCCTACATAGTCTAAAAATACCTCAGGTCAATGTAGTTCTAACTCAGGGATGATGATGATTAGATTTGTTAGTGATTAAATGATATGATTTAGATGATGAGATGAGGATGAAAGATTGAATGTTATTTGGATGGATTTATAGGGTTAAATTAGTGATGGGAGAAAGGATTATGAGATGATCAATCCATCATAACTATTATAAGACTCATCATAGTCTAAGGAATACTTGACAATATTCCCCATGATATAAAGATGATGAAGAGGACATTATGCCAAAGTGTATGGGAAAATGGTGAAATATACATCCTTAAGGTCACTTTTGGTGTCCTCATACCATCCTCATTTATTTCCCAAAAAAAATTGATGCAAACAAAACATAAAACATAAACGATATATACATGACATAGACAAAACAAATAACAAATAAATAGTAGACAAATAATAAACAATTATCTACATGTAATGTCATAATGTATTGTCTAAGGATGAGGATGAGTGATGGATTAGACTAGGATGATCATGATGTGATGATAGACTTAGCATAGACTCGGATTTGGATAGGATTATTTTGATTAGGATGAAGATGAGGTGTTGACCCTAGTGTAGGATAGAAGGATGGATAATTTGATGAGGTCTTTGAATACTGATTTGGTTTAGAAATCTAATAGAAAAGTGGTTAAGGAAGGTGATTAGAAAATTTATAACCAATATTACCGATAGACAAGGCCCTACAAGAATCTAATTTAGAAAGGAGATTAGGAGATGATAGAATAAAATACCTTTCACACTAGTTAAGAGTAATTATTTGGGTGATAGGTATGAAGAGGTGATGACAGGATAGTGATGGGATCAAGTACCTTCCACACTAGCAAAGGGTAATTAGATGGGTTACAGATTAAAGTCTTAAACAAGGTGATACATGCTGATAATACTTAGCCAAAAAGATGATGATAAATACATAGATGGGTGACCACTCTAATTTGGTTTTAGGACTAAACATGGTATCCAAATATGGGAAGACATGAAATGGATGGATATGGATGATATTAGGAGATTCAAGATAAGATAAGACATGATGGATTATTTTAGATTTTATTAAATTTTTATGATTTTTAAGGGTTTTTGGGATATGTATATACATTGTAAAAATGGGTTTACTATTAAAGGAAATACCAATCCTAGAAACCAAGGGAAGGATGGAGGGATGATGGATGGGATGACAAAAGATGATGATTATGGAGACCAAATCTGAATGGGTGAGGGATAGCTAATGAACACACTATTTCCCAAGTGTCCATTAGAGGATATGCCAAGATGAGTTTGGGATAGCTATCAAGACACCTTCTTCTTCCTTACAAAGGTCAAGATAGGAAGGAAAAAGAGATAGGATGCATGATATGATGGTGGATGATAGATAGGAACAATGGATTGAGGTATAATATGATGGATGATATAGACAAGGTGCTGAAGGATATGAAAAGTGAGAAGGATGAAATGGATGGATTTTCCCCCAAGTTTTGAGGAACAATATAGATAATATATTATTTTACCATGATGTCAGAAACCAATTTTCATCATGGTAATTGTTGAAGGTGATACAAGACTAGTTTTCACCATTGGATGATTTTTTTTTTGAATTTTGGATGGGCATCTCAATTTATTAGAGGAGGGAAAGATGCAAGATGTAGATACTTGATGTATTATTTATCAAACACCTATTATAGAGAAAGCTGATACTAGGAGCATGTGGCCACTCCTAGATGTATGGGGGTCCATGTGACTTTCAGTGATACTTGATCGTAAACCATATAAATATCTAGACCAAGTGTCTTCATTACCTCTATAAGCGATAATGTTTCCTGGGAAGGTGATGGAGGGTATGGATGTGATTAAGTCTTAATTTTGATGGATGATAAGTTTAAGATAGGATGTTATGATGGATGATGGGGGATAAATAATGATAGAATCATGAGAGGATGGGGTGATGGAGGATTAGTACTAGCTATCACATACACCATTGGAGGTATTAGACATTCTTCATTTGATTGGTGCCAAGTGATAAAAGACTATAGGAGATCTAAGACACTTTGACATTATGGTTCATCTTTGATATGATTATTTGATGGATGGTCTATTGTTATTTTGACATCATTTATATTTTGAATTATATTTCCTATTGGTGCTTTATTTTGGGATTCACCATGGGATATTGATTTTGTATTTGATATATGATGATTATTTTGTCTTTGATAGTCCCTTAGTGCTTGTTTATGGGCTTCACTAGGGAGTGATACTTTTGGATTAGGCTAATGATTTGGTTCTTTTTTGACATATAGGATCAAAGATGATTGGATTATTATGATTATTTTATAGAATATGGTCTTGGATCTTCATATTGGTGGCACAAATTATATTTCTTGATGAAGGTCCAATAATGCATGTTCATGACCATCTTTATGGAGGGAAGTGATTAAATGGTAATTGATGGGAAGATAAGGATTAGTGGTGGATGGAAATGATGGGGATGGTATAATGAGTTAAATGAGTGGTGATAGGGTATCATATTCCTCATACAAGTTTCTAGGAGACCTAGTTTCAACATCAAATGAAATCTCCTCAATATCAATAAAAGGATTACTAAGACTAGTTGTAGTAGACAAATCTAAAGTATGATCATATATACTCTTACTATCTTTCATATATAAAGATTAAAAGAACTCATTTACAATTCCATCATCCTAATTAGGATTTAATGATATTCTTAGTGATGGATTAAAGGTATCTATATTATAGGTACCTTCAAAAAGGTAGCCATTATTAGCATCAATGAGGGATGGCATTGATGAAGAATATAATTTGGATCTTGGTGTTGAAAATGATCCTATAGAAAATACAAATGTTAAGGTTGAATTTGATGTATAATTTAATGTACAATATGTAATTTTTATAATAGGAAATTCATTATCTATAATTGACCTTTCAACATGGGTTATTTGATGTGATGGGTGAGAAGGAGATAAGGGATGAAGGATTGATTAATGAAAGGATTCATGAGAAATGGGAAGGATAGGCTTATGGTGAATAAACTTGATTGTGATGGAGGATTTTATAATGATGGGGGTATTATAGAAGAGGGATAAGATGTATTGACTTTGGATTGGAAGGGGAAGGGCTTAATTAGTAATGATCTTGGCATTCCTCTTTTCATGCACCCAAGGATATGGATGCATCTAGTTCATCATCAATTACTATATCACCATAGTCAATGAGGTCTTAGATAAAATATTTAAAAGGTCAACATTGATTAATGGTATGTCCCCATGTTTGGTGATATGCAAAATATTGATTATCTTTATACCAAGAGGGCTTAAGCTTTGTGGGATCAATATGTTGGATGGGTGGATAGACCATCATGTTTGTGGTTACTAGTTGTTTAAAGAGAGCTTCAAATGATATGGGAATGGGAGTATAAGGACCCACTTCATGTTTAAACTTATATATATAATCATTATATTTGTGATCAAATGCTTGTTTTCATGGCTGGGTAGATAGAATATTAGTGGCCAAGTTGGGATTCCCTTTTCTAGTATGGGAATGGGTAGATTGTAATATATAACTAGTGGATGGAGGATTGGTATGGTACTCACATGAAGGTGATTTAAGGGGAGGTATAATGAGTTAAAGGGGATCAACACCTTTAAGGAGTGGTACATCCATTAGAATAATTTATAAGAGAATCTCACCCTTGTTGGTAGCTATGTATTGGTCAATGAAGATAGGCTCTAGCTCTATGGTGATGGTGGATGAGTGATGGATGATGGAGGTAGAATAAGGATTAAAGATGGTTCATAAAAAACTACAGGTTGGAAGAATCAAACTAGGATAATAGATGATGATGGGGATGAGGGAGATCAATGGGTTTAAGATTATGATCAAATTTTAGACTGATAGTGTAATAGGTGTGAACAACCTATCAAAAATGTCTAGTTATCAAGCTAGCAAAAGGATTGGGGATATTATGGGTCCCTATATTAAAAATATAAAAATGATGATATGATGGGTGTTATTTATGAAGAAGGCAAGATGATTGGAATAGGGATGATTGATAGTTAATGGGTTTTCTATATTGAGACTGACAAGGTGACACAATGCTAATAGGATATTGAATAGGGTATGAGATCTAAGTAAAGGATGAATGATAGTGAAATAAGGTGATAAGATGATAATATGATAGGAGGATAGGATGATAGGATGATAGGATGAGCTCAGGACCTTATACTAATTTTACTCAAGATGGGATGAGATAGGTGATTATGTAATGAAGGTGATTAGGATAAGGAAATGATGATGTATGATGATAAGTGATGATGTAAATAGTATGGTGATGGTCTAGCCCAATATATGACTTATATATCCAATTAGGATAAGATAGGATGTGGCTATACTATATGGGTGATGAAGCTAAGGTCAAGACAAATTATGAGGGATAGAGTGGACCTAGGATAGGATATAGATGATGAGAAAAGATGTGATTAGGGGATGGTAGTAGGATGATGAATGGTAAGTAGGACTAGGATAATATATGACTAATAGGATTTAAAAGAGAATCAAAATATGTATAATAAGGTAAGACTAGGATATACAATATGATGATTAGGATATGTTAGTGATGGAATGATAACCAAGGATTGGTGGGTAGGGGTAGACTAAGAGGAGATTAATATAAAGGTATATAAAAGCATAATATTTGAAAGATGAGATATTGGTGATAGGGGGTGTGAGTGGTGCTATAAATATGATTTATAGAAAAATATGTGTAAAAGATCAGTCTTTACTATCGGATAATGAGAAAAGGATGTGCAAGATAGTAAGATGACAAGGATATGTATAAAAGGATGATGTGATAAAGAGATACAATATGGGTCCAATTATCAAAAAATAAAAAGCTTTGGTTGAAAGATAATTCAAGAAATAAGAATGACACAATAATAATAATGCTATCTCTGAGAAGAGATGTTTTATTCATTAAATTTGTAGACCCAAACATATTCCTATCTCTGAGAAGAGATGTCTGATTTCCATTTCAGGTTACATCTCCTTTTATACATGTTTTGAAGGTAAGAGGAGGATGTGGAAGGTCACCAATATCAAGGGATATTAAGTGGTTTGACTTCCATGATTTACAACAATACATAATTTGAGGAATTACTATTTTTAGAAACTTAATATTTTTAGACTGTACTACTGAAATTGAAATTTGGGGCACTTCCATTGGATTTTATGGGGTCAAAATACATCAATTAGAGATAAATTACATCTCACTACATTATCCTCATTCTTATCTTTCCAATGGTTCAAATTGGGATTCAAATGGAGCTATGGTGCAAAAGTTATGGGTCCCAAAAGTTTTGCCACCAATTGAGGTAGAACCATCACCCGAATTGTCACTTGAAATGTTGCTCAAACCATACAAATTGATATGTACAAAATATAATGGGATAAGGATATGTAATAAAAAATGTATGTGATGGGATAATGAGACAAGATGATCATTAGGATTTATGGATGTAATGGTCTTTGGATAATATGTGGATGACAAGGTGTGACTAATATATGCAAGATTAATGAGTGGGATATGACTAGATTAAGATAGGGGATGAGATAAGAAAAAGACAAAGGATATACAAATAAAATACATAGAATTGTATGATGACTAGTATAGGTAAGATAATTAATTAATGATGAGAGGAAGATGATTAGGCTAAGATGGTGATGATGGGTTGATATGTACAAGAGGATGATAGGTTAAGGATGTTCAATATGAAAGGTATATGTTGATACAGGTGTAACCTAGAATGGGATGAAGTCAAAATGGGAGATGAGAAATAAAATAATATGTATAAGAGGATGATGATAATGATGATGATGATGATTAAGATAGGTAAGTAGATAGGGTGATAACTAATGGTCAGTGGGATATAGTTAGGCTAGGATGGAGGATAAACAAGTTAAAGGATGGGATAAGGATATAAGATGACAAGGATGTACAAGACAAGATGTGGGTGATGGGAATGTGTTTAATGATTAGTGTTTAATATGGGATATGTTATGGGATAAAGATAATATGTATAATTATAAGATGATAAGGTTGATGACTAGGATATATACAAAAGATGATAAGACATAATGATGTGGTAAAGATATACAATATGGTATGGGTAAAGGACCTAGATAGATATGGATAAGAAAAGGCTGATGCAGCTTATAAATAGTAGGAATTTATCACAACACACACCCAAGAAAGCAATCTACAACCTATTATTAGTAAATTAATGGATGTGTAACATGATTCCCACACCATCTAATGGCTTCATAGGTGAGTTTATAAGATAGTGACCCATTACAATATCGATCGAACCCTTTCAACCCTACTTGCACATGATGGCTACTTTAGAGCTGATACTAACTCCTATAGTGATACACCTATTCAATCCAAAAGGTCTTATGCTAGGTATACACAAGGATTATAATGTCATCCCCTATATACATGAAGGTATATTAGGTTCCAAGTCTATATAAGGTGTTGTCTAATGCCTAGTTTAGAGAGTTAACTCTACATCTTCATGGATGACCTATATGGGGTCAACCGCTTAGCTTAATGATAGATATCATTGATTTTTAGAATCTACCAGAACATGAAGTTTGGTTAGTTCATAGTTCTAAAATCCACAACACTTACCCCTATAAACTAAGCCTATGCATGGGTGTTAATTCCACATCACATGTTATCATAGAGGGTAAAGGTTAACAAATAGGCAAAATAGATGACGCAATTAATTGATAAATTTAATTACCTATGTGTGAATAGAATGATATGAAAACTATTTACAAGTTAACACACAAGTAACTATATCATAGAAAATATATACACACACAACAAGGTGATTAAAAATTATATATAAGATAAAAATGACCAAAAATGATTGTAAGAGTGCCAAAAATGGGTCTTTGACAAACATCTTGCAAGCATAAAGGTCAATAGTCTCACTATGGCACTCAAGAGAGGTCTTACAACCAGAAATATTAGTATTTTTTAAATATTATTATAAAACCATGACTCTCTACAAAACCCACAAATGCATAGATTAATCCTACAACCAAAGACTACAATATCATGACTAGGCAGTCAAAATCGATACTTGCAAATGGTGATATTATGGCTAAGAGATGACCATGATGGATACCTATAACATAGTGGTTAGATGAATAATATCATGACTAGGTCTAACAATATCACTATTAACTATAATTTTATAGTTTTAGTTTTTTCATAAACCATAAAACCATGATTGAGAACTATAAAATCACCACTGGGAATAGATCGTTACTTGTGATATTTTAAGAAAGGGAAAAAATTTCTAGATTATGGTATGTGACCAAAACTATTGTTTAGACAAGTTACATATTTTAAAACATATCAAAAAGGTCTTATTGACTAGATTATAAAATATAAGTAAAGACCAATATTTGTGTTATATCAAAATGGTCACATAGAACAAATATGACCAATATTTTAACTATTATGAAGAATAGATAATATAAATAAGTAAAATTACACCTTAATCTACCTGATAAAGATTAAATATTTTTAAAAAAATAGTTAAGGTATTCAAAATGCCAAAATTACAAGATCGTGATTAGTACTGCAATACCTCTACTCTACAGAGGAATCCCATGAGTCTAAATGTGCTAATAGTTATGATATTGTCGACAATAATTAAAAGGGGAAAGAGGTCTATGTTTGGTCTTCAATGGTTCCTTCTTCCCTTGACCTCCTTCTTTACTAACCCTAAAAATTAGAGGAAAAAGGTCAAGTTTTTAGTTATTTTTTTAAAATTGACAATACAATTATTCTTAATTATAATCCTATGATTACCAAGATAATATCACTAATAAGAGAGTCATGATATTATGGATTATGTTTCATTAGATGAACCTATCTCCAAATTCCTTCTTACTCTCAGTTCCTACACATAGAAGGTTAAAAATCTAACAAAATATGCAATAACCTACTTAATATACATGGGGGATTAGAGGAGATGATAATCAAAATAACTACACCATTAACCCTATGCCTGCACTTGGGACCAATAATTTCATGACTCTCATCAGCAATATCAAGACTTATAGGAAAAATTCGTAATTGGGAAAGTCATGGTAATGTCAAATGATAAACTTGTAGAAAAAACCTTTTTTAGTTTACAATATCACAACTTGGTTAGTCAATATCGTAACTAGGTTAACAATATCACTAATAGTGAGTCATAAAATTACTACATGACTAAAAAAACTATGTGGTTACATAGACGGTTAGTGATTAAGTAGATTTTAGTGTAATATCATAACTTATGGGGATAATATTATGACTAACCCAAATAATATCATGATTACTAGTGTAATTGTAACATATACAAACAAAATTTGAATTTTTTTTTAGATTTACTTGATTTAAATGACCCTGTAGGTTAGTAAAAACACAACTAACAAGAAAAATTGTTAAATTATGAGGGATGTAGTCCCACCATGGTCACCTAAATGTATTAGTATTTTGAGCACACTATGAATGAAATAAGCTAATTTAAACTCACAACATAAATCACCTATTAAGAAGGATTCATGAAACAAATCAGAATGATATAAACCTTACCAAATTCCTTGCTTCATATCAACTCCTTCCAAGATGTTCTAATGGATTTGTGATTGCATATTGGACTCATATTTTTGGCATAGTGATGGCATGATGTTAGATGTTGGATGCTTGGATCAATTAAAAATTTGATATGGATTTGATATGAGACTTATAGTTAGCCTCCATGCAAGAGGAGCCTTGCTTATATAGATTTGGGAGGGAAAATCAAGGGTTGAAATTCCAAGTTAGTGGAATGATATCAATAATTATAGTTTATCCAAGGAATTAAAAATTCCTTGGAAGCCTCTAGACTAAGAGACTTCTAGAGAGGGAGGCCAAGTTATAGAGGATTCTAGAATCCTCCAATTCTAGAATCTTCTTAGGGATAATTAGGATTAGAGGTAGGTTAAATATAGATTAGGTGAGGATTAGGGACTAGGGGTGTAGGAAATACTAGAGAGTAGGCTATTAGGTGATTAGATGGTATCTTAGAAATTTAAAAATTCTAATAAATAGATAAGTAGGATTAGATTAGTATAATAGGAATTTAAGATGCATTAATTGATTGGAGGAGATGAATAAGGTTGGTGGATGAAGGAATATAGAAGGGGGATATTAAATAAATGGCTAGAAAGGGTGATATATTAGAAAAATAAAATAGGTTAAGAAACATTAGTGTCAACTAATATGAATATTAATCAATAATAATGAAGCAAGAAATTTTAGGTGCATACAGTTCTTAGATGAGTCTGTTGTGACCATCATTGAAACACCTCTTGAGGAGTAGTACTAGAAGTTATATTTTGATGAATCATTCATAGCACATAGATCAAGGGTAAGAATTTTATTTATTACACCATAGGGGGATCATATCCCTAAATAATTTTATATCAACTTTCCTTGTACCACCAATATGGCTAAATATGAAGCATTTATTAAAGGGCTTTGTTAGGAAGTATAATGTAATATTCAACATCTCAAGGTTTATGATGATTATAAATTAAACATCAATTAGGTTACATACCACTTTTATACAAAATATGATAATCTAGTTCCATACAAGGCCATGGTTGACACTCTCAAATAAAATATTACTGGCATATATTTTGAATACATACTAAGGGCTAGTAACAGAACAGTAGATGCCATAGCCACCATTGCCTCTTTGATCCATCTTCTAGATAAGGAAAAAGAATATCAATTCCTTGTTGAAAATATTCTACTAAAAAATCATGAACCTTCAACCATCACAATGATCTATGATATTATTGGTCTTATTTCAATTTAGTTTTCACTCATTTCTTAATTTTGAAAGTAAATAATGAAACTAGTGATAGGGTGTGTAGAAGAATACTTACTAAAGTGTGCACATGAATCTAGATGATGATAGGAACTCCTTTTTAGCTACAAATGAATAACCTATAGATAAGAAAGACACTAGAAAAGGGGTTTGTTAGCAAATAGATGAATAGACTACCTAGTGTGAGCTAGATCCAAAAAGCATATTGCTTTCTAGAAGGCCATCAATCCACTGTCATAATAACTAAGATGGAAAGGATAAAGTAAATATCCACTTGCATTAGATAAATGAAGTGTAATTTAAATAAATTATAATGTTAAATAATAGAAAAGTAACCAAAATTTAAAAATCTAGTCAATACTTAAGCTAAAATGGTCGGGGTCTGGTCTAGAAAATTTAAAAAAAAAATCTACTATAATTAGGTAAAAACAAATAATGTTAGGTTTGACTAGGGTTATCGGGTTTAAAATAGCTTGGTATATTTTTATGCCATAGTGACCATTGATGGTCAAGTGAACCATCAATGGTTTTGGCTTACCATTGATGGTTGGGTAACCATCGACGGTTGAAGTGATCATTGGTGGTTGTGCTAACCATCTGTGGTCACATGTGTAAATCTAGAATGATCAAAAAATAAGGTATAGATTGGGTCTTTGGGAAAATAGAGGTTTTTAATGGAGCCAAGGGGTGGAAAATAAGATATTGATGGGTTTGATAGGGCAAGAAGGTTAGAAATAAGATAAATCAATGAAAACAAGTGAAAGATACTTGAAACTTAATGGTGTAAGGCTGAATTAATTTGGTCAAAGTGACTGTAGTTTAACTTTAAAAGTGATTCCAATAAAGCTTCAAGCCTCTGGTAATGTTACTTGTTTGCTGAAGGATGTTGGATACCTATATGTAAGAAATCTTAGATGCAAGATTGTGGATTTCCAATTCATTTCACTTCCTCCTATTCTCCTTTTATAAGATGAAGTTAATTAGGATGGAGGAAGTTACTAATTTGATACTTATCCATTTATGAATATAATTACCTTATACAAATTTGTGAATGCTTTAAAACTTTAAAGTAAGGCTAGGGACTTGATTATCGATGGTCAAGCCAACTGTCGATAATTATGCTGACCATCAGTGGTCAAGGGGCTAGAATAACACGAGTTGAACCAAGAAAAAGGGTGAATTAAATGGTTTTGTTAAATGTGTTAAGTTAGGGTTTTGATAGGGTCAAGTTTGTAAATGAGTCTAATTGACTAGGTGGTTCACTAGATGTGAGGTCAAATGAGGGTCAAAAGGTAGTTTGACATTGAAGGTTGTCATGTCTAGTTTTTTAGTGTCTACATTTTTCCCCTCTTTTATGAGGCTTTGATATAACAAGTAGAAAAAAATGAATAGTTTTTAGTCATGGTCTAGTTTCCCTAAAAAATGAATAGTTTTTAGTCATGGTCTAGTTTCCCTAAGTGTGGGAGGAGGTGTTCCCCCTTAAATTGGGAGTTGATGAGGTAAAAGAAAAATTATGTCAAGGTTTGATAAATGGTAAATGGGTAGTCATAAGGTAGGTGACATAAAAAGGGTGGCATTTGAGACACAAACATGTGCACAAAATGTGACTATGGGTGATAGTCAAGATCGTGTAAAGACTAAAGTTGCTAATGTTGGTAAAAATAAGTTCCATTCTAGAGGGACATGTGACAGGGGTAGTTAGTCTACAACATTGGTCTTAGATGATCTGATCAAGCCTACCAGACCATATAGACAAAGTTGGTATTAGTCACAAGTATCTAGGGTAGGAAGTGCTCTAGAAAAATAACATAATTGGTTAGGTTGTGCATGAGGTGGTATAAAGTTCAAAAGTTCAACATGGAAAGGTTAGTCGATGTGATCAAAATGACCATTCAAATTTGTCACAAAATAGGCAAATGGTCCAGGTAAAAAAAAACCAACATTGAGGTGGTTATGGGGTAATATTTGGTTTGGTATGGGTTGGTAGGGGATGGTTGAGCTGACTCTTTATGCACTAGGCAAGTGGATGCTACCTATAAATTTCTTTAGGAAAAATATCCAAAAATAACTTTAGGCCAAATGTAGTTCTCACAAAAGGGTGGGAGTGAGGTGGGGTTCATTTGAAAGAGGGGAAAGAAAATCAGGACCCTAACCATTTATGGTTAGGAGTGTTCCTAAGGTCGATCATAGATGGTCACCATGACCATCTATAGTTAGGAAAATCATAAAAATTTGAGAAGATAAAAGTAAAATGTGAAGTCCTTTTTACCATTTGACTTGTTTGGTGTTTGTGATTTGGGTAATTTGTGTAATTTATCATTTATGTAGTAAGTGTGATAAATTGGTAGTATTGCATTAGTTGATAGTGTGTTTAAGGAGTTTTAGGTGTGACCAGATGGAGGGTGGATGAGGTCTTAGACCATGGCATTGATTATGAAATGAGGTAGGTGTTGTTGTGAATTTGATACTATAGTTGAATGTGTTGGGATAAAGTTACATTTGAGTAGGTTGAATTAGTGGGGTAGGGTTTTGAAAATTATCTTGGGCCATGATACCCTAGGTTTATGTTTTTATTATTTGTATGAAAATTAGTGGGGGAAATGGAGATTGGAAGTGTGTGTTAAGAGTGTAATGGGTTATGTAAAAGTGTTAGGTAGAGAAACTGGGGAATTGAGGTGATTTTTTAGAGGTTGTGGGAGGTTGAGGTTTTGATTTTTGCCACTGACAGTCACACACAGCGTCTATCGATGGTTTAACCCAACCAACGATAGTTAAACCTAAGGGGAAAAGGATTCAAAGGGACCATTGATGGTTTGAGGAACTATCATCAATCAAGGTTAAATGGGAAGGGTTAGTTGAAAGAGTACTAAATTTGGAAAAGTTTGAAAAAATGGGAAATGGTAAGTAGTAAAATGTTTTAATAAGTTTAATATAAGTCAAATAAGGTAATTGTTTGTGAAAAAAGTAGTTAGGGGGTAGGATGAGAGTAAAATTAGTGATAATAAAGGTAAAGGTTAGTTTATAAGGTTGGGGGTAATAATGGGTTAACATGGGATAATGGGAAAAAGATAGGTGTAGATTGGTACTTAGAATGATGTTGAAAACTAAGTGTGCATACAAATATTGTTGTGTGATTATGATTTAGGCATGCATTCAGATTTAGGTTAGGGACCAAGTTCCTAAGATTTTTTCCAAGGTTTAGGATGTGATTACTACAAAAGACTAGAGTCACATAGATATGGTTGGCTTATGAGCTATGATTCATTAGCAACACCTATTACAGGATGTAGCCATGATCATCATGCTCATTGGGAGATGGGACCTAGTGATGAACACCTTAATGGTGCCTACTAGAGAGATGACCATCTTATTAGAGGATGTGACAAGGATCACATGGCTACCCATTTATGGGGATCCCATATATCATATTGAGAGTGAGGAGTGGGAATACCACATGGATCTCTTATATGGAGTAGATTAGGTTCATACCAGGTGGCATGCAGGTGGGTTTGGGATCAGTCCATTATACCATGGGTCCCCAAGGGATAGGTGCTTGTTTTTGATGATGATGATGTTAGTGACTAATTTTTCATTACTAGATTTGAGCCATGGATAATTTCTGTACCTGTTACTAAGGGTATTGGTGAAGATGTTATTGGGAGGGCTATTTTTAGATGGGCCCCAGTGTTACTAGTCTAAATCTATAGGGAGATTTGGGCCTTCTAATCACATAGATGGTATGGGATCAACATTAGTTTCATGCTCCATTATTGGGCATATGATCACATTTAGGTTGTGAGACCATTAGGGATACCATGGGATGGATTTACCCAGGAGCCCTTTCTAGTGGGTTTTACTAGATAAAGAGGTGATTATGCTTTGATAGGAGTAGGTAGAGGAACCAAAGACATTGAATGGTTTTGGGATGATTTGGAGGATTTGGTGGTAGGAGATGTGATATAAAGGCCATATGTGGGTTATCCTAATTGTCTTGGGTACTAGTACCACACATTATTCTTACAAAGATAGCACTAGATTTATAGGAGGAGAGATGGGGAGCCTAAGTTGATCCCCTGTAATCAAGTGTGGTAGTGGTTTGGATTGGTACAAGGGATCCCACTAGATTTCCCTCAATATAGCATGGAAGATGCTGAGTTTTTAATCTTAGAGCTATAGCTACATGTCATTATTTTGAACCAAGAAGAGTTGCCAATGAGATCTCACATAGATGATATTGGTGTCATAGATGGATATGTAACTTGGTACTAGGCTAGATATGTAATGGTTGACTTTAGATGGGGTGATAAGGGGTAACAAACTATGGATGTGGACCTTGTAAGGGCACCAACATAAGATGGTCAGGTGGAAATGGTACTAGTAGTATCATAGGCCTAGATTACTTGGTTTAAGGATAGGTGGCCATTTTATAGGCATAAATTGTCACCTTATAGGGGTAGGTTGCTATAGGGAATAGTGAGAGAGATTAGCTGAGGATCTCTCTTAGATTAGTGACTCAAGAGAGAGATTCATTAAGATAGAGGGTAGGAGTAGCCACAATAGTAGTAAGAGGACCACCTAACATAGTTCTAAGGACCTGGTAGATAGCCACTATCAAAGAGCTAAGATATTATGAGGCAATAGTGCTAGCATAGTTACCTTTGAAGATGAGATGCAGATTGTATATGGCTAGCCTAGAAGGTGATCCATCTATAGCTACTCTAGCATATTGGGATTTGATAGTGGGGTAAGTAGGGATTTTAAGGGGACTACCACTAGATGGTAGTGCAAGTGTAAGTGTAGATGGAGCTAGTGGTAGTAGTTTTACGGATCCAAGGGCTTGATAGAGGACATTTTATGATATATATGATTTTTATAACAAACTACATGTCAATGATGTGATGTATATGAGTGAGAGAGACATGGATACATTATGACATGTATTTACTTATTGATGTATATGATGATTATGTGTTGATTATACAAATTATATTATTGACATTAGATTATATTGATGACATGTTGACATATGACATGATTATTTTTTGATGTTTATGATGTTTAGTTGATTATGTATTAATGTATTATGATCATGACATAATGATGTTTATGGATTATGGATGACATATATGATGCTCTATGTGTAGGTTTATTGTTGACTCTTTAATTTAGGTATTTGATGATGGATATGATGGATGATGATGACTATTTATTTGTATGATGATGTGGTTGATAACATATTTTTGATCAAGATGCTTGTTGTTATTTAGTTGTGTTTGCACATGATCATGAATATTTGATAGATAGGTTTTGATGATGTTGTTTATGAGATGATTATGACAATGTGGTTTATAGATAGGATGAGGATGTAATATTCATAGATAGGATGATAGTTTGAAATTGTTGTAGGATTATGTTTGATGAGTATAATATGTTGTTATGATGTTATAATGGTATGTTATGCTTATTTATGAATTATGTTTTTAATGTTTTCTGTATGGGTAGGATATGGTTTATATTTTTTCTATTCATGGTTCATAATGTTATGATTGTGTTGATGAGAATAATGTTTGCATGTTTGGATAGGATACGTAAATAATGAAAGAACATAAAGTAGGTGTATGTAAAAAACTAAATGTGAGAAAGAGATAAGAGTTATGAGACATACATCCATATGAACTAATGGAGGGCAAAGAAAAGGCATGATGTTTTAGGTTGGTAAGGACCTAACAATAAGAAAACATAGTTGGATTAGTGAAAATAAACCTATCAAATACTTTGCATGAGCATGATTTTTTTGAGAAAGGTGGTATCTTGATCACTTTGTGTCAAGTAAGCTCATAGCCCCTTGACTTTAGAGAGGGATTGAAGGAAAGGGAGGTGATAGATAGATGGTTGAATTCTAAATGACTGAAAAGGTAACCTGATGTGGGTTAGCTTGCCCCTTCTATAGGTGACCAAATAACTATAATAGATAAGTCTATGATATAATAGGATATGTATATTGATCAATGTGGTAAGTCTACAAATGACACTTATATGAGCTGATCATGGCTTACTTACTTTGATTTTGACATAGGTTTGTTTGTTAATTTTGTTATTTTGATAAGTTGCTAAAGATGATCGATTTAGGAAGCTTTAGATGATTATTTCTTAGCCATCCTTGAAGGGAGTGGTCTAGAATTGGATTTTTATAGATGTCCTTCAAGGGAACAATCTATTTTTAAGTAACTTTTAATTATTGAAAAGCCATCCTTCAAGGGAGTAGTCTACAATGCTAGAGATATAAACCCAAGTGATTTTGAATACAAGATGAGACATGGACATGTCTATTTAGGCTTCAAGGTTTAACTTTATGGAGGTAGAACTTTAGCACAAAAGGTTAATTATAGATGGGGAAAGTGGTTTGAGATAAAATTGATCATGGGATTCCATCTGATTAGAGACAAAAAGTATCCATGAGAACCATTCCATGGGTAGAGATGTGGTGCCCAATTCAGGATTAGGATATAACTTTGACAAATAATAACATGGTTCCATGTTGTAATCAATTGTTCCCAAGGGGATTAGGGATAGGTAGGTGAAAGGAGGCAAAAATCTTGTAAATCAAGGGATGAGATTAAGTTAGACACAAAGGTGAGTTTGATCCATGTTTCAATAATAGAAAGGATGTAAATGTGAAGAATTGAGAGGCTTAGGTTTTGGTTTACCTTTGAGAGAGGACAAGTGATAAGCTCATGATCTTACTTATGGGTTATGATATAGGTTCTAATTCAATTAAAATCAAACTTGCATTTTTTTCTTTTCTCCATATTAGTCACATGTTGGTTTTCCTTGAGCATGAGGTCTCTATTGTTAAACTCTTGCTCCTTTAGGTGTTTATTTTATGCATGCTTGATTCATTATTGATAGACACAAAGATTATTAATTATGGTGAGGTGATATTCATTGAGTAGATCAAGACATGCAAGATGTTCTTGACAATAGTCACTCTTAGAGAGGATTTCATGTATTGATATATGAAGAGAAGGAATTTAGACTTTAAGAGGCAAGATTGCCTTGACTCCAAAGATGAGATAAAAAGGTGTAGAACCCATAGAGGTTCAAATTCTAGTGTAATAAACCCATAAAGTGAAAGGGACATACAAGTGCCAATCCTGACTCAAAGCACTCACCACTTTGGTTAACATTTTGATGAGGGTTTTGTTAGAGGCTTTCACCTGTCTAATAGCTTATGGATGGTAAGGTGAGGAAAATCTTAACTTGATGCCAAAATCATCATAGAGACCTTGGATTTTCTAGTTTTTAAAATATTTACCATTATCAATGATGATCTTATGAGGAACACCGAAGCAATAGATGATATGGTGATTGATGAAGTTGATAATTTTTTTATCTTTGGTTGAGATAAGGGGGATGGATTCCACCCACTTGGTGAAATATTTGATATGAATAATGATATATTGATGTCATTATGAATAATGGGGATTTATTTCCCCAATAAGGTTAAGACCCCATTATAATAAGGGCCAATAATTTATAGATACTTAAAGGCCATGGGGAGGTGCATGATGTAAGTTAGCATGTTGTTGACATTTGACACACTTATTTATATAGTCACAATAGTCTTGATTGAGGGTGGGCCAATAGTAGCCAAGGCAAAGGATACACCTAGCAACAACTAGGCCACTAAAGTTCCCCTTATAAATTTTATCATGTGTTTCCTTAATGGCATGGAGGCTTTGTGGTTATGTAGACAATGGAGAAGGATGTTGTAGAATAAATATTTGTAAAGGATGCCCCTATTATGGTATAATGATAAGTTCCTTGAACAAAATATTTTTGTGCATTCTTTAAAAGGTTGGGAGGAATAATGTTAAGGTTAAGGTAGTCTAAAGTTTGGTCATACCAAATGTTAAAAGGAGATGTTTCCACACTACAAATGGTAAGAATATCAAAAATGATATATGAGGGTGTGATAAAATGATTGATGGTGATAAATAGTTTGTATTTAGATGGATAAGATGGGATTTGGGAAGCAAGGGAAGCCATTGTGTTTGTAAATTTGTTGGTAGATCAAAGAACTGACTAGATAAGATAATGATTGAATGATGCTAAGAGTGAGTCCATGAGTTGTTTATATTTCAATAGGAAAAAAAAGTTACATTGATAAGATACATTGACCTATTTGATGAATAGTTGGGAGTCACCAAAGACACTAATTATTTTGATTCCCAAAGCTAGAGTGGTTTGGATACCTATGACTAGGGCTTCATATTCAACCATATTATTGGTGCATTCAAAGTCAAGTTTAAATAAAAGGGGAAGAGGTTCAATATTAAAGGGAGTTAGGATCACTCTAGCAACCCCACCATGTTGGAATTTGGATCCATTAAATAACATGGTCATTTGGTATGTGGGTTATTCTTGAGAAAGAGTTGTGATAGACTCATCTAGAAAGGCAAAAGGAAGAGGTTGATTTTTTAGTAGAGGAGATTCAGCCAATCAATCAATGATTACTTGTCCTTTAATATAATTTTATTGAATCAACTCAATATTTTACTGAACTAGGAGAATAAGCCATTTAACCATATGTTATTTTTGGTATGGTTTAGTGTGTATATAATTGAGGGGGTCAGTGCTAGTGATGACATAGTTTTTCTGATTAAGAATATAGTGATGGAATTTAGAGGCCATGAAAACTAAGGTGAGGTAGATTTTTTTGGGATGGGTATATTAAGTCTCATATTCAACAAGGGTGTGACTAATGTAGTAGATGACTTACTCTTTATTATATTTATCATGATGAGTGAGCATTAACCCTAGTGAATGGTGGATATATATAGGTAAAAGGTTTGGTTTTCCTTAGAAGGGATAAGGAAAAGTGGAGAGAGAAGATACTCCTTGATTTAATTGAAGGATTTTTGACATTCCTTGTTCCACTTAAAAGAGGTGTTTTTCTTTAGGAGGTGGTGGAAGGGTTGATATTTATCTGATAACTAGGAGATGAAGTGATAGATGGATTGAAGTTTACCCTATAGGCTGTGGAGTTGTGTAAGGTTGCTAGGAGGAGGCATCTATAAGATTTTTCTAACTTTGGAGGGGTCTATTTCAATTCCATGGAGAGAGCGATGAAACCAAGAAGCTTTCTTGATAAGACTCCAAAAATACATTTCTTGGGATTGAGCTTGACATGATAATGGATTAGTCAATCAAAAATGATGATGAGAATAACTAGGTGATCTTTGCGATGTTTATATTTCCAAAGGAGATCATCCACATAGTCTTCTATGATTTTATGTATGAGATCATAAAGATATAGGTTATGGCCCACTAATAGGTTGCTCTAGTGTTATTTAGTATAAAGGGCATGACTATGTAGTAGAAGGTTCCACATGGGGTAATAAAGGAAGTTTTATGTTGATCTTTAGGGGTAATCAAGATCTAATTATATACTAAGAAACCATCCATGAGAGATAATATTTCATGACCAATTGTAAGATCAAAAAGTTTGTTAATGTTTGGCAAAGGAAAGTCATCCTTTGGACAAGCAAGATTGAGGTCATGAAAATTGATGCAGATGCAATGGCATCTAATGGGTTTAGTGATGGGAACCATGATGGAAACCCATTCAGGATAGTTGATGGGTTGAATTAATTTAATAGATAATAGATGTTGAAGATCTTCTTTGACAAGGAGGGCTATGCAAAGATGCATTCTATGAAGTTTTTGCCAAACTGATTCAATTTTAGGATGGGTAACAATATTATGGAGGGAAATAGAATGGTAAATTCTAGGAATATCCTAATAGAACCAAGAAAATGATATTCTATGGTCTTAAAGTTAAAAAGGGTAGTCATGTTACTCCATCAAATTTAAAGATTAGTTGATTTTGATGATACAGGGGTTATCTTGAGTACCTCAGTTGATATTAGTAGTGTATTCATTTATCATAGTTTGATTCTTAGGAGAGAGAGATTTATGAATTGAAGAATCACCCATATTAAGGTAGGTGATAATGGACTCATCATCTTGATGTTGGATGGTGTTGATGGTAGGAGAATCATGTTCAATCATTTTAGGATGGATGAGAGGAAGGGTTTTAGTCTAGTCATCCTTTTGATAGGTCAAGGGGCCTAAAATAATGGTATTGATAAAAAAAAGTTAGATGGGATGATATCAGAGTCCTCAAAATTATAGGGAGATGGTGTTGGTGAGGATGGAATTTATTTGTCGAAGGTGGAAATGGGCTTTGGTGAGGTGGGTTCTTCTAGTGGTACAAACCCAAGGACAAAGAATTCATGAGGCTTTTGAGTTTTGATTATGGGTAACTCATGAGGTCCTTGTTCATAGAGGCCAATACCAAACCCCTTCCAAATGCACCTATAAGGGTAATATTTGACAAAGGCTAGTTTATCCAGGTAGGAAAAATTAGTAGTGAATGGTCAGATGAATGGGGTAATGGTAAGAGCGAGAAGTGGTTGACCAAGTCCCCCATAGAATTTTTTTTTATTGTTAGGGATCCTAAAAGGGATGATGGTTCTAATGTTAGGATCATATGAAGGGTCATATTTGAGATTCCTATATTTTTTTGGAGTAGGAAAGTATCTAAGGCTAAACTATGATATTCCCAAAGAGAGAGTCATTGAAATGTGGATTGTAAGGGGTCCTCAACTAGAATTTAGGATGAAGGGATGGTTGAGCTAGTTAATGTTTCATCATTGTTATGGGTAGGAGTGTTATTGGTTATGGTTGGTGGGGTGGTTTTGTTATAAGTTGGTTACGAGGTATATGAAGGAGTAATAATAATGTCATTAGGCTGATATTTCATATTACAAGAGGCAAAGGGTCTAGGATCAACTTTGATGGTAATATCTTGTCCCTCATGCTCAAATTTGACACAATGGTGTAAGGAGTAAGGAATGCAACTCATAACATAGATCTAAGGGCATCTCAGTAAAACATTGTATTGAAACTCACCCTTTATAACTTAAAACAATCAGGAATAGTATGAGTCCCTAAGCAGATATGGAGGAAAACAAACTCTAGGGTAGTGACCATGGTATCATTAAAGGGATGAAGGACTATTGTACTTTTTTACATGATATTTATAAGTAGCTAATGTTGGTCATATGCATGGGAGGAGATAATGTTGATGTTATCTCCTCCATCAATCATCACCCTTTTGATGTGGGTTTGTTTAATGTATGTAGTAATAAAAAGGGGAAGATCAAAATCCTTAGGATGAGTAAGAGGTATTTCAAAATCCTAAAAGGTGATGAGGTTGAAAATTTGGAGGGCTCCAACAAAGGGTACAAGAGGTTAAGGATCATATAGTTGAACCTCTATATATTGTAGAGCTTCAATCAGTGTTTGATGATGGTGGAGCAAGGTGTTGACTAGTTCATAAAGGCTCATTTTCACCTGTGTCTAGTGAAGTGGTTTCAACATGATACACTAGATGGATTTAGATGGGTTGGAGGGAGATGGTCCCAAAATGGGATTTTGGTGGTTATGAAGGTGAGGGTAGAGATGTTTGGGTTTGGTTGATGAATTGAAGGGTTGAAAGGTATATCCATGGGATGGATGCTTTGGTTTTTCCCTTATCTTTCTATTGGGCTTGGGATTGAGTAATCACATGAATAGTGAGAATAAGGGGGTTTGTTATGTTTGGTGGTTGCTTTGGTTCATCCTCCTCACTCTTGGGTGGGAGCAGGTGAGTAGGTAAAGGTTGGGTAGGTTAGGTGGATGGTAAGATTTGTAATGAGGGTAAGAAGGGTTCATCTAATAATATATCATCCTCATCATATAGGCTATGAATGAGTGTTTGGAGAGATTTACATTTCTCTATGTCATGTCTAGTGCCCTATGATATGCACAAATAAAGTTATCATTAAACTAGAAAGGTTTGGTATTCGAAGGGTAGAATGGTTTGACAGGTGGTAAGCTAATGGAAGAAGTTTGCAACAACCTATATAAGATAGTTGAGTAGGATTCTTTCAAAGGCATTAGAGGTGATGGGTTTATAGTTTTAGGGATGGGAACCTTACTGGGCATAGGCTTTACCATGGAAGTTATAGTTGGAAGAATGGTTTTAGTAGGTAGTGGGGATTTCTTAGGTATGGTTAGTTTAGAGGTTGAAGATTTGGATATAGAAGATATGGATGATGAAAGTTTAGCTACAGGTGGAAAATTATATGTAGATAGGTTAGTTAAAAATGATGGAGTACTAGAGGGTTTTATGGGTGTAGGCAAGAAAAAAGGGGATGGTTTCTAGATGAAGAATAGGTAATTGGAATGGTAGACGGATGGGGTCCTAAGATGAAAGGTAAGTGGGAAGGAGGTGTATGGGTCTAGTTAGAGGTGGAGGTTTAGGTAACTCTATCTTCTCAATTGGTCTAGTTTAGGGTTTATTTGGTGGACTCTATGGTGTTAAATACAATTTTAAAGAGGGGTGACTATGCATAAGTGTGGGAAAGATTCCCAAATTTTTGATTATTTTGGTAAGAGAGGCATAAGGTGATTTGGTAATGTTAGAAGGAGGTTGTTGAGATGATTAACTTATGGTTTTGGAAGAGGTTTTTGGTGAATAGGTAATAATGGGTTTAATGGTGGATTTAAGTGAATTTAAGGATTTATATTTGTTTTGGTAAGGGAGTCCAAGATGATTCCAAAAGGTGGCTCTATCAAAGTTGGGTTGAGAACTGAAGTCTAAAATTTGGACTAACCTAGAAAAGGGCTTATAGATGGGTTTGGTTCCATAGTCATTAGTTTCAAATCTTATGCCTTTAGGTGGAGAAAAAGGAATTGTTTCTCTATCCTTATTTTTTATAAATGGTTCCAAAATTTCTGGTTGGGTAGATGAGGTAACCTTCTCTTGGTTTGGGATAGTTTCCAAAGAGGGCATGGATGGTTTTATGGTGGGAGAGGTAGGTGTGTTTTCCCTAATTGAAAGAGTGGTTAGGGTTTCTTCATTTTCATGAGTGTCCAAAGGAATAGAGGTAATTTATACCACTAAAATGGTGGAGTTGAAAAAGAAGGGGTGGTTAAAGCAATAGTTCTCTTCTTCAGTATTTCCACCAAAGGATAGGTAGATAAAGCTAAGGTCTTATAAAATTAAGAGGTAGGGGTGGTTGAGTCCTTCATTTGGGTATCTAAAGGAATAGGAAGTGAGTCCACCACTTCCATAAGTTAAATGGAGAAAGAGTTGGTTGAGGTAATGCTCTCCTCAATAATGAGCTCACTATTAAATATTGATCATGTGTACCTCATGAGAATGAGATTAATCAAGTTGGTTATCATGGTGATGGGTAGAAAGAACATGATTGGGAAAAGGTTTACGAAATATGTCAAGGGACTAATTAGGAGGTGCATTGGGATTATCAAAAGTAATTTGCCACTATCAATCAAGTTTTGGGCAAGACTCTTAAAGGTGTTTCATCCATTAATGTCATGTCTTATGACTCGGTGAAAGGTGCAATGGTCATTCTCATTATACCAACCCAAAACAAGGTGAGAAGCATCAAATTGTTGGGGTGGTTTAATTAGTGTAAGTTTGATGTGGTTGGATTTGAGTAATTTATCCAAGATTGATGCATAAGATTCTCTAATGGGAGTATATTATTTTGGAGGAACTTAGTTTTGGTTTTGGTTTTGTTAATAGGGAGGGCTAGAAGAATTGGTTTGAGGTGGTTGGTTGACAGTTGAAGGGAACAATTTTTAGAATAACTAATTTTGTGGATGATTTTGTTGTAGTATTAGATTGGTTAGTGGTTTTGATGGAGGAAGGGTTAATAGATTTAAAGCTGGAGTTTTTGTTCCATAATTTCAATTTCCCTTTATCAATGGCCCAATTTTCTAGTTTACATGCCATGGTGAATGCCTCATCAAAAGTTTTAAAGGTTTGAACTTGAAGAGGGGGATATATGTTTGGCACATCCCTGAGAGAAGAGTTTAATCAAATTGGGTTGGGGTAAGTAAAAATTAAGTTGGTTGATGAGACCTCTCCATCTAGCCATGAAATGAACAATTGACTCATCATCAAATTGCTTAATATAATAGAGGTTGGTAATAGAAACCTTTTAGTTATGTTTATTGAGAAATGCTCTAAAATAATTTGGGCTAGTAAGGAGAAAGAAAAGATGGAGTACATGGGAAGAGCACTATACCAATCAAGGGTTGGCCCTGATAAGGACATGGGGAAGGTTTGAAGGAGGAGAGCATCATCATACATGATCAAATAAAAAGAATGATGAAATGCTCTCAAATGTTGTTAGGGGTCTTCCTTGCCTTAGAATTTGGAAAACTTTGGTAAATCCCATTGAGGAAGATAAGAATGGATGGGAATAGATGGGTGGATGGGTTCATTACAAATTTGATCATAGGATAAAAGATTATGAGACCCAAAGATAAATGACTCTAAGTTGGTAATTTTATCCATTAATGTCTTGATAAAATCTATTTGGGGTTGGAAAACCACATAATTAAGGGACACATTCATTTGAGGTTGGTTGGCAGATATGTAAGGATAGGTGGTAGAAGGCGCTAAAGAAGCCACATATTGGTAAGCAGTCATAAGAGGTTGAGATGATGCCACATAAGGTTTGATTGCCAAAAATGGTTTGGTGAAAGGTTTTATATGTCCTTGTGGGTTAGGGACATATTGATAAGTCATCATGGGTACTTGTTGAGGGATGGATGTGGATTGACTTAAAGGTCTGGTTAAGGTAGTGGGTTGAGGTTGGGTAGATTGGGGTTGAGTGGTGACCCTAGTGCTAATGGGCAGAAGTGTTTAATGGATAGAGAGCACTAAGTTCTAAAATGGGGTATAAGTTGGTGGATTGGTTGTAATAAAGGGAAGGGTGGGAAGGGTGTAAAGAGGGGTAGAAGATAACCACATGGTATGTGGGGTATAGGTAATTGGATGTAAAGTTTAATCTATATGTGAAGTGTGGGGCATGGTAGGAGGTGTTTGGTTATAGGTTATAATTTTGGATTGGGTTTGGGTAGTGGTAGTAAATGGGATGTTGGAAGAAGAAGAGGCTTGATCCGAGCAACAATTTAGGTGACAATTCGGGTGACAGTTCACCCCAATTGATGATGGAACTTCTGAGAGCCATAACTTTTGCACCATAGCTCCAATTGACTCATCATTTGAAGCATTGGAGAGCTAATAATGGGGATAATGTTGTGAGATGGCATTGAGATTTTTTCAATGAAGTTTGTCCCCCAAAAACCCAATGGAAGTTCCCTAAATTTCAATTTTAGTAGTGTAGTCTAAAAATAGTAAGATTCTAAAAATAGTAATTCCTCAAATTTTGTATTGTTTTAAATCTTAGAAGTCAAACCACTTAATCTCCCTCAAGATTGGTGACCTTCCAAATCCTCCCCATACTTTAAAAATGTGTATAAATGAAGAGGTAACCCAAAATGTGAGGATAGACATCTCTTCCCAGAGATAAGCATATATTTGTATTGTGATCTTGAGTAATACTACATATCTTCTCATAGAATTCATTGTTACTGTGTTATTTCTATGCTATTGAAATATTTATCAACCAGAACTTCTAATTTTTGGATCAAGTCTTGAGTCAGTAAGGGTTGGGTTGAGGTAACACCCACCATAAGATGGGGAGGCATACCATAAGAAGGATTCATAGGGGGAACCAAAGCAATAGAGGTATGATGAGGTAAGTTGTTAAGATAATGTTGAATGGCCATGTAATTATTGTCAAAGAAGGTAGTGAAGTCTACATCACCCTCAGAATCAACAAAGATTCTAGTAGAAGGGGGAGAAAAATGAGGTGAACCCTCATTGTTAGAATTATATTCCATGGAGGAAGAAGAAGAAGGTGGTGGTTGATTGGTTTGGTTTCTCAGTTGTTGTTTAGTAAAGACCATGTGAGAAAATATGAAATAATATGACAAAACTCACACCTCAAACAAAGAGAAATTAAAAGAAAATAATTCAAGGCAAACACTGCATATACTAAAAATGCATTAAATCCTAGAATTATTTTTAGATCACTTTTGGCTTATGCCTTAGAAGGTGTGAAGAGGGAAAATGGCCTGTAGATCGAGTACTAAAGAGGAAATGTAAGGTTAGTTTTAGGTCATTTATGTGCTTAAGAGATAAATCTATGTTGAACTTCAGTACAAAGCTTGGTATTGGAGCCTACCCCCTCACTTCACACACCACAACAATAGGGGTGCCAGGTGCTTAGACAAAATATACCAAGTTTAGAGTTTATAGTCAACTAGAGAGCTAAGTTGGTTCTCCCCTTGGTGGTGAAATCTAAGTAAAACAGATGAGAAGGGGGTAAGGTTACTACTAGGTGATGAAATCCTATTCGATCCTTCTCTTAGGTATGTTTTCATGTTTTAATTGTTTTGTCATTTGGATTAAGTATGTGATAGCAAGTGTGAAAGCTATGATTAATTACTTTGCCTCCTAAGTTACTAGATGAACTAAGACAAGTAGGAAATCAATGTAAGAAAGAGGTCTAATCTAAGCTCAAAAATAAATTTTCAAATTTCATTTGATGAAAAAAAAATAAAGGAAAAAAAGGGAACTAGGTCCCATCGGGCATGCCAAAATGTTTTAGTTTATTTTTTACTCATTTTTTAATTTTGAAAGTAAATAATGAAACTAGTAATAGGGTGTTTAGAATAATACCTAGTAAATTATACACGTGAATATAGATGATGATGAGAACTCATCTTTGGCTAGGAAATAATAACCTACAAATAAGAAAGATACTAGAAAAGGGGGTTGTTAACAAATATATGAGTGGAATGCCTAGCATGAGCTAGATCCAAGACGTGTATTGCTTGTTAGAAGGCCATCAATCCACTATTATAACAATTAAGTTAGAAATGAAAAATTAAATATCCACTTGCATAATATAAATGAAGTGAAGTTCAAATAAATTAGAATGATATTTAATATAAAAGTAACCAAAAGTAGCAAAGTCAGGAAATACTTATGCTAAAATGGTTAGGATTTGGTCCAAGAAATTAAAAAAATGTTTTGTAATCAAGAAGAAATAGAGAAAATTGGGTTTGACTAGGGTTATGGGATTGAAAATACCTTGTTATATTTTTATGCCATAGTGACCATTAGTGGTCAGGTAAACCATCAGTACTTTTGGTTGACCATTGGTGGTTAGGTAACCATTGATGGTTGAAGTGACCATCGATGGTTGTGCTAACTATCCGTGGTTACTTGTGTAAATCTAGAATGATCAAAAAAGAAGGTGTAGATTAGTTCTTTGGGAAAACAAAGGTCTGTTATGGGATTGAAGGGTGTAAAATAAGATACTAATGGGTCTAACAGGGTCAGAAAGTTAGAAATAATATAAATCAATGAAAAAAGTGAAAGATACTTGAAACTTGATGGTGGAAGGCTAAAGTAATTTGGCCAGAGTGATAGTACTTTGGCTTTCAAAAGTGATTCTAACAAATCTTTAAGTCTCTGGTGATGTTGCTTACTGAAGGATGTTGGATACCTATATGCAAGAAAAATTAGATGCAAGATTGTGGATTATTGATCCATTTCACTTCCTCCTGTTCTCCTTTCATATGATGAAGTTTCCAATTGGGATGGAGGAAGTTACTAATTTGATAGGGGATAAATTTGATCATTCACAACATTTTAAAGCTAATTTTAAAATCAAGTTACCATTTATGGAGATACTTATCTCACACACATATATGAATGCTTTAAGACTTTAAAGGATGGTTGGGAACTTAACCGTCAATGATTAGGCCAACCATTAAATGGTTAGGCTAATCACCAATAATCAAGGGGCCAAAATAAAATGGGTTAAAGCAAGAAAAGGGGTGAATTAAATAGTTTAGTTAAATTTGTTAAGTTAGGGGTTTGATAGGGTCAATTTAGTAAACAAGTCTAATTAACTATGTAGTTCACTAGACATGAGGTCAGATGAGGGTCAAAAGGTAGTTTGACATTGAAGGTTGGCATGTATAATTTTTGAGTGTCTACAAGTCCCATGTTTATCTAGTATTCATAATTTTATACTTACCTTCATGACCACATTATACCACTTGATGCATCACACAAATAATCCAATGCCTTTATCCACCATGCCATGTGATATACCTTACTTGGACTAACCCTTTACCACCAAATATTTGATGGAACTCTACTTAATTTTTTAAACTTGATAGAATCAACATTAGAATTATGAGAGGTTTATGAATATGTATGTGTAATCCACACAAGTGGGGATATCCTATCCAAAAATCTCTTACATACTGAGTATTATTAATAAATTATGGATGCAGATATAGCTATTTATATCAAAAGGCATGGTAAATATCAAAGGCATGCCAATTTGATTCATGCACTAGCCAATAATTTGAAACCAATGATTACACCCTAGCCATTTACTACATGGGGCCTCGATCTCATTGGTAAGATCAAACCAACCTCATATGATGGCCATAAACACATCCTAACCACTATCGAATATTTCACTAAGTGGGTTGAAGCTATCCCATTCACTTACATGAATAGAAAACAAATTTCTAAATTCATATTAAACCATATGATATCCTGATATGGTATCCCATTTTACATTATATCTGATAATGGTAGATCATTTAAGAATAAGGATGTCAAATCATTTTGTGTCAAGTACAAGATTACTCAAAAAAATTACTACCTATTATGATGATGCCAGGATATGCCTGTTAAATGTACAATAAATGACCTCATCTTACTCTCTCTTTCTATTAAGTTTGACTACATTTTATGACTTTTATTTTGATCTGATATGAATTAGGATGTAATTTTCAATCTTTTGTTATTTATGAGTCTAACATTTGAAAGCTTTGTAATTCCTAACAAGTGTTTTAGAAAATTCAAGTTTTGTAATAAAACAAGTCATCATTAGGCTAAAGAACAATTATGAAGTGGATTGCATGTTTTTGGAAGCATTGGAATCAATATAGCTTAGTTTCAGAACTCCATAATGTTATTACAAGTTCTCACATTTTTGGACTTAGTTCTGTAACTCTATATTTAATTCTAGAATTATCTGAATTAGTTCTGATACTCCTGTATATAAGCTCTAGAACTTTCACAGTTAGACATGGAATGATTTCCTTTAGTTTTGGAATTCTTCTAAAGTTCTAGAACTGATAAAGATCTATTCCAAATGGTTGGTGATCTATCAAATCAATGATCCCATTAATTAGGAGTAGACTTCTAATTTTCATACTTGCAGATCTAAGACACTTATCACATAGCTAGACATCCAGCCACATTTTAATTCAACATCTATTTTGGGTATGATTCAGTTCCATCATATCCGTAAAACACTTATGACCATCAATGCACCACAAAAAGAAGAATATATGTACAAACCTAAATAATATAGGAATAATGGTAATAATTGAAGAATAGAGGGATAAGGATAGATTAGTACATTTTTGTAATACATAACATTTAATCAACAAAATAGCCATTTCCATTTTGAGAGAGAATTAAGTTGTTCAATCTTGTTTCTAAGCGGAGCAAGGGCCCACTCCTCCAAGAACCAGGATCTTCATTTTTCATCGGTATTTATATTTTATTTTCAAAAGAAAATAGGTGGCTCTATTAAATTTATAAATGCTTCCAAATCCTTAAGTTAAAATTTGTTGTAGATTTTTCCCTACAGGTGTTCTAGATTAAATTCTCATTTCTTTGCAATCATTTTCCAAGCATTCTACAAAGTGTGTTTATTTCCATCAAATTTAATTCTAAAAAGTGTGTTTATTTCTAGCAAATTCATTTCTATAATGTATGTTTATTTCCAACAGATTTTAATAGTTAGATTCTAATAAGGTTTTAACCAAGAAGACCTTAAGACATTAAATATCCCCTGAAACAAAAAAAAATACAGATACCTACAATGAATTACTAAATTGCTAAGATTCTTCTTGTTGCATATAGCTTTAGACACACCCCTAATTAAATATGACATCAATAGAGAATTGATTAAATGAAGGGAATAACGACACCCATCATTTTTTTCACCATTTCCAGGGACCCACTAGTTGGAATTTTATAATTAGGTGTCAACAAGAGCAACAATCATACATTTAGTAATTGAATAAATCTTCCCTAAATTATCACAAAATTTATGAGTAAACCAAGAGACTCCAAGGGTAGATTTCTCCCAAAAATATTTGAACAAGAATTTCCATCATCCTCTAGTTTAAATAAGGAAGTTGACCAAGAATTGGAGGCATCATTATCTCCTACAAGACAAGAAGCAGAGTTTCCATCTTTAGAATTTTTGAATCAATCACTAGAAGTAAGTAGAAATTTAGGGAGGAGTATTATTTCTCAAGATCTATTGAGGGAAAGTTTTGATTCTCAATTGAGTAGTCAATCTCCTACTCCTAAATTTTCACCATCCCCACAGTAGATCACATACCACATTGACTGGGAGAAGGGACTAGAAAATACTAGAAAGATGGCACAAGAAGTTGGAAGAGAACCTAAGAGAACCTTTACCTATCCCATTCAATTGAGGGATGATGAAACCACTATGAAGAACATTTCACTTTCACACTTTCCCACATTTAGAGTAATGTCATCTAAACATCCTAACCAATTTTTTTTTGAGTTTAAAGTACTATGTAAGACTTATGATTACAAGATAGATAATTAAAAACTCAAGTTGTTTCCATCTACTCTGAAGGATGTAGCAATGAGGTGGTTTATGGGATTAGCATCTAATTCTATTACCAATTGGGAATAAATAGAAACTATCTTCCTAGATGAATATCAAGATTATTATAGAGGAAGAAATTGAAAGGAAGAATTTTTTTAAATCAAATAGTAAGAGGATGAAAATATGGAAGATTATTTGGACAAATTCCTCTTTGTGAGTTAAAGATGTGGATTTGTACTTCAAGAAGAGTTAAGTAAAACCATCTTTCTTAAAAGTATGGATGATGAATCTAAGGAAACCCTTGATGTAATTGGTGGTGGAAACAATGCTCAATTAAGAATGAATAAAATCATAAAAAATTGTAGAAGCTATTCAAGGACAAGGGGTGGACCTAGAAAGGGAAAAATGGTTAAAAATTCAAATCTAGATATGAACAAACTGATAGATGAATTGGAAAACTTTAAAATAGATGTATTAGTTTAATTAACCTCCACTATGAATGGATTGCAAGCTAAAGCAAATGCCAAAATTGAACCATTAGCCATATATTGTCCTAGATGAAGGACGAAACATGCAATAAGTTAAAGTAGAAGTATGTCTTGTCTGTGAATCTAAAGAACATGATACTCATGCTTGTTCTCTTCTTCTACTCATAAAAAATTAGTTCAAATAAAGCAGTACATCATCCATCACAGAAGAATTGAATTTTCTTTAGAGACAACCCAACCAAGGGTAGTTAATGCCAAAACCAGCTCCTAATCCTTAGATGATGCCATGGGCAGCTCAAATAGTACCACAAAGTTGGGGATAGCTACCTTAGGCCCCTTAAACAACATGGCATCCTCAGGATTGGGCAAGTCAATCTTGGTATACTTAAGGACATGAGCAACCTTGGGCTGGTCAAGGAAATCCTTATGCTTGGCCATAACCTAGATGGGGTCCTAGTAATTATGTGCAAGGGAAAACATATCCAAATTAGAAATAACAATCCATGATGGGATCTCTAGTACAAAATCTAAAAGATAAAAATGTAGTCCAAACACAAATGCTAGCACAACCAATAGCAAACCCAATAAATAAACAAACAACTCTTGTATACAAAATAGAACTAGAAAAATTAGTTGATCTAAATGCAATGGATTGTAAAGACATTCAAACCAAATCTGGCAAAATATTTAGCAATCCACTTGTTATAATCACTGAGATGATAGAAGAAGCTAAAACCCCTAGTCTGGTTGCACTTAATGAAGATGAAAAAGAAAAAGATAAGGAACCAAAAAGAAACTCTACTGAGATTCTATTTCTAAAAAGATTTAAAGAATCCATAGAAATTAAGGAATCTAAATTGGTGTAGGAACTAAGAAGATTGAATATTGAAATACTATTGTTACAAGCAATCAAGGATATTCCAGAGTTAAACAAGTTAATCAAACTGTTATGTTTTAAAAAACCTCAAAGAAAGAAGAGGTACCCCAAGACTATTAAGGTAGATGGAAAACTTGTTGATTTATTAGCAAGAAAACTCCTACTTCCCAAATATGGAGATCCTGGAAGCCCTGTTATTTATATCTCTATAGGGAATAAAGATATACATAATATTTTGATTGATTTGGGAGCAGCTATCAATGTAATGATAGTGGACACTTTGAAAACATTACCATTAAAGGCCATACAACCTACTAACACCATACTGTAAATGGCAGATCAATTTCTAGCAAAACTAGGAGTTATTGAAGATGTGACAGTAATGGTGGAGTCATGGGAATATCCAGTTGACTTCCTTATATTGTAGCCAAAAGGTAAAACACTTGATTATCCCATTATTTTGGGTAGACCATGGTTAGCTACAGTGGTTACCTTAATTGACTGTAGGTTAGGTGATATGATTATTTCAAATGGTAATAATGCTAAGCAAATTTCATTATATCCCTCTGCATGACCTTTTATTGATAATCAAGAGAAATTATGGGTTGATAATCCTAATATTAATGAGCAAAATCTATCTTCTTTGGCTATGATAACATTATAGGATTATGTACAAAAAATAGAAGATATGGTTAAGCCTCCATTAAATGTACACCAGTTGTCATTAAAGCAGTCAAGATTAGTTCCAAAACCTATATAATCTATTATAGAAACATCACAATTAGTTTCAGAACCACACCAACAATAATTATCTACAAATGAAGCTAATTTCACTCTAGAGGAATGAGATTTCTCTTAGGAAGAGGAAGGATCTATAGCTTTAACTTTATTGATATCAAGAGACGATGAAGAATTTCTAGAAAATAGTAGTAACGAGGAGTTTGACCTATAATAAGATAAGTATCATAACTCTTCTTGCTGTCCTTTTTCGAACATTCTGTCTCAAGGAACTTTTGGAGATGTTGCTACATATCATATGTTTTTACCACATGCATATCCACTAAACACCTTAATGTAACCCTTTCAACAAATTAGTTCATCATATACTAGAACCAAACATGTTGAGATTCAACTAGGTAAAATTTTGAATATTAATAGCTAGTTAAAGAATGATGAAGAAGCCAAACTATTTAATGTTAAGAAGGATCATACTAAATATTTTTCTTGGGACTATAGAGACATGAAGGGAATTCATCCAAGTATCTACACCCATCACATTTATACTAAAAACATTAGACTAGTTAGGCAACCTCAGAGAAAGATTAATGTAGCCTTAAGGGATATAGTCAAACAAGAAATTAAAAAACTATTACAAGTAGGTTTTATCTACCCTATCTTAAATAGCCAATGGGTGTCTCATCTTATAATTATCCCTAAAAATAATAGAAAATGGAGAATTTGTGTTGACTATAGGGAACTAAACAAAGCCACCCTAAGAGATTATTTTCCCTTACCATTCATAGATCAAGTCTTAGACAACCTTTTAGGTAAGAAACACTTTTCCTTCTTGCATGGATTTAGTGGATACAATCAAATTAGAGTTGTTACTGAGGATCAAAATAAAACTACATTTACTTGTACATGGTGTACCTTTGCTTACATGGTATTACCATTTGGACTATGTAATGTTCCAACAACTTTTCAAAGAGTTGTATTAGAAATTTTTTTAGACCTAACAAATGACTGTGTAGAGGTATACATGGATGACTTTACTGTGCATGGAGATACATTTGATGATGCCTTGAAAAATTTGGATAGATTATTAGAAAGATGTGAACAACATCACTTGTCTCTTAGTCATGAGAAATGTTTGATGATGGTTGATGAAGGGATTGTATTAGGACACCATATTTCAAAAAGAGGAATTCAGGTTGACCTAAACAAAGTCAAGATTATTTCAAACTTGCTTATTCCTCAAACCCCCACAGATATCAAGTCATTTTTAGGGCATGTTGGATACTATAGGCCCTTTATCAAGGATTTTAGTAAAATTTCTGCCCCCATGTTTAAGTTGCTTACCAAGGATTGTTAATTTCTTTGGGATGAAAAGTGTCAACATACTTTTGAACAAATTAAAGAGAAATTAGTAATTGCCCTAATATTGAGAGGACCTAATTGGGAGAAACCTTTTCACATCCAAACAGATGCCTCAAATAACTCAATTAGTGTAGTTTTGGGATAGAAAGATGAAGAAGGAAAAATGTATGCTATTTACTATCTTAGTAAAAATATTACTCCCATTGAAAGAAATTATACTACCACTAAAAAATAATTTTCAACTGTGATCTATGCAATTAATAAATTTAGACATTACATTATAGGGTACAAAATATTTGTGCATACAAATCACTCAGTAAATAAATATTTAATGAACAAGCTAGTGGTTGGATATAGAATAATTAGATGGTTAGTACTTCTACAAGAATTTAATATTACCATTGTGGACAATCCAGGAAAATCTAATGTGGTAGCTGATTTCTTGTCAAGATTAACCACTAAAGGGGAGCAAGATCCAGTCAAGGAAAAATTTCTAGATGAATAATTGTTTGTTATTTTAGCTAATACACCATGGTTTGCTGAAATGGCAAATTATCTTGCAATAGGGAAGTTTCCTCCTCATTTAACTAAAAATCAAATAAAGAAGTTAATCAAAACTAGTGTATAGTTTAAATGGTTAAATAGAATGTTATTTAAATATGGTCCTGATTTGGTTTTATGCAGGTGTTTAAGAGAAGATGAAATCTTTGACATCCTTCAGGCATGTCATGATGAACCAAGTGGAGGACACTATTCAATGAAAAGAATAGCTCACAAGATACTTGGAATTGGTTATTATTGGCTATCTCTATGCAAATATGTGAAGAGATATATCAGGCGGTGTGATCCTTGTCAAAGGATGGGACAACCAACCTTTACCAATGAAATGCCTCTGCAACCTCAAGTAGTGATTAAACCATTTGAGAGATGGGGATTGGATTTTGTTGGACCCTTTAATCCTATTTCATAGGGAAAAGAGCATATTCTTGTGTGTACTGCTTATGTGACAAAGTGGATAGAAGTGCAGACTTTAACAAATGCCATTGAAGAAGCAATTATTGATTTCCTTTGGCATAAAATTATGGTGAAGTTTGGAGCATCAAGAAGCTTAGTTTCATACCAGGGACCACAATTTATGTCCAATATGATCCAAGCTTTCATAATGTATTATCAGATCAATCATAGGAAGTCATATCCCTATCACCCACAAGCAAATGGACAAGTTAAAGTAACAAATAAAGAATTAGAAAATAGCCTCACTAAAATAGTTGAAGAAAAAAGAAGAGATTGGGTAAAGAGACTACCTGAAGCTATCTAGGCTTACAATACAACTTGGAAAACCACAATAGGGTTTTCACCATATGAGTTAGTCTATGGAAAAAAGCCTATGTGCCTATTGAGTTTGAACTACAAACATTGAGGACAATAGCTAAGGTGGGAATTGAATTAGATGTAGCTCAAAAGGAGAGAATCCTTCAACTCAATGAGTTGGATGAATTGAGAATGGAAGAAATTCACTAGATAGAGATAATCCAAGATCAAAAGAAGTAATGACATGATTCACATATCAAGGAAAGGTAATTCAAAGTAGAAGATTGGGCATTGTTGTTTGATTCTAAGTACCAACAATTCAAAGGCAAATTTAGAACCAAATGATTGGGACCTTATCAGAATGAGTAGATATTTGACAATGGTTCTATCTAGTTACTTTCCATTGATGGCAGTAGAAGAGTACTCTTGGTTAATGGACACAGGCTAAAACTTTATAGGAAGCCTCCTACTAAGAACAAATTCTTGAAGTAGATTGAATCAAACAAAGAATTTGATCATATAGAAGAGCCTATTTCTTCCAAAAGGATCAAATAATCAGATGAATAGATCTATAATAAATGGAAGAGGATGAAAACTAGTAAATAATGGTCTTTTCCCAAAAAAATAATAAATAAAATAAAATCTCTCAAAGATCAATTCAAAACCAGTGATGGCAGTTGATCTTCTCAAATAAATGGCTACTTCAAAATAAAAAATTCTTTGGAATTCTAACTATTTTCTAACCTTTTTCCTTTTTTTCACTTTTTAGGAATGATGAGTCATCATGACAGAGGGATTACATCATTAAGGATGGTAATTATGTTTTTAACTTGTTAAAGGTTAGATTGAAAGTTCTCATGTGTGATTATACTTGATTTAAAAAGATTAGTATGATGAGTCATCTATTATACATCATGATTAAACATGAGAAATCATGAGAAATATATTAATAAATTGGTAGCATAGTTATAAAGAATCATTATTATTATTGAATTGACAAAGTAAAAACTAGCTTCAAAAAAAATTCAAGAGAGGTACAGTAAATTACATTTGTCAGTTCCACAACTGAGTACAGTAGTTCTATAGCCAAATTCTCTAGTTATATAGTTGAGTATAGTAATTCCACAACTAAATTTTCCAGTTCCGTAACCAAAGTCATCATTTCTACTGATAAGAGAATCAATCTTTAGCTAACCTATGTAAGATTAAATAAGAATGAATCATGGGGATTAAAAAGAATTCAAAACCAGAGGATGATACCCAGCTCCTTGTGAATGAAGAAGTAGAAACTATCTTTCAATAGGCAGGATGGCTAAAGTTTCTGAGGAAATTCCCCAAATATAATGATGAATTGGTAAAAGAATTTGTTATCAATTTAGAGTAAATAAGGACAAATATTAAGAAGGTTTTTATTCATTTTTCTATGAATGTAATAAGTGAGATATCTAGAATACCAATGGTGCATGTCATAAACCCTATCAAAGGGACATTAAAAGACCTAGTTGAAACCTTACTGAAAGAGGGGGAAGTTGAATCCCAGTCTATTTATAATGCAAAGAAAATCATCAAAAGAGTTAGAAGGGATAGCTTGCTCAAACCCTTTGATAGAGTAGCATTTTGGATAGTTAATTATTTAACCTGTGATGGGCAATTTGGGTTAGTAGGAAAATAAGTCCTAAATATCCTCATATACCTTAGATATAGATTCAAAAGACTAGAATATATAGTAAACCTTCTAGAGTTTCTTTTTGAATCCATACATACAATGGCCCAAAAGTATTATTTGGGTGTAAAAAAAATTAGACATCATGGGTTAGTGAATTTAGTATGCCAACACAATTTCCTTTCAAAAAAAATGGGGAAGAAATGTGAGAAAATTTTCTTGGCAAGTTTGGGCAAAACCTTGGGATTTTTAGAAGAGTAATAGCAACTCCTCTTGCCCCTTCAATTCATTTGGAAACTGATACCACTACTGAGGAAAAAAAAGAACTAGGGGAAGAGGAAATACCAAAAAGAAGATATGGAAGAAGAGCTAAAATTATAGACCCTATTGTGCCTTCTCAAGAAATTCCTTCTTTTACAAAAGCTATAAGAGAACTAATACCTATCTCTGATAGTGATGGTTCACTTAGGCCTGAGCAAAAGGTGAAAATTAGAAGAAGCTCTAAGAGGAGACCCATTTCTACATAGTTTGAGGCACCTCAAAGAAGGAGAAGTCATAAAATGTCTAAAGAAATTTCAGAAGAGATGAAAGAACAAGAAGGGTTGGAAACTGATGCTATTGATATTTTGGGCAGCATGGCCATGACTCCTCCTGGACCAAGCCAAACAGAAAAAGAAAAAGAAGATGAAAAATTTGAGGAGCAAGTTTTCTAGAAAATGGGTGAGTCAACAACACCATCACATGAAGAAGATGAACAGGCATCTTGGAAAAGGAAGGGGAAATCCCTTCTAGTGGAAGAAGAATGCTTAACTCCCCAAGAAATTTTAGAAAAAGAAAAAAAATTAGTAGATTAAATAGGCTCTATTTTTGTCTAGAGTAGAGCTTATTATCAAGGAAAAAGATGAGAAATTGAATTTCTTTAAACACAAATTAGAATAGAGAGAAATGATCCTTAAAGATTTAACAAACTAGTTCACAACCAAGACTGAGGAATCAACAAAGATTAAAAGGTAGCTGATGGAAAAAGAGAAAAAATGTAAAATTTCTAGGAGACAAATTGTTGTGTCAACAGTCTCTGCACAAAATGAATTGACTTATTTTCCATTCAAGAAGTTATGGGATGATACATGCAGAGAACTCAGTGTAGTCAAGACATCTAGTAAATAATTGAAAATCAAAATAGAGGAAGAAAAGAAAGCAAGGAAGGAATGGGAAGAAAAAGTTTACAATGAGGAAAAAGATAAATATAAATATCTTGTGAAAATACAAATAGTTTGCATGATGAGTGAGAAACTTCTTACATGTAGAAGACCTTCTCCTACATATAGTATGTTTTTAGAGGAATAATTCATTTGTTGGAAGTTGGAAAGGATAGCATGTGGCCTTCCACATGAAATAAAAGATGAAGCTGATTTCTCGGCAGCTTACTCCTTAGCCAATGCAGAACAAAAAAATCTTCTCTATGAATTTTACCTCTGCAATTTCATGCTGGAAAAGAATTCAGATTTTATTTTCAATTTCTATGTAGGGGAAATCCATCTTAATGCATGTGTCTCTATTCTTCAAAATCAAATTACATGGAAAGAGAGGGAGTCAAAGCATCTATTAAAGGCTAGTTCATCTAGTCTCTATATGAGAATTCATTATGGCAACCCATTCACCTTTGCTTCATATTTCTAATCCCATGAATTTAATGGAAGCTTCAAGGAACCTTATCTTACCAATTTACAAAAAAGCATTAATGCCTTCACCTCTTATGAAAAATAAAATTTTGATAATATCTATGATGCATGTTTGAAAAGATGGGAATTTCTCCCAGTGGCATTGAAAAGAAGGGAAGTAATATCCCCTTAAAATTTGATCTGGAGTCCAGAAAGGGAAAAAGCTTTATGCACAATAATTCCTCAGATCAATGAAACTCCCATGTGCATATGGATAGGAATGCAGACAAGGCCACCTCTACTTCTCACCCCCATATCTCTTTGGAAAAATATAGAACCTCAAGATCCCACTCAATTTGAAGAATGGAAAATAAAAGTAGAAGTAGGAGCAGAGTATAGCACCTCTGAATCAAAGCATTGGGATATTCAGTTCCAGCCATTTGATCTAAGCAATCAAATGGAATGTAGAATATAAAATCCTAAATTTGAAGAGTAAAGTTTGTAAAGGGACTTACAAAAAAGTATGGGGGAAATGATGAGGCCAAGATATGCCCATTAAATGTACAATAAATGATCTCATCTTACTCTCTCTTTCTATTAAGTTTGACTCCATTTTGTGGCTTTTATTTTGATCTGATATGAGTTAGGATGTAATTATCCATATTTTGTTGATTGTGATTCTAACGTTTAAAATCTCTATAATTCCTAACAAATGTTTTTAGAAAATTCAAGTTTTGTAATTAAATAGGTCATCATCAGGCTAAAGAACAAATATGAAGTAGATTGCATGTTTTTGGAAGCATTGGAATCAATATAGCTTAGTTCCAAAACTCCACCATGCTATTACAAGTTCTCATATTTTTGAACTTAGTTCTAGAACTCTATATTTAGTTCTAGAATTATCTGAATTAGTTCTGGTACTCCTACAGATAAGCTCTCAAACTTTCACAGTTAGACATGGAATGATTTCCTTTAGTTTTAGAACTCTTATAAAGTTTTAGAACTAATAAAGATATATTCCAAATGGTCAGTGATTTTTCAAATCAATGATCTCATTAATCAAGATCAGACTTCCAATTTCCATACTTGTAGATCCAAGACACTTATCACACAGCTGGACATCTAACCATGTTTTAATTCAACATCTATTATGGGCATGATTTAGTTCCATCATATCCATAAAATAGTTACGACCATCAATGCACCACAAGAAGAAGAATATATGTATAGACCTAAAGAATATAGGAATAATGGTAATAATTGAAGAATAGAGGGATAAGGATAGATTATTACATTTTTGTAATACAGAACATTTTATCAATAAAATAGCCATTTCTATTTTGAGAGAGAATTAAGTTGTTCAATCTTGTTTCTAAGCAGAGCAAGGGCCCACTCCTCCAAGAACCATGATCTTCATTTTTGGTCAATATTTATATTTTATTTTCAAAAGCAAATAGGTAGCTCTGTTAAATTTATAAATGCTTCCAACTCCTTCAGTTAAAATTTGTTGTAGATTTTTCCCTACAGGTGTTCTAGATTAAATTCTCATTTATTTGCAATCATTTTCCAAGTGATCTACAAAGTGTGTTTATTTCCAGTAAATTTAATTTTGCAAAGTGTGTTTATTTCTAGCAAATTCATTTCTGTAATGTGTGTTTATTTCTAGCAGATTTTCATAGTTTGATTCTAATAAGTTTTTAAACAAGAAGTCCTTAAGACATATAAGATCCCCCAAAACAAAACAAAAATACAAATACCTACAATCAATTACTAAATCACTAAGATTCTTCTTATTGCATATCGCTTTAGACACACCCCTGGTTGAATATGACATCAATAGAGAGTTGATTAAATGAAGGGAATAACGACACCCATCATGTTACCCACAAGGTAATGGCCAAGCAAAATCATCCAACAGAGCCATTATCAAAATATTTAGAAATATTATCAATGATTCTATTCATGATTCACACCTCCAAATATTCCATGCCCTCTAGGCATACTACACTTATTATCATACCCTAACAAGAGCCACTCCATTATCCCTCATTTATGGCACTAAGGCCATCCTTACCATTGAGGTTGAGTTACCTTGTTTATGCATCTCTTTGAAAAATGTCTTGGATGATAAATATTATTGAGTATCTCACCTACAATATCTAGATTTTCTTGATGAGAAATGCATGGCCATAGTCAATAGTCTTCAATCATACTAAAACTAACTCTATAGTCACTATAACCAATGAGTCAAACCATACAATTTGGCCTTAGTGATATTATTCTTAAATAAAACCAATAGAATACCATGGCCAAGAAGAAACACAAGGGCAAGTTCAAACCCAATTGGATAGGTCCATTCATCATTGTTTCAAATTATGGATCTAGAGCATACAAGCTCATTACACTAGATGGGGATGAAATTGATGAGTTAATAAACAATATACACCTCAAGCATTATTTTCCTTGAGAGACTTGAATTTATCTATGAGGCCCATTTTTGTTATACCATAATATCAACATTATTATTTGTACTATATCATTTTACCATACCATTTCTATCTACCAAGTTTTTTCACTCCCTACCCAACCCATTTGATCTTGGTTCCATTCAATTGGTTCCATGGCCATTTTTAGCATGAAGATTTAGATTAGGTTTTAGTAGTTGATTCAAAATTCTACATAGAGGCCATATTTTGGAGCAATATGATAGTGGTTTGGTATTTTCATTCTTCATTTCTTGTTTCATTACATTCATGTACTATTAATTATAACTGCCTTTGGGAAAATCAAATTGTCAACCATCATGTTAAACATTATAACTAGCTATGGGCAAATTAGTATCATTGACATGTGTTGTTGTTTCCTAATTATAATTGCCTATGGGTAAATTAGAAACACATACCTTGAAATACCACCATACCATGCCCATGCCATATTGTTCCATTTTACTACTTTACCTATTTTGTTTATGATTTTTTTACTACCTAGTCAGATTCCTCGACTATAAGGAGGAACTATAGTGACTTGAGGTCCCATCTTGAGACTATGTAGGTAGTGTTGAATTCACATTAAGGTTAGTTTAATCACCCTTTACCACACTCTAACCTTTTTGTGGGTAATTCAAGTTTGAGTGCTCTCATCATTTTATGAGCTTAAACTATTTAGTATCTTTTTATCCTCCATCAAGTTGAGATAATTTGAAAATCAAATACATTTGTAAAAGACCTAGAAAATCCTAAAAATGACCACTTCTTTTCCATAAATATTTTAGAGTCCCTAGTTATTTCACAAGAAATGATTTATCATTTAGTTTCCCCATCGTTACTGGCCTAATGTCTCATGCTCTTTCCATTTTATGAACGTATTCCTATATTCCTCTATATCAATCATGTTTTCTTTCTCAATCATTTTTCTTCTATCCAATATCCTAGGAAAAATACATTTGGCCTGAAGTTTTTTTTGGATCTTACATCCATAGAAATATTTAGGCAATGCCCACTTACCTCATGTACCTAGAGTCAACTCGGCCACCCCTTTCTTTTTCTTCTATTTCCCATATTTTATTTTGTTTTGGTGTTTCCTATAGTCTAGGGTCAATGCTCATCATCTTTTTTGTGCTTTATTTGTTTAACAATTTGATTCACCATTTTTTATGTTTTGAGTTCTCATGGTTATTTTGTTTCCTTTTTATTTTGGTGATTTATCTTTCTATTTATTTCTTTGCTTGTTTCTTCGATTTCTTATTATGTCTTGATTTAGTCTATATGTATTCATTGAGTGATTCCTTGTGAATTATTCTTGAATCCATCCATATTCATACATCAACATTGTCATAATGTTTTTTATCATAGGTACATTATTTTCCATTATATATTAGATCACATTTTTTCTTATGAAAATTTTGGATAAGTTCACATGGTGTTTTATCATGATGAATACTATTACGTGCTACAATAAAAATCATCTCGAGAAGTATTACAAGAAATGAGGTTGTAGTACTCATTAGCACATGAAAAAAATTCTTGATATAATCCCAATCATACCCATATATAGAGTAATTAAATCATGAAATAATTTCAATCCTTGTTAGTTAGGATGTGCATCTCCATACTCATAGATTAGCCACATTCATCTTTCTCCTTTGTACTAATTTACCATCATATTTTCCATCATCATGGTACCAATGATTATAACCACCTCTAGGAAAATCATTGTACCTCATCCCACTTGTCCTACTAATGATTCTAATCACATTTGGGTAAATCATTATGTATCATCCCACCCACTAAGCCAATGGTTACAACTACTTATGGGCAAATTATTGTGTTTTGATGTATTTAAATGTTATGGATTATAACCACCTATGGGCAAATATTAATCATTCTTTTACCCAACCTAGGCACATTTTCATTTATATAATACTTATAACCACCTTTGAGCAAACCATTATCTTTATCTTCTCACTTGGGGCATGTTTTTATCCTAATAATGATTATACCTACCTATGGAAAAATAATTGTTTTCCCTTTTAAATGATTCTAACCACATTTGAGAAAATCATTCTCTTTTTACCCTAAACCTTTTTCAATGATTATAACTACCTTTAAGCAAATCATTACCTTTTTTGTCCCACCTATGTTGATGATTATAATTTTTTATGGGTAAATCCTCCTATTTGTTTTCCCAACTAGGGAAACTCTATATGCCACTGAGTATAATTACCTATGGTAAAATCAATCTCTTCCACTTATTTCATCTTTTTTAATCCTATCATTTCCTTCTTTTGAGGGACTGATCACTGATCCTTTTCCAACCACTCCCTCAAGGGGGCATCTAGAGTTCATTTATTGCCATTGAAGTTGTAGACATATAGGACCTTTTCATTATTTTTGAAGATTTTACTATGTATATAGCTTTCAATGCCTTCCCAAATAGGGGCAAACTATAAACACCTAAAACAAGCCACAACTGGATTTTTGACAAAAGTTCGAACTGATTCCTACCAACCATTATAAATTAAGCCTAGGAATCACTTAATGTCCCAATTTTGCTTGTGTATCATTCATCAAAGCTTAGAATAATTTTGAGACATCCCTAATTATAATATCTTATCATATTAAATAATAACCTTTCACATATTCATCCCTAATCATCTTGTGACATCACAATTATCAATTTGGCCTATGGACCTATTAAGTGGGAAACATGTACACTAGAATGAATCTTGAAAGAGATAAAAGGCTAATCAAAATCAATTAAAAAATTAAACAAGATTAAATTCCTAGTTGAATTTTTCATTTGAAATTAATGAATATCTAAAAAAATAATCTCAAAAATTCAAAATATCCTAACCTTTCATCATTACCTTTATGATTGACAAGATTTTTGAAAATATCCTAAAATATCTAATTTTGAGAGTCATGCCTAGTAATTTTAAATCATAATTAATTGAAAACTATTAAATCTATTGGATTTAGTTTTAACTCACCTACATTTAGTTTGAACCCATTCCAAACCTTAACTCAACCCTAACTCACCTTGGGTGAGAGTTAATTCCTAAGGCTATACATACAAGGCCATACCTCTTCATTTTTAAGCTCTCATAATCCAAAGTTGTAATGCTAATTTAGAGAGAGACAAGATTTGAAATAGTGTTATAATGCCAAAATCTTAAGCCAATAAATCACAAGCCACATCAATCCATGGTTCCAAGGAGATAAGGAGACAAAAAAATTCATTTTCTAAAGACTTGTTTATGCATAATCCAAGAAATCCATTCAACGAAACCATTTGGAGCTCCTGAGGAAGATAAAAGAGTTATTATCTTTATGTTTTTTTTGTGCTTTTATTTAGTGTTTATTACTGATCTCTCCCTGGTATATAGGCTAGGAGTGTAAGTGTTAGTGTGTTTATTTTAGTTATATTTCTTAAAGTAACACTATACTAACTTCCCTTCTTAGATTTCTATGATAACACAAATTACCCAACTTTTATAGTTAGGCCTATAGGTGTTTATCTTAGGTCTCTCAATTGTGTGTGACCATTTGAGGTATGGTATTATATGCCCTATCAATCTCATAAATTCCATAAAAAGGTTGGTTTGAATTCTCATTATGCCTCCTAATCTTATAAACCTCTTAATCTTTATCATTCTAATATAGTTCCCCAACACTATAGTCATAACCAGTGTTTTCTTCAAAATCTTGATTGAGTCACTCTCTTAGGGAGAGTTGAGATGGTGTTGACCATTTCTACCCTAATCTCTTCATTTCCATGTCATTTTATACATCCTTATGACTCTTAAATTCTCTTAAATTTTCCTCTATATCTCATCCCAATAGTCCTCAAATTTCTTATAATACCTTAGGCATGTAGGTGGTTAAATTAAGGTTAGCTCCTCAATGATTGATGATGAAAGTGGTTCTGTGTGTAGGGAAATGGGTGGGGTATGATGAAAATACCATAGAAAATGAACATTAGATAAGTCTAATTCATATTATAACTTACCTTGATGCTTCCTCATGGTCACTATCAAGACACATGTTCATACTTGCAAGAATCTCACATTACATACACAAGTCATATTAGAGATAGGACTTAAAAGATCCAGTTGATAATCTAGTGGCTTAGATGAGCTTGGGAGGTAGAAGAGGAATAAGTGTATTTACGAAAACCATCATCAAACCTAAACATAATCAAACACCTCTACTTTATGCCTTGGAGAGACTATAACAAGAAGCAACATTGTATATAATCTACAAAAGTCAAAACATGAAGTTTTGTTTACTCTTACACCCTCACACATGTGAATCATGGGTTGGGGATAGCATGGAAAGACACTAAGGACCTATAGAACACACTTATAAACAAAAAAATTTCAAACCATCTTAACAGTGCACAAAAATTGATGGAACTTTGACCCTTGCATGGATGAAGATGACCATTTGAGTGCTCAGATTGTTAGTTTTTATTCATAGAGCATAGTGTAGACACCAAAATTACATCACACACATGTGTGTAACTCCCTATGTTGAAACCCCTTTTAGCCCATTTTTCAATAATAACAATTAACCTCCCTAACCCATAATTTTACCCCTCACATTTAATTAATTTAAAATACTTAATTAAGTTAATTAAAAATCCCTTTTTCCACCTTACCTAGCCACCTCATCCTAAGACTAATTCTCACCTGATGAATCACCTCAAGACATGGTCCCCTTATCCTAACTACCCAAGACTTATTATCACTTCAAAACTAAATTCCTAATCTACTACCTCCTATTTAACCTCTTATTTTTACCATTTTATAATGGGTGCCACACTTTTCATGAAGAGAAATAGAAAATAGGTAAAAAATAGTAAGATTTACCTATTATAGGGCCACTAACATTGGTCAAACCATGACTGACATCGATGGGATCACCAACATTGATGATATAAGCTAAACTCTAACCTAAGGTTTAGGTCAAAAAAATCAAAAAAAATTATGCTTACATGAATTCAAGCTCTTGGAATTCAATTTTTGACATCTTGGCTTACTATCATCTTACATTAGTCAATCATGATTAGGAACTAAGTTCTTGATGACCAATAGCACCTATCTGTTATCTCTATTTAGTCTATTAATTAAAACTACCTAATAGGGACCATCAATTTGGCACTTATTGTTTAGTGACCATTATAGATAAGTACATCACTTATTATATAGGTCTTTTAAGAATTTACTTTGTTATCACTTCATATCTATTGTTCATTGATTTATACACTCCTAACCAAACCCCCATGAGGGAGTTACAAATTTTCCTTGCTTATTTCCCCTTGACTTGACACACCAAACCTTTGACCAGGTCTACCCAAACCATACTCTCTCTCATAACTCTCCCTAACCTCCCAGACCTAATCAAAACCATTTCCTAGACCTAGAAAATCCTTTTGCAAGCTCTTAAGAAATTGTTGTCCCTACTGACCTCGGTAGCATAACTAACATCAATCACATTCTCCACCAACCTCGGTATTATAACTGATATTGGTCACTCCCCTATTGACATCAGTGACTATGGATTCCCTAATGTTTTCAAAACCTACCCAAACAACTTATAAAATACAAACAAAATACACCACCTGCACCCTATCACTCTCTGTTGTACTTAAGTTGTCAATAATGGTAATATTATCTCTCTTTCACTTTCTCTTTACCTCTTTTTTAGCTATTTATTACTATTTTGTCTCTCAAAATTGGTCTACCATCAATAAGGAAGTTTCATACTTCCTAAAACAAGTGCGTAGCTTGGTAACCCACTCATTTATCTACTATCAAACATCTTGTGGTAGTGCTTTCTTACTTGCAGGTAGTCCTCCCTAGCCAAATAGGAGTGATCACAACATTTGGATATGGTACACAAACCAATTTGGGTTAATTCTAATCACTTATCCCTATCATTTTTAATTTTCCTTTAGACTAGAAATAGACAAAATTTAGTGAAACATTTATGGCATGCCCGATAGGACCCTAGAGTTATCATTGGGTTCATTTCTTGTTTCAAGAATTCATATAGGTTCATTATAGTGAAAATTTCATTTCTTGTATTTTCCTCTTCTCTTCTCTCTTAAAAAAAAATTTAACATTTTATTTTCTATTTAAAACCATTAAACTAAAATTTTCTTTCTTTTCTCTTTGCCTCTAAAAGCAAGTTATAATTTTTTAACAAGTTAAAAAGAATCTCTTCTTTACTTCTTCTTACATGCACATTAGGATAGTGAATTTAATTCTCTACTCCTAGTTCATCTTTTTTTCAGTTGAATCTAAACATTTCAAATTTGGGTTTAAAACTTACTACATTTCATTGTTTGCTTACTACATATTAATTCACCTAGTTAATCAAGCATTTTGAATAAATTGTAGTGCACCTATGTTACACAACAAAATCACATTCACACAAACAAACATCTAAACCCACTTAACAAAAGGCCCATCAGGATTTCATCACCTGGTGGATTACTTTACCCTACCCAACCATCCTACTTTGATTTCACCACCAAGGGGAGAACCCACTCCATTCTCTGGTGGAGTATAAACTCTAGACAGAAGGTATATTTTGGCTAAGTGATCTGGCTTGGCTCTAGGTCTATGAAGTGCAAAGATCAAACTCCTATAATAAGCCATGTACTTGGTCTAACATAGATTTCCTCTTGAGCACTAAAACTAACCTAAAACTAGCTCTAGATTGGTTTTTAGTACCTTTGATAACCAAATTCTATTTTTACTATCTAATTAAGACATAAGCCAACATGAGACTTAAAATTAATCTTTAGGACCTAATAATTATTGGTTATATGTTATTTTTATACTTTTCTATTGCCTTCTATATTTTGGATTTGGTAAGGATGTTTTCCTATTGATTCACAAAATCAATACTATTTTTAAAAATCATTTTGTATAACCTATTATCTCAAGTTTTCTAAGTGTTATTCCTTCTTACACATACCTCTTAGATCCAATATTTTACCTAGTTTCAATTTCTAGCTTTCTAAAACATTAGATTCTCCATCTCCTAGGATATCATAGTGATTGACATTAATTAACTCTATCGGCATCGATAGATTTTACCTACCAACATCAGTTAATCCATTGACATCGGCAAACTTTTTCTACCGACATCGGTCAAGTGACCAACATCGATGACTATGTAATTTTCATCTACTCAAAATAGTAAGCTAAAATAACCCACTTATCTACACTCAAACCTATTTTTTCCTTATTATGTTACTAATAAAAGGTAGTAAGACTATTTATACTTCCTCTTGCATTGTATTAACGTGAGCTCAAGCCAAAATTCTTACCGATTATGCAATTTGGTAACCACTTCCACCTTCCCATCTTACTTTTGATTATGTCATCAAGCATAATTTAGATACAGAGCATACTCACAACCCCAAAAAAATTCCCATTGTACTTGAGGGAGATCAATATTTTTCTAAATTTCTTGATCATAATGTGGCAGCCCTTCAACATTATCTTGCTATGAGCTGAACCCATAATTCTTTAGGTAACCTAATCTATGTTATGCCAACCTATTTAATGGAGATAACTTTAGTTTCAATTTCCTCCACTATTTTCCACATGGTTACCCAAACCACCACTTTAATGAGTAACCCAACTATAAATAATGTCCAAAGTTTAGCATCACCAACTACCTAATCCCACCTAAACCCTGGTGTGAGTTCCCTACTTTCACAACCACAACCAATTCAGTCAAGTCTTACCCCATTTCAAAATTTAGTGGTACCTATTCCATCTACCCTTATGCTTATAATTACCTAAGTTATGACTCACCTTTCACCTAGTCTAACCATGCCAATAATCCAACATGCCATAATAACAACCAACCAAATCATAGTCTCTAACCCAATAGGACAAGCCCCTTTTCTTTCTGCAGCCCAATCTATGACTCATTATCCTTATGTTTTCCCAACACAACTTCAAAAATCTATGTCATATGATCCCTTTACTTCTTATCAGGTTACCTATAATTTAGGAGGTATCCCCCAAACTAATCCCCCTCTAGACCTCATTAAGATGCTAATGGATAAGATGTTTAATCTAGAGACATCCATTTCTGGTTCAAAGAATGTGTTATCTTATGATCATATATGCAATGAACCCATCCATCCTTCTGTGCCTATTTTACCTTATCCAAGCCAATGTGAAATCCCTAAATTTACTTATTTCTATAGTAAAGTAGACCCACAATAGCACTTATGATCATTTAGACATGCTTGTTATTTAATAAGACACAATGATGTGTTACTACTTCACACTTTCCCTATGTCTCTTTGAAGCGCTACCTTGGATTGGTATAACTATATACCTCAGCACTCCCTTTTCTCATTTACCTAACTCTCACAAATATTCTTGGACCATTTCTCTATTAACATTTCTAAAAAAATTTCTATAATAGATCTTTATTCTATCAGACAATTTGATGATGAGTCTATTGCAGATTTTTTCACTCACTAGAGAATCTTGATCAATCAACTCTCCTCCTTACCCCAACTTGAGGTTATTTATCTCTTCTCAAGGGCATGTGCTAATAACATCTCATCCACACTCTAGGTAAAAACTTTCCACACATTTTATGAGGCTTTTACAATGGCACAAAAACTCAAGATTCATGTTATAGACAAAGGCAAAGTCAAGTTGCACAATAAGAATCTCAATTACAAATTAAATGAATCCTCCTCTAAAAATTCTCCTTCTAACCAAAAAGTTAAAGGATCCACCAATGTGGTGTTCATTAAGTTAGCCTCTTCCACAACCACTAACCAATCAAATTCTTCAACTTCACAAAATATGACCAAGTAATTCCAACAATGGTATGAACAAAGATAATACACTCCCACTGGGGAGTCATACACATCCATTTTGGAAAAAAACTATTGCAACAAGGTGTCACAACCCTTCCTCAAATCAAACCTCATATACAATTCAACCCTTCTCATCCTATCCCAACTTGGTATAAGGAAGATGAGTTTTACAATTACCATCAAGTTAAAGGCCACAATTATAATAGCTATAAGACACTCAAAAGCATTGTTCAAGACATGCTTGATAGAGGTGATATCATCTTGGATAATCCTAATGCACCCCCTAATCAAATTATGGATGTGTTTAAACACCCTTTTCCTAACCATTCACCCAGTCAAAATATTGTTCAAACCATAACTAACTCAGGTGAACATAATATCCATACAATTAATATGGTTTTTCCTTTACCTCTAATTCCACCTCCCCTTCAATATGAGACACCCATTTCACTAACTCCTCCCCCACAGTCAGTGGCATTTGTTTTTCCCATTATTCCTCCTCAAGTAGAAGAACCTTTTTCACCCATTCCACTTCCTCATGAGGAAGAGCCTCCTTTACCACTTCTTTTGCCATTTGAGGAGCCTTTAATACCAATTCTTTTTGTACTAATATTACCTATCCTCTTACCACTTGAAGACCACAACCTACCCATTCCTCAACACATGTTAAGGGAACATCATTCATATATTATACCCTCTTAAGGAACCTTCTTCACCTACCTCTCCTCCACCTATTGAGATTAGTACCCCATCCACTCCACCTTTGTACTTAGAGGAGTTAGTATTATCTACTCCCATAATAGACAAGAGACCTATTGTGCCTAATCTAATTATACCATTCTTACCCCTTATTTTGCCTATGGATGATCATAATTTACCTATGATTTACCATCTTGAGGAACCTTATTCACCTACCTATCCTCCCCCCATGGAAAACCATGTATCTTCTCCCATCTCTATCAAAGAGGACACCACTACGGTTCTTTCTCATCTTTAGCCTGAAGTAGCAAAAACCAACAATTTCCCTCTTTCCCAAACACCTCAACCTTATAACGACACAACCATAAGGCCTACATAAACTTCATCTAAACCCTTCTCATGGTTAGTGAAAAGTATAGAATTTCTTGACTCCACAAAGCTAGATCATGTGGCATTTTAGGACTGGCTTAGAACTCCTTATCCAACACAATGAATGTCAACCTTTACCACTAACCCTCTCACTACCCTTTACCCCAAGGTCTTTGACAAAGCTATAGATTCTTCACCAGAAGCACCTAAAGTTCAACCATCTATGTCATAACCCTCACCCTCATACGAATCTACCACATTAAAGTAGATTAGGCCCTCAGGATTACACCTCATCTCTAATTTAATTCATCCATAGGTGAAATTAGATTTAATTCCTCAACCATAAGTTAGAGTTTTGTGGCCTAAATTATATAAAAATGTTAAGATTCCTATATCTCACTAATACCTTCTTCAACCCTCAACTTTACCATCCATTTTGGGACCATGCCCCTCTACTTTAGTTAGAATATTGCTGACCTAAGAAAAAAAAGGTTAAGTTACCTCCACTCCTACCTTTGCCATTTGGTAGGCCTTTCACATTTGACACTAAGAAAGTAATAACAAAACATGTAACTCTACCATCACCAAATAAAGCACCATGTAAAATTACCTTTTCAACATCGAAACACAAGAAGGTCTCCACTCCTATTAACACAACAAGTGTGAGCCCCCTTACAGGCTCTCAAATATTTTTCCTACGTTAGTAGTTGCAATATTTCATAATAACTCTTCTTCCCATTAAGCCTTATGGTCCTCTTGTAATGAAGCCATCTTGGTTTAATGATACACAAGTGTGTTTATATCATCATTCACCTAGACATGATACTGAGAGTTGTATAGCCCTCATAGTAGTCATTTGACAACACTTTGATATCGACACTCTCTTTAATTATACTCTAGTTAAACTTCTTATTATTATACCTTTGGCATCCATAGTGCCTCCTACTATTCCACCTAATTTCAAACCCAAATATGTGGTCATAACCCTCTACCACCTCCTTCACCTACATTTTAGATCAACATAGTTAATGTGGCCACACATTCATAAAATCAAAAAGATAAGGATAAGGAAAAGGTCACTACTCATTGGGCTCATCCATTCACCAAAGACACTCCTAATCCTAATATTTCCATCTTGGGCATTCCTAAAACAACATCTGTAGATGTTAGTCAAAGCTTAATGGTGAAATAGCTTCACCAAACTCCTATGAAAATATATTTATATGAGTTAATCTAAAACCCATCCCAACACCATCAAGCTATGATTAGTGCCTTGCAAGTGATTGAGGTATAATCATATGATCCCCAACCTCTTACAGCTTTGGTTAGCTCCCTTAATTCCATCTCCCTTATTTTTTTAGTGATTTTGAAATTCCACTTCAACACCCTAAAGATCAGTATTTTACACTTTTTATTACCACATATATTAATCAAAATCATGTCTAAAGAGTTATGATCAATGGGGTATTTAGTATTAATATTATTTCCACTCATGACTAAACAACTATCCCTTCTTGATAATTTAATGTCTCAAACTGACATAGTACTCTAATCATTTAATGATACCACAACTACTACGATGGGCACTATTGTCTTACATAGATGTGTAGGTACTCACACTATTCTTGAGATCTTCTACATTGTGAAAGGAGATTTATAATATAACATACTACTTGGATGACCTTGGATACATGTTATGGCATGTTTACCCTCAACTTTGCACCACTATGTCAAGTTTGAACATGATGGACAAGTACATGTTATACCTATTGACCCACCTCCATTTAAAACATGCAACATGACTTATAGTCCCAATGATGTTCTCATTCCATTGAAAACATCATCTTCCCTACATGATACTTATAAAGCTTGCACAAGCTCCACTCCCCCAACTACATAGATACTGGTAACATAAATTCCTGACAAAGATCCCATGGAGGAGACTTTTCAATATTTGTCACTCAGTGAATATCATTTGTTGATGATCGACATGTTCTATACTCCACAAGAGTATGAAAGGCTTCACATGAACCTAAATTATGATCCATACATTGGGATGGTCATCCATTATGGGCCCCCTAACCTTCAAACTAATTCAAATATGGGGGAATAGATCAGGCTCCCACTATTAGCAATCCATCTTATTCACCACAACCATTTACCTATGACTTCTCTTTCCTAAGTAACCTTAGATTCACTCACACATATTTCTATTAGTGTGCCTATAAAGGATTTGGTTTGGGTCATTATGAATAGGGTGTCCATATGCCTATTGAATATCCTACTAGCAACACCATTGAAAATGCCAAAAAGAGACATGGAGTGAGATATGATGAACCAACAAAACTCATTAAAACTTCTCATGAACCAATTATTGAAGAACCAATCTATCTTTCTCCACCTTCTCCACCATCACCTATTAAATCAAAGGTATCTATACCTCCTAAATTGTTTTTCAATAAATGTGACCCATTTTGTGCCTCTCACCTATCACCAAGGTAAGGGAACAAGGTCCCTTCCTCTCATTCATCTTGAAATAATATATGAAGACTCTCCCACTATTAACATTATCCAATGTCAAGATGATGATGAAATTATCACCTACATGGGTGTACATGATTATTATATCCAAGAGTTACTCCCATCTAAGACACAAGCTATGTTAAATGAATCAACCATTTACATCAATATGCCCTCTAACGATAACCCTCACATCCTCAAGATTGGCCAATCTTTAGATTCCTCTAAACAAGTTGATTATGCCACATTTCTTAATAACCATAACAAATCCTTCACTTGGTCTTATAATGGCATGCTTGGTATTGACCCCTCTATCGTCATGCATAATTATCACCAATTGAGATGTTAAACTTGTTAAGTAGAAGCTTAACAAAATGCATCCTTGTATTGCACTCCTTGTTAAAGAAGAGCTCCAACACATCCTTTATGTTAACTTTATCCAACCCATCAACTACTCACAATGGATTTCTAGTATTATTCCTATTACAAAAGTGACCAAGGGAATTTAAATTTTCATTGAATATCATGATTTAAACCTTGCTTATCTAGAAGATGACTTGCCATTGCAAATTATTGACCAACTTGTTGATCTAATAGCTAGCCATGAGATGCTATCACTTATGGATTGGTTCTCTAGATATAATCAAATCTTGGTCGCTCGTGAGGATCAACATAAGATAACCTTCATTACCCCATAAGGGACTTTCTACTATTGGGTCATGCCTTTTGGATTGAAGAACACTGGTGTGACCTACCAATGGGCTATGACCTACATATTTCATGATCCCCTCCATAAAATCATGGAATATTATGTGGATGACTTACTCTATAAGTCTAAACTTCATCAAGACCATTTGATAATTCTCAAAACCATATTTAATCATCTCTTCCACTATAACATTTGATTGAACCCAAAAAATATGTCTTTGGGGTTCTTTCTGATAGACTTTTAGGTTTTATCATTTCTCTCCATGGTATTGAAATTGATCTTTCTAAGGTTAGATAAATCCTAGAGATGTCTCCACCTACTAATATCAAACAACTTTGTAGCCTACAAGGCAAACTTCAATTAGTCCACCAATTCATCTCCCAGTTATTAGATTATTGCCAACCCTTTCACCATCTCCTCAAAAAGGATGTCTCTTTCCATTAGAATATAGATTACCAAGAAGTTTTTGACACACTTAAACAATATCTCTATTCCTCACCAATTCTTATTCCACCTAAGGAAAATTAGCCTTTGTACCTATACATCTCTACAATAGACCATTCTCTAGGTGCTATGATTGTACACCAAGATGACCAGCATCAAGAGCAGGAAATTTACTACATAAGCCACACATTTATTGATTATGAGACTCAATATACCCATACTAAAAATCATTGCCTTGCATTGGTCTTTTCCACCTCCAAGATTCACCATTATCTCCTAAATCACAAAACCTATGTGGTCACCCATATTGATCCCCTAAATACATGTATTCCAAGCCATATCATAACTAATGTATAGCTTGGTGGCTCATGATTTTGATTGAATTTGACTTAGAATTCATTCAAAAAAAGTTTATTAAGGGGAAAACAATTATTGACCAGTTAGCTTCTACCCCTTTACCTAATAATCAACCTTCAAAGCTCAAATTCCCTGACGAATCCATTGCAATGCTCTCCACCAATGACATCTCCTATCAAATAATGATTTTCTTTGACATATTTAAATATAAATATGGTGGGGGTATGGGGGTCATTCTTATTCCTCTAGATGTCAAACCTATACCTTTGTCATTTAAACTAGATTTTGAATGCACTAACAATATGGCCAAATATTAGGCTTTGATTTTAGGACTTCAAATAACTCTCTTCTTGGGTATCAAATGCATAACCATTTTTGATGATTCTCAGCTAGTGGTTAACTAGGTTAATGGTTCCTACCTATGCAAAAACAAGATTCTATAGTGGTAGAAACATCATGTAGATATGTTATTGGGATCATTTGACTCTTATCTCTTAAAAACTATTCCTCAATATTTAAATAAGTTTATCAACATGATGGCTTCACTTGCTTCACATATACCCTCTTCATCCTCTTCCTCGAGAATATATATCACCGTGCATCACTTAAAATTACCCTCTTATGTATCAGATAAAATCCTCTTTATTAGAAATGTAATAGCCAACCCACCTGACTTATGTTAAAAAAAGCTCATGGATTATCTTTCCTTCTCTTTTACCCCTTCTGATCTCTCTAATAATGAGAGGCATGCGTTCATTAAATGTGCCACTCATTACACTAGGCTAGGGGGACTTCTATATAAGTGAAGTTTTGATGGTCTTTTTCTTATATGCCTCACTAGTACTGAGACTCCCTTTGCCATTAAAGAAGTCCATGATAGGATTTGTGGTGGGTATTTCAATGGTCACATAGTTGCTAAACATATCCTTCAACTTGGCTATTATTGGCCCATACTTCATCAAGACTATGCTAATTAAATTAGATATTATGTCAAGTTTCTACATCATGCTAACCTCCTTCACATTCCAAGTCATGCATTTCAATTTGCCAAATATTTTTGGCCCTTCTTCCAATGGGGCTTAGATCTAATCAAGGAGATTAACCCTCATTCATCCCTCTATCATCATTTTATCATTACTTCTATTGAATATTTCACCAAGTGGGTTGAGGCCATGCCTCTCATCTCCACTAAAGCTGACAAAATTATTGACTTCATCAACCATCATATCATCTATCATTTTAGTGTCCCTCATAAAATTATAATAGATAATGACAAATATTTAAAAAACAAGACTATTCAAAGTCTTTGTGATACATTTAGAATCAAATTCAGCTTCTCATCATTGTATTATCCACAAGCAAATAGATAGGAATAATCTTCTAACAAAACATTGACCAAAATTATCATGAAGGTAGTCAATGATACGATCAAATACTGGTACACACACATTATTTTTTCTTTATGGGCTTACCATACTAGAATTTAAACCCCTATGGGTGGTACACCTTTTTCCTTGGTATATGGGATGGAGGATATTTTTCCTCTTGAAGTCTAGATTCCTTTTCTTCGCATTTCTCTACAAGACATACTAATGATGAATTTCACCAAGAATGTTTGGCTCAACTTGAATTTCTTGATGATTACCACCTCATAGCCCTCAACCACATCCAAATATATGAAGAACACATCAAATGTGCTTATAACAAAAACCTCAAAGAGTGATATTTCAATATAGGAGATCCTGTCTTAAAAGAAAATCAACATGTGATGAACATCGATAAAATCAAATAGGGTAAGTTTTCTCCTAATTATCTTGGACCTTATATCATAACTCACAAGTATGGCACAAAAACTTATCACTTATCTTCTCTTGAAGGAAGGCTAGAACTTGATACTTCAAAAGCATTACACCTATGACCATTCTTTTGTTAAACAAACATCACTTCACCTCATGTTTAAATTGAGCTCATCCCTTGAGAATACCTATTCCATTCATTTCTATTCCTCTTCACCCTTACTCTTATACACTTAGTTAACTTACACAATGGTATGGTTTTACCTTCAAAGTGGAAAACTCCTGAGCCTATATAGTCTTGTCCATGACTAAAAGAAAAAAAAAATAGGATATGTGACAAGTTATAAACTCTCAGGTCATGCTTCTCAACATAGACTACTCCTTTGATGGATAGCTATGTAGTTTTCCTTTGATACTATCAATAAACTAATCCCTTGAAGGATAGTTATTTAAATTTAAAAATGAATTCTTAGACCACTCCCTTGAAGGATGGCTAAGCCAATCTTTGTTCTCAAAAGGAAATACAAATTAAAAAAGCTTCTCACATTGATCAACTTTATATGACCTTAACCAATACAAAATCCGATTGTAGGTTTCCCACATTGATCAGCTTACAAAAAAAAGATTTAAGTCATGGACTTGCCTATAGTAGCTCTCAGGTCACCCATAAAAATGGCATATCATCCCCACATTGTAGGTTATGCTACCCAAATATTTTCCCCCATTTTACCCTTTTTCGCCTCACACTCTTTGAAAGGAATATGAAGCTCACTTAATATAAGGTAAACATGATACTTCTCTAATAAACACAATGGTTCAAAGATATAAGGCATGAAAGAGGCTCATTTCCCTGAGCCTATTTATGTTCTGATTATAGTCTTTATCGATGCATGAACATTCTGCCTCTTTATTTTCCCATCCACATCACATGTCAATCTCTCTATTGAGATAAATAACAATGTCATACCAACACTATCAAAGCCTACTCAATTTATTTTATGCATACATCATCACAAATATGGAAAAATGCTGAAATAAACTAACCAATTTATTCATTTTAAGCATATACCATCACAAAATATGGAAAACTACTAAGATGAAACTAACAAACCAACTATGCATATACCATAACATATATGGAAAAGGCTGGTCTAACTCAACTAACATGATCAACATTAACATCAAAATTAACATATCATTAAATAATCATCATCTATATCATCATCATCTATGTCAATCTCCTCATCACAATCACAGTAAATACATCTCAAAATCACAAATAAATAAACATCTCATATATTTTATATATATATATATATATATATATATATATATAATCACACCAAATCTACATCATCATAATATCATCTCTCTCTCTCAAAACATACATCTCACATCTTCATCTCATAGGTTGGTGTACATATAACAAAAATGACAAAATTTAGCACTTAGGATCATCGAGTCTCTCTTTGTGGTCATGATGAAGTAGTGTCATCACCACTCTCATCCCATATACATCTACATGAGATAAAAGTTGTGGTACATGACACAAATATCTCCTACTCCTTATACTCAAAATACCACTAAATCTATGGAAACTCTCTGATGGACCTCTCATAATATACAATATCATCTAGGTCAATAATATATCTCACCATAGATATAGTCTATGGAAGTCCCATAACACCTATTGATGGCCCAACATATACTGGTCTTTAAGGTGGAAGAGGAGGAGTAGCTTGACCTACTACTCTTAGTTTATCCCTCTCTACTGTGACTATAATCACTTGACCCTGTAACACTCTGAGCTAGACCTGTAGTGTTGCAACTTGGCCCTTTAATGCCCCAACCTATCCCTGTAATGTCATAACCTACCCTTGTAAGGCTAATACCTATGCCTATATTATATCTCTAGCCTATAGAGCTACATATTATGCCTATATGAATGCATCCCCCTCTCTCACCAACCCTTGTAAATTTGGTGGTGTCCTCCTGACCTCCACCTTAGGATGTAAACCTACCCACCAAGCTGTATATATTAATTTGCACCCTAGATATCCAACACTTGGCCCTACTAGTAGCTCCTCAAAATTTAGCCCATCTAACTCTTGGAGAAATGGTAGGGGTGCCTCTATTTCATCCCTCATATATCAAGATAAGGCAAGTGGAATATCCTATAGTAAACCAAATTTCCTCTTGACCCATGTCACGAGTGTCATCTTCAACTCACTAGCTCATCTCCCCCTAACCCATAGTGAGATCTAAAAAATAATAAGTTGATGTGCCTATCCTCTAAACATTTGGTATGTAAAGTAGGGTCTCCTCAAAATATTTATAGGGATCAAACCCTTAATCATGTGCCTATAATAGGTAATGTCATGCACTACACCATCCACTCAGGTCTATGCCATGCCCTCTCTCCACCATTTAAAACCAACCTTAAAGCTAGCTATAATCATGGTAGGTAAACCTAATGGTCATGTCACCATGATGTGCTCATATACCCAATAATTTAGTATATTGATGACACACAAACTATATCACCATCATAGTCTCAAACCCCATAACTCTCTATATAACTATGCTAAAAATATTGACCCCATGTAAAAATAGTCCATTACTCAACCATTTGTGTAATCACACCTATCAATGCAATCAAAAAATTTACACCATCTACATCTGGTAATGCACACACCATGATCTCAATCATCATTAGGATGCTTAGTCAATATTTCTCCTCATCAGCCATATATAGTGGCTCATAGGCAAAACTCACAAAATGATAAGTCACCTCACTAACATTCTCACCATATAATGCCACCATGTGGATATCATACTCCTTTCTTGAGCATATAAATATATCCTCACCCTAGAGTGGCAACCATAATATCTTATAGACATCCTCCTTGGTTAATATCAACTCTCTAGTTGATAGATGGAAGGTATTGGTGGTGTGATCCCACCTCTCAATCAATCTTATCATAAGGCTCACATCTTGGGTGACTCAAAAATATCATCACACTCCTCTTAACCCCATGCTACCATGTGCTCCCACTCATCTGGAGTGACATCCCTCCTCATACACATCAAAAGCCTTAGAAAATGATCTCATAATGTTAGCTCCATCCTCACTTGCATCCATACACACACAACTCAAGTCATGTACTTTCTAATATAGCCTACCACCACCTTTTTCCCTTCTCTTTGAGAGAACTACGTTAGTTTAAGGCCCTAAACTAGGATATATATGAAGCACTCAATCACATGGGGTATTCTAAGGTTATCTCAGCCATATACCCACCTAACTAACTACACTACTCTTTCCCCTCTCTACCCTAGGCTTCACTACCTCTCTCTCTTAACCCTAAGCCCATTGCCTATCATAACTCTAGGTTTCATAGCCTATATACCTAACCTTTAACCTTATGCCCTCTCTTTTATGCCCTAGGCCTCCTAACCTATCTCAACCTACCTTTTCACCCATTTCCCCTAACACACCTTTTAATCATACCTTACATCTTTTTCCTAGGCTTCAGGAGAACTACATTGGTCTGAGGTCCTAAATCAAGCTATGTAGGTGGCACTCAGTTGACATGGGGTCTTCTAAGGCTATCTCAACTCTTAAGCTAGTTGATTACTTCCACTAAGGATCCAAAACTAGGCCTTTCTCCTTTTTTTTGGTTCTTCATAGTCATCGATGTTGGTTCTAATGCTGACATCAGCACTTTTTAGGCTTACATGTTGATTGACATCTATAGATTCTTATCAACCTTGGTACCATGTTGATTGATGTCAATGGAACCCACCAATGTCAGTGACTGGTTCAGTCCTAAGGATAAATGACCTAAACCTAAAACTATAAATTTAACCTAAAAACCTACCTTAAATTCCCCCTAACTTATCCTAAAAATACCCTACCCTATTTCCTACCCCTCTACTAACATTTTATATACCCTTACCTCTAAATTAGCTATAAAACTCTCAATAACAAAATCAAGTTTAAAAAAAACTAGTAGAGGATCTTAACTCATCTCTCCATATCCTTTAGACTGACATAGCTGGCTCTTATGTTGGTGCACCTCCCACTGGGCCCCCTCCTTGCTCTACCATCTTAGTCACTCTCATAGCTCTATTTTTTCTTCAATCACAAGCTGCAAATGAGTTTGGTCAGCTACCAAACCCCCTTTTTTCAAGTTTGGTTGATCACCAATGTCAACATGTTTGACCTAATCTATTAACATTAGTGTTTATACCTACCAACATAAAAAAATTTCCTTAATGTGCTAACATCGACACTATTTATTATTGATATCGGCAATGTCACCAATGTCGGCATCATTACAATAATGTTTTCCCCAAAAAAGCAACTCCAACTTTTTAGATTTTACATATACTCTAGGGCAATTTTAAGATCAAATATATTTCCCCAACCATGACAAATTCTATTGGAGATCACTTAAATATTCACCCATGATGACTTTTCTTAGAGATCATGAATATCTCCTCACTCATTGACCATTTTACACCAACCTTGCATTTCTTGTATTGATCACTTATGTTATTCTACTATAGTTGACTATTGTGCACACATATGTATATTAGGTGTTTTAGATGGAAACCAAGCTCATCCTATCACTTTAAACCCTTTTATGTTTCTTAGGGGCACTTCTTACCTTAGATACCTGGGACACATCAAACATTAGAACTACAACTTTGATTATTTTAACCTATCAGCTATCACTTACAAGCTATGATTTGGTTATTTCTATCTAAGTCCTCCTCAACCTTGCCCATTCTTGAATTTTTTGACTATATCTCTTATTATTATATTCATACGAAGTGATACTCAATTCTTCACCACTCGCCCAATTACCTTTTTATCAAACTAGTACCTGATTCTGGTTTCTCCTCTGTTGATTCCCATTTTGAGGGGGGATACCTCATCCAATACTTGGAGCATCTAACTCCTATTTTTGTCTTGAAAACTTGTCAGTATAGATTACAAGACAAAAATGGGAAAATTTATACACCAAAATTATGTCACACACATGTGTTTAACTCCTTGTGTCAAAACCCCTTTTAGCCCATTTTTCAATAATAATAATAATAATAATAATTAACCTCCCTAACCATGCTTTTACCCCTCACACAATTAATTTAAAATACTTAATTAAGTTAATTAAAAACCCCTTTTTCCACCTTACTTGGCCACATCACCCTATGACTAATTCTCACCTGATGAGTCACCTCAAGACCCAATCCCCTCATCCTAACTACCCAAGACTTATTCTCACTTTAAAATTAAATTCCTAATCAACTACCTCCTTCCTAACCACTAATTTTTACCATTTTGTAATGGGTGTCATACTTGGCATGAATAGAAATATAAAACAAGCCATAAATATTAAACTTTACCTATTATAGGGCCACCAACATTAGTCAACCCATGGTTGACATTGGTGGGATCATCGATGTTGATGATATAAGCCAAAATCCAACCTAAAGTTTAGGTTAGCAAAATTAAATAGAATTCATTTTTACTTGTATTCAAGCCTTTGACATTCAATTTTTGACATCCTAACTTACTATCATCTTATGTAAGTCAATCATGATTAGGAACTAAGCTCTTGAGGACTAACAACACCTATTTATTCTCTCTATTCAGGCCATTAGTTTAGACTACCTAATAGGGACCATTAATCTGGTACTTGTCATTTCATGACCACTACAACTAAGTACATCACTTATTATGAATATCGTTTAAGCATTTACTTTGTTATCACTTCATATCTATTATTCATTACTTTATATACTCTTGACGAAACCCTAGTGAGTGATTTATTAAGTTTCCTTACTTGTTTCCCCTTGACTTGACACACCAAACCTTTGACCAAATTTAATGAAACCATATACTCTCTCTCTCATAACTCTCCCCAACCTCCTAGACCTAATTAAAACCATTTGTTAGACCTAGAAAATCCTTCTACAAGATCCTAGGCAATTATTGCCCCTACCAACCTTGACAGCCTAATCGACATCAATCACATTCTCCATCGACCTTAGTATTATAACTGATATCAATCACTCCCCTATCGACATCGATGACTATGGATTCCCTAACCTTTTCAAAACCTACCCAAACAACTTATAAAATATAAATAAAATACACCACTTGAACCTTGTCACTCTCTATTACACTCAAGTTGTGAATAATAGTAATATTATTTCTCTTTTACTATCTTTTTGCCTCTCTTTTAGTTATTTATTACTCTTTTATCTCTCAAAAGTAGATTGTCATTCTAAGGGAGTTTCAAACTTCCTAGAACAAACACATAGCTTGGTAGCCCACTCATTTATCTACTAATAAACATATTTTGGCAATGTTTTATTACTACAAGTAATCCTCCCCAGCCAAAAAAGAGTGCTCATAATGTCTGGATATGGTGCGCAAACCAATCAAAGTTCATTCTAATCACTTATCCCTATCATTCTTTTTTATTTTCCTTTAGACTTGAAATAGACAAAATTTAGTGAAACATAGTCCATGAATCTAAAGACCAATTCAAAGAATGGGAAGGTCAAGTGACCCCCTTCTTCTTACCAATATATTAGCTTCTCATTTTCTCTCTCCTATACAAATTGAGTAAAAACTTGAGATTTTATCTAGAATGCCAAGGAACTCAATGTAGAAAGAGAAATGGTTTTGGGCCTATTTTTCATAGTTTGGGATTGAAACTCCTTTAAGATATCTAAAATGAACCCTCATGCAATATTTAACCTTCCTTTATATCAACCTAATCATATAAATTCATACAACCTACAAAACTCCTATTAAACACTCTATTATCTTGCATTTCTTCATATTTCATGCCTTAGAGTGCCATTAGTAAGTAGTAAAGGGGGAAATATAAGTCAAGCAAAATTTCAAATTGAGTAGTACAGTTGGAGGGAGTTGAAAATACACACCTTCCCACATGTGAGGCCCATTTTATGAGTGGGAAGTGAATTTGACTATTAAAATGGACCCCCTATGCACATGAAATGGTCCCAAATGACTTTAGACTATTAATGAGACCCCTTTTAAGACCTGTTTAAATTCAATTTTCATTAAAGCATTATCCTTTATAAAGGTTCACAATGTAATCTAGCTCATATAGTAGGTTTGACAATCAATTGATGGCTTTAAGGGCATTATGAAGGCTTGAAAATCACTTTGAGTGAATATACCATAGATAATAACATAATATATAGTTATACTTAATGTTATAACCTAAATAATGCCTAAACATCCCTATATCATGTAAAAAAGGTCTTGTCACAAGAGGTGGTTCAAAATATCCCTAAAACCATAAGGACTAGAAACCTTAACCTTATCAAAATAACTAAACCCTTGATAAAAGACCTTAATTTTATCAAACAAGATTAAGACCACTCTTTATACCTCATAAGACATTTTGACACTCTCTTTCTCACTTAAGGATCATCATGAGGACCTATTACATTAACCAAAGGACCTGAAATAGATACTAACATATGGATTTCCCAAGAATGTTCTAACACATATATGACACCCTAATCAATGTTAAAATGACTTTAAAGTAGAATTTGGGAGATCATGACAAGTTATAGACACCATGAATAAGCTTAGAGGGGTCTTCATGAATTTTTTTGATTGTAGGGGTTGACATTTGGCTTGAGAGGAAAATTATCAATAATTACCTTGAGGGAGGTGCTAGATTAATAAGTTTGAATGTAGTATTCTAAGTTTTAATCCTAATCTGGAGTTGTGGTTTACTTATCCACCTTCTTTGACATGAAATTCATCCCTTAGGGCCCTCAAAGTATCTATATTGGTTTGATCCATCCATTTATCCCCTCTTGTGTGCATACGGTCTCTTAATTAGCTACCTAAACATGTTTGTAAGTGTTTATAAAACATGAAGGACCCTATAGGTGGTTAATGTGTAATAATTTGAGACCCTAGGGACCCTATCCTTATTTATAAACATGTGGAGTATGTAGACCCTTCTCAACTCCTTGCACACAAGCTTAAAGTGGTTTTCTCATGGATGATTCATATAGTATATACTTTACACATGTAAATTAGTAGAGAATTTGGGTGCTTAAGGAACTTGAGAAGACATTAGTACTATTTCATAGCTCAATTACCTCATTTGTATGCATTTAGGGGCATAATTTCTTCATTAAGTCTGAACCAAGGTTTAAGAAGGGTTTTAGAGGCCCACCATCTTAATGATGGTTCATATATTATGGACCACCAAACTAAAACTTATTATTATGAACTTTTAGCCCATAGACCTCTTCATATATCCTAAATAGCCTTGGGTCCCATGAAAAATGTACATGGATATATGAGAAAAATATGGTGTTTCATGATCTATCTATCAAGTAGTTTGTGTATGTTACATTCTTAACATTCATTCATAGAGTTGGGCCCATAAATTCCACTCTTTCTTTCATGGATTTTGGGCCTATAGGGGTTCCCAACTTCCCATAAGATCCCTAGTTTTGAGTCCTTTTTTGGTGAAAGATACAAGTGTTGAAAGTGATAAATTGACCTATTTACTTAGGGCAATGGAGCTTGAGAGGGGAATAATCCCAAAATGAACTCTCTCTTTACATTTTCATGCTTTAAAAACCTCTTTTAGGGTCTGAAACAACTTTATATGCCCCTATATTACACTGAGTCTATCTGGAGGTTTGGATCTACCCCTAAAGTGTATATGGGGCCTTAAGGGTTCATGGTGGCTTTAGGCCTTCAAGTGATCATACTAGGATTTAGAGCCTCAAACCAAATGTATATATATTTATATCCTAAATGTTGTAAAAGAATCATCCTTAGTATAGTCTTCGTCTTCTACATAATCTCTTATCTACTCAATCCATCTTATCAACCCTTCTCTCTCTTGTAGCTAGCTTTAGTCATCACTATCTTATACGGGTGCTTGAAATACTCAATGATGGAGACTAAAGTAACCTATTTTCCCCCCTCAAAATAGTGGATTTATGGCTTAGGTGACATTTCCAAAATTTTTACTATAGCCTTGAGGCTTGTACTTCCCAACTCTCCCAATAATACTTGCATACATAGTCACATCACAAATTACATGTTCTAGGTCTGTAACTCAGACCAGATAATTTCATTTCTAAAGGTAACCATAATTTAAAACCTTTATGGGGTTAGATATATCTTCATCTCATTGAGACTCCCTTTTCACATGTTATTGACATTGTCATTCACTTTAGTTTGGCACCTTCACTATCTAGGTAACCCTGACTAACTATATGTGCCTAACTCAATTCATTATGCACTCCTACATGTTTCCTTGACTTTGGTGATATGACATGAATGTTTTGCCTTCATTATTATTTTTATTTCCATCCTCATGTGCATATACTATTTCATGTTTAGGGTTGATGGTACAGATTATGAATAATACTATGAGTACTGAATAATGTATGTTAACTGACAAGAGGTCTATGAAATATGTTTTTGAGTTATAAGAATGATTTTATAGTTATAATTGAGATCATAATGGTCTTCCTTATGTTACAATCCATCTCCTTAAGATAGACATCTACTTAGTCATGTCCCTTCCTTAAATTGGAGACTCATTTACATATAGTGGTTTTAGAGGGCCTTGAAAGGTGTATCTAAGTTGTCTACTATAGACGGTGATCATGCTTTCTCAATAGGGATTAAACTTGCATAGGTCTATTTTATTATAGTACTAATGATACTTGATATCCTTGAGGAGTATCTAGACCTTGTTTCTATGTCTTGGGCTTGGATAGAGGGTTTAGACTTATGAGTGATGGTTTTAAGGTTATAAGGAGATTTAACCCTAAAACATAGAGACCATTTATGAGATGGATGATAGTGATTAGACCATTAGATGGCATGGGTTCCATAAGGGCTCAAAATGGATGCTTGAATCATATTCAAGGTGACCTAAAAATACCTAGTCATCTATACACACATACCTAATAGAGAAAACACTTGGAGCTCATCAATCAAGTGTATGTGATGAGAAATGGAAACCTTAGACTCTCTTAATAAATTAGCTTTTGATAAATAGCCTTAATTTGTGTTAAATAGGATTATGAAGGCATTGGAGGGTAGATTGATAGTTTTTTGGCCTAAGAAGGCTATATAATGAGGTCTACTTACCCTAAAAATACATTTTCATATGGATATAATATTCCCCTATTGTTTTTATGGTATTATAATGAAATTAAATAGCCATTCTTATCAATCACATTGTCTTTCATTGCAATAAAACCCAAACATATAGGCAGTCTCACTTCAAGGTGATATCTTGTGGTGGTTGAGTTTTCTCTGATCATTTCACCTATAATAAGGAAGCAAGAAGACATGAAAAACTCCATGGATCTATTAACACACCTAAAAACACTATTTATTATCAAATATATTCACTAAACATCCCTTTTCACCAATGAAAATCTACTTGTAGTCTATATATAGTGGTATCTTTTATGTTCCTTGCTTACATAGGCTCACATATGTGAACCAGGGGTGGAGGATGCCATGTAAGGACCCTTAAGGATTAGATAAGACATGATAAACTAGTAGTTTGATCAAATAATCTAATAATTCATTAAAATTGTCCCCCCTTTTTAGACCCTATGTAGATGAGGAAGGTACTTAGGTTACTTAACTTCTTAGTGTTTGTTCATACAATATAGAAGACTAATCTTGAAACTAACGCCCATGATTGGAATGCCATTAGACCTCCTTCCTTTTTCCAAAAGCGTTTATCCTCACTTTCTCTTTCTTGTACTAATTAAGTACAAACCTCAAGTGCTCTCCATGGATACCAAAGAGATTGGTAGAGGAATTAAAGTAGTTTTTGGCTCTTTTGGGTCTACAACACTTGGATTCCTTCTTGTGTTTAACTCTCCTTGTAGACCCCTAAATCTATCTGATTAAATTCATACTATAGGGATTCATACAAATTTAAAACTCTTACAAAATATTTTTATTTTTACGTTTTATCATTTTTCATATCATAAATCATCATTGGTGGGTAGGAGGAGGGAAAATAGGGGTCAGATAATGTTTGAACACATGGTATAGTTTGGATATTTGAAAGGTCATTTTTTCACATGTGTGGGGCCCATTTAGTATAAATGAAGGTGTTGAATTATGAAGAGGACAAAATTAACATATGAAATAGTTTGGTCATGGAATATTCAAGTTCATGAAGAGTTTTGAGGATGTGAATTGTGATCTTAGTGTCCTTTTGAAGTCAAATATCATTAGTTTAAGGTCAAATACTCTCCTTTAAGGCAATATTTGTGGCTTAAGTGAAGGTTTGAAATGCATAGTATTTAAATACCTATTAAAAGGCCCTAGCATATGTTAAATACTTATATTAGGCTCCCATATACCTATATAACATCCATAAAACTTATGGTCAAGCCATACCTTGCATATCCTCAACACACTAGATAGACTTATGATGAGTCATAAGTTGTCATATTTAGTCATCTCCATCATGGAAAATTTGGATTGTTGAGACTGTTTCAATCCCTGTTATGGACATTTACACATGATTAATCATAAGGAGGACACTTGACATAAGTTTAAATATAGATTAAAGATAATCACTATGTGTTTCATGACATGATAAAATATTAGACATGTTGTCCTTGACATTTTAATCAATGATTTCTTTTAAACTACCTTGGCTCATCAAGACGTATTAAAAGAGTGAAGAATTAGGTAGAATAGGGTACTCAATACTTAAGTGGAATCCTTTCTAAACTCAAGGGAAAAAATTAGTCAATAGTCCCCTCTAAAGTAATTTCAAAGTAATTTGAATTAGAGGTGGTAATGTATATATTAGATAGATTTGATTTAGTTATGTGTTTATTTTTGTCATGTGTTTATTTTTGTTGTCTGCTTTTATTTTTTCTACCCCTTTGGCCCCTTATTTATTTTTCATTATTTCTTTGTTTCCAAACCCTTATTAGTTACTACTTTAGGTGGTGGCCAAAACCCAAAAAGATTGTTTAAGAGCAAGAACGCCTAGGTTGAAGCCTTTAATCTAAGCGATTATAGGATAGTAATGTGAACTTTTGACATCCTAGATCTAAGAGGCCAATTATTGTAATAGAAATAGGTGGATTTTAGAACATCCTACACCATAAGATAGATACCAAACTACACTTAAAATTTATGGCTCAAGAAGATTCTAGATTATTCAAGTGATAAAGGATTGGTTGACTATTTATAAATTTCCCCTTATCCATTCACCCTTGGCTTGGTCTCTAACTCTCAATAGATGAGACTAATAAATAATTATCTTTTTTGGGACCCTTAAAAAAGAATAAATAAAGAATATATAAGCTAAATTCTATGTCTACCTTGAAAGGGCTATATAGGCAATCTCCACCATAGGCTTTTCAGCCTAGTTAACAGTGGAACAAAACCATGAATGGGACTAGATGCATCTCTATCAATCATATGGACACCCATATATAAGTATATTAATTCCATAGCCATCCCCCCTAAGCTACCAATCCAAAAATTCCCTAGAGGAAATTTGGTAACCAATCCAGCCTTGATTACTCAAAGGTAATATAAAAATAAATTGAAAATGAAAATCAATTCTCACACACATTGGTGGCTATCTATGGGGTGGAAGCTTAGTATATTACTTGATATTACAAGAATTTAGTTCATCATATTTTTTATGGACAATAAATACCCCTATATAATCTATGTGTTGATCAAGGAAAGAAGAATAAATTGGTTAGGTTCTAAGTGTTTATCATCACTTTCTCCATGGAAGGAGTCATTTGTTGTGGCCAACATGTCCCCTTTCCTTAAAAATGGGGGACCCCTCTAATAATCATGTTTCCATTGGTAATGCCTATCCAAATTCTTAGAATATGTGCTATCTTGATTCTCCCAAGTAGTAATAGGCCTATTTTAATTTCTCTTTAGAACTAAGGAGTGTTTATTATTTTTATAAATCATGGCACTAATATTGTAAGTTAATTTTCACTCAAATCTCTTAGAGTCTAGTTCCCTTATCGAAGTAGCAGACTCATTATCCTCCATGGAAAATTGAGTTCTCTATATCTAAAAAGTAATTTTTACTGTATCACATTCTATTTATCTTTATTAATTAGTTATTTTGTGAATCTTATATATCTAGGCCAAATGGGAAGCTAACATGTCATCATGAGTTATAGAGGCTAGTCCCTTAGACTTGTCTAATTTTTTAGAGCCCAGGAGAGCTTGACCAAATGAGAAGGTTCTATGTCATCATAAGTTAGAGTGAATAGTCCCATAGAATTTTAAAATATTTCATAGCCTAGAGAGCCTATCTAAATGGGAATCTACCACATCATCATGAGTTAGAGTGGAAAATCCCCTAGACCTATCAAAGATGTCAAATCTTGAGAGACTGAATGGGAAGTTCCCATGTCATCATAAGTCATATCAACCAGTTCCCTAGATCTATTAGAGATGTTAAGACCTAAGAGATCCTAAGAAAATGGGAATCTACCACATCATTAGGAGTTATAGAGGCTAGTCCCCTAGACATATCAAAGATGTCAAAGACAATGAAAGCCTAGCCCAATAGAAATTTGCCATGTTTTTAGGTGTTATAAAGGCTAATACCATAGACCTATAAGAGATGTCAGAGCTTAGGATATCCCAATTGAATGGGAAGATCCCACATCATCATGATTTAAAGTGATTAGTCCCTTAGACCTATTAGAGATTTTAGAGCCCAGATAAATGAGAAGTTTCCATGTTACCTAGTATGTAGATGAACTAGTTTCCACTTAAGGCCATTAAAATCTCATAATGAAGTATGAATGAGACTCAAAAGTGTATTATAACATGCCATATGTCCTTAGTTAAGACATCATCTGGCCTAAAATATCAATATAGTGTATAAATCTATGTTGTTGACTGTTAATGGGAAGACTAATGAGTAAATGACATGTGTAAAAGGTAGGGGTTAGCTTAAAATCCTCTAAGAGATGTTACACTATGCTTACCACACATTTAAAATTAATAGAATGAGAAGATGGACTCGATTGGATAGCTTTATAAACATCCCATTTCCATTTATATATTCAACTGGTGGTGGAGGATCATGGGTTATAAATTTTATTTTAGATTTAGAAATAAATGGAGAAAATACATCCACCAGCTCAAATTAAAATGCATAGAAAGTGAGTTATCATACACCATTAATATAGGGGGATGTATGCATAAACTTATAAATCCTAAGAGAAACCCATTAATGGTTACCATTATTGGATTCAAAAAATCTATAACTCCTTGATTCCAAAATTCCATATATCCCTTACATCCCATGTATTTTAAGCTCAAAACTCCATAAATTATCCCTTCATCCTACTCTAGTTTTTGTTATATCCTCAAACCTAAAGGCTGAGCCCAAGTACTAAGACACCACATTCCCTACCAGCTTAGCTAAGTATAAGCACTAAAATGATATATTTAAGGTAGTTAAACAAGTCCCCAATGATTCTATTGATGTGGATGACCAGTAGGTTGATTATGAGGATGACTTTAGGTCTAATAAGTATGGGTTCTAGAAAACTACATATAAACCAAAGGAATTTCCCTACACCGACCTATTGGGTGACATCCTCCACAAGTCTATCTACATGTAAGACATTATTAATGACTAGGTATTCTTTCTTATATCTTGACACTAGATTGTTGATATATCTATAAATGCCTTCAAGGTGTACTACTCCCTCTTAGACTTCTCTTTCTCCTATAATTCAATGATAGTGTTGATCTAGATGAAAACCTACCAAAGCTATGATGTCCTCTATGATTGGGCTGAGAACCCCAAATCTGATTGGGTTAACAAGGATAAAATTAATTCTTACATAATTCATACCTTCTAGGAGGAGGTTTGAGTAGGCATGATCCTACTAAACTGGCTATTTGGGGACCTAGATTGCCAACATGGCAATGAGCTATGAGTGACCCTCTTGCATATGATACTAACATGTTTAGACATCACAAACATAGTATGCTTAATCAACTTCAAGTTGTTCTATGCCATTACATATCCCTGAGCTAAAGGTGAATATTACATGATGAGATACTTACTAAATGAAATCTATAAGATGATCTCATTCAATCCTTCAATGTTTCCTACATGGGTTCCCACTAGCCTAACCATCTACATGGTCTTTTATAAATGATATGGGCACTAGTTTTAATAGCATGTATAGGAAATCTCTGAGAACTTAAATTTTATGTTGTATCAAGAGGTCAACAAACCTTTAATACCCTGGATCTCAAAGATAATCCAAGACTCTATCACAACCATTAAGGAATACTAGGTATATAAGGACAACACAGTGATCTAGATCACAAGATTTCTCCAAAACCCCCTTTGCTTTCCATATTATATCCTAGACCACTTATTAAAATAGGAGATCACCTATCCATTAGTGAAGGACATCTTTGGGGTCTATGTATAACATTAATAGAGGGCATGCCCACCACTCTTGATCACCATATAACAACATGTCTACAGGAACTTCCCCTTGATACATAATATGGTGGTTGAGCAAGACTCATTTTCCCTATCAAAGTGAAAGGTTATATAATGGAAGCCTAAAGGTTTGATTCAATCCCATTTATCATAATACTCATCTTAGCTCAACACTAACTATGACCATTAAGCCAAAGATGATGATGATATCTATCTGAAAATTATTGATGACCAGGAGGTGATATCTTAGCTATTAGACAAGAATAATAAGAAAGGAAAGAAGGATTAGGTATGCCCCTTTCTAACTCCTCTAGATCCTACTTGTTATGTGGAGGACCCAAATCCGAAAACTCTACCCATTTCTTAGATAATCTTGTAGGGTATCCCACCTCTTTCTCCTCCTTGAGCTCCATCTCCATCTCCACTTCTACCAACATCTTTGGCTCCTCATGATATAACTCTACCTCTACCTCCTATATTTTCTCCTTGATATACTCCTTCACCTTCTCTAGTAACATAAGTAATCATGTCATAGCATATCTGACTCTAACCTACATGATGCCAAGTAGCCCAAGTACAGTTTGCTTAGACATCATAACCATAGCCTCTAAGATTCAATGTGGCTAGCATATCAAGAGAAATATTGAAATGAGGCACCTAAAAGACACCCATATAGGTTCCCCCAATCAATCTTTAATTTCCTCCCATTTCCCTTCCACCCCTTGCTCCCTCCACATTCTAACTCCCAATTCTAGAACCCACTAGTTCAACTTTTCCCCCTCTATTTTCCATTGCTTCCCTTCCATATTTCACTCAAGAAACTTTGACCTCAGCCATTATAAGTGTCCTTGATTAATCATTCCATTTTTATCCTCCCATATCATATCCTAAAGTCCTCCTAGTGCCTCCCTTAGACATGCCTTTAATAGAAGATGTGACTTTAGCCTTTAGAATCATGCGTCTTCTAGTAGGGACCCTCTTAGTCTTCACTTCAATCAACATAGTACTCACCTCTATATCTCCAATTACTCTACCATTATCCCCTATGACCCCTATTATCCTAGTTTAACCATCCACCACAACACCCAAAACTAACTTGAGAAAGAGTCTAAAGAGGAGATAAAAGGTGATCCATACTCCAACTCCATACTAAAGGCCTTATGCTCTAACTCCACCTCTTCTACAATTCTTAACCACTCCTCTGGCCCTAATAACAATAGTTTGGAATTTATATCCTTTCCTCCTCTCTCTCTGACCCAAGGCCCCACTAGTCTCACGTTCAACCATCCCATCTCTTCCCTATTGTTTTATGACCTATTCTTGGATGTAATTCCACCTCAATTTAACCTCACATAAGAACAATGGTAAGATCAAATATTCCTATGAACTTCCCTTTTGTTATCCCTCCTTTCATTCCCATACCCCTTCCACCTCCACTCATTTCCTCTTTCACTCATTCTACATCCTCCATATCCCCTTAACCTCATCCTCTATCCTTCACCATTATTTTAGCCACACTTCCTACACCCCCTACAATTTGAGCAATGGTCCCAGGTCACAAGTGCTATAGATAGATGTCCAAGGTGACCTAGATGTAGAATGAAATTTTGAACAAGCCTCTAGGAGTATGAAAAGGACATTCACATAAGCATTATCTAAGAGGGGAACCCAATGATATAGTAGACCCATTATAATATATTTTCTCTCATCAAGGTGAAGACTTCTACTAGAGAAGAGAAGATGGTTGAGGACCCAATATCCATCGTTTGAGCTACCCATGCCATGTCCAATAAGATCCTCAAGGGGATGCATATCTAAGTATAGACTCTCAAAACCCAATTGAAGAGTGTATACATCCAATTCCTAACACCATTGTGTTGAAATGGTCAATCTTACTTAAAATCTATGAAAATGCATAATTTGGACCAAAATCACTTAAACGTGATAAATAGTTCAAGCTTATTATATACAAATGTTGAATTAGGATAATGTATCCTTAAATGGGGATATGCATTTTATTTGATTATTAACTTTTCTCAAATCATTTAGAGTCAAAATGATGAAAATGCATTTTGGTGCTATATATCACTCTTTTCTTCTAATTTAGAAGCACATGACATGTACGTGTGTTATTTTATGTTGACAACATATTAAACAAGATATTGGTCTATACATAACTAAAACCACCTTATAATTCCTTTACAATTAAATTATGACCCAATAATATGACATTATGACTAGTTTGATTAATTGAGTGCAACCAATTTCCAAAGAATTGCATAAAAATTGCTTGATCTTACTTAGGCAAATTAAACCAAATTATGATCTTAAGTAAGAATTCCATGGAAGTTATTGAATATTTATTTATTGAAATTTTATTCTTATTATCTTCATCATCAAATGACATAATTCTCGGGGTGGCATCCATAAGCCATATATGTAACAAATATCAAGTTTAAGGCCTCCCATGCCTCTTTAATGCCCCTTCCTTCTAAAAACTTGTGAGGTTATTTATGGAAATTATTTACATAATTAGATTAATAAATGGCCACACATCTTGATCTCAAGATAGACTATCATGGTTGATCCTAATCAATTTGGAAAATATATAAATAAGAGGGCCAAGACCATCATTTTTAAGCTTCATTGGTGTAAATTTATTATGCAAAATTCTCTTCATAAGCCATTTGTGAGTGGGTGTTAATTATGCTTAATTTACAATAGGATAGCTTTATAGATAGTCACAACATTGATTTTCAAGTCATGAGCCTAGTTTCATTGGTAAGCAAGAGATGATTAAGGAGCTTTGCCTTGCATCATTGTTAAAGACTTGAGCACCAAATCAAAGGGAAAATCATATTTTGATCTGCATTTAGATGGTGAGATGCTCTTGGGAAGGTATTGTGTATGCTTTATTTCATTTACTCCTAATTGTCATTTGAAAAACCCCATTTGAGTGAGGTGGCTTATTTTGTTATGTCTTTATATAAATTTCTTGATTTTCATGACTAATGCTTGATCTAAAAATATTTGCAATCCATCTCTACATCTTGGCATTCCCAATGGGACCACACAACCCATTCAAGCAAGGAAGACACTTTGGAAATCTTAGAAAATATAAAAAGTGTTTAGAAACCCAAAAAAATCAATTTTAGCATCATTTTCCCATGTTTTTAATGTTTTTATTAACACATAGGTCACACAATGACTGACATCAGTTTTGTATAACCTACATCAGTATTGGCTAACTAGCATTGGTTAGGTTGTAGGGAAAAACATAGTTTTAAAAAATTGCATTTTAGAGCTCTTCTCATAATCATAGTTTGTTATTTTGGTTTATAATTCTATATTTAGACATATATTTCATGATTTAGAACTTTTCTAGAGATTTTATTCTAACCTTAGGCTAATAAGTGTTTTTGTCAAAACTCTTTTTTGCCTAAGGGTTCATAGGTGGTCATTATCAATCTTTTTCGACTGATATCAGTTCATTTATGACTAGTATCAATATTTCTTCAACTAGCATAAGTCATTGTTGACTGAAGTCAAGATCTATGTTTTAAAAATAGAGAACCTAAGAGTAATATTTCAATGCTTGCTTCATTATCAATTATGCTTTAAATCAAGGAGAAACTCTCTAACCTTTGTAGGACCCACGTGGAAAAGTGATAAAAGTTTAGCATGATTTAAGTCTTGAACCTTCCCTTTGGTGTTTAAAAGGAAATTATATGGTTTGTTTAATTAATTTGTGAAGTTTTTCAAAGTTTTTTGCAAATGAAGACCAAGGGGCCAAGAACTTCACTCAACATTTCACTTTGGTGCTTAAAACTTACACTTAAATTTTAAGGTTTTCAAAAGTGTGTTGTTTAATGTAAAATCATCTATTTCTTATTTTTTATTTGAGAAAAAAAAAGAGTGCATGTATGCTTTCCCCCATACCTTTTAGGGAACTTGGATGACCAAAAGTGCATTTTCATTATGATTGTGCCTTTATCCAAGGCATGAAAAGAAAGTTGTCTAGGCTCTCCCAAAAACCTGTATGCTTTGGGTGATATATAAATAACCTCTAAAGTCTTTTCACTTAGATCATTTATTTCATGTAATTTGTCTTGTGGAGGGGAGTTCATATTGTATTCATGAGTTCTTTGGGAAATATTTGACCTGGGGTTTCATCTCCCAGCATTATTTTAACCCTACTCCATGGTGGGGTATATAAATCAAGGTAAGCATACTATGAGAGCTAGGGGGATGAGTGGATAACCTCTCTTTTCATAATGAAAACCTAAGTTATGTCTATTTAACTAGGGGATTCCACTACTTACATCATGGATGGAATCACTATGCAAAATAATAGACCTTTGCATAGTAAGTTAATTGGTATGAACTCAATTGATGTGAGGCATTTCTATCATTAGCCAAACTTGTGATCATCTATACTATTAAAATTTTAATTTTTAAAACAACCACACTTATCATAGACATATTGTTGATTTAGGGTGAGTAGATCAAAGGTCCATATCACTATACAATCTCTTGGGAGAAGTGTTGATATAAAAACCCTACTAATTCATGCATTTTTATTTTTGTATTAACACTTAAAATCCTCCCAAGACCATGTATATATATGTATTTTAATATTATGTTTTAACCTTGTCATTTTAGGGCTTAGGATAATTTAATTAGTTGTATTTGGTATTTTCCTTTAGTTGTTTGGTCTTGATTTAAGTCTAAAAATTGTTTTCAAACAAAACACATCATAACCAAACACATTTATTATCCACCATTTCTTAAACAAGGAGAGGTTATGTTAGTCAAATCTAAATCATCCTTTGCCTTCTTCAAAACCTCATCTTAAACATTTTGTTTTTCTTTTATCCAAGTAGCATTGTTATGCTACCCATTTGAGTCAAAACCACTTTGCAAAAATTTCCAAGTCGTTCACTTTTTAATTCAAATTCAAAATCTCACCTTTTTAATTTCTTGGTAAAAAATGTTAATCCATTTTTCCATTTTCACTTGACTTGAGTTAAATTGGGTATGATTTTTTATTTAGATTAAAGGCCATTTATAGACTCATCATCATCATTTGATCATTGTGAACTTAATTCATCTAACATGTCACTTATGCTCTAAGTTATCGAGCACATTTTATTCTACCTCTTATTCCCATGTGGTAGCATTGTATTGTCCATTTGGTTTTAGTTTTATAATTAATAATTCTTGAATTTTTTCACATTTTGAATTTATTAGTTTGCATTTTCACCCTCCTAATCTAAAGGGCTTTCTTCTAATTTTCTAGTAGTAACTCATTGAAGTTGAACTAGATTTTATGGTATTGATGTATATCTCAACATATGTTTGGTATACTAATTTATAATTAGGTATTTGAGTTATAATATCCTATTCCAATTTATATGATTTTAACCCTACCCAAGGTTGATTAATTTCATGAATAAATTCTTCTAATTGTGTGGTACTATGCCACCTCCTTTTTATTATAGTCTCTTTGTTACCTTGTCATTTTTTTGGAGAAAATAAAAGCACACCTTGTTAAAGTTTGAAAAATATTTTCCAAATCTTTTCAAACATAGAGAATAACCTTCTAGACATGAATCAAAGGTACACTCATAGTGGGGTCTCTTACAGCCCTACCTATGAGGAAGAACACTTTTATGATGGTCAGGATAATTTTGTGGTCTTTGAAGACATTCCCTTGATGGTATGATCTAAGGAAGATTATTTAAAATATCAACCCCAAGAGAAAAAATATGAAACACTCCTAAGGTTGATTGAATCAGGTGATATATTTCCATTACACATTTCTATGGATTAGTTACATGCCTTGGTTAGATTAGAAAAATAACAGTGAGAATAATTTCTCGTTAATATTACAAAAGCAATCATTGCATCTTCTAATAAAGGGGAAAAAGTCCTCGTAGATTCAAAACCTCATGATCAATATCTTGTCACCAAGATAAAAAATATAAGTCAATGATATGTAGACCAACTTATCATAGACCTAACTAACTCTTTAATTGCTACTTCAATACATAATGACACTTCTAAGTAATAAGGTAATGTGGTTAAACAGACATAAAATCTAGTTGAGAACATACCACTGATGGATCAAGATGTCTCAATAGAACAACTTAAGTCCTAAGAGGTTTCAAAACATGATTCACTAGACATGAAGCATACATTTTTAAATCATCAAAAACCTTCTGTCCCTTTACAAAACCAAGGACAAAATCATTTAGTGAAAATTAAAGAAATTGTCCAAAACAATTTGGCTAGTTCATCTCGACCAACAAATACTTTGGTGTATAGACCATGGACTCCCCAAAATTAAAAAAATGCGTACAATTAAAGGTAATATACTTTAGGGAATGTTTACCAACCCAAGAATCAATTGTTCACTTACTTGACTTAAGGAGTGAACCAAAACAAAGTCACAGATCATAGGGTATATATCCCTAACAAATCCATGCAATAAGGGCATATACCACCCCAATAGAATTATGTTCCACCCACAAATGCACCAAACATACAAGAGTGGAATTCCATGAAAGAGAGTATGTCATGATTGGAGATAGGAAACATAATCAAGAAGTATAAATTTGATGAGACACATCCATATCTATTTGATTTGAGTATTCTCTAATTCCCTTTATACCTCATTTTGAGGCACCCAAATTTGAAAAATATAAATAAAAGGGTGACCCTCATAAACACATTCAAAAATTATTTATGTTATGTCAAGAGGTAGTGTATAATAGTGTTTTCTTGCTTTGATTGTTTCCATTAAGTTTAGCAGGACAAGCTTTAGATTTCCTACTTAATTTACCCAAGGGATCAATTGTGGATTAGAATGACCTATATAAAAAAATTGTCAATCACTTTTCATACAACATTAAACATAAACTAAATATTTTTGACTTGTTCAAAGCCAAACAACAAGATGGAAAAAGTTTCATAGCATATTTATAGTAGTGGGGAGCATTAGCTAGTCACTTTCAACATAACTTGTGAAATAAATAGCTGGTAGACATTTTTGCACAAAACCTATACCCTAAGGTAGTACACAATTTATGGCTTGATTGAGTAAACACATTTGAATAAATTATAGAAAAAGGTGTACAGATTGAGAAGATGATTATTACAAAAGGTCTTATCAATATTTATTTATAGGGTTAAACTTCAAATCTCATTTAACATTTTTGGGAATATTGGAGTCTTATTCCTAATTTATTTAAAGGTTTGAGTTGAGTAAATTAGTAAATAATATTTCAATAAATAGAGTATCAATTTGTATAATTTATTTAACCTTCATAATTTTCTAAAAATAGTAGTGATAGAGGATAAATGTAACTTATCTTAAATTTGGGTTGATATGGCTAAGACAGAGGTTGATATTGACTATGTAGGATTGAGACACTATCATGAATCTAGATCTAGTTTTCATTCGGTGAAAGGATAGGAAAACCAAAAATAAGACACTTCAGGGTCTGACACTATAGTTTAGGTCCTACCACTATTGTCTAAACTAGTCACATAGATCTATTTTTTATAGGTTTTGTCCATTGTCCCTATATTATTCCACCTACGAAATTTCAAACCTTGAATGTCAATGGAGATCTTTGTAGAGTTGATTTAATATCCAACCTTAGACCTTCATAATGCTTGAATAAAACTTTAGAAGGAGGTGGGGAGGGGTTAGTGTGTGTAATATGCATTGAACATGTATGTATACCCCTTATGTAGGCACATTGCCTACATACCAATACTTTGAAGAGGGATCAATCCATATGTATTTCTTCCACTTGATGTGCTTTGTGCAATAATGTTATGTGGATTTAAAAATTCTAAACTAGGTATGCTTGAGGTGTCTAGGGACTGGTGTGAGGATTTGAATATGTTTTAGATTAAGGTAAAAATAGGTTTTGAAGGAGACACAAAACTCTAAAACAAAGGAAGAAGGATATAATAATAACATCCACAGGTGAAACAAACCTAACACCTACTACTGAGCAATATCAAAAAAAGGTTCTACAGGGACCTGAAACCACAATTCAAGATCATCAAAAGACAGACCCCAGGTTTTACAGAGACCTGTAAACTCAAGTATGAAAAGAAAACAAAGAACCAGAATATGTTGATAGCTATATTGGATGGCTATATACAAAGAATAGGGAAATTTACCTTAGTGGTCTTAATTTTATTCTTGCTTACTTTTATAATATTTTCCAACCCATTCTAAATGAATTTTAAATAGGATTTTATAGAGATCTATTGGTCATGGGTTAAATACATTCATGCTAGGTTGACATAATGAAGAAGAGGAATTACGATAAAATGATCATTCAAGCTTGAAATGGGATTAGACAAGAGCACTAGAAATAAGACACTCTAGGTTCCAGTGCCATATTCTAACCTAAGCACTCTTGTCCTATAGTTTTGGGACTTGGGGGTATGGAATAAGCATGGGAAATAGGGTCTAACTGAGTTGGAATCAGGTCTCAAAAGTTTGAATAATTAGGAATAAAAAAAGTGCTTAAAAGGGTCAAGGGAGCATGCAAGAGGGACCTATGGGTTAGGTGTCACAAGCCACACTCAATCTACCAATTTTGACTTTTTATATGACAACATTTCCACACACCTTATTCTAATGATGTAGCAAAGTGAAATACTAAGATAAAATAAAAGTATAAACCGTACCTAAACTTACCTACAAGGGTGAAGCCCATAAAGTTATGTGATGTTGGGTGTCTATAGAGATATCACATCATGAAATATAAATCTATAAAATAAAATTAGGAGTAGATCAATTCTTACTAGATATGATATATCTAAAATAATGTACAAAACTAGGTAAGAAAGAGAGGATGAGAAAGTAATAAATACACTTCATCAGGTATGTGGACTAGTACAAAACCTATTGTGATGTTGACTAATATTAGATGTGTATTGGGTATGTGTTGTAACAAAAATAACATCATGAATAAATATGAGTGCTCAATTATTTGAGAGTGGCTCAAGAATGCAAAGGCTATACCTTTGGCTCCACCATCACCCACTAAATAGAGCTATGTGATCATACATGTGCTAATTGATGTATGGACTGTGTGTCCAATCCCTATAAGTAGCTGAATCAAGAATACAAAGGTTAGCTAGAATTTTGGCTCCATCATTGCCAACTAAGTGAAGTTATAAATTGATACTAATATGAATGTGTGTTGTATAATATGTCTCATAAAAGGTGGAGATTATGCTTGTATGAAAGCCACTCTAAAACTAGAAACTAGGCTTATATGGAAGCCACTTAGGAATGTGGAGGTTAGGACTGTATGAAATCCACTCCAAAATTATGCCAACCACCTACATATGGAATAAGGCATGTAAATTCTAAGAATGCTTGGTAATATACTAAACTCAAAAAGAAGAGAAGTCAAATGTGCTATGCACATTGCCCCTAATCATTGGTGTCTATAACATGGATTATGATCTGGAAGTTATATAAACTACCGAATCTAAAACTAGAAGAAAGATCAATCATGTTGTACATGGTTCCCTCTATATCTAGATTCTCTAATAAAATTTTACTAAAATTATTGAATCTAAATTAATCTATATGTGGCAAAACTATATTTGCATTGACCTTTCTACCTATTTCTAGAAAATCTAGGTTTTTCATGTTTGGATACGATCATCAAAAATAGGACACTATAGCATCTAATGTTATTGTCTATTTCTAGTGTTATTGTCCTTTGTTGAAACTAATGACTATTTTATAATTTTTGCTATTTTTGTAGTCTATTTTTCCTAGTCTAACCTATGATTATTGTTTTAAGTTTTCTACAAACTAATTTTTTGATCTATAAGAGCTCTAATCTCTATGACAAAATCCCTATTTATTTCCCCTTCTTATAAGGGTAGGAATGAATACCTTGCAATGACTGACCTTAGAATAAAGAGCCTTGCAAGTGTATTATGTTGAAAAATACATGATTTCTCAATGATAATTAAAATGATGTCTCAAGATATAGAATAGTTTTTTTTTAAGAGTGTTAGATCAATAAGGGTATGCATAGATAGATATAATAATGTAATATCATGTGTAGTGTATTGAACTAAATTTTTAAATGTTAGTTATTAGTTATCAAGGAGGGATGGCACATGATGTCCATCATGACATCCAAGATAGAAAGAAAATACATGATTTGGATCATGGCATTGTAAACAATGAGAAGTAAACAAGTAACAATCATAAAAGGTAAGAAGTAAGAAGCATAAAAGAGTGGACAAGAAGCCAAGTAAATAAGGGACATGGGCACATGTCACTCTAATTATGAAGTAGACATACAAGGTATGTTCAAATTCCACATACACATATAATTGAAAACAAGCAAGGTTGGCTTGAGGGCCACAATCACATAGAAGAGTACAAGTGAAGGATATTGGAAAATATCCTAAAGAACACAAAAGAATAGAATCAAAGTACATTGTAAAATATCATAAGGCACATAAAAGAGATAAAATAGGAATTGATAAATGTAATCACATCTAGTTACACAAATCAAGAAAGGAAGGCATGTAATATACTAGAAATACAATCACATCTGACTAATCAAAGAAAGAAGTGAAAGTATACAAGACATGGAGTAAAAGACTAGGTATATGCTAATAAATATGCAAGTGATAATACTAGTGAGTGTTGATAGAGTAATCTTGTATAAGCTAGTAAGTAATGTACATCAACATGATAACTAGAGTATGTGATGTAGGAATGACATAACCTAGATGGTGTAGTCATGTAGAAGATGCCTCCAGTGAGTAAATATATCAATGTATGTCTTGAATGTAGAAGTAGGATGCCCCCTCAATGGGTAGAGTGAATCAATCAATGATATGGATTTTACTTCAAACACTCAAAGAAGATCAAGTGAAGCATGGTAATGTAGATAAATTGACAAATAATAACATAGAATAACAAATGTAAGTCTAGCAAGGTTGTATAAATGTAAAGCATGGATAATGCATATAATTGAAATATTTTTGTGTTTTTGAATTATTTGAATGTTTTTAGATTTTGAAAAAAAAATATTTTATTTTTATTTTAAGCTATTTGAATGTTTTTGGTATTTTTGATATTTTAAACTATGTATAATTAATCATTAGGAAACTATGTACAAGTAACCATAAGGGAACTATGTATAAGAAGGAAAAAAGAAACTATATACAAAAAAGGTTAAAATAGAGGATACTAATCAATGAGTCTCATGGGAGACTCCCTATCATGGTATCATGTATCAAGGAGAGGGATCATGCATGATCATGAAACATGATAGAAGGGTTGAGATTGTGGCTCTGAAAGTAGTGTATGTTGTAAATGCTCTTAAATCTATGTAATGGAAACCAATTATGGGTTCCCCTATAACTCTTATAATTGGATGCATCTATAGGGATCTTAAGGACACATCTAGTAGTAGGATAAACTCTCTAAGCATGTGCTCTATGTGTAGAGGCATGAGACCCTAATGATATTACCCTGGGTGTGAACACCATAGCTGAAAACTATCTAGAATACTAAAATTGTTGTTGCTCTAAAACAAGCCTCTATCAAAGTGTATCAACTCTCTATGCTGGTGAGGAAGGCCTTGACTATGTTTGAATCTAAATTGGATGAAGAATTAAAATGGGTAGAGAAACTAAAATTTGTGGTAGATCTAAAACTAGTGATTGTAAATTAGTAGATGGATCTAAAGTGGGTAGTGGTAACTCATATGGAACTCCACCAACTATAACAACCCAATTATCATGAATTAATAATGAATATATGAACTATAGAAGGTACTTCTCAAATTTTTTGAATCCATCGTTGACCAAGTAACATATCAAAAACTCTTGCACTAGGAATAATAGTAAATGGTGAGGCCACATGTGTTAGACCAACCTGTAGAGGAAGTACTATCTCACCTAATGAACTCTATATGTGCCCACTAAATCCACTGATAAACATGCATATTAGGGTAATATTCTACTATGAATATCCCAAATGTTGCATTAATGTCATAGTACACATATTCACATTGGATTTATTGTCTTTGAGAACACTATGAAGGAGATGATTATGAATATAAGCTATAACAAAGAGTGCATTGTAATTCAAATCATCATCAACTATCTCTTTCTTTAAGGAGATTTAAGATCTAGCTAGAACTCTATAATTATACACACTAATCATGTTGCTCAAAGGATGTGTGTCAACTAAAGGTACCTAATATGTAGCTGGTGGAGGATGTGCATGGTATGTATGGTGAACACCTAATGTATCCCCTATCTCTTATTTATAATGTTGTGGGAAAGGATCTAAATATATTTTCAAATATTTATTCTATGTTTTATTTTCTTAAGGAGGTTCAACTAAAGTTCCAAGATCAATAACATTACCATCCATCAAGTCTTGTATCTCATGTTTTAAACTGTTGCATCTATTTTTTGAGTGGTTTGGTGCCCTATGAAAATTGCAAAATACATTCTAACCATATCCCTATGGATGAGACTTTGTTTGATTAGCTTCCTTAAAAGGAAGGATAGATATGATATTACATTCTAATAGCTATTGTAAAAATCTAGATGGAAATACTAATAGATTGGAAAAAGATAACCAAGGAGGCATATATAAAACCACTCACTAAGGAGGCTCTGAAGCTGCATTAACTATAGGTTAATTTTGAATCTTGCTATCATTAACCTTTACTTTATATGGGACTTTATTGTTACTCTCATTTTTTATTTCTGATACACTTGTGTACTTGAGTATACCCATTGAAATTAATTTGGCTTCTCTTTCCTTTAATTTATGAAATAACTCAGTGAAGGAATAGAATCTTTTGAACAATATTGAATCATGCAAAGCTAGTAGAAGACTCTATTTGAAGAGATCATATAACTCTTGATTGATCATGGGGCTAGTCATCTTAGCCAAGATAATCTTATATCTAAGAACATAATCTATGAGATGCACATTTAACCTTTGTTTCTATTGAGCAACTTGGGCATAGGAAACCTTATCACCAATGTTAATGCTGAAATGAGCTAAGACAATGTCAACTAACAGATTGAATACATTGACTGACTGATTTGATATATTGTAGAACCATTGTAAAGCATAATAATTTATACTTCATTGAAGTAGCTTGGTTATTATCTAGTCATTTGGCACATAATCCAAGCATATTACATGAAAATATCTCAAGTGTGTCTCTAGATCACCCTTGCCATCATATAGAGTGATCTTGGGTTGAACAAAACCTGGTGGCAAGGGTGTAGAAGCAATATGATGTGATAATGGTGTATGAAGTAGATAAAAAGAATCTAAAGCCTATGTACATATAGAGGCACCTTGTTTGAGATGTAGTACCTTGGATTGAAGAGATTTTATCTCTTCAATAAGGGAAACCACATCAGGAGACAAAGATGTACTAGTTGTAACTAGTGGTGCCTCATTAGAAGGTTGGGTTGCTATAGGGGGTTGTTAACACATAGTTGCCCCTATAGTGTCATTTATAACTAGTTTTTCTAAAGAAATGGAAGACTAAAATTGTTTAGCCTTTTTAATTTCTATGATAGATTTTAGGATAAGAGTATGATCTTAGGGTTGTTACCTGAGTCTTTCTCTAAAACTTTGTAGAATTAAATATTTGTTGAGGAAAACTTCATTCTCAATAATAAGTGGAAGTGGATCTAGTACCTAATGTGGTGGGTCATGAACATCAGTGTTTGTATCATCATTTTTATTCTCATACTACTCATTTTCAAAATTATATTCATATAAATTGGTGTAATCTGGATGTGTAGGATCTATAATAGGAAAATCAGCTGGTTTTTTATCCTTAGTATTTGAATAAACCTAGGTGAATTTACGAGGGTTGCAACTAAGTCTTGCACTTCATATTAAGAGAAGAGATGCAAGGATTTTAGGTGGTATAAGCAAAACAACTTTAATAATGAAAGAAAATATCAAGGAAATATAATCTAAACAATGAACTAGAATATGCATAAAAAGGATACAAAGCTCACAATTATGTAAGATGATACCTCAAAAGCAATGGGCCATAGTATAAACAACTAGGGTTTTTAAGAATAATATTTTTTAAAATTTACTAAGGAATTTTAAAATTTAATGTAAATTTTTATTTAAATATGCAAGTAAAAAATTAGAAAAATATTGGAAAAATTAGGGAATTTACCCTAGGGTTTCTAGGGTTGTTATGTGCAAAAATACCTAGTAAATTCAATTGGGGTTTGTAATAAATGATTTTTAAAATTAATAAGTTAAATTTAAAAATTAAATGTGAATTTTTTATTTAAAATATGTATGAAAAAACAAAAAATTATTGGAAAAATCAACAAGGAATTTACCCTAGGGTTTTCATGCACAAATGAAGTCGGGTTCACCAAATGATTTAATATCATTTAGAATATTTGAGTCTTATTCCTAATTTATTTAAAGGTCTAAGTTTAGTAAATCAGTAAATAATATTTTAATAAATAGAGTATTTATTTGTATAATTTATTTGACCTTTGTAGTTTTTTAAAAATAATAATGACAAAGGAGAAATGTAACTTATCTTAAAATAGGGTTGATACAGTTGAGATAGAAGCTGATATCATTTATACAAAATTGAGTCACTATTGTGAATCTAGATTTGGATTTCATTTGGTGAAAGGATAGGAGTACCAAAAATAAGGCACTTAAGGATCTAGTACTATAGTCTAAGTCCTATTGTTATTATCCAAACTCGTCACAAAGATCTAAGTTTTTTGGGTTTTGTCCATTATCTTTATATTAGTTTACCTATGAAATTTCAAAACTTGAATTTTTATGGAGATTTTTATAAATATGATTTAATATCCAATCCTAAACCTTCATAGTGATTGAATAAAACTTAAGAAAGAAGGGGGGTTAGTGTATGTAAAATGCATTGAACGCATATGTACACCCCTTATGTGGGCACATTGCCTACATAACGATACTTTGAAGAGGTATCAAGCCATATGTAGTTCTCCCACTTGATGTGATTTATGCAATAGTGTTATGTGGATGCGCTAAACTAGGTGTGCTTAAGGTGGTTAGGGACTGGTGTGAGGGTTTGAATATGCTAGTAGCTATATTAGATGGATATATGTAGAGAGTAGGCAAATTTACCTTAGTGTTCTTAATTTAATTTTTGTTTACTTTTTTAATATTTTTCAATCCCTTATAAATAAACTTTGAATGAAATTTTGTAGAGATCTATTGGTCATGGGTTAAATGTGTTCACACTAGGCTGACATAATAAAGAAGAGTAATCAAGAGAAAATAATCATTTGGGCTCAAAATGTGATTAGATAGGAGCACTGGAAATAGGACACCCTATGGTCCAACACTATAGTCTAACACTAGTACTCTTGTCCTATAGGTTCATGACCTAGGGGGATGGAATAAACATGGGAAATGGGGTTTGGCTGAGCTAGAATCAGGTCTTAGAAGTCTATGGATAATTATAAATCCAAAAAAAGGTGCCTAGAATGGTCAAGAGAGCATGCAAGAGGGACCTATGGGTTGGTTATCACAAGCCACACTCAAGCTACCAATTTTGACATTTTATATGATTAAAAAATTAGACCTAATCTCCTAGTCAAGCTATTGTAATAGAGAAACATAAGGATTTCAACAAGAACATGGTTGGAAATGATGTGACTAAATTAAGACATGTATAAATGGTGCAAGCCTTACTAGCTCCAAATGTGTAATTACCTCACCCTAATCCACTAGCTAATTTACAAAGATTTCATCCATAAAGGATATTTCATAATCAATTCATAGTCTTTAGTGAATTGGGAGAGCCTATTGAGGTAGTGTTTCAAAAGCTTATAGCATCTAATTTTATTGTATAGCCTATCCTAAGGCCATTTACTATATATCAACCCAAACCTAATTGGTATAAAAAAAATGAATTTTTCAACTTTCATCATGTTTTTGGTCATGGTGCTTATTATTGCATCTAATTATAACACCTTATTTAATACTTGATTGAGAGGGATGAAGTTGAGATCAAATGTGATCCATAAGGCACTAATCATGATATGTCATACATAAAGACCCATTTCCTCAACATAATCAACAACAGCCAACGAACAATCAAAACCAAGGATATAATCAATGGTATAATCAAAGTCAAGGTCACAATCATAATTATCAAGATCATAATACATGTGCTAACAACCTAGTTTATAACAAAATTCCTTACGACTACAATAATATAATGGGATGAATTTTTTGCAAACTACATTGCCACTATTACTATTAAATCTTATGAACTATCCTATACTCTTTGTAGTATTGGACCCATTATTATAGGGTCAACACCTTCTCCCTCTAGTAATTCCTAATTAAATTCATATAATTTAGTTATACCTCTAATTATAATGGTTCCTCATCGACTCAATATTGATCTAATGTAACTAGACACCTACGAGTCACCCTTTAGACACTAGAAAACCATAAATTATAGCTTTAGATGTTGGATTAACCTTTACACCACCCCTTGGCCCCTCTTTGATTATATTACCCCTTTAACACACCCTATCACCCATTTACCTCTTTATCTAATTTAATTATTTAATTAAATTAGTTAAATCTTATTCCACCTACCATTTTATGGAACCAATCAAAACTACCTCCCCCTTTTCACTTCCAATTTTATTGGAACCAACTAGAACTCCTTATCATATTATGCCTACCCTTTTAGTGGAGCAAACCCAAAATCAAAATACTTCAACTAAAACCAACACAACCTCACCTGCATCCAACCCAACCTCAATTAAAACCAAACCCATCCAATTATTATATAATTTTCTCATTTTAATCTACCTAATGACATTGTATTTGGTTCATTTCCCCTTTAAATAAGGTCAATTCTTTATCATATTACCTCACCAATTAAACTAGACAAATAATCAAACCAAACCAACAAACCAAATCAACCATCAAGATTATCTCCCTCAACCAACTAAACCAACCTCTAATCCAAATCAATCAACAAAAATCAACCCAACCATAACCAACTCATCTACCAACCTATACCAACATCTTCCTTAGAGATTTCTTAGATAAAAATATTAGTCACTCTTTTATCTAAATTATCCATACCTCACCTAAGCCCCCTCATTAGGACAACCAAACATTATTATCCAACCAATATTTATTCTAATATGGTGTTGTTCACATCATTTTTAAACCCTAAACCCACATAATTCTAATCTAATAACATTTCCCTCACCTTAGCATCATAGAGGAAATCCCACCTGAATCACTGCCTACAACTTCAATTTTAACTAATAACTATCAACCCTTGGGAGTCTGATGAAGTCATTTTCATCCCTCCTAAACCCTCATTTCTAACCAATACCTTCACTTGGAGCCTTTTTTCACCTCAAACATATATAAAAGGAGTATCTAGGGGAACTCTCCCTCCAAAGGCTTCGACCATTTTGCAACCCAACCTTAACTTAGCCAACCTTTGGCTTAACCAACTATTGTCATTAAATATTGCACCCTAAAAGAGGATGTTCAATCCTCTTCTATATTTGGGAAACATGGAAAAACTCCTAGGTATGTGGGTGTACCTATAATGAAAGTGAGACTCTATTCTTGTTGGTAGATTTAGCCAACCCATTACCTTGAGGATAATAGTTAGATGAAGTGCTCAAGAATACACCATTATCAAAATCATTAAGAGAACATTATATCATAACCAAATATCTTGGCATAATAAACTAAAGACAACCTTATGTGTTGATAGGATAAATCCCAAGAGGTCAATAGGTAATTCTCCTTTTGTTCTTGTCTATGGAAGGGAAGTTAGGCTATCTATATCTCAAGAGCTATCAGCCCTAGAATTAGCACACCAACTAGAGTTACTTAAGAACACTCCCATAGAAGTGAGATTGGTAGAGCTAATGGAGTTTAAGATACTAGAGGTAAGGTTCATCAAGACATGGAGCATCACCAGGTACTAATGAAGAGGTCTTTTGATAAGAAGGAAACTCCAAGATCATTTTAAAAAGGTGATCTAGTCTTGAAATGGGATGAAGATAGAGCAAAGTCAGGTAGTCATACTAAGTTTGATACCCTATGGAGTGGACCATATGTCATCACCAATTATAAGCAAAGCAAATCCTTTTAATTATCAAGGATGAATGGAGAAGAATTGCATATCCCTGTGAATGGGATACACTTAAAATCTTGCCATTAAGAGTTGAAGGTTTGTCTTGTAAATATTAGGTTAGGTATGTGTTTCTTTTATTGTTCTATTGTGTACCAATAAGTGCTTTGAATCATAGTGTGTTTTTTTTAGTTCCTTTCTTTGTTTTTTATCTCTATTTTTTTTATGTTTCATGTGTTGTTCAAAGTAGTTTATATGTCTAGTGTATATAATTATAAATATATAGCCCAATGGATAAGATTAGGCAACTAGTCATGGCATAGCAAACATACCACCCTTTATAAATTACCTAAGATGTTGACAATTTTTACCCACAACCCAAAATAGGTCAACACCCCTATAGTCAACATATTGTATAGGGGAATTTTATAATGTCATAGGATATGTTGTGGCTTTGTTTGATGTCATTTAATAAGCCATTTTAAGTGGGTCATAGTCTGTCTTGGTCCTTATGTCATTTGGTGTCTAAGGTACCATTTAAAATCAATTTTATGAAAGTGTTATGTCTTTATAGTGATCAATGCAATTAGGGCATGGATTAAGTAGTTAAAGGATGAGAAGATGGAGAGTGTTTTAAAGGCCCTATGTGATGATAAGAGAACTTAGAATGACTAACGAATCTCCTAGTTTTCTTCCAATTCTTCATTATGTTCACCTAGGCATTTTGGGTCTAGTGGTAAAAAGTGTAAGTGGGAAATTTCATGAAACTCTATCTCATACATGCAATAATTGTAGATGAAGGAAACCACATGGGTTTGTTCATGTTCTTCTCAAGTTATTATGTGCCAAGTCTGAGGTCCTCTGCCAAATGAAAATGGATTTATACATGTGCAAAGTTGGGATCTTAGGCATTTTTACCAATTTTTCCATAGTCATCATAGGACATCATGTAGAAGTAGCTATGAACTAGCCTTTTTGAGCTTTGAATATCTTCACTTAAGTATATCTTAGGACCATTGCATCAAATGGGTTCATCCTTTTTAGTGAGAAGAGCATCTCCTACAAATTTGGGACCTCCATGTTTCTCATGCTTTAATATCCAAGATTTCAAAGTTGGTAAAAAAACATAATATGTTCACGTGAATGTCAATTTAAAGCTTAGGAAAAAATCTATATGTACTTAAATTTGATGATCCAAGGGATGTCAATGATGTTCTATGAAATAGTGAATGGTGGTCTTGTGAACATCAAATTTAAATATAGATCAAGACAATCCTTTTGAGCTTAAATTTGATGATTGCATGGCTATCAATGACGATCACATGAACATCAAATGACATCCCAAACACCATTAATTTTAAGACCATGGACTAGCCATTAGATTTCAAATAATGGGTCTGAGCAAGATAAATGCCTCACACTCGATCGTACATTCATTCTAATGGAACAAGATGAGTCAAAACAATTAGAGAGATTGAGAGGCCACTACATGGCATAACTACATGAACTAATAGACTAACATGATCTTAAGAATTAATGTGGGATTAATAAGTGGCACTAGTAGAGATAGAGTTGACAATTCAAAGCTAAATCAAGGGCTCACATTTAATCACTCATCAAGATCAAATAGAGTGAACCTGAATCAAAGTGTCAATGAGCCTAGTCAGTTTTTGATAGCCAATTAGAGTGAAGGTAAGCCTAGGGTGTTCAATGGAGGTCAAGAATATATATTTGACCATGGACAACAAGGTTTTATAGGGTATTCTTGATGCCATTAAATGTCATTTGAATACCATGGAGTGGTTAATATTATGTAATCAAGTATAAATAAAATTAGGGATGCCACTGAAGATCAACATGGACCTCTGGTTCATAGATTTATTACATATAGGGTCCATATTTTAAGTATCATTATCTAGTGACTATGTTAACCATTCTAAAATAAGGGACCAAGCATAAATTAAACCCTTGAATCCTATACTAATATAATGACTATAAGAAAACCAATAGTCTAAGATTGGTTTTCCATCTATATTAGACCCATGAGTAGAATAACTAGTTTGAGCATGATTTGGGTGAAGAGAGAGTTAGCATTATGATGGGTGCCATGAAGGCATACATGTAGGCCCCAATAGTCTCATCTCTAGGACCAAATACATGAAAAATACCCTTCTCTCCACTTTGGTGTGCATGAACAAACTAGTCATGGGTGGTTTAGCATAAATATAAATCTTTAACCACTTAATCTTACTATTAAAACCATCAAGGAGTGTCAAGGGGAGAATGATGTAACTATGCAACCACTTAAGGTGACCTCGATTAATCAAATTGTCTAAATAAGCATATTTTTAGAGTTAGTTGAAACTATGGTTAAAATATTTAAACTAATTGATTTCCCTTTTGAGTGCCAAGGACCCCTTTCTCTTATGGCCTTTCTTGTATAAGTATAGCTCTTGAGCTATTGTAAAGAAGTTCCACACCATGTATGGTGAAGCCCTACTAGTTTGATGTTATATTTTACCTTTGAACATTAATATAGTTTATTTTTTGAGTTTTGAATAATTTTCTAAGTTTTCAAGTGATGTATGGTGATGAGAATTGATAACTCTTTATCCTTCCTTCCCTTATCCTTTCATGTTTGAGCAAGAGTTCTTAATCTAATAGGTCATATAGAGTGTAGTCTGGCATGTAAAGTCTCTTGAAGTGTACATTTTCTTTTATCAAAGTGTGTAATATGCCCTCTAGTTCATTTTCCTTGTATTAATACTCACACATCAACTCTATATTAAAATACTCATGTTAAAACCCATTGAGACTTAGAGACCAGCTTATATACTTTGTTTCATTGTGGTAGAAAATATGATGGTCATGTGGAAGATATTCTTGGTGCATCAAATTATTTAGAGTAGGTCCAATTTATGCATTTTTTAACTCTTTTCACCCATACATAAGTAGTATCTTAAGTGATAAACATTAAATAATATATTTAGGGAGATAGCCCTTAAACCTAAAGGCTCATTTTTGATATAGGTGCACCCACATACCTAGAAATGTTCCCATATTTCCCAAATCTAGAAGAATCCCAAACAACATATTCTAGGGTGAAATATTTAGTGATAACACCAAAATTTAACCAACCTAATAAAATAATTAAATTTAAACCATGCCTTTAGACCTCTTCTACCCTTAAACCTCAACCAACACTAGTCTCTGGTAAACCTTCATATGTCGACCCTTGGCCACCACTAGTCATTGCCATAACTGAGGCCTAATTCAAAACATTTCCTTTTAAACAAAAACACATAAAAATATATTATTAAATCTCAACCAAACACCATTGCACCCAACCAAAACCTAAAACCATCCATCACCTAACTAACCTTGCCTCTTGCCTCTATCAAACCAACATCTTTTCCACATATAATCAAGTGTTGTCAAGTAATTAAGGGGCATATTTACTTCTAATTAGAATCAACCATTTATGTGTACATATGGATCTAGGGAATATCAGAATCTAAAACCCTCAATGCTTTACATTTGTGTATGTTTTTTTGTTAAACCAAGTTCTTAGTCATCTCGTGTCTAACTTAAGCTCATCCTTTATTTTCAACCACCTTCATTTCCTTATTTTAAGGATAAATAATTAATCAAGGATCATATGATTATCCATCATAGCCTTAGCCTAATCCTAAGCATGGATACCACTTCTCTACATATGGCATGATTCTCATGGACACTTTTTGTGCCTTATAGGATGAATCCCCATGGTCATTATCAGTTAAGCATATTTTATCCATCATCAACCTTATTGTGTTATGGTCATGCCTCCATAAAAGAATTCCTTATGCCTATATAGACTATTCCATGTATAAACCAACATAAAATAAATTTATGATACCAAATATCACTTGGTTCAAAAATATCTAGCATGCAAATGGATCCATTGAAGGATAGTTACCCAAAACTATCAAAAATTGCTTAAAAGGGTAGACTAGTCCCTATAAAGGCAACTATCAAAAATAAACAAATCCAAAGCTTAGACCACTCCCTCGAGGGATGGATAAGTTGAATTTGTCAAAAAAACATTCACTTGGAAGTTTCCCATAGTTATTAGCTTCCCAAAACCCATCAAATAAAAGTATCAAAAGACCCAAAGTCAAAAGTTGAAATTCAAAAATAAGTAATCCCAAAAAAGGCTCCCATCATCTTTCATAAACCATTCATAGGCTTCTTGATTCAATTATTCTACACCAAACTTATAGCATGTACTTGTCTATAATGGTTCTTAGGTCACCTATAAAAAGGGCAAGCCATCCCCACAAGAAGGTTACACTATCATCCATTCACCTACCATCCATCTCCTTTTTTACCCTATACAAATCAAGGGATTTTGAACTTACTTAACACTACATAATCAAGTTATTTATTTTAACCAAAAAATTAAAAACAATGAAAATCATGATAGGGTTTATGTTCATGTGCCTACCCATCTTTCCATCATGGTTTTTGTCGTTTGAAGCATTTAACCTTCTTTTACTTTCATGACCACTTGAGAAAGAGTATGTCTTCCCATTTTGACTCATTGAACGTCAACTACCAAATTTACACCCTTTTACAATAAAATGGGTCCCTTTTTACCAAATCAAGTGGTCCACCAAATTGGGGCAACCTAATTCGACCACCACCAACTAACTTTTTCAAATAGCAAAACATTACCATATCCATGCACCCATTGGAGAGCACCTTATTTTCCACCAACCAATTAACCTTAACTTGGTAATTTTGACCCAACTTTAACACCTTTTTTGACCTTACCTTGGTTATTTTATCCTACCAATCACACTTTTTATGACCCAACCTTGCCTTAGTCATTTTGGCCTACTATTCACCCTTTTTGTGTCCAACCTTACCTTGGTCATTTTGATCACATACCTACCTTTTCATATTTGAAAACATTATGACCACGTGTTACTTTTGTGCACTAACCATTTATGTTCCTTAGATAACTACCTATTTTTATTCCTAACACCTCTGACCTATTCCATTTTCACAAGCTCACCCAATTTTTGGACCCCTACAAATCTAGACACCTAACCTAGAAGACTTGAGTTTATAAGAGTAACCCATATCATTTAATCCTAACATTGTGTCCTTGTTACCCAATTATTTGACCTTCTAGTGCCAACCCTATTTTACCACCTACCTCAACTATGAAAACTTAGTCTATGTGTGATCTATGATATCACACTTAGTCACATTTTGTGTACCTATTCTCACTTGAATTTCAAACTAACCAAAAAACCTTGTCCCCCACATATCTAACTTATCAAACCTATACCCTATTCCATTCTCTTAGGCTCACATAACTTTTGGACCCCTATGACCCCAGACATCTTTGCTCAAGAGACTTATATTTATAATTACACCCATATCTGCTATACCTAATATGGTGGCCTAGTTCACTTATCACTTGTCTTCCTATTTCCCACTTCATATCATCTTTCCCTTATTTGATTTCCAAAATTTTACCCAATTCTACTTCACCTCATCAATTCCTAGTTTGAGGTAGAATACCTCCTCCCATACTTGGGGAATCCAACCTTCCATTTTTTTTTATTTTGTAGCTTGTTGATACAAACTGCATAATAAAAAGGGAGAAAATGTAGACACTAGAAAACTATACACTATGGATCTAGATGTCAAATTAACCTTTACACCACCCTTTCTCCCCTCTTTGATTATATTACACCTTTAACACACCCTTTTACCCATTTAGATAATTTAATTATTTAATTAAATTAGTTAAATCCTATTTCCACCTAACCTACCTAAACCCATGATTAACCTATTGACACCTAACCTAAAGACCATTTTTTCCCTAGTATTTAATGTCTTAACTCCCTAGACTTATTCCCCACACATCCACATGCCCCTTAAAATACCCTTGAACCATTTCCCAATGCCTAAACCACTAATCATTAGTGCAACTGGCTAATTTTATCAATTTTGACTTTTTCTCCCTAACAGTTGGTGGTCACCCCTCAATTGGTAGTGGTTGACTAGGACCATCGATGGTTGTGTATAAACTAGCCCAAGACCCATGTCCTAAAATGTTAGAAGGATAAAGGATGGAATAGGAATCATTCAAATCAAATGACCAACAACTCTTGGTGAATTAGAACCAGTATAGAGACTTAAAGAGCACCTCATCATCCCAACATAAAGGATTCAATTTCTATCACTCTACCTACATATCTCTAGGCTCTCAAGAAGCTTCACCTCAATTCTAGAGTTTTTCAAACCAAAAACAACTAAGATAAGTATCTTTTATTTTACACAAGTTTAATAGTTTAAGTTTCAATAGCTTAAACCCTACATCTATTTCTAACTTCTACCCATACCTTCTGTAGTGTTGGATTTTTACAACTTCAAAACACCCTCCTCTCCACCAGAGCACCCACTAACCACTCTTGGCCATTTGAATGTTAAAACCCTAACTTGGTTACCTCTAAGGCTTCCTCTTGTCTCCATATCCTTTAACCCACCTCAATAAACCTAATAAAACCCTTCTCTAACTTAACCTAGGTCTATTACACCTAGAACCAACACCCTATCAAAACCCATAGTAACCATTGATGGTCATCTTGGACTATTAGTGGTCACTTGTCAACCAATAACAGACAACCCTAACCACCAATAGTCATAGCCTAACTAGTAAAAGTCACTGTGTAACTTATTTCACCCAAAATATCAAGCTAAATACACCTATTCACCTTAACCAAAAACTTTATTTCTTAACCTCTGTCACTACATAGACTTAATAACAACAACCTGAACCATACCTTAATAGTTTATCATTTATCTTCAATGTTATTTTTGTTAAAACAAGCATTTATTTTGAAGAGTATTTATTTCATTTATGATTAGATAATTTCATTATTATATGCAACTTTTCTTATCAACACTTTTATTAACATTAACTTGTCTAAAGGTGGATTGACAGCCTCCACAGAAGTCTTGTACTTCTAAGGTCTAGCATTCACTAGGTAGTCCACCCACCCACCTTACTAATCAACCATTTTATAGTGTATTTATTATCTATAGGTCATCCTTCCCAAACAAAGAGGAGTATCTAAAAATATCTATATCATGGGTGTAAACCACATCTAGGTTCTTCTACCTCACATGTCTTTTAAAGTTTGATTGTTCTAAAAAGAAAATAAATGAAAAAAAAGTGAAACACACCCTTCAAGGCCATTTGCCTATCTTATAATTATAATGGATCCTTGCCACCTCTATATTGAATAATCACAAATAGACACTCATGAGTTACCCTTTAAGGCCCTTTGCCCTCTTCTTCCACTGAACCCAACATGAACATTGTGCCTTTGGATCCAAAGCTGGACACTATGCCAAATAAGGCTAAACCATCTCATCTTGCTATTGAGAAGACTTATAGTCTATCAAACCAACTAAGTAAAACCCCTAAAAAAATTTATATTTTTGATATCTTGCATACATCGAAAGTCTATAGAACTATTTTGTATAACCTTTTACAACAATCCACTATTCCCAATGATATAAATCTTGAATAGTTCCAAACACTAGTGGGACATTTATATTCATTTTTACAAGTCATATTTGATCAAAAATGCATGTCCACCATAGGTATAAGCCATAATAACCCATTATATATTGAGGTCATCATTGAAAACCATAAGATCAAGTTGGTTTTTATAGATAATGGTTCAAGGCTGAACATAGTGTCCCTCAAACTGGTATAGAGATTAGAGTACACTATGAAGGAAATTTAACAAAAGATGATCACCATAAAGGCTTTTGATAACATTGAGAGGGGTTCTTCCAATACCATTTGGTTACCAATAATTGTTGGGTCTATTTCCAATCACACATTTTTACATATTATGGATATTGAGTTGCCTTACAACATACTTATTATTCATCCTTGGATCCATGAAGTATAATCCATTCCATCCACCTTGCATCAGTGCCTTAAGTTTCCCCATGATGGGATTGAGGTCACTATTCCTACTGATATACACCCTTATCAATATTGTAAACACCTTGAGTCTAAGTTTTTCAATTATAACTATTGTCCTAGTTCTAAGTTTGTTGCAAAGAAGAACAAATAAATAGTTTTACATCCACCAAAATCCAATTATATCAACCCTAGTGACCTTACATCCACTCTGAATGATCCATTACCATAACTCTTGTAAAATAGGTTGTTATAATAGACGTGGGCATTTCTACATACCATATTAAGGATGCCTTTCATGTTGCTATTTTTTTGAAGTATCCTAAAACATTTGGTAAACCCAAACCTTCCAAAAGCCCTAAAAAACCTAACTTGGTTTAGAAATAGAAGAAAGAGAAAGTAAAACCACTAATGGTATTTTTACCTAATACTTCACCAAAATAGGTTGCGAGGCTTTCACTAAAGGAGACTAGTTATTTTCTAACATCATTACTGATTATTTTTAAAATCTAAAATATCCTATCTCTAATCAGATCATGAATAATTTTGATTATATAAGAAAAGGCCTTAGCCCATGAGTATAAGGAATCATATAACTTTTATCAGCTAGAATACCTAATTTAAATTATGGTATTAGATTTATACTAGCTGGGGGAGACCTCTTGATTTTTGATAGTGATTCTTATGAATCAACTAGTGATAAGACTCTTAGAAGTGATGTAGCATCCTATTATAACCTTTTTGATGAGCTTGTTGACTTAGATTTATTTGATTTAAATTCCATTATGACCTTAACACCTTATTGTTCCCTATGCCTTTTCCATCCTAAACTCATTGATTAAGGCTAAAAAAATTTGCTCATATGCTTTGATGAATTATAGAATGAAGAATCAATTATAAAATATATGGGTCTCAGAGAAGGATTGCCCACTGGTGATCATAAACAAGGCTTTGATTTTTCATTGGATCCTTCTACATACTTTGGAGAGCAAGCAAACTTTTTTGGTCATAAAAAATATAAAACATTTAGATTTTTGAGTGAAAACCTCTTTAAGGCACTTATTGATTAGGGAAAAAGTAAATAAAAAGACAAGCCCTTGAGTGAAAACCTATTTTAGGCTTTCTTGGATGAGAAATTTTTCTCATCCCCAAATGACACTCAAGGTCTATCAAGTCCTAGCTCTATATCTAGTACTAGCATCATGTTAGAACAACATGTTTTTGAGCATCTTACTCTTGAATTTTTTGAGAATTTTACTAGTTGGCCATTACCTGATTTTGCATATTTAGATTCATCACAATATCCATAGCTCTAGGAGTAAAAACAAGAAACTATAGTAAAACAAGATGATCATGATCACACATTTCTTAATATTCTTGAAGATGGTTCTACACTCCTATAAGATATTTAAAGTGAACCTAGGAACATACAATGATCCCAAAATTGTTTACCTTGGAGCTTCCATTATTGAATCAGAATGACAACACATTATATCCATTTTGATGGATCTCTCTAATATCTTTGCATGGGCATAGTCAAACATGCCAAGATTAGACCCACACTTGGTTTTGCATCAACTTGTTGTCCATCTAGATCCTAAACTAGTCAAACATAAAATTGAATAAGATGCATCCATGCATCACTCTATTGGTAAAACCCAAATTGGAGAAGTTATTAGGAGAAGGCTTCATTAGACCACTGGACTATTCTTAAAGGATATCAAACATAGTCCCAATAAACAAAATGTCACATGTTATACATCTTTGTACTAATTTTAGAGATATCAATAAAGCATGCCCCAAAGATGATTTTCCTCTACCCAACATTGACATGATTTTTCATTTTACTATTGGGTATGAGATGTTGTCCCTCATGGATGAATTTTTTAGATATAATCAAATCAATATAGCATAAGAATATCAACAAAAAATTAAATTCACCACCCCATGGGGACTATTTTGTTATCAAATCATGCCATTTGGCTTGAAAAACATTAGATACACTTATTGGCATGCCATGACTATCATCTTCTATGACATGATGCATAATATTGTTGATGACATCCTAGCTAAATCAAGAACATGTGATAGACATCCTAACATTCTATGGGGAATATTTGAGAGACTTCACAAATATAAAGTCTATCTAAACCCTAAGAAGTGTGCTTTTGTCATCACTTATATTTCTCTAAATTTTTGTTCATTTCTATTTTAAGAAGAAACTAGTAATAAGGATATGGTAAAAAAACCTATTTTTTTGTGCACGCATGATTTAGATGATTATGAAGAGATCCTCTTTATATTCAAAATAATGATTGGTTACTTGATGGCTAGTAGCTGATCTTAGAGTAATTTTGGTAGAGTAACATTACTGTTCCAAAAGAATAATTTTGATAGAGGTTCAAGTCTCTATCATGGCTGATTTCTTGTTGAAGGGAGAACTTACAAAGAATTTTGATATCTCCTAATGACTATTGGTTGTATGATGGATAAATGTTTGGATTCATAAATATTTGGATCCTTTTTCACCTCCTACACCCATCCTTTTATAGGCAAAGAGATATGGAGGTAGAATGTTACATAAGAGGTTAGGTTGGTTGTTGTGATGTGTTAGTTTATTATCCATATTAAATTTTGATGTGTTAGCTTTTACATAGCTCAATTTATCTTTATGGTTAGTTGGTGTGGACTTGAATTTAAATGATTAGTCTAACCATCAACAGTCATGCTAACAATTGGTAGTCTAGTATTTGGAGGTGAAGGGTCAAGATGGATTAAAAGGGTTAGGTTAAGTGTCAAATGTGAAAGTTAGTGAGTTAGTTAGATTAGTTAGCTAACTTGACTCAGGTTTTGATGGGTTAGTTAGTGGTTTAAGAAGGGTTGGGTGGTCCTAAGAGGGTCCCAAGGCATTTTGACATCTAGAACCATTATGTGTAGTTTTCTAGTGTCTACATTTGACACCTTTTTATTATATAGTTTATGTCAACAAGTTATAAAATAAAAATGGTTAGTTAGTCAATGGGTTGGTTTCCCTGAAAATGGGAGGAGGTGTTCCCCCTCAAACTAGGATTTGATGACATAAATAAAAATCAAGTATGGGTTTGACAAGTGATTTATAGTGAGTCACGAGGTTGGTGATAAAAGGTTAGGCATATGAAGCACAAACATGTGCATAAAATGTGACTAAAGTGTGATATTCAAGATAGTGCATAGACTAAGTTACCATGATTGGTAAAAATAAAGGTTAGTTTTCAAAAAGTTGGTGATGGATTAACTAGGACATAGTGTTAGGCATAGCTAATTAGGTTATTCTTATGAAGTCTCCTAGATAAGGTCAGTGTTTTTATAGGTATCTAAGGTAGGAAGTGCTCTTGATAAAACATAAATGGTCTAGTGTATATCAGGTAGTGAAAATTCAAATGGTAAACATGGCAAGGTTGGTCAATATAGTCAAAAGGGACTAGGTAAGGTCATCACAAAATATGTTATATTTTGAGCCAAAATGGCCAACATCAAGGTGGATGTGGTTGGTATGGTAAGTGGAGAAGCTTGTCTCTAAAAGGTGGTACTAAGGTATTTGGTGCCAAAAGTTTTCAAAAGAAGAGAACCTGACCATTGATAGTTAGAGGTCCCAAAATCAATCATTGATGGTCACCCTAATCATTAATGATTAGGGGGAAACCCTAAAAACATGGAGGATAAAAAGTGAAAAGGATAAGTTATTTTCACTATTAGATTTTAACCCTCTGACTCTTGTGTACTTTTTTAACTTAATCATTTTATACAAGAGTGTTAATGAGGTGGTTATTGATTGGTTAAGGAGATAATTTATGTTGAATGGTTGATTGTTAAGGTGGACTGAGGATGTAAGGTAGATGGGGATGTGGCCAAGCAGTAGGAGCTAGGATCCCTCCTTAATGATGGTAGAGGAATGAGGTAGGGGTTGACTTATTTTGGTAGGATAAATTGTTGTGATCATTTCTTGTTGAATTTTGTTAGTTTTTTGTTATGTCGTGATTGATTTAGGAGGGTTTTTGGGGGTTTGACTTAGGTTTAGGTTAGGTTGCAGTTTGTTAAAATTTATAGGTAAAAAATGAATTTCAAAGGGTAGGTTAGGTTGAGGGAAGGTAAAGGATCAAATTAGGGTGATTAGGTATTGGAAAAGGGTGGTGTGGATACATGTTTTTAGGTCGATAGGGTTGGGGTTTACCACTGATAGTCACACATAATGACCATTGGTAGTTATACCTGACTATCAATGGTCATAATCGACTATGTATGGTCTAAGATTGTAGGTCAACTAGCTAGCCAACCATCAGTGATCATAGTGACCATTGGCGATCAACTAAATGGTCAAAGGGTTTTGATAAAAGGCTAAGTTAAAATTTGAGGGTAAGATGTTTTTGATAAAATAAATAAGGCTAAAGTTTTTGATAAAAGATGAAGGTTATAGTTGAGTTGGAATGATCCAATGGGAATGCTAAGGGTAGAAAAAGAATATGTTGATATAATTTAGCTTAGGTGTAAGGTAGGTTTGAAAATATGTTAATGAAGTTTGAATGGGGGAAAATAGGTGTCCTTAGGTAGGATGAATGAGTAAAAAGGGTGAAATCCATGGTTAAAGTAGTTTATAGAAAAACTAAGTGTGTTTTTTAACAAATTTTGTAGGCATGAGATTAGATCTAGATGTGAGATTAGGTCCCTCAAATCTTCATAGATATCCATTAGGGGATGGCAAATGATGACTGTGTGCACATGGAGGAGGTTAGCATTGATGTAATGATGCACATCTAATATGTGTATTGAGATACAGTGATGATCATGGCCCTCATCTAAAGATGGGATATGGCCATGAACACTTCTCTCCTATTGATGGGTGAGATGACCATCCTACTAAAATATGTATATATGATCACATGGCTACCCACTCAAGGGGATCTAATATATTATATTTAGATTATAGAGAGAGATGATCATATAGAGCTCTTAAATGGTGAGGATCAGGCCTTCACTAGGTGGCATGTTGGAGGCTTCATCTATAGGTCATTATATTAGAGGGATAGAGATGATAGGAGGTTGATTACGACGATGATGATGATGATGATGATGATGATGATGATGATGATGATGGTATTCTCATGTTTCACACTAACAAATTTGAGTAATGGGTAGTTTCTATATCTATTTCTAATAATTTTTGTGGAGATTTTATTAGGTCAGATAGTTTTTCAGTGGGCACCTATTTTTTTGGTGCATATATATATATATATATATATATATATATATATATATATATATATATATATATATATATATATATATATATATATATATATATATACATACATACATATATATAAGGAATTATGGGGGTTTAGGGTTCATCAAAGGTATGGTATTAGTGTGGGGTTTATGCTATATTACTGGGCTTATGAGCACATCTGAGTTCATAGACCAATGGGTTTACCATGGGAGGGATATGCCTAGATGGACTTTAGGGTGGGTTTCATGTGGTGGAGGGGTGACTACACACTTATTGGATTTGGATGAGGTGCTTGAGATATAGATTGGATCAGAGGGGCATTAGAGGCTTTGGTAGTTAGAGATGTGGTTTGGAGGTTGTACGTCAGCTTTTTGAGGTGGGTATACTATAGTCAACGCATTTTGTTGATGCATAGCTACAGGTGGTTTTTTGGGAAGAGAGAGGGTGAGACTGAGCTCATCTATGTTGATAGAGTTTGTAGATAGTTTGGGTTAGTATAAGGGATTATAGGTCTATTCTCAAGGTACAAGTAAGAGGATGCTAAGTTTTTGCTTCTAGTGTTATAGCCAATAGAGATGATAATTGATTTTGAGGAGTTTCCTACTAGAACAGATATTAATGATGTAAGTTTTATCGATGGCTATATGACATGGTACTAGACCTTTATAAAACTATATATTTTAGATGGGATGATGGGGGCCAACAGGCTATGGATGTGGACCCAACTGGTGGGGGTCCACGAGTATAAGTATAGCAAGGTGGCCTTGATGAATAGGTAAGAGTAGTGTTAGATGCTACATAGGCATATATCATAGATTATAGGGGTAAGTGGCCACATTATAGGGCTAGGTTGAGATATTACAGGGTTAAGTTGCCACTGTGATGGGTGAGAGGGACTAGGCCAGGACTTTATTAGGCTTGGTGACCCAAGAGAGGGATGCTTTGAGATATAGGGGAAGAGCATTTATAGCACTAGTAGGACCACTAAGAATTATTCACATGGCACGGTACTTAGCCAAAATTGAGGATTTACATTATTATGCGACCATAGTTATGACACAATCTCTATAAGAGCACTGATGGGGTGAGTACAAAGCTAGTTTAGAAAGTGGTGTAGTTGTAGTAACTCTAGGTCAGTGGGCTGATTTGGTTGGTAAATAGGCAGGTACCTTAGTGGGCATTCATCAAATGGAAATAGTGCCCTAAGGTCATAATATATGATATGATATGTATAAATGTGTATGATTTTGATACTAGCTTATAAGCTGATGTAACAAGATGTATATTTTAAGAGAGAGAGAGAGAGAGAGAGAGATGCACATGATTATATGTAATCTTTTATGTTGATGAGACATGATGTATATGATGTGATGATGATATATAGATATGATTTTATGGTTCATGGTTCATGGATTTGATGTTTATGCTTATTATGATTATGCTTATGAGATGTAGACTCACTAGCTTAGGCATGTGATGATTATGGATGATTTTTATAGTTAATGTTATTTTTGATTAGGCTTGGTGATCCAAGAGAGGGATGCTTTGAGATATAGGGGAAGAGAATTTATAGCACTAGTAGGACCACTAATTATTATTCACATGGCATGGTACTTAGCCAAAATTGAGGATTTACATTATTATGCGACCATAGTTATGACACAGTCTCTATAGGAGCTCTGATGGGGTGAGTACAAAGCTAGTTTAGAAAGTGGTGTAGTTGTAGTGACTCTAGGTCAGTGGGCTGATTTGGTTGGTAAATAGATAGGTACCTTAGGGGGCATTCATCAAATGGAGATAGTGCCCTAAGGTCATAAGATATGATATGATATGTATAGATGTATATGATTTTGATACTAGCTTGTAAGCTGATGTAACAAGATGTATACTTTGAGAGAGAGAGAGAGAGAGAGAGAGAGAGAGAGAGAGAGAGATGCACATGATTATATGTAATCTTTTATGTTGATGAGACATGATGTATATGATGTGATTATGATATATAGATACGATTTTATGGTTCATGGTTCATGGATTTGATGTTTATGCTTATGAGATGTAGACTCACTAGCTTAGGCATGTGATGATTATGGATGATTTTTATAGTTAATGTTATTTATGATGATGTGATTGTTTGTTTTATACATGGTTTTAATGTTTTAATTGATGAATGTGATAATAGATATGTGATTTGGTTTATTATTTTTATGGTGTTTATGATTATGGATGTGTGATGTGGTGATGTTTTGATTATGGATGTTATGTTATGATTTATGAGTCATGGTTATTTTTTTATACATGGTGATGATGGTTTATTTTATGCATGTTTATGATGTTTATAGATATGGTGATGATCATGGATGTGATGTGGTTTATGATTATGGATGTGATGTTTATAGTTATGGATATGATGTTATATTGATGTGATGTTTATGGTTTATGGTTATTTTGTTAACGATAGCACATAAAGTAAGTTAGATAACAAAACTAGATGTGGGAAAAGAGATGAAATTCATGAGACATACATCTAAGTGAATACATGAACTAATTATGAGAGGATAATAAAAAGGCATGATGCTTATTCATTGGTAAGGACTAAAGAAAACCAAATTTATATTAGCCTAATGAACATAATCCCTTTGAATGCTTCGTATTAACATGCATTGGCTGAAAAAAAGGTGCCTTGATCACATCGTGTCAAGTAAGCTTAGAATCCCTTAATTTAAAGATGGTACAAAGGGGAGATAAGTGATAGGTGATGTGAATGGGAGTGTAAGCTCTAGAGGTTTAGTTTTCCCCTTCTATAGGTGACTTAAGAACCATAATATACAAGTTTATGCTTTAATGTAAGGTGTAGACTGATCAATTCGAGGAGTCTACTAATGTTATACATAAAAGTTGATTACAACTTTCTTGGTATAACTTATTTTGATTTTGATATAAGGTCTTTTGATCTCTTGGTTTTTGATAAGTTTGTGAATCTAATCAATGTGGGAAGCTTCAAATGATTGCTTTTAAAAATTTGACTTAGCCATCCTTCAAGGGAATGGTCTAAGTTTGGGTTTGTTCATTTTGGTAGTTATCTTTCAAGGGAACAGTCTATCCTTTTAAGCAATTTAGATTTTGGATAGTTGTCCTTCAAGGGTTTAGTCTACATACTAGAGATATTTGACCCAAGTGATATTTTTGTATCCCAAATTTTTTTTGCTAGGTTGAGACATAGAGAAGTCTATATAGGCTTAGAGGTTTACCTGTATGAGGGAAAAAACCTAAAACATAAGAAAGATAATGATAGGTGAAAGAGGTGGTTTTGAGAGACAATGAACATGGGATTCCATCTAATTAGGGATGAAAAATATCCATGATAAACATACCATGGGTAGAGCTATGATACCTATATTTAGGATTAAGCTACGACTATGATGGTTAATCACATGATTTTATATTATAATCTATTGTCCTCAAAGGGATATGATGAGGGTATGAAGAAGGTGAAAATATCATAAATCAAGGTACAAGCTTAAGTTAGACAAAAATATGAGTTTAATCCTTGTTTAATAAAAGAAAGGACATATATGTGAAGCATTGAGAGGCTTAGGTTCTGATTTGCCTTCAAGAGAGGACAAATGGTAAGCTCTTGATCCATACTTGTGGGTTATGATGTAGTGTCCAAGCTAATTTAAATCAAACATACCTCACTTTAATTTCTCCATATTGGTCACATGTTGATTTTACCTCAGGATGAGGTCTTCAATGTTGAATTCTTGCTCTTTCAAGTGCTTGTTATAAGTGCACTTGACTTGTTCTTGATAGACACAAAGGTGGTTAATTTTAGCTAGGTGTAACTCATCAAGTAGCTCAAGTTATGTTAGATTCTCTTAATGATATTTTCTCTCAAAAATGATGTCTTACAAAGATATGTGAAGAGAGGGAATCTAGACTTTAAGAGGTAAGATTGCCTCTACTCTAAAGACCAGACAGAAATGGGTAGCACCCATAAAGGTTCAAATGCTAGTGTGATAGGCCCATAAAGTGAAAGGGATGTGTAAGTGCCAATATTGGCTAGAGTCATTGACCACTTTGGTTAACATCTTATTGATTTTATTTTTAGAGGCTTCTGCCTATCCATTTTCTTATGGATGATAAGGTGAGGAAAAGCTTAACTTGATACCAAATGCATCACAAAGACCTTAGACTTGCTTGTTTTTAAAATATTTTCCATTATCAATGATGATATTATAGGGAACACCAAAATGATAGATGATATGATTACTAATAAATTCAACTATCTTGTTAGGTTTGGTCGAGATGAGAGGAATATCCTCCACACACTTAGTGAAATACTCAGTGGTGATGATGATGGAGTGTTGTTGTGAAGAATGAGGATTGATTTCCTTGATGAGATCTAGTCCCAATTGTGAGAAGGGCCAAAATTACTTGGATATTTGAAGGCCATGGGATAGCACATGATGTAAATTGGTGTGTTATTGACATTTAACACACTTCTTCACATAAAAATAATAGTCTTGTTTGAGGGTGGGCCAATAGTAGCCAAGGCAAAAGATATGTTTAGTGATAGATAGACCACTAAAGTGTCCCCCATAGATCCCATCATACATTTCCTTGATAGCATGGGAAGATTCATGGCTATGTAGACAACAAATAAGTAGGTCATCAAAATCACATTTGTAAAAGATTCTCCCTAGTATGATATAAAGAGATGTACTTTAAATAAAGGCTCTTCAGGCATTCCTATAGAGGTTGGGAGGAATGATGTTAAGGTTAAGGTAGTTAAAGGTTTTCTCATACCAAGTGAAAGATGGAGATTCCTCCACACTACAAATGGTAGGGAGGTCAGACTAGAATAAGAGGGTATGATAAAATGATGAATTGTGATAAAGTGTTTGGAATTGGAAGGTTAAGATGGGATTTGTGAAGTAAGGGAATCCCTTGTATTTATGAACTTAGTAGTATATCATGTAATATATTAGATATGGTAATAATAAAATGATGCTAAGAGTACATCTAATAGGTTTTTGTAATTTTTCAAGACATCAATCTTACATTGGTAAGATATATTGATCTGGTTAACCACAAGTTAAGAATCACTGAAGACATTGATCATCTTAACTCCCAAGGCTAGATTAGTTTGGAGACCTATTACTAGGGATTCATACTCATCCATATTGTTGGTACACTCAAAATCAAGTTTAAAAGATAAAGGAAGAAGTTTACCATCAAGGGGAATGAGAATAACTCTGGTACCCCCACCATATTAACACCTCAAGCCATCGAAGAACATGGTCATTTGGTAGGTGGTATTCTCTTTGAAAAGAGTCATGATTGACTCATCTAGAAACATAACAAGAAGTAATTAGTTGTCTATAAAATGATATTAAATCAACTAATCAATAATGAATTACCCTTTAATTAAATTTTATTAGAGTAACTCAAGGTCAGACTCAGCTAGGATCATGAACCTATTTCAATTATTTTTAATTAAATTTAAGAAGTGATAAATAGAGAAAGAAAGGTTGGGGATTAGTGATTATATGTACCCATATTGGTGCACACCATATCTAGATGAGGTTAAGAACTCTTCTTTGTCTAGGGAGGACCACCTAGAAGTAAGAACACACTACCACACAATATTTGTTAGTAGGTTGGTGAGTGGGATGCCAAACAACTTGCTTGTTCCATGAAGTGATAAACTTCTTGGGGGATGACAATCCACTATCCAATAAAAAGAGTTAAAAATGAAATGACAAAGTAAAGTAGAGAGAGAGAGAGAGAGAGAGAGTTGCATGTACCTTTTATATAACCTATGTGTAGTAGTCAGTATCACAGAGCAAGCAAAATACAATTTTGATTTGTTAGAGGGTTGTTTGGGTTGGTTCAAGGTGATTTGGGTAAAAGGGAAGTCACCAATGTTGGTAGGGTAACCAATGTTGGTAGTGGAAATGTGATTGATGTCAATAGAATAACAAATGTTGGTATGGGAAATGGAGTCAAAAATTCATAGAAGGCTTTCCTGAGTGTAAGGAAGGATATCTGACAGGTTAATGGGGTTGGAAAAGAGTCGTATGAGGGGTTAGAAAGATGGTAAGAAGTTTGGGTGAGGAGTTTGGTTTGGTTAAGGTAGAGGTATAGAGATGAAGGAGTTTTACAAATCCTCCTCAGGGATGGATGGGACTTGTGTAAATCCTAATTAGAAATAATTAGGATTCATAGAATACAGGGATGTTTAAATGATATAAGCACCTAAATAAATACTCTTGATAAAGCTTTGTTAAGGCAACTGATCAAATAGAGATGAGTGTGTGCTACCTGTTCACCATAGTTTGAGCTCTTTACATAATGGAATAATTTTAGTTCAAGATTTGACTAGTACATAAAAGTTGTGAGCCTAATTACAATGGATAATCACCAAAATCTTGTTAAGAGTGCTTTAAATCTCTTGAATGAGTTTTTGCTTGAGAGAGAGAATGTTTGTAGGGGCTCATAATGGGTTTAGAACATTGCTTAAATAACCAACATCTATGATCCCACTGATGTCATTCTCAAGTTGACTGACATCAGTCAAGGGTTAATCAACATCAGTGCCATAATAATAGGTCAAAAGGGCTATTTTTGGCACCTTTCTTCCATTTCTTTGTGCAAGTGTGACACCCATTAAGAAATGGTCAATATGCGAGGTTGGGTATAAGGTAATTAGTTAGAAATTGTTTTATAGGGTAAGAATTAGTTATTTGTGGGAGACCAAGTCTAGTTGTGACTCATAGGGGGAGAATTAGTCTTGGGGCAAGGTAGCTAGGCAAGGTAGCATAGGGAATATTAAATTAATATTAATTAATTAATTAAATATGTGGGGTAAAGGCATGGGTTAGAAAGACTTGTTATAAAGGTGGTCTAAGGGGGGTTTCAACACAACATGTTATATACTTGTGTAAAATAATTTTTGTGTCTACATTTTCCATTTTTTGCCTTGGTAAGTTGTGTCAGCAAGTTTTAAGACAAAAATAAAAATTGAGTGGTCTAGGCATGGGGTGTGATATCCTCCCCCTCAAAATAGGAATTGATTGGGAAAACTCCAAAATCAATGACTAATTTGACAAGGAATAAATGAGATTGGTTGGTTGTGATTTAGTAGTGCAGAGATGATGTTATGGTCATAAAGTACTAAAAAGTTATGTTGACAACTTAAAAAAAGGTGTGGTCATGGAGGATTTTAGTTAAAGTTACCAAGGCATAGCTTGTTAGTGATAACTGAGAAGGTAGGATCAACCAAAACTATATCTCCAATAGTCAAATGTGTTTTAGGTATCTAAGGTAGAAAGAGCCCATGAAAACACAATAGGTCATAAGTGATAAGATCAGTTAGTGGTGATCTATATCAATTGATAGTCATACATGTAAGGTATTTTCAATGTGTATTAGATAACATGAATGATCAAGACACTAAATTTAGATGTAATGAGTGGGTTCATAATAAAACATGTTTTGGGTAATAGTTGGCATGAGTAGAGATGAAAATGATCCCCATGGTCAAGTTTGTAAAGGTAGGGTGTGTGCAAGGTTTCCCTATAATGAAGAAGGAAAGATAAAAAGTGATGTGTAAACATTAAAATGCTATTGAATGGTATCAATGTCAGTAGTGTTATACCAACATTAGTGGTAAAGTGGATAACATCAGTGGCCTAAAGCATAAATGGATAACATTGGTGTTAACCAAGCCTAACAAAAAGGGGCTAAGTAGATGACCAATTTCATTTACATGTTGATTGGTCAAATAGCAATAAAAATCCAAAAAAAGTTGAGTAAATGGCAGGATGAGGTGGAGACCCAGCTAGAGGCATCGCAATATAGGGACTAGTCATCCCAGCTCAATGGAGGTAGAGAGATGAGGTAGGGTCCCTTAAAACTTTGGTTTGTGTTTTTTGGTAATTTTGTTGATTTGAATTGAGTGGGGGGTATAATAGAATGCTAGTGAGTAGTGGGTGGGTAGTGGGGAGGGTAGGAGCATATTTAGGCTTGTTTGGGTGGGTTTTAGGGTAGTTTAGGGTTAAAATTAGAAATGGGTAATGGATGGGGTTCATCCCTAGAGCTAAACCAATCACTGACATCGATGGCAGTCCATTGATATTGGTTAAGATCTTCCTATCGATATCAGTGGTAAAGTAATTGATGTTGACATGTTATACACTGATGTTGGTAGTCTAAGCACTGATGTCAGTCAATAAGTGACTGACATCAGTGGCCTTGTTAAAGTAAAAAGGGTAAAAATGGGGAAAAAAAGAGTTGAAAATCCATGAGGCCTTAGGGAATAGGCAAATCATGTGGCATAGAGTAGATTTAGCTTAGTTTAATAGTGAGAGATTGGCCAAAAGTCCTAGTTTAAGAGAGATAGGTCATAAGCACTTGGGTAAAAATGGATAGGTTAGATATTTAGGTGGGTAAATGACTGAGCTAGCCCTAGAAGACCCCATATTTATTGAGTGCTACCTACATAGCCCAAAAGGGCCTCAAGCTAATGTAGTTATCCCATGGGATAGGTAAAATGGTTAAGGTAGTGGTTAGAAAGGTCTATTGATTAATTTTGTGTGTTTATGGTTGTAAGCAAGGCATGAATTGACCCTAAGAGACCATCTTCTTACACTCCTAACTAGGATCATGAGAGATGTGTCAGTAGATGAGTGGCACCACATGGATGATATTGGTCTTGGTGGAGTTTAGTAGTATTTTTGGGTCACTCAAGATGTCAGCTTGATGATCACACTAATTGAGAGGTGGGATCATGCCATCAACACCTTTTACCTACTAACTAATGAGATGATAGTCACATTAGAGGATGTATACATGATCTTTAGATTACCACTATAGGGTGAGCATATTTTTGCATGCATGAGGGAGGAACATGACATTTATATGGTGTCATTGTTCAGTGAGCATGTGAGTGAGGTTACATTTCACTCAGTATCATTCAATTATGAGCCTCTATTTTTGGTAGATGAAGAGGAACATCATCTTAGCATCTTGATGATGATCAACATCATGGTGTATGTACTACAAGATGTAGATGGTGGAATATTTTTGATCACCTTGATAAGTATCCTAGATTAGATGATAGAGTATAGGATAGTTTTTGCATGGGGGCATGTATACTTGACTCAGTTGTATAGAGATTTGTGTGGTTTACATCTACATACATGCTACAATTTATGTGTTGGGTACCTACTATATTTTTGGGTGTATAAGGACATCATAGTTGCATGGCCACTAGGAATACCATCCATGATTGTAGTAGGATTTAGAGTCAAGTTTAGATGATGATGAGAGGCCATGGCATAGACATGGGTTGATGGTATTATGTGGGATATCATGCTCTATAGAGGGTTACTAGATGGGTTGAGTCTAAGAGATACTATCTGGTACCCCTAATTGATGTATCCAAATTTTAGAGGTTAGGGGGTGTAACTCATTGGGCTACAAAGCACACTATGGGTCAGAGGTAGGAGAGCAAGGGAGCTCAAGATGATACCCATGGCATAGGTCAGGAGATAACTCAGCTTTGTGTAAGATGTTCCACTTGCTTTCCCTAGATAGAAGCATGATGATATCAAGGTACCACTCCTTTTTCCATTGGAGATAAATGGACCTAATTTTGAGGATATACCAATAGGCACATATGTGGTTGATGCTAGATGCACTAGGTCATACCAGGCATGGTGAGCAGGACTATACCTAGTTGTACTAGCCAGGAGGTTAGCTCCATAGATGTAGGTTTAGCACATTAGAGAGATTCTACTTTATAGGCTAGAGATGTGTCCATATACGAGAGGGATATGACTATATAGGCTAGAGATGACATGATTTAAGATAGATATGTGGCATTATAGGCTAGATATGCCACTATTCAGGTGAAATATGTGGTCATGTAGGTTAGAGATGCTATAGTTATAGAGAGGGATACAAAATTATATGTCAAGGACATGGCCATATAAGAGAGAGATGTTTTATTAATTTCAAAAGATTCCTCATAGGTAGAGGTCTTAGGGTTATATGGTCAAGTAGGCCATCTTCAAAGTTAGGTGGCTAGTCTACAAGGATGAGTGACCTCATTGATAGCAGAGAGAGATCAGTTAAGGTCAACCACATGGGCATTAGTAGTTATTCCTCTTCTTCCTCCTCCATATGTAGTAATATAAGTATCAAGATAGGTAGGTTACCTAGGTCCTCCATAGACTATATCTCTTATGAGATACAACACTACACTAGATGAGATCACATACTATGAGAGAGCAATCTATGAGTTTCCACAAATTCCTATATTTATAGAGTTTAGGGAGTAAGAGCAGTCATAGACATGGAATTTAGGTTATAGTTCATGGAGATGGAGATAGGGAGAGGATATTAGTGATACTACCTCATCATGTCCATTGTGATTTTGAGGAGGCCATGTTGATCCTGATTTTGAGAGATATTTTTGTATTTATGAATTTTTTGTATATATACCAGCCTACGAGTTGATGATGTGATATGTATATGAGACAGAGATGAGAGATGTTGATACTTTTATATGATGTATATTGATTTAGCTAGCACATGTGCACATGCACACACACACACACACACACACACACACACGATGAGATGTTTTATTTGATGTGATGATGATGTAAATGTTATTTTCATGTATATTTTTATGGTTTTGGATGAATGGTTATGATATTGATATATGATGATGTTGGTTTACTATCACTTCCATGTATTTGATGGCATATGCATAATAGATGATATTTTCATGTTTAGCTTTCCCATATGTGATGGTATATGCATAAAATGAAATGGTTGTGTTTATGAGATAAAGTTTTAGCACTTTCCATATGTGAAATGGTATATTCTTGGTTAATTTATATTTTTATCATGCTCCATATGTGATGGTTCATACTAAAAATAGATGTTTTGGTCATGGTTTATTTCCTATGTATTGGTATTTAGGAAATTGTGGCTCAGGTGCATTCTTAGTATTTACCATATGTGTGATTGGTTTCATATTGAAAATGAGAGGTTTGGTCTTGGTTTATTTCTTATGCATTGGTTTTTATGAAAATTAAGGTTAATTTGCATTATTAGTACCTTCCATATATGTGACTGGGTGTATACTGAAAATGAATGTGTTGGTCATGTTTGTTTGGTTTCTACATTTCCCATATGTGATGGTATATGTATAAGTGATGGCTTTGGGCATTATGACATTATTCCTATTTATTGTTAGTTAGAAAAATGGTGGTCATGTTAAATTTTTAGCATTGTCTCATATATGTGATGGTGTATACTAGAAATGATTGGTTTTAGGCATTGGTTTTGGGGTAGGTGTAGGTGTAGGATTAAGAGTTGTTATGTTTATGAGTTGAGATGGTGAGTTATTCTATTGGAAAATGTTTCTATAGAATAAAATTCAACATGTGAAGTGAAAGGTAAAAGAGAGAGACAAGGTGCTCATTATTGACATAAACGTTAGGCTCTAAAGTTTGAACCTTTTTTATGCATTGCATTAGTTGACCATTTATTAGTTAGAAAAGCATGGTTATCGCCTGGTGTTAAGTAAGCTTAAAGTCCATTGAAAATGTGTTTTTGAGGGAAATAGGGTGTAAAATGGAATAGGAGTAGTGAGGTAGCGTAACCTTTGGAGTAATAATGGTATGCCCCATTTATGGGTTTCTTGAGAGTGACTATAGACAAGTCCATGACATAAAGTTATTGTGTTGTTTTTTTTCTTTTTTCTTTATTTTTGCTTTTGTTGTGTAAGTTGATCAATGCAGGAAGCTCAAAATGGGATGAAGTTGATAAATAGGGAAGCTTCTAAATCATGTTTTCCTTTGATAGTGGTTTTTTGACTTATCCAACCTTTAAGGGTATGGTCTAGTTTTTTTTTATTTTTCTAGTTTTTAATATATGTCCTTCAGGGGAGTAGTCTATTTGAATGTAGCTATCTTTCAAGGGAGCAGTCTATTTTTTTGAAATCTAGGCATGATTTGGAGTAGTTGATGTATCCCATATTATTTTCTTTTCTTTTTTTCTTTTTTGAGTCTTTTTGTTACTCTAGTCATGGACAAGTCTATAGAGGCTTATGGGTTTTCCACATTTTGGGATAAAACCAAAAAAATTCATAGGTTAAATAACTATGGAGGAATAAGGGTAAGGTGAAAATGATATTAATATAGTGAGTTTTCTCAAGGGATGAGATTAAGCTAAACACAAGGTAAAGTGTCACTTAATTAACAAAATTATGGTCATAAATGTAATGCATTTAGAGGTTTAGGTTCTAGTCATCCTTCAAGAGAAGACAAGTGATAAGCTCCAGAGCCATATTTATGAGTTATAATGTAGGCTTCTATCTAATTGATTTTCCTTTAAGATGAGATCTCCAATATTAAAATCACACTCTTTAAGGTTTTTGTCATAGGTGCATTTGATACGATCTTGGTAGATATGGAGATGGTTAAGGGATATGAGATGATGTTCATCAAGCAGTTCAAGTTGAGCCAAACATTCTTGGTGAAAGTCATCATTAGTTAGAATGTCTTGTAGTGAAATCCTAAGAGAAGGAATTTGGACTTCAAGGGGAAAAATAGCATCCATCCCATAGACCAAAGAGAAAGGTGTAGCTCCTCTATAAGTGTGAATGCTAGTATGGTAAGCCCATAAAGCATAAGGGATGTGAATGTTCCAATCCTTGCCAATAATGTTAACCACTTTCATAAGGATTTTGGTTAAAGTTTTATTAGAGGCTTTAGCTTTCCCATTGGCTTGTGGGAAAGAGGGTGAAGAGAATCTGAGTTTGATACCAAAGGCATCATAGAGTTATTGAATAGTCTTATTTTTTAAAGACTTAACATTGTCAGTTATGATTTTATAAGGTATACCAAAACAACATATGATATGATGGTTGATAAATTTAATGATTTTATCAGCCTTAGTGGATATGAGAGGAATAGCCTCAACCTATTTAGTGAAGTATTCTATTGCTAGGATGATTTATCGGTAATGAAGAGAGGAATGGGGGTTAATCTCACTAATTAAGTCTAAACCCCATTGAGAGAAGAGCCAAAAGTCCTTAGTGACTTGTAAGGCATGACTAAAAATGTGAAATAGGTTGGCATGTTATTGACATTTAAGACAATGTTTAACATAGTTAGTACAATCATGAGAGAGTGTTGGCCAATAATAGCCAAGGTGAAGGAAACATTTGGAAATTTTATGACCATTAAAGTGACCACCACAGATCCCATCATGAACCTCCTCAATAGTAAATGGAATCTCTTTACTAGTGAGAAATCGAAGGAGGAGACCATCAAAACCCCATTTATAGAGAGGTCCCCCTAGAATAGTGTAATATGCAACACACTTTATGAATGAATGTCACACATTATGGGAGAGGTAAAGAGGAGTAAGAGAGTAAGAGAGGTAATTTTTGAGTTAAGTATACCACAATTCATGTGGATCATTAGTGATATTCCCCATAAAGAGGATGTTAGAGGAAATGTAAGAATGTAAAGTTAGGTGATGTATAGTGATGTATATTTTAGATGAAGAGAAGGAAGAGGGTATGTGGGAGGATAAATAAGTGATTGTGTCTGTAAACTTGTTGGTTGAGTGAGGAATGGTATGTAAAAGGTAATGGTCAAATGATTCTAATAAGGTATCTACATGATGTTTGTACCATTGTAGAGTCTCATTCTTACATAGATAAGAACCATTAACCTAGTTGATGACTAATTATGAGTCATAAAAAATGGTTATGGATTTTATTCCTAAGAAGATAACCATTTGAATCCCTAGAATTAAGGCTTCATATTCAATCATGTTTTTGGTGCAGTCAAAGTCTAGTTTAAATGATAAAGGAATTAGCTCACCATCAAGAGAGATGAGGATAACCCCCACTACCATTTTGATATTTATACCCATCAAATAACATCATCATTTGATATGTGATATAATTGGTAGAAAGAATGGAATAGACTCATCAAGTAATTCAAGATTTGAGGGTTAGCTATCAAGGAGAAGAGTGATAGCTAGTTGGTCAGTGATGGTTTTCCCTTTGATGGAATTTTGTTGGATGAATTCCAAATTGAATTCAGCCAAAATCATAATCCATTGAGTGATGCATTGGTTGTGGTAAGGTTTAGAGTGCATGTATTTGAGAGGGTCAGTGTGGGTGATGACATAAGTTTTGTGGTTGAAGAGGTAATGTCATAGTTTAGAAGCTACAAATACCAAAGCAAGGCATAACTTCTTGATATGAGTGTAACGAGTTTCATAGTCAATAGCCATTTGACTTATGTAATATAATACTTGCTCATGGTGGTGATCATCCCTATGTGATATCATAGCTCCTAAATAATGGTTGAATGAAGAGATATAAAGATAGAAGGGTTGGTCTTCTTTAGGTGTAATAAGGATGGGTGGAGAAAGGAGATATTGTTTGAGTGCATCAAAGGCTTCCTCACAATTTTTATCCAATGGAAAGGAATTTAATTTTTGAGAAGATGGTGAAAAGGTTGAGAATGATTTGATAGTTGAGAGATAAAGCAATGAATTGATTGGAGTTTACCTTGGAGTTTATGGAGTTGTTTGAGTGTGGTTGGTGGAGGAATTTCAAGGATTTGCCAAACCTTAGGGTCAACTTCAATACCATGAAGAGAGATGATAAATCCCAAGAGCATTTTGGAAAAAATACCAAAGATGTACTTCTTTAGATTAAATTAAATGTTATACTAAAAAAGGTGAGTGAAAATGATTTTAAGGAGCCCTAAGTGATCTTGATGAAGTTTAGATTTCCTAAGTAGGTCATTGACATAATCCTCCATAATTTTATGTAAGAGGTCATGGAAGATATAAGTCATGGCATGATGATAGGTAACACTAGAATTTTTTAGTCCAAAGGGCATAAACCGATAACAAAAAGTTCCCCATGGGGTGATAAAGGTTATTTTGTGTTGATCCTCAGGGGAAACTAGGATTTTATTATATCTTAAGAATCCATCCATAAGTGATAATAGCTCATGGCCAATTGTTAAATCAACAAGTTGATCAATATTTGGCAAAGGAAAGTCATCTTTTAGATAAGCAAGGTTGAGGTCACGGTAGTCAGTGCAAATACAAATTCCCCCTATTGCTTTTGTAATAGGTATAATATTGGAAAACCATTAAAAATAGTCAATAGGTTGGATGAAGTTAATGGATATGAGGCATTGAAGCTCATCCTTGAAAAGGAGAACAATATGAGGATGCATTTTTTAAAGCTTTTGCTTAACTGGCTTAACATCATAATTAGTGAAAATGTTATGGGTTATGATTGAGGGGTTAATACCAAGAATTTATTTGTAAGACCAAGCAAAAGCCTTACTATGGTCATAGAGAAATGTGGTGTATTTGGTTTGTTCAAAAGAATCTAGAGATTGGCCTATTTTAAGAATACGAGGGTCATCATGAGAAGGCAAGTTAATATCGATGGTTAATTTGTTTAACATAACTTGTGTCTTAGAAGGGAGTGATCATTTGATGTAGGAATAATCAACACCTATATAAGTAAGAATGTCATCATCAGTTGCATAAGAGATGGTATTAATTATGGGAGAATCCTCATTGATCATGTAATAATTTATGAGAGGAAAGGACTGTGTTTCCCTACCTAGTGATGGGTAAAGGGGCGCAAGTGAATGACACTTATTGAAAAAAAATTAGGAGGTATAGATACCTCTAATTTAATGGGTGATAGTGGAGAAGAGGAGTTGGAAGGAGATACAGGTTCTTCAATGATGGGAATAGAAGAAGTATTAATGGATTGAGTTAGGTCAACATAACTAATGTCATGCCTTTATTTTGTATTATCAATGGTTTGATGGGTAGGGTATTGAATGGATGTCTGAGCACCTTACTCATAATGTATTAGGATAAACCTTTCCAAGAACACCTATAGAGATAAGTATGTGTAAAGATAGGCTTGATTAAGAAGGAAAAATCACAGTTAAACTTTTGGGGTGAAGAGGACAAATTACCCATGACAAGAGATTGATCGATTCCCCCATATGTGAAGTTGGTTTTGAGATGGAGTGGACCATATAGGATGATCATACTAATACAAGGATCATATTTGGCACTCATGTGAGGTTTTCCATACTCTTAAGGGATATGGAACATGTTGAGGTTAATAAACAATATTCACCAAGTGATAATTGCTTGAAGGTTTCCTCCATGGGATCCTTGTCAAGAACCTCTATAGTTGGTATAGGTGTGTCTAGGGTAGCAGAACTTGTGGAGGCTTTAGAAGTGAGTTGTGGAGGTGATGATTTTTTGAAAGGAATAAGAAGCTCATTTGGGCTATAGGTCATGTTACATGTCTTGAATGGAGGTGGGCCAGTGGGAATGACATGAACTTGACCATTGTATTCAAACTTAACACAATGGTGCAATGTAGACGGTACACATGCTATATCACATATACATGGTCTCCCAAGAAGTATGTTGTATTAGAAATCACCCTTTACAACATAAAATATCTTGGGAGGGTACAAGGACCCACATGGATGTGCAAGACCATGGTGTGAAAAGTTATAGCATTAGAGTCATTAAAATAATGTAACACTGCATCTATTTGTGACAAATAATTGTCAAGGAGTGATAATTTCTTGTAAGTGTGGGTTGAAATGATGTTGATGATAGATCCCCCATTGATCATAACTCTCTTTACATGAGTTTTCTCAATGTAGGTAGTGATAAAGAGGGTAGAATCCTAATCTTTAGGATGCTAAGAGGGGATCTCTAAATCACTAAAGGAGATCATAAAAATGGTGTTGAGAGAATTGACAAAGGCTACAAGGGGTTGAGGGTCTTCAATTTGAACTTAAACCACTTATAAGGCACTAATGAGAGCCTATAAATGTTGGGATGAGTTTTAAATTAACTTGTATAGAGACATATTCACTGAGGATTGGTGAAGTTTCTTCACCATGGAGTTTTGGATAACTCTCGATGATGACTGTTTTAGGACACCTAATATGGAAATCTTGGGATTTGAAGAGAGGATGTCCTTTATAAAGGGGTGAAACTAAGGATTAGATACCTTTTCCTTTCCTTTTTCTTTCTAATTTTTTGATCGTGTAATCACATTAATCATGTTAATTTGAAATACAAGTGAAGGAGGTGATAGAGAAGGTATAATAACATCTTTGGGTTTAATGTGAAAGGGGATTTTGTGAGGCATTGTGGATGATGAGAGTTGAATGTTAGGAGTTTAAACTCATTTAACACCCAAGAGAGCATCAACATGTAAATGGTAATGAATTATTATTGTGAGAGTTTTGCAACTCTCAGTATCATGTCCCAGAGAATGATGATATAAAAAAACTTGTGAATCATTGAACCATAATGGTTTTGGTCCAAGAGGATCAAATGGTCTGATGGGGGGAAGAGTTATTATTGATTCTTGAAATAACTAGTATAGATAGAATACTTTATAGCATTGAAATGGGTTAACACTTATTATCATAAGTGGAGTGGACACCTTTTTGAGTTTGGTGGTGATGGGTGTAGTCTTGTGTGACACCCTTTTAGGTGGTGGTGAAACCACATGTTTAACTTCCACCTTTTTAAGTTTGGGTAAGAAGGTCATAGATGTTAAAGGTTTGTGAGGTGGTAATGGAAATAATGGAGGTAATGTCACTTTATGTTTTACATGGGTTGGTGACACTCCCACCAAGGTAGAGGGATGTGGACCCAAAATGGATGGTAAGGTTGAAGGTGGAAAAAGGGTAGATCAACTAGGTTTGGGGGTTTTACCTTTCTTATTTGGTTCAAGGAGAGAGACACCCACTTATTTTTGGGGGGTTAAATCTAACTTCATATGTGGTTGAACTATATTATAAATTGGTCATTTGCCTAAAGATCTTATCTATTTTAATGTGGTAGATGCATGTGAGGTGGAGGGCTCTAAATTAGAAGAGGATGCTTCAAAAATCTTAGGTGAATCAACATGAACCTTATCAAAAACCTTAGGATAAATGGTTGTGAAAGGGTTAGTAGTGAAGGTCGATACTCTCTATATTAGATAGGGCATTTTAAGGTGATCCCAAAATGTTGCTTGATATAATTTCTTAGAATCGAGGAATTCAAGATTTTCCACTAAACATGAAAATGGTTTACATGTCATTGGTGTGGGTTTAACCGGTTTGTCTTTAGATGATTGAAAGAGAGGATATTTATTTGCCTCTAATATGTCCATCCAAAGATGGGAAAGATTCAAAACAAGGTCATCTTTTTTATTAATATATGAATAATTGTGTTCCTCTATAGTAGGTGGAGAATGAGGAGATGAGGGATCCTTAAGGGGATAAAGAAATGGTATGATTATTCCTTCAACATGTGGATGAGGAAAAAGAAAGGTAAGATCCTCCATGGGTAAGAGGAATGGAAATATGGGTTGGTTTGGGGATGGTTTAATGGTTGCTTCATCAAATGTTAAATTGGATAAATATGAGTCATCTATTTGTGAAAGAGGAGTGAATGAGTCACTTTCTTCTATAGGTTGAAGAGGAAGTAATAAATGATTTATCTCATTATTTGTTTGGGTAAGAGAAGCATGATCTCCATTTTTTGTAAGTGTAGGTGAGGTAAGTGCAAAGGTAATTGGTGACTCCTCATGGGGTAATGGGAGTGGTAAAGGTTGTTCTTCCTCATGTGAAAGTTTAAGAGGAAAAATAGGTTCTTTTGTCGAAAGAGAACATGGAGTCAAACTAAATTCTACCATTTGTGGGGTAAGAATAGGCAAAACATGCACCTCCTATTGTGGAAATGGTTAGGTTAAGGTAAATATCACATTGATTTTATGAATCTTATGATCTGAAGAATTTTGAGGAGTAGTGTGGATTATGTTTTGGTTGGGTGTGTGATTAGGGAAGGGTTGTTTGAATATGTCCATATTATAGTTTAGGGGAGTGTTTGGATTATATAAAATAGATCACTCCTATCCAAAATATTTTGGACAATATTTTTAAGAGTTTTGCAATCATTGACATTATGGCCTTTGGCATGATGATAGTTACAAAACTCATCCTCTTTGAAACATGATGGAATGGGTTGAGAAGGATCGAATTGGATTGGAGGTTTGATTGTAGGAAGGTTGATAACTCCTTGGTTGAGTAGATTTTATAAAATATAGGTGTATGACTCCCCAATAGGAGTATACTATTGTTTCTCATACTGTTGTTGAAAGAGCTTTGATGGGTTGATTAGGTTTGATTGTGTTGAGGGTCAAGTCATGCTTGTAGAAGAAGTAGATTTCAAAACCACAACATTTGTAGACCCTTTAGATTTTTGATTTGGATGGGAATTTTTAGTTGATGGAATATTTTCTTTAGAATTAAAATTTTTACTATGTAATTTGATCTTATCCTCATCTATGGCCTAGATTTCAAGCTTTTGCACCATTGTGAAAGATTCATTGAATGTGCAAAAGGTTTGTACCTAGAGTGTGGATGAAATATGTTTTACACATGCTCTAGAGAAGATCTAAATGAGCTCAAGTTGAGGTAGGGAGGAGAGTTGGTTTATGAGACCTCTCCAATGAGAAAAAAAATTGACAATAGCTTCATCATCAAATTATCAAATAGAATAAATGTATGTTATGGAAACCTTTTTGGAGATATTACTGGAGAAGTGATCAAGGAAAATTTGTGCAAGTTGAGTGAAGGAGAATAGTGAATGGCACGTGATGGAACTATACCAATCCAAAGCATCTCTTGAAAGAGACATGGGGAATATGCGAATTAATAATGCATCATCATGTCATATCAAATAACAAGCATGTATGAATGCTCATAAGTGTTCATGCTAGTCCTCTTTGCTCTAGAAAAGGGAAAATTTTGAGAGTTCCCATTTTTTTGGGTATGGATGAATTGGTATAGAGGGGTGAATGGGTTCATTATAGATTTGATCGTAAGATAGAATATTCTTTGATCTAGATATAGATGTCTCAAGGTTGCTCATTTTATCCATGAGAATTTTGATGAGGTTAAGAGGAGGATTTGTTTAAGAAACATATCCTACATTATAAGGAAGAGAATAAGAAGTTGAAGGCATATATGACACTACCTATTATGGTTATGTTCACACAACATAAGGATAGTGAGTCATAGGTTGAGGCATAGAAAGAAATGGGTCTTGCCCAATATAAGTAAGGGAAATGGTTTGATTTTTGGTTATGGGTTGAGTGGAAGGCATATTTAAGCTTAGTGAGGGGTGAGTTTTGATTCAAGTGTTAATAGGTGCAAGAGTTGATGGGATGGGTACCACCAAGTTTTGAAATTGGGTTGAAATAGATTTCACCCCTTGTGCTTATGAAGGTAAGCAAGTTATGACAAGGTGAAGGTTGGATTGATTGGTGGGTGATGACACACTTGGAACATCATGCACAATTAGGTTATTAGTTAGTGTGATGGTTTGGGTAACCATAAAAGGTCCAACCAAAAATGGATTTGATACCATCAATGGTGTTGACATTCCCAGGAGTGGGTCACCCAAAGAGGTTTGAGTTTGGCTTGTAGCAAGGTAATGTTGGAGGGTGGTTACATTATGATCAAAAAATCAAGTAAAATCTTGATCACCTATAACTACAATGGGAATTTGATTGGGGTTGGGCATTATTTCCATATCTTGTTCCATTTTAGATTTAGAAATAGAAGGGGAAGGTGGAATGTCATGTCCCCTTTTTCATGGACATTGGCAGACTTGATGATTAGCCTATTATGCGACCTTCATAGGCTAATAGGATAGATAGAGGGTCATGATGGAGATTGGCTTGGCTTTGATTTGTAGAATTCCTATAGTTGGCTTTCATTCAGGTTATTTTAGACACATTTGGCCTGAGCTCCTATTATTTAGGGATATTTGACATGCAGTGGAGCACCTTTATTTTGGTATGGTCATGTGTGGAATCACTCCCTGGTTCACCAGCTTTGAATGGTTCGAGGATCCGACATGTATTGAGGGAGATATTAATATTTGATTGATTTAATCAAATATTAATTATTTAGCCTATTTTTAATTAGAAACCCTAATTCTAATTTAAGAAACCCTAATTAGGGCAAGCATATCTTTTTGAGGGTATAAGGGTTTCTCATGGAGGCCATTATTAATTATGCATTGATTATTGATTTTGATATTGAAAGAATTCTTCTATGAAGACTGAGCCAAGGGTTCCAAGATTCCATCTACATTGGAGAACGTCAACTCTTCAATGTGTGTGATTCAGAGGCTATGAAATATCAGCTGATCTATTGCCAAATTGAGAGATAGCTTCATACAGAAGCTATCACAGAGGTTTACAAATTTGAGAGATAACTTCACATAGAAGTTATCATAGTATTTTAGGTATTTATTTATTTAGTTTTTTATTCAATAAATTATACAGATAGAGATATTCTGTATTAGAGCCACATATCTTCAGATCAGAGGTTAAAAATAGACAAGTGCTTAATTGGCAGTCGTACAAAGTCCGTATAGGTCTGTACACCATACAGATCCATGCAGATACCGACCTTGATAGACAGAGTTCCCCAGTGACTGACATCAGTCAACTGAAGACTAACGTTGGCAAAGAAGGACTGACAGTGATCAATGTCGGTAGTATATCGACTGACGTCAGTGACTGTGTGTTCAACACAACAGGTCGAGACATCTAGATTCAAGCTTAACTTATAGATTTGTAGAAGATCAAGGTTTTAAGACCATATTTTAATATTCTTTTATATGTATGAGAGAAGACTATAATTGTAATTATCTGAACAAGTGATAAGATATTTGATTGGCAGATAGAGATTTACTGTGGTTTATTGTTTATCTAAATTTATTCTGCAAGATTGTATCTTTATTCAAAACTATTTGTGTTTCTATATTCCCTATTTGAAGGGGATATTACAGTGGTATCAGAGCTTTTGCTTAGAAAAACGAACCCCTAAGTAAGGGACATTACAGTGGTATCAAAGCTTTTGCTTAGAAAAAGGAGCCCCTAAGTAAGGGACATTACAGTGGTATCAGAGCCAAATTCTTGCCATCCTATTGGGTAGATCAGAGCCAATGTTCTGCCATCCTGTTGTGTAGTTTGGGTAGTTTGTTAAATTAGCAAAGTATTCATGATGACTTCATATACTCAAAAATAGTGGGACAAGGATATGGAGAAGTTGAAGCAAATTTTGAAATAGTTGGATGAAGCCGAGAGGAGGATGAATGAAATTCTTTCATACCCTACATTCAAAGACAAATCCACACGGTATATGACAGCGAATGATGAGTGGGAGTTATTATCACTTGAGGCTTGAAAGAAGGTGTCTTTTGATCACTTTGTTAAGATGAGGAGAGAGCACTATAGATTAGTTGGATAAGATAGCAGCATGTCCCATGATTCTTATGAGATAGGAGATAACAGGTGTGTTACTGTTAATAGGAGAAAGCTTTGCCTATACTGCAAAAATCCATATGATGCCAATCACAATTGTCATTTGAGGCCTAAGGGCAAGGCATATCATATAATATGGGAGTATTATAAGGATTCAAAATTTGAAGATTTCAAATAGCATGATAGTTCTGAGGAGTCAAAGGCAAAGGCTTCAGAGCCTAAGGTAGAGATAATGAAGGTGGCTCACCAGGATTCTGAGAGACACGAGGATGAGCTTAGTCATTGGGATGTAGACTCTTAATTAGTTGTAGAGGATGAGGGAGCTGGAGATTGTGATGATGAGATAGTTTTAGCTGTAGCTTCTTCAGAGTTAGACGAGGATGAGTCTGACGCTGGCATTTAGAGTATGGAGGTATGTTTAGAGGATAATACATTAAGTGTTGTTGGTGAGTACATTCCTACAGTTGTAGCTGAGGAACATGTTGTTGGCGCTGACATGCATGTTCAAGATTTGGGAGTACCTAGTCTTGATGAGTCTGGCATACTAGTAGAGTTGAGTTTTCAGATTGATTCTTCTCACATATATGATAGTGTGGTACAGTTGATTGTGCCACCTTTACAGAGAGATCAGTTGTGGTGTGTGGGGGAGTATGTTGATGCTTCCTCATATAATTTTTACTGCACTAAATCAGTCATGGAGTATTTGCTAAATAGTGCAGGTGTTCATCTGGACTCACATAAGGTGATAGAAGGAGTTCTCATCTGAGGTACTAGTGTTATTAGCAGATTGGGTGGGGAGATTTTAGTGACCCTTTCTACTATGCTACCTTATATGGATGTTGAGGTGGGGTTTGTTGAGTGGATTGCATAGGGTCCTATCCAGCCTACAACCACTCGAAGTCAGAGATTGGAGCTATCTATTGATTCCCAGTTTAGTGATGGTGAGCCAGTAGCAGAGTTTGGGGGTTCCTACCGGCATTATATAGTGAGGTATGCTCATTATTCTTCTTTTGATCCAGAGTTAGATGAATTGATTTCATGCAGGTGTGGATCAGATTTAGTTTCTTACCATCCATTATGGGATGGATTGGCACCATCTTCTCTAGATGGAATTGGTAGTAGCAAGTTACATAGACTGTTGTATCAACACATTCAGGGTAGTTGGAGTTGTCCATTCTACTTGGGTTATCATACTTTGAGAGTTTGTTTCTCATACATTCTTGACTATGGTAGTTGTGCTCTTAGACTTTGGTTGAGTTGCATTTGCCAATTTGATTATGGGTCCCTCTTTGTTCTAATTTTAATGATATTATAGGTACTTGCATTGATTTATAGCTATGCAGAGCATAACTACATTTGGGATCCAGGTGGTTCTGAGATTGCTTGGGGACAAGCAATTTCTAGAGGGGCAAATTGTCATGTCCCCTTTTTCGTGGACATTGACAGACTTGATGATTAGCCTATTATGCGACCTTCGTAGGCTAATAGGATGAATAGAGGGTCATGATGGAGATTGGCTTGGCTTTGATTTGTAGAATTCCTATAGTTGGCTTTCATTCAGGTTATTTTAGACACATTTGGCCTGAGCTCCTATTATTTAGGGATATTTGACATGCAATGGAGCACCTTTATTTTGGTATGGTCATGTGTGGAATCACTCCCTGGTTCACCAGCTTTGAATGGTTTGAGGATCTGACATGTATTGAGGGAGATATTAATATTTGATTGATTTAATCAAATATTAATTATTTAGCCTATTTTTAATTAGAAACCCTAATTCTAATTTAAGAAACCCTAATTAGGGCAAGCATATATTTTTGAGGGTATAAGGGTTTCTCATGGAGGCCATTGTTAATTATGCATTGATTATTGATTTTGATATTGAAAGAATTATTTTGTGAAGACTAAGCCAAGGGTTCCAGGATTCCATCTACATTGGAGAATGTCAACTCTTCAGTGTGTGTGATTTAGAGGCTGTGAAATATTAGCTGATCTATTGCCAAATTGAGAGATAGCTTCATATAGAATTTATCACAGAGGTTTACAGATTTGAGAGATAACTTCACATAGAAGTTATCATAGTATTTCAAGTATTTCTTTATTTAGTTTTTGATTCAATAAATTATACAGATAGAGATATTTTGTATTAGAGCCACATATCTTCAGATCAGGGGTTGAAAATAGATAGGTTATGCTTAATTGGTGGCCATACAAAGTCCATACAGGTCCGTACAGATCCACACAGATATTGACCTCAGCAGACAGATTTCCCCAGTGATCGACATCGTTCGACTAAAGACCGACGTCGGCAGAGAAGGACTGATAGTGACTGACATTGATAGTATATCGACCAACGCCGGTGACTATGTGTTTGACATAGCAGGCCGAGATGTCTAGATTCAAGCTTAACTTCCAGATTTGTAGAAGATCAGGGTTTTAAGACCATATTTTAATATTCTTTTATATGTATGAGAGAAGACTGTAATTGTAATTATCTAAACAAGTGATAAGATATTTGATTGGCAGATAAAGATTTACTATGGTTTATTGTTTATCTGAATTTATTCTACAAGATTGTATCTTTGTTTAGAATTGTTTGTGTTTCTATATTCCCTATTTGAAGGGGACATTACAGTGGTATCAGAGATTTTGCTTAGAAAAGGAGCCCCTAAGTAAGGGACATTATAGTGGTATCAGAGCTTTTGCTTAGAAAAAGGATCCCCTAAGTAAGGGACATTACATGGAAGTGGTTGATGGCTTGTAAAATCAACAAGTGTCTTTACTTGGCTTCATGTTAAAACCATGTAAAATAATACACTATGTTAAGGTCAGGTTGAAGGTAAATGAGGTTTAGATAAAGTTTAAAAGGCTATGTGAAGTTATTATTTAAGGTAGAATATAAATTTAAAAATTTACACAGTCACCAATGTCGATCACATATGACAGATGTCAGTTGGGGAAACTATCGATGTCAATTATGTATAGCCAATGTCGGTCACTGTGGAAGTTTGGAAAGTGCAAAAAATGAGTTTCTAGGATTTATAGAGTGAAATCTAGGTGTTTGAAAGGTCTTAGAGAATTTCTATGAGGGTGATAAACACTCAAGAAGTCTGATTTTTAGAGATTATTTGACTTTTATATTTGTCAAATTTGGTTTGATCTCGTGAATAAAAAAATCATCCTCATATTAGTGTAGGTTTTTATTTTTCCATATTTTTTAATTAGGGAAATTGTATTTCTTGTGCATACATGGAGTTTTCCTACATTTATGGGATAGGCTAGCTTATGTGGAGGTGTGTGTCATAGATGTGTCATAGGTGTCATAAGAATGTCATAAGTAACTCCCTTGATGGGAGTTACTTCTATTCTTAGCACCTTGTCACCACCTTTCATGGAGGAGTTACAGTCTATTCTTGGGGTGCCTTGTCCACCTTTTGTGGAGGAGTTAATTACGTACTCTCCTATATGTATTCCTCACTTTGACCATCTCATGTTAATCATATTTTGTTTTCTCTATTTTGTCTTGTGTAATTTATCTTCTTGTGTTATTTTCAAATTGCTTGAGCATCTATGTGGTGTGCACTTGCTTCAACTCATGTGATCACATCTCCATTACACTTGCATTATTTGGATTTTGGCAACAACTCTGATATGGTATCAAAGCCACTCTAGTAATCATGTGTTTGGTTATGCTATTAGTTTATCCTGAAATTTTTACTTTGCTTCCTTAGTAGTTTCTTTTAACTCTGTTGCATTTGAGAGCTTTGGTAGAGTTTCTTGAAAACTCATGCAAATCCATACAAGACTTGTTTAAAAAAAATTGCTTTTGAGTTAGAATTTGCCAAGACATCTTGTTTGGATCTATTGTGGCTTTAGCAAAGGGAGTAGAATTCCTTTTCTCTTGGTCATTATGTAGGAAAAGATAGATCTATGCAACTAGTTTCTATTCTTGAGTTCCATTATTGTGTAGAGCAATAGAGGGAGGAGTAGCATCAGTAGAAATATCCTTCTAGGCACTATCATTCTAGGCACAATATCCTTCCAACAACGCTTTTCCTTTTGTTGAGGCTAACTGGGCATTGTTATCTACTGTGCATTGTTGTTTGCTATGCATTGTTGACTGTGTGTTGCTAAATGTGTGGTGCTGCTGCCACATTGGTACTCTTCTAGCTATTTTTTTCTATTTTTTAGGTGTCGAGTAGGTTGTACAGCATCCAATAGGTCTACAGTTCATTTCTTTTGTTTTTCTGAGCAAATTCTAAACTGCACCTTTTTTTGGGCACCACTAACTGCTTTCTTTCTATTGTCTAGAAACTAGATTTGCACCCTTTTTTTTATGAGATTATTCTACCACATTTGTTGTTCATTGTTTTTTCTGCCAGTAGTTTTCTTAAATATGGTGCTCCCTATTTGGTTTCCAAAGCCCATGTGGTGGTCCCTCTCTCTCTCTCTCTTGCTATTTGATTGATAATTCTACTATTGTCTAATAATTTTTTTGATATTCATAAGTTAGTAATTTGATTTTTTGAATTAAAGACAAATTAGAAATTAGCATTTAAAAGAAAATAGTTTAGAGTGTTTTTTAAACTTGTATCTTCAACCTACGAAGATGAAGGGTGAGGCCCAGGTTGACAAGAGGCCAATTCCCCCTCACACAAACCTCCTTTGGATTCCTCATTCTATGCCAAATCCAATGAGTGGTTGGAAGGCCACTTTCTCTCTCAAAATAGGCATTTTAAAAATGTTTTAGTGCTTTTTTTCAAAAACACTAGTTTATAGGAAAATTAAACCTTTAATATCGTGCAAATGGTAGCTTAGATTTGGGTGCCATTTCTTGAAAAAGTGTTTTTAATTCAATTATCCATAGTGTAGGCTTGTTATTTGTCAAAAATGCACTAGTTTATAAAGTGCCTAAATTTTGGGTCTCTTGAGACGCATTTTCGGCTGAGTCCAACTTCCTGTTTGCTTATAGTCTAGCACTGATTGCTCTAAGATGCATTTTTGGCTGAGTCTGACGTCTTTTGAGCATGAACTTGCATATTTGGGGGGGGGGGGTCAACATTTCATGGGGGTGTGATTACTTTTCACAACTTGCAAATCTTTGCTTTCATTCTCCTTTCTGCATAAATTCACAACTTGCAATCAACACAACTTCACCTAAATTTAGCTTAATATGGATTCTTTTCAACTTAAACCCCTAACACCCTTCAACTATCATGAATGGAAGGTTAAAATTTCAATCATTATTAGAAGCAAAGGGTTGTATAGGATCACCATGGGTATTAAAGTAGAACCCAACACTAATGCTGAAAAGGTCAAGTGGTACAACCATAGTGATGAAGCCTATGGATTACTAATCTTGTTTGTGTCTCCAAAACTTCTCTTCCATTTAGAATTCTGTAAGACTCCCAATGATATATGGGACACCTTAGAAAACTTATTTGGGAAGCTTGATGAGATGAGAGGTCATGATCTTGAAAACAAACTCATAAGTCTAAGTCTTAGCAACTTTGACACCTTACAAGACTTCTTCACTAAGTTTAAGGCCCTTAGATTACAATTGAAATAATGTGGGATAGAGAAGAAAGATGATCAACTCATACTTTCTATTCTCTCAAAGTTAGGTCCAAGCTATTTAGTCTTTGTCTCCACTTTCCATGCTACAAAAAGTGCCCTTGGCACTACATGGAAAATGCCTTCTTTGGATTCATTCATTGCCAACTTGACTAGGGAGCAAGATAAGCTAATTCAAATGGGAAAAATGAAGTCTACTCAACCCCAATCTTTGATATCTATAAATGGTAAGGATAAGACCTCAATGAAGGAGAAGAAGAAAAAGAACAAGGACAAGGAGAAGAAGAAAGAAAACAATAATCCTGCCAAAAACAATACTGAGTCTTCCTCCTCCAATGCTAAACCTAAGAAGGAGAAGGTTAAGTGTGCCTATTGTAAATAGATAGCACATGATGAACACAAATGCATGAAGAAACAAATAGATCACCTAACTCATCTTCTAGAGAAAAACAACATAGGTGTTCTTGAGTCCATCAAGTAAAATTCATCTACCCAAGATTCTACCAAGGCAAAAGGCAAGGGTAAGGAGAAAGAAAAGGGAAAGGCCCTTGTAGCTACTACAGCTTCTACATCATCATGGGTCATTGATTCAGGTGCTTCTCACACATGGGCTCTTCACTAGTTGAGTTTTCATCTTTAGAGCTTTGTAACATGACTTCAATTAGTTTGCATGATGCAACATCAGTTTTTGTTGTGGGGAGAGGGTCAGTTGAAATGGAAGGAGGAACATTCAATAATGTTCTAAGTGTTCCTTCTCTTTCAACCAATCTCCTATCAGTGTACCAAATCACTCACATTGGTCAGGGCATGAGAGTTGATTTTTCACCAGATTCAGTGGCTATCAGGGAGTTGCATAGTGATACTATAGTGGTAGTGGGTAGGGTAGATCACCAAGCAAGGTTATACACCTTCTCACACTTTGCATCAGATTCTTCTCCAATAGCATTGCTGACTCATTTAGATGGAGTTAGTAAATTATGGCATGAGCAGTTTGGCCACCTTAACTACCACTACTTTGAACAAATTTGCAAAAATGACATGGTCATTGGATTGCCTCGTGTCCAATTCTCAAAAGGAATTTGTGAGGGGTGCTCCCTTGGGAAGCATCCCGCAGCAAAATTTGACAAAGGAAAAGCTTGGAGGGCTTTAAAACCTTTGGAGTTAGTCCACAGTGATGTATCAGGACCCTTTCCCAAACCATCTTTCATAAGGGCCAAGTACATCCTCACTTTCATTGATGATTTCTCTAGGTACACTTGGATATATTTTCTCAAACAAAAGTCTGAAGTGTTTGAAAATTTTCTCAACTTCAAGGCTCTTGTTGAGAAACAAAGTGAGAAATCCATCAAGGTTCTTCGAACTGATAATAGAGGGGAGTATGTCAGCATCAGGTTTGAGCAATTTTGCACCATAGAGGGGATTGATTTATAGCACACAATCACTTACAGTCCTTCATAAAATGGGGTTGCAGAATGCAAAAATAGGTTCTTAAAAGAGATGAGTAGCTGTATGATTCACTCCAAATCCTTAGCACCATAGTACTAAGTTAAAGCCATCAATTGTGCTTGTTACATTCAAAACAGGGTTCCTCATAAAGCTTTGAAATGGATAACACCCTTTGAAGCTTGGCATAAAAGGAAATCTGATGTTGAGCACCTTAGGGTTTTTAGATCCCTAGCCATGGCCCACATTTTGAAGAAGAAATGCAAAGCTATGGAACATTAGTCCAAGCCTTGCATCTTTGTAGGATATCTAGATGGTATTAAGGGGTATCGCCTTCTAGATCTAGTCACTCATGAGTTGTTTATCGAGAGAAGTGTCTATTTTCAAGAGAGTCCTAGAGACTCAACACTTGACACTTCTTCTCCCTCATCGGATCTACTTCTTCATGATGATTCCTCAACAGATTTAGATTAGCCACAACAGGTTCTTGAGCCAGAGACATCTTCTTCTTCTTTGAGTTCAGATAGTGAGGATAGTGATGCAGAGTCATCCACCTCTAGTCAGTTAGAGGATGAGGAGTTAACACCTAACTCGCCCACTTCTAGGCCACTTTGGGCCAGACAAACACTTGAGAGTGTTAGCACTTGGGCAGGAGATCCCATAAATGAAAGATGTACTAAGGGGATTTTTAGAGAGATCCACATGCCTTCTTTGCTTCACTTTCAGATCCACAAACTTTTTGAGAGGCATCGGGGGTACCTAAGTGGGATAATGCTATGGAGGAAGAATATTCTTCCTTAATCAAAAATCACACTTGGGATTTGACTTCACTTCCTAAGGTAAGAAAGATGGTTCAATGTAGGTGGATATATCGGACCAAGTTTGTAGCAGATGGGTCAGTTGATAAGTACAAGGCACAACTGGTTGCCAAGGGTTTCTCACAGGTGGCAAGCAATGACTACTCAGAGACCTTTGCACCTATTGCAAAGATGACTTCTATCTAACTCACCTTGGCTATTATCACAGCACATGGTTGGGATGTGCATCAGATGGATGTGAAGAGTGCCTTTCTTCATAGAGACCTAAAGGAGGAGATCCACATGGAGTAGCCACCAAGATTTATTTAGGATTCTTCCTTAGTATGTAGACTTATGAAATCTATCTATGGCCTCAAACAGGCCCCTCAGGCTTGGTATGCCAAGATGGATTCCTTCCTTCTCATAGCAGGTTTCACTAGGTGACATTTTGATCCCAATGTCTACTTCTTGTGGCAGGATGATTTGCTCCTAATTTTGGTTCTATATGTTGATGACCTTTTGATCACCAAGAGTTCTTCATCGGCTATTGCAGCAATGAAGGCATCTCTCCAAGATAGATTTGACATGACAGACTTGGGTTTGTTACACTACTTCCTTGGCATCAAGATCTCATAGTCAGATTTAGGGATTTCTCTTGCATAGCCTAAGTATGCTCTTGGCTTATTAGCTCAGTTTCACATGGTTGATTACAAGCCATATCCAACTCCCTTTCTATCAGGAGTCAAGCTTGAGGCTGATTGTTCTTCACCATTGGTTAATGCCACTCGATATCGACAACTTGTTGGTAGTCTCATCTACTTGGCTCACAGCAAGCCTGACATATCATATACAGTGGGACTTGTCTCCAGATTCATGTAGGAACCTCATGAGTTGCATTGGAAAGTAACTAAGAGGATCTTGCATTACATACAGGGTTCACATAGATACAGGATTCATCACAGATTTGGCATAGAGGTTGACTTGGTTGGATATACAGATTTAGACTGGGCTGGTGATTCATAGACTCGCAAGTCCACTTTTAGTTATAGTTTCTCTCTAGGATCTAGTCCTATCAGTTGGTCTAGTAAAAACTAGAATGTTATTGCTATATCATCCACAGAGGTAGAGTACAAGGGAGTTGTTAATGTAGATACTGAGGCTATTTGGCTTTAAGGGATTCTTTCTGAGTTTGGCATTCCTATGAGGTAGTCCAATATCATTTATTATGACAGCTAGAGTACCATTCAGATTTGCAAGAATCTGGTTTAGCACTAGCAGACCAAGCACATAAAGATTCACATGCATTTTATTTGGGAGCTTATTCATAGTCAAGTCATTGACTTGATATTTTGCCAGTCTTTAGAGCAGGTTGCAAACATCTTCACCAAACCTTTCACTGAGAGCAATTTCATTCATCTACAAGCTCTTCTTGGGGTGCAGTCAACATCTACAGCAACATCATCTTTAGGGGGGCCCACTAGCCTCTTCTTTCTTTTATGTATCTCTTTTGGGGGGAGTTTTTTCCTACAGGTTTTCTCCTTTTCTCTATCTTACGGGAGATTGCATTTGTACATGGGTACCTCATCAGGCCTAGTTGCCGAGACCCATTTTATATTTCCACACTACCCACCTAAGCTATGCTTATGGGGGTATTAGTGTAGGTTTTTATTTTTCCCTATTTTTTAATTAGGAAAATTGTATTTCTTGTGCATACATGGAGTTTTCCTACATTTGTGGGATAGGCTAGCTTATGTGGAGGTGTGTGTCATAGATGTGTCATAGGTGTCATAAGAATGTCATAAGTAACTCCCTTGATGGGAGTTACTTCTCTATTCTTAATACCTTGTCACCACCTTTCATGGAGGAGTTACAGTCTATTATTGGGGTGCCTTGTCCACCTTTTGTGGAGGAGTTACTTACGTACTCTCCTATATGTATTCCTCACTTTGGCCATCTCATGTTAATCAGATTTTGGTTTTCTCCATTTTGTCTTGTGTAATTTATCTTCGTGTGTTATTTTCAAATTGCTTTAGCATCTATGTGGTGTGGACTTGCTTTAACTCATGTGATCACGTCTCCATTGCACTCGCATTATCCGGATTCTATCAACAACTTTGATACCTCATAGACTCAAAAATATAAAAAATGGAAAATAACATGCAACCACTAATATTAACTACTAGAGATTAATTTTAGTCATGTTGGCTTATGCCTTAAGTAGAGAATGAGAAGAAGAATTGGCTATTGTTGGTAATAGAAAGTAGTTTAAGGATGGTTGTAGGTAAATTTTGGTTTTTGAAAAGTATATGTGTTAGATTGGGTACGTAGCATATGCTAAGAGATTGCTCTCCCCACTTCATGAGCTTGAAGCTGAGCTAGGTTGCTTAGCCAAAATATACCATTTGCCTAGAGTTTATACTCTACCAAAGAATAGAGTGGGCTCTTCCCTTGGTAATGAAGTCCAAGTAGAATAACTAAGTAGGGTAAAGTGATCCACCAAGTGATGAAATCCTAATGGGTCTTGTCTCAAGTATGTTGAAGTGCTTATTTTGTGTTTGTGATTTAGATGCACAACATTTGTGACTTATGATTCATTCATAATGATTTAATTAGCTAGATGTGCTAATTATGCAACAGATAAAGAATGAAATGCAGTATGTTTTAAACTCAAATTAAAATTGTGTTAATTTAGATGAAAATAAAGAGGAATAAGAAAAGAGGATGATTTTCACTATCCTATCTATGCATGTAGAAGAAAAGAATTCTTTTTAACTTGAAAAATATATTGAGTTTATTTTGTGAAGAAAAAATAATGACAAAGAGAGAGAGAAGAGTTTAATTTATTACCTCTAAGACAAAAAAATTAAGAAAATTACATTTTTCTTTATTTTTTCCTTTTTTCTAAGCAATAAGAGGAGAGAGAAATTGTAAGAAATGAAAAATTCACTACTATGCACTTAAATGAATGCTTAAAAATCATATAATGAACCCAAGGAAAACTCTAGGGGTCCCATTAGGCATGCCAAACATGTTTTAATTATTTTTCATTAAATTTAAGAAGTGAGAAATAGAGAAAGAAAGGTTGGGGATTAGTGATTATATGTACCCAAATTGGTGTGCACCATTTCTAGATGAAGTTGGGAGCTCTTATTTGGCTAGGGAGGACCACCTACAAGTAAGAATACACTACCACAAAATATTTGTTAGTAGGTTGGTGAGTGGGCTGCCAAGCAACTTGCTTATTCCAGGAAGTGACAAACTTCTTGGGGGATGATAGTCCACTATTTAATACAAAGAGTTAAAAATGAAATGAAAAAGTAAAGTAAATATAGAGAGAGAGAGAGGGAGAGTTGCATGTACCTTTTATGTAGCTTGTGTGTAGCAGTTAGTATCACAGAGCAAGAAAAATATAATTTTAGTTTGTTAGAGGGTTATTCAGGCTGGTTCAAGGTGATTTCAGTAAAAGGGCAGTCATCGACATTAGTAGGGTAATTGATGTTGATAGTGTTAATTTGACTGATGTTAGTAGGATTACCAATGTCAGTAGGGGCAATGGAGTCAAAAATTCATAGAAGGCTTTCCTGAGTTCAAGGAAGGATATTTGATAGGTTAATGGGGTTTGAAAAGAGTCATATGAGGGGTTAGAGAGATGGTAAGAAGTCTAGGTGAGGAGTTTGGTTTGGTTAAGGTAGAGGTATGGATACGAAGGAGGTTTGTAACTCCTCCCTAGGGATGGATAAGATTTGTGTAAATTCTAATAAAAAACAAATAGAATTCATGGAATATAGGGATACTTAAATGATACAAGTACCTGAAGAAATACTCTTGATAAAGCTTTTTTAAGGAAACTAACTGAATAGATATGAGTGTGTGCCACTTTTTCACCATAGTTCAAGATCTTTATATAATGGATCAATTCTGATTCAAGATTTGACTGGTACAGAGAAGCTATGAGCCTGGTTACAATGGATAATCACCAAAAGCTTGTAAAGAGTGCTTTAAATCTCTTGAGTGAGTTTTTTCTTGTGAGAGAGAATGTTTATTGGGGCTCTAAATGGGTTTATAACATTGCTTAAGTATCCAATGTTGATGATCCTACCCATATCAGTCTTGGGTTGATCGACGTCGATCGAGGGTTAACCAATTTTAGTGGCATAATAATAGGTCAAAAGGGCTATTGTTGGCTCCTTTCTTCCATTTCTTTGTGCCAAGTGTGACAACTATTAATAAATTGTCAATATGCGAGGTTATTTATAAGGTATTTGGTTATAAATTGGTTTATAGGGTAGGAATTAGTTATTTTTGGGAGACCGAGTCTAGTGATGACTCACATGGGCAGATTGGTCTTGGGGCAAGCTAGCTAAGCAAGGTGGAACAAGGAATATTTAATTAATATTAATTAATTAATTAAATATGTGAGGTAAAGGAATGGGTTAGGAAGACATATTATAAATGGGGTCTAAGGGGGGTTTCAACACAACATGTTATACACTTGTGTAACATAATTTTGGTGTCTATAAAACCACTTAGCCATACGCTAGTTTTTGTATGGTTTAAAGTGCATGTACTTGAGTGGATTTCTATTGGTGATGAAAAAGATTTTGATATTTAGGAGATAATGATGAAGTTTGGAAGCCACAAAGACTAAGGTGAGGCAAAGCTTCTTTATGTGGGTGTACTAAGCATCAGACTCTACAAACATGTAGATAATGTAATAGACAGATTCCTCTCTGTGTTGTTCATCCTGGTGAGTGAGCATTACCCTTAGGGAATGGTCAGTGGTAGAAATATAAAGGTAGAAGGGTTATTCCTCTTTAGGAGGGATAATAATGGGTGGATAAATAAGGCATTCTTTAAGTGAATCAAAGGCTTGTTGATAATCCTTAGTCCACTTAAAATATGTATCTTTCTTGAGAAGATGGTGAAAGGGTTGAATTATATCTAATAATTGAGAAATGAAGTGATGGATGGATTAGAACTTCCCTTGTAGGCTGTAAATTTTCTTAAGGTGGGTTGGAGGTGGTATTTCAAGGATCACTTTGACCTTGGTAGGCTCTACTTTAATTCCTTCAAGATAGATGATCAATCCAATAAGCTTTACAGATAAGACCATAAAAACACATTTCTTGGGATTGAGATGAATATGGAAATGGATTAGGTGCTAAAAGATTAATTTGAGAACTTATAGATGATATTTATGATATTTGGATTTCCCAAAGAGGTCATCTACATAGTCCTCTATGATTTTTTAGATGAGATCATGGAAGATGTAGGTCATCACACATTGGTATGTTCCAACATTGTTTAGACCAAATGACATGACCCATAGAAATTTCCCCATGGGGTGATGAAGGAAGTCTTATGATAATCCTCAAGGACAATCAAGATCTGATTATATCCCAAGAAACTATCCATAAGAGATAACATCTCATGGCAAACTATAATATCAACAAGTTAGTTGATGTTAGGCAAAGGGAAGTCATCCTTTGGACAAATAAGGTTGAGGTCATGGAAGTCAATAAAGAGGTGAAGTCCCCTTATAGGTTTGGTGATGGAAATGATGTTGGAAACCCATTGGGGATAGGCAATGGGTTGAATGAAATTGATAGATAAGAGGCATTTAAGCTCTTTTTTGACTAGAAGGGCGATATGAGGGTGCATCCTATGAAGGTTTTACCTAATAGGATTTACATCAAGATGGATGATGATGTTGTGAAGGGATATGAAAAGATTGATTCTAGGCATATTAATACCAAGAAAATGTTATGCTTTAATCATGAAGGAAGGAAGATTAATCCTATTATTTCAAGTAATCTAAGGATTGACCAATATTTACAATGTGAGGATTATCTTGAGAATCCAAGTTGACATTGATAGTGGATTCATTCAACATGGTTTGGTTCTTAGGAGGAAGGGATTTGTGGATAGAATAATCCCCCATGCCAAGATAATTGAGAATGAATCATCATCCTAACATTGGATAGTATGGATGGTAGGAGAATTTTTTTCTACCATTTTAGGATGAATCAGAGGAATGGTTTTAGTTTGTCCATACTTTTGATAGTTTATGGGGCCCAAACTAATGGTATTGACTAAAAAAAAAAGTTATAAGTGATGGTTTCAAAATCTTTATATTTTGAAGGAGATGGGGTTGGTGAGGAAGGAATGTCTTCCTCAATGGTGGTGATGGGTTTAGGTAAATTGTTGGGTTCTTATGGTGGAATGAACCCAAGGCCAAATAGCTTGCAAGGTTTTTACGTTTTGATCAAAGGTAACTCATGGGGTCCATGTTCATAATGGGCAAGGTTGAATACCTTCTAGGAATACTAGTGAAGATAGAGTTTGGCAAATTCTAGTTTGTCTAAATATGACAAATCAAAGGTGAATGGTCATATAGGAGAAGTGGTAGAGGAAGTGAGAAGAAAATGATTAAGTCCCCTATAGATTAAGTTGGTTTAGTGGTTGGAATCCCAAAATGAATTGTGGTTTTGATATTGGGGTCATAATGAGGATCGTGGTCAATGTTCCCATACTCTTAAGGAGTAGGGAAAACATATAAGGCTAAAATATTATACTCCCCTAATGAGAGATATTAGAATGTAGGTTCTAAGGGGTCTTATATGAGGATCTAAAAAGAAGGGAGAGATGATCTAGTTAAAGCTTCATCAATGGTAGGGGTAGAGTTGTTATTAGTTAGAGGTGGGGTGGATGAGTGAGGAAGAATAAATTCATCGAGCTGATATGTCATGTTGCAAGATGTGAAAGGACTAGGGTCAGCTTGTATGGTGATGACCTAACCCTCATGTTCAAACTTGACACATCGATGTAAGGTGGAAGGGACACAACTCATAGATTAGATCCAAGGGAATCCAAGTAAGACATTGTCTTGGAACTCACCTACTTTGACATAGAGAGCTCTGGAAGCATGTGAGGTCCCAAGTGTATGTGGATAAAAATGTTTCCCAAGGTTTTGGCCATAGTATTATTAAAGGAAGGGAGGACTATTGTGGTTTACAACATGATATTATTTGGTAGCAAGAGTTGGTCATAAGCATGGGAGGAGATAATATTAATACTAGATCCCCCGTCAATAATCACCCTTTTGATGTGGGTTTGATTGATGTATGTAGTGATAAAGAGGTGAGGATCAGGAACTGCAATAAGAATAGAAGGTATTTCCAAACCATTAAAGGTCACAAGGGTGGGAAGTCAAAGGGATCCAATAAAGGCTAAAAGAGGCTCAGGGTATTTGGGTTGGAACTCTATAGATTTCAAGGCTTCTATCAATTCTTGGTGGTGATGGGGAGAGGTATTGATCAGTTTGTATATATTCATCTTCACTGGTGTCTAGTGAATCTATTTCAGAACTACCTACTAGATATATTTAGAAGGGTTAGAGGGAGAGGCACCCAAAATGGATATTTTGGGTTTTGGTGAAGGTGAAGGTGAAGGTGAAGGTTAATGTGTTTGAGTTCAATTTAAATGTTCAGGGGTGGAAATATAGTTCCATGGAATGGACACTTTGGTCTTTCCCTTATCCTTTTGCTATGTCTGAGATCAGGTAACCATATGAATAATGTGGATGAAGGGAAGTGTTGGGATATAAGGTTGCTTCAATTCCTCCTCATTCTTGGGTGATAATGTGGGAGTGGGTAAGTGTTGGATAGGTTTGTTTTGTGGTTAGGTTGACAATGGGTTCAAGAGATGTTCATCTAATAATAGATCATCCTTATCCCATAAGTTATGAACAAGTTCTTGTATATCTTTGTAGTTCTCTATGTCATGTTTAGGTGTCCTATGATAAAACTAAACTATTATTGAACCAAGATGGTTTAGGAATTGAAGGCTTAAAGGGTTTGATAGGTGGTGGGTTTAAGGAAGAAGTTTGTAACAACATTTGTAAAATGGTTGAATAAGATTCAAGCAAAGGTGTTAAGGGTGATGGGATTTTGGTTTTGTGGGTGGGAGCCTTCTTGGAAGTAGGCTTCACCTTAGGGGTTGTGGGTGGTAGAATGGTTTTGGTAGGTGGGTTTGGCTATAGTTATTTTTTGTTTAGTGGTTTTGAGGTGGAAGGTTTAAAGGTGATAGATTTGGAGGTGGGTGATTGAGAGATGAAGGTTTGGAAATAGGTGGGTAGGTGGAGGTAGATATTTTGCCTAAACTAATGGGGGGTTTGTTATTTTAGATGGGGTAGGTAAATGTAGGATAAAAGGAGGGATTTTAGTTTAGATAGTTTTGGGAGGGTTGGCCTTCTTGATAAAAGGATGAGTTTATAGGATGGAAGAAGGATGGGATCCTAAGATGGAAGGTAAGAGAGAAGGGGGTGGTATGGTTCTAATTCTAGATGGGCATTTGGGTGGCTGCACCTGCTTGGTTGGTTTAGTCAAGTTTTTATTTGGTATACTAGATGAGGTTAAATTTAACTTTAAAGATGGGTGGATAAGGCTATGATTAGGACGTACCCATAGGTTCTTGATAGGTTTGGTTAGAGAGGTGTAAAGTGATTTGATAATTTTGGATGGAGATGGTTTGGATGGTTCTTCCATGATTTTGGAGGGAGATGTGTTTGATGAATGGAATGAGGTGATGATAAGTTTAATGGTGGATAAAATTTATGTTGAAGGCTCATGCTTGTTTTTATAGGGGATCCCAAGATAGTGTCAAAATGTGGCTCAATCTAAATCAAGTTGAGAAGATTAGTATAGGCTTTAGACAAGTCTAAAAAAGGGTTTGTAAATTGGTTTGGTTCCTTGGGAATTATATTCAAAGATCAGGCCCATTGGTTGAGGTGAGGGAATGGTTTCTTCATAGTTGTCCTTCATAAAAGGTTCCAAGATTTGAGAGGATGTTTCCTCCATGGAAGGTGTAGATATGGTGATATCTTTTTTGGGGATGGTCTCCAAAGATAGAGTAGGTGATTCCCTAATGGGGGAGGAAGGTGTGATGGAAATGTTTACCTATTTTGGTGTTTCCATCAAAGGAGAGGTAGAAAAGTCCATTATCCCATCAAGTGGATGAGCAGAGGTGATTGGTTCCTTTGTTTGGGTATCCAAAGGATTGGAGGGCGTTTCCACCACTTCAATACATGGAGTGGAAGAAGAGGTAGTTGAGGGAATGGTTTCCCTAATGATAGGTTCACTGATAATTACATTAACCATATGGACCTCACAAGTGTGAGATGATTCTGGATTGCTATTATCATGGTTGGTATAAGGGGCATGGTTTGGAAAAGGTTGTCAAAAGATGTTGAGTGCCTAATTTATAGGTTCATTGGTATTTTTTAATGCAAGTTCTCCTTTATCAATCAAGTTTTTGACAATGGTCTTAAAGGTGTTACACCTATGAATGCCATGTCCAATGACATGGTATAGATCACATAGATCATTCTCATTATACCAACTGGGCATAGGTTGAGAAGCATCAAATTGTAGAGGAGGTTTGATAGGGGGAAGTTATATGATGTTGGATTTGAGAAACATGTCCAAAACTAAAGTATATGACTCCCCTAGTGAAGTGTATTGTTTTGGGGTAGCTCTAATTTTGGGTTTGTTGATTGGAGGAGTTAGAGGAATTGGTTTGGTTGGGTTGGTTGATGACCAGAGGTGGGGTTGTTTTGAGGACAAATATGTTTATATATTCCTATTTTGGATTAGTTATATTAGTTGGTGTTTTTGTATGGGGAAGGGTTATTTTAGTTAAATCTAGAGTTTTTGTTTCTTTATTTTAACCTCCCCTCATCAATGGCTTTGATTTCTAGTTTACGTGCCATGGTGAAAGCCTTATCAAAGGTTATAAAGGTTTGAACCTATAGAGTAAGGGAAATATTTTTGGCACAAACCTAAGAGAAAATTTCAATCAACTAAGGTTGGGATAAAGAAAAAGAGAGTTTGTTGATAAGACTTCTCCATTAGGTTACAAAATTGGTAATTGATTCATCATCAAATTTCTTGATGGAGTAGAGATCAATGGTAGAGACCTTCTTAGATATATTAATCAAAAAGTGGTCTAAAAATGTTTGGGCAAGTTGGGAAAAGGAAAATATGGAGTTCTTAGTGATAACACTATACCAATATAATGTTTGTCTAGATAAATACATGGGAAGGTATGAAGGAAAAGATCATCATCATAGGAAATCAAGTAGCAAGAATTTCAATATTCTCTTAGGTGTTGTTGGGGGTCCTCCTACTTTGAAATTTAGAAAATTTGGGTAATTCCCATTGAGGAGGGTAAGGTTGGATAGGGACAGATGGGTGAATGGGTTCATTTTAGATTTGGTTGTAAGATAAGATATTTTAAGCCCTTGAGATAGATGACTCTAGGTTGGTCATTTTATCCATCAACATTTTGACCAAGTGTGTTTGGGGTTGGGTAGTTCCATAATTTTTTGGTAAGTTTTGATGAGGTTGGGTGAAAAATATATGGATAACTGGTAGAAGGTTGAGAGGATGCCATATTTTGGTATGTGGTCATTAAAGGTTGGGATGATTCCACATAAGGGTTAATTGTCACAAAATTTTGGGTAGAAGATATATATATATATATATATATATATATATATATATATATATATATATATATATATATATATATATATCCTTGTGGGTTAGGATTATAGCATGGGTAGGGTGTCATAGGTATGGGTTGAGTTGATGTAGATTGGTTTAGAGGTATGATGGGATTGGTATATTGGGGAATTTATATGGGTTGGTTTGGAGGTATGGATGAGTTAATATATTGGGGGTGAGTGGTGACTCTAATACTGATAGGTGGAAGGGTATAAGGTATAAAAAGTACCACACTTTGAAGTGAGGTGGAAATTGGTAGGTTGGTACTGACATGGGGAATAGTGGCAATATGGGTAAAAGATATCTCCATGGTAGATGGGGTTTGGGTAACTAAAAGTAAGGTTTACCCTATGTTAGAGGAGTTTTTGATTGGTGTAGGGGTGTTTGGTTATTGGTTGGGTGGTTTTATTGAGTTTGGGTGGAAGTAGTAGGTGGATTATTGGTGGAGGAAGATGCTTGAGTGATCATAGGTTGGGTAGAGGTAGTGGAAACCATAAGATGGGGAAACATCCCATAAGGTGGACAACTAGGAGAAATAAAAACAAAGGTGTAATGAGATAAGGTGTTGAGTTAATGTTGGAGGGCCATGGAGTTATTGTCAAGGAAAGTGGAAAAAAAATTCATCACCTTGGACAAATATCCAAGGCATGGTAGGGGGAGTATAAGGATGGGGATAATCCTCAACATTTGAGGTATACTCCATAGAAGAAGAAGAAGAAGAAGAGGAAGGTGGTTCTTGATTGGTTTGGTTCCTCAACTATTTTCTAGTAAATACCAAGTGAGAAAATAGAAAGGAATAAATGAAAGCTCATAAATAAAACACAAAACAATCAAAATAAAGAGATATCAAGGACTTCAAAACAAACATTAGAGTGTATTTTAAATCTTAGGATATCTTTTATATCACTTTTAGCTTATGCTTTAGTTAGAAAGCATGAAGAAGTACTTGGTTTGTAGAACATGTACTAGAAAGTAATTGTATGGTTCGTTTCAGGTGTTCAAGGCTCTCAAAAGGATCTATTTTGGAAATCAATATGTGTCTTTATATTGGGTCCTACCCACTCACTTCACACACCATAATGATAAGGGTGTTAGGTGCTTAGCTAGTACATACTGATTTATAGAGTTTAGACTCAATTAGAGAGATGGTTTTTAGTTTTATTCTTAGTAATGACCTCCAACTAAGATACCCAAAGGATGAAGGAGATTTGTTAGGACATGAAACCCTAGTTAGGCCTTATGTCAATTATTTTAATGTTTAATTGATTTAAGTGATTTGGTATAGTGTGTGAGAAAAAAGTAAAGCTACGATTGAATTAATTTGATTTTAAATTAAATAAGTGAGCTAAACATGCAAGTAATCAATATATGTAAAGTTCATTTTATACCCAAAATAAATTTTAATTTATTTATATGAGTATAAAATAAGGAAGAAATGGGCACCTATATGCTAATAGGTCCCATTGGGTGTGCCAAAATGTTTCTCTCAATTTTTGTTCATTTTTATTTTGAGAAGTAAGAAATTAGTAATAAGGGTATGGTAGAAGAACCTATTTGTTTATGCATGCATGATCTATATGATTACAAAGAACTCCTTTGTCTTGGGAAGAATGACTAGTTACTTGATGGTTGGTAGCTGATCCCAGAGTAATTTTGGTAGAGTAATTATACTTTGCCTAAAGAATAATTTTTAGTATAGGTTTACATCTCTAACATGGTTACTTGATTTTTGAAGGGAGAACTTGAAAATAATTTTGATAGTTCCTAATTACTGATGGTTTCTTGATGGATGAATGATTAGATTACTAAATTTAAAAATCATTTTCACCTCCTACTCCCTCCTTTTATAAGAAAAGAGAGATGGAGGTAGAAGGTTCTATAGGATGATTTGTTGGTTTTTATGATGAATTATCATGTCATCCATATTAAATTTTGACATGATATCTTGCACATAGATTGAGTTGTCTTTCTGGTTAGGTGGTGGGGACCTAACCATCAATGGTTAGCTTAGTTGTTAGTGGTCATGTTGACCATCAACATCAAGTGTTTGAAGGTGAAGGGTCACGGTGGGTTAAAAGGGTTGGGTTAAGGGTCAAAAGTGAAAGTTATTAGGTTGGTTAGTTTATTTACCTAACTTTACTTAGGTTCCAATGGGTTAGTTAGTGGTTTAAGAAGGTTTGGGTGGTCCTAAGAGGGTCCTGAGGCATTTTGAGATCTAGAACCATTATGTGTGGTTTTCTATTGTCTACAACTTAAGGAAAATTTATAGGGTTTATTGTATTACAAAGAGAGATTGAATTCAAACTTGGTAAGTCTAAGGCCATTTTTTAGATGCCTCTACCTTCAAATCATAAACATCTTCGAAGCCTACAAGGAAAGATTCAGTCGATACATAGGTTCATTTCTCAATTGGTAGATAAATGCCACCCATTTACTTATCTCTTAAATAAAGGGGTCACATTTCAATGGGATAAATATTTTAAATTAGAATTCACAAATCTCAAAACATATTTGCCCAACCTTCTAGTCTTGAGACAACCAACACCTAGATAACCACTACTTATCTACATATTAGTAATTAAGCATGCATTGGGGGCACTTTTGGCCCAACATGATGATCAAGGTAAAGATCACGTAGTTTATCATTTAATCCATATACTAGTGGCTTATGGAAATAATTATATGCCTATTGAGAAGTCATGTTTAGCTATGTTATTCACTTCCCAAACGCTGTGACATTATATGTTGAACAATAAAACCATTGTTATCACTAAGGTGGATCCTCTCAAATTTTTGTTACCTAGGTTAGCTTGCACAAGACATATGGCAAAATGGATCATGATTTTAATCAAGTTTGATATTGAGAATCAGAATTAGAAAGCTTTCAAAGGGTAATTTATTACTACCCAACTTGTAAAAGCCCCTATTATAGACACTCAACCACTCAAAATTGACTTTCTAAATGATTCTATCATGATAGTGGAAGAAGTAAAACATGAAAATAAATAATGGAATCTATATTTTGATGGCTCCTTTACATCTCATGGATCTGGGGCTGGCATATTTTTTATTACACCATAAGGGGATCTAATTCACAAAGCATTTCATATCAATTTTAATTATATGAATAATATGGTCGAGTATGAGGAACTTATTTAGTACTACATCTTGCCATATAGTGGGATATCTAGTATTTAATGGTCCATGGTGATTCCCAATTGATCATCAATCAAACAACTAATAAATATCAAACTAGAGATGACAAGATTGTACCTTACAAGTAAATCAGGTATAAACTCAAAGCTCATTTTAAATCTCTATAGTTTAAACAAGTATCAAGGGCCAAAAACATATTTGTTAATGTGATGGAAATGATTGGGTCCATGATACAAATTGATACCAGTGCTAAAGAGTATCAAATTATCATTGAAAATCTTCTACAACTTGCTCATGTTTTTCTAGATTCAAAAAGGGTATACATCATTATTGGTCCCAATCCCCCACCTGAATTGCCTTGGTATCAAGATTTTTATAATTATTTCCATGATCACATTTTTACATCTAGCCTATTCAATAATCACCAAAAATTATTCCTTCACTGCATAACTCAGTATACCCTCCTTGGAGACATGCTTTATTTCAAAGGCTATGAAGTGATGATACTTCATTATTTATCTTTAGGAGAATCCAATCTAGCACTTAAGGAGGTTCATGAAAGAATGTGTGGGGCCCATACTAACATTGTAGTCTTAGCTAGAAATCTCCTTAGAATAGGCTATTATTGGCCAAAAATGGATAAATATGCTTTCAGTTATGTGAGGAAGTATGTTCCTTGTCAACAACATGGAAATTTGATACGCACACCTTCCTTACCACTACACTCGATCACAAAACCATGGTCATTTTCTACTTGGGGCCTTCATCTCTTTGGGAAAATAAACCCAACATCTTCAAATGGACATAAACATATTTTAACTACTAATGAGTATTTTACTAAGTGGATTGAGGTCATTCCTCTCACTTACATCATGAGGAAGTAGACAACCAAATTCATTCATTAACATATCATTTATCGATATGGCATCCCAACATGCATTATATTAGATAATGGTAGATATTTTATAAATAGAGATGTAAAAGACCATTGTGTAAAATTCAAAATCAAGCATAATAAATCCACACCATATAAACCATAAGGTAATAGACAATTTGAGGCATGTAACAAAACCATTGTATCCATAAAAAAGAATGTTATTAATGATGTTGGTCATAATTAGAACCTGAAATTTTTTCCTACCCTTTGGTCCTATCATACCAATCATCAAACCCCTATAAGAGCCAATCCATACTCCCTTGTTTATGGCATAGAATTTATTATCCCAATTGAGATCAAGTTGCCTTTATTATTAGTATCTTTGGAGAATGTTTAAGATGATGAAATATATAGAGTCTCAAGGTTTCAAGAAGTAGAAATTCTTAATGGTAAGAGTTTAACTACCCTAGAAAACTTGTAAGCCTATCAAAATAGATTGTGGAGAATATATAACAAGCACATTCTCCATCAAGAGTTTGAGATTGGTGATTTGGTCTTGAAAGAGAATTAGAAGAACATAAATGTTAAATGCAAAAAAAGGGTAAGTTCCAACCTAATTAGTTGGGACCATATGTTATCACAACAAAATATGAATCAAGAGCATACCAATTGGATACTCCAAATGGTGAAGAAATTCTAGATCCCATGAACATTATACACCTTAATAGATTTTACACTTTATACTCATTTGAACCATTATTTTCAAGACCCCTGAATTAGGGGAAACTTGTTCTAAAGTTATTTTATCCTACCATTATATCCTAGACCATCCCATAATGGACTACATTCATTATGTTTTAACCTACCATAGACCATTATTTTAAGAACCATATTATTTTCATGACTTTGGATAGTGAAAAAATTAGAACATTGGTACTCTAAACACATTCTATCCCACCCTAGACTATCCTCTTTTGGACCATATTCATTCTGAACCATTCTTTTTAAGAATCACATTATTTTCATGTCTTAGGTTGTTGTATCTTTAACATACTTGACCAATTATGATCCTAGTTATGACTCATAGGCATTATTAACACTCTAAACACTAGTTCTACAAAATAGATCATCTTGGATATTATTTTGTAGCTTCTTCTATAGATAGGTGAACATGGATACATCTTTAGCTTAGGATCTTTGCCTAATAGATGGTTCTTTATAGATATCTCATGATGCATACCATTTATTATTTTGTTGTTTTTGGTAGGCATTTTTGCCTTAATAGGGTCTCACTCTCACTGATTTTCAAGCATGTGTTGTTATAGCCAGCTTTAGTTATTATTGAAACTTCTAATCTTGGATGGGCATCTCCTTGATTAGTAAGTTACCCTATACATTTTATAGATATTTTATCCCAAAAATGGAAAAACATTAGTAAATTATCAATAAAAAAAACCAAATACATTATCTCGCACTTTTGTTTAATTTGATCCCATCCCATGCTCTTACCATTTTTCAAGTAATTATCCCATGAACTTGCCATTTTGAAACACCATTATCATTTATACACTCTCACCATTTTGTGAGCCCATATTCCCATTTATTATACAACATTAATCATGTTTTTTCTTATCATCACTTTTCTTCTATACCCTTTCCTAGGAGAACTACATTAGGCCTAAAGTTCAAGTTGAGCCTCACATCCATAAAACTATTTAAACAACATCCACTTTTCTCATACATCTAGAGTCAGCTTGACCAACCCCTTATTTTTCTTATTTTTCCCCCTCTTTTATTTTGTGTTGTTTACCTCTCACATGGAAGCAACTTTGTGTCCTTATTCTTATTACACTCTTATAGATAACAATGCCTCTACTACACTTACTTGAAAAATTGTTTTCAAAATGCACTAACATTTTATTTGTGTGTGTTTATTTGATTTTTATTGGTGTTTCATTGTGATTTCTTGTCTCTTCTTTTATTCCTTTCTCTTTTTTTGTTTTATTCTTATTACTTCTTGGTCTTTTATTTTGTTGTTTTGTCTTGTCCTTTATTTGTTTTTCCAAGAACATCTTCATCATCACATGGATCTTAATTATCCATATCTTGCTTTCATGTTGTTTATTAAGTTATTTTTTCTTTATTTTTTAAAATTATTGTTCCTAATTGAATCAGGATTGTTCATATCTGTATATTAAGTTATGTTCATTTATGTTTTGTTTTTCTTTGTTTTTTGTTTAAATGTAAATTTTTGTAGCTATGGTATTGGTAATTCTTATCATTATCCTTAGTTTAAATATTCACATTTGAACTAGCTTAGTGCAATTTAAATCTAATGTCATTATAAGTTATTCATACTTATGATGCATAATTTCATTTTGCTATAGAAATAACTATGTCCTTTAGATCCAAGTCTCAATATCAATGTAGCTTTGATGATCAACTCTCAAGTGTACCAACAAAACTAGGTACTAATGGCTTATCTCACATCTGACTCTATGCAAGACATGCATCTCTTGGCATATATTATGAGTCTAATCAAATAATGGTCTTTCTTGTATGCTTCATTTCTCATTATATTTTATCCCACACTTGGGTGAACTACATTGGCTTGAGGTCCATTTAGACTATGTAGGCAGTGCTTGGGTACATGATGTATCTCAAGTCATCTCAAACATATTTATTATTCTATCCATCTCTTTTATCACTTTGTGCACCCTTGTATGCCTAGATTCTTATGGTTGTCTTAGTCATTAGATCATTGCTTCTACATTTACACTCACTCATCTTTAATCTATACATTAGGTTATATCCTTGAGCTATTACTTGCCAATTTTCCCTAACAGGGGCACAACATTTAAACTAGTCACAAATCTAAATCAGCCCTACTAGGGTAAAACATTCTTTACCAGTGATCAAAATTCACCCTACTAGGGAAAAATTGTTTTATCAATTGGCCAAATATGCTCTACTGAAACACATTATTATTTACTCTCTTTGGATCTATGCTCTCGTATTTGTTCTAATTCCAAGCTCTATAGACTTTTGGCATCACTTTGGAAATATTTTAGTGTGTAACTTGTCTCAGGATTGATCAGTTTTTAAGCATGCATCCTGCACCCTAGCTTTGGGTGTGTTGAAAGTATGTCTCTTATATTTTTAGAATGTATCCTTCCCCTTCCCCCTATCCTTGGGGCCTATTTTATTCTAATTATATTTTTATCATTGATGTAATCAATGTGTGAAATCATTGGATCATCTACATTTAATTTATTCTATGGGTTAATCTCACTTTCTCTTTCCTCTCGAGATTTCATCCTTCTCTTTCACCCTGGTATGTCCTCTCAAGGGGGAATCATGGGTCATTTACTTCCAACTTCTTCTTGACAACTATTTTGTTTGAAAATACATTGATTCACCTGAATCTCTCATAATGCCTTCTTAATTAGGGGAAAATGTAGACACTAATTTCTAACACCATTGTGTTGAAATTGTTAATCTTACTCAAAATTTGTGAAAATGCACAATTTGGGCCAAAATCACTTAAATATGCTAAATGATTAAATTTTTCCCTATATAATTCCTTGTTTAAGCTAATGTATCCCTAAATAGAGAAATGCATTTTATTTGATTATTAATTATTCTCAAACCATTTCCATTCAAAATGATGAAAATGTATTCTAGTGCTCTATATCACTCTTTTATTCTAATTTAAAATCACATGACACATGAATGCATTATTTTGTGTCAAAAAAATCCTAAATGGGTTATTGGTATGTATGCAACTAACATCACCTTCTAATTCCTCTCTAGAAAAATTATGACCCAGTAATATGACATTTTAACCAATTTGATTAATTGTTTGCAACCAATTTCTAAATAATTAAATTAAAATTGATTAATATTAATTAGGAAAATTAAACCAAATTATAAGCTTAAGCAGGAATTCCATGGAATTTATTGAATATTTCTTTATTAGAAATTGATTCCTATTATTTACATCATCAAATGACATCATTTGTGGGGTGTCATCCATAAGCCATAAATGCATCAAATATCAAGTTTAAGGCCTCCCATGCCTCTTTAATGCCCCTTCCAAATATTTATGAAGGTATTTATGGATATTATTTACATAATTAGATTTAATTCATGGCCACACATCTTAATCTCAAGATGGATGGTCATGTTTGATCCTAATCAATTTGGAAAATATATAAATAAGAGGCCAAGACCACCATTTTAAAGCTTCATTTGTGTAAATTTATTATGAAAAATTCTCTCTACAAGCCATTTGTGAGTGGGTGTTAATTATGATTAATTTGAAATAAGATAGCTTCATAAATGGGCACAACATTGATATTCACATCATGAACCTAGTTTCATTGGTGAGTAAGAGATTATGGAGGAGCTTTGCCTTGCATCATTGTTGAAGAATTGAGCACTGAATCAAGGGGAAAATAACATTTTGAGCCACATTTGGATGGTGGGATGCTATTGGGAAGTTATTGTGTATGTTTTCTTTCATTTGCTCCTAATTATCATTTTTAAAACCCCATTTGAGTGAGGTGGCTTAGTTATTTATGTATTTATGCATTTTTCTTGATTTTCATGACTAATTCTTGATCTAACAATATTTTTAATCCATCTCTATAAAGATAACATTACCAATCAAACTAATTAGGAAGGATAATGATACCCTCCTACCACTTCTCTCAATCTTTGGTAAAGTAGGGGAGACTCAAGTTGATATTGACATAATTATATATTAAACTTAGGCCTACATGGGGAAGATCACAAAAATCAATGGGAATTAATAGAATATGTAGGTAGTGGTCAACAAAGGAATGTTCTCATAGTTTAAACTAATGTGAACCTTAGATTTGGGGTTGTACCAAACATATACTAAGAAAATGAGAGATATAATGGAATAGTGGTTGGCCTTGGCCCACACTATAATATGACCCTTAGAAGAGGGTGAGAAGAATATATTAGCGTACTTCAAAGAGGTAAATATCTCCATCTCATTCCACTTGGATGGAACCTTGCTCAACTAAGGGGAATTTGAAGTCCATTAGGTGAATTTGATGAGGTTATGAGGGAAAAGTGGACAAGATAAACCAATAAGGGGTTTGGTTAGTGATGGAACTATCAAATCAATCCATAGTGAGCATCAACCAAGTTTTCAAAGTGCAAACATCAATGGAAGTAGCATTCTAAATCTTCCAAAGACTAGTAGCTTAGGTCGAGGTGATCTTCAGGGATCCCCTAATAAATTTAGACAAACTAGATAAGGATTTAGACCATGTGGTGCACATGTTGAAGGACAGGAATTACAAATTAAATTAGTTAGGAGTCAATCCATTTTAGACACCTCTTCATGTTAACTAGTGGTCCCCTATAGATCTATTATGGGTTTGTAGGGATTGTTTTGGTTCAAATTTTGAAATATGGTTATAACTATCATGAGTGACCATCATGGTCTTGGATGGGATCCTCATGCTTATTAGAGGTGAGAAACAATCCTTATCTATTTAAGGAAGATTTGAATTTTATAGGGTTGACGTAATTGCTCAAAAGTGTTATCAAATTATTTTTAGGATTTCACATACATTTGTTTCATCACTCTAGATTGTAAAAGTGACCTAAATTGATTACTGTAGTAGCATTTCATTCTTTTAATGAATACAATCTCTACTTCTTGCAATAGGGTATCTTCTGTGTTTCAATTTTCTTTCAACTTCATGTTTGAATGATCATCAATGATAAATTAAATTATATTAACACTTTACTTTATGTATGTTGTGGTTATGATGTACTTTGTTATTATAATATTTGTGTGAGTTCTTTCACTTACCTTTTAGTAGTGTTGATAATTTTTGTGCCACTATACAAGTTATCATATGTCATTTGTGTGTTTTTGAAAATAAACTATTAATACTTATCATTAGTGATAGCTCACATTAAAGGCATACTCTTGGCTCCCTCAGGCTCTCCCCATGATATGTTTTTAGGGGTATAAATCTAGTGAAACTTGATCTATAGTGGTATAATTATGATAGAGTCACTTAGTTCAATGACCACTGCATTGATCTTATTTTAGACCTAGGGGTTTTCCTTTTCTATCTTAAACTTCCCTCTCTTTATTGTTTATTTGGTGGAATTGAAATACCCCTTTCCCCTTGTGTTTATAAATAATAATCCAAACACTCAAATATGCACATTTTTAACTTGTGTGAAGTACATCGTATTGAAATTTCAATGGTAATAGTGCATCTTTTGAATACTATTCATACAGACTCTATTTGTGAAGTCCAATACCCATAAGCATACTTTAGGATGATCATAGATCAGTCTTAAAATGGAGGATGAAAGTGCATAGTTGTCCCCACCTTCCCCTTTTCAAGGAATTCCCAATCTCATGAGCATCTCATGATAAGGAGAAGATTGGATTTAGAGGATGAGGTCTATTTTAGTATGTGGACAAACCCCCTCACAAGCAAACCATTTTATTCTCATTCTCTCATTTTATGCTCTTATTTATAACTTTTACATAGATGAATTATCATCATAGTCTAATGTTCCCTTGTTTTACCAGTTTGCATTGTCACTTTTTACATTGATTAATCCATGTCATTCTTATTCATCAGACTCACGTGTAACTGATGGCACTTTTGATCTTGAGCACATTTCTAAAATTAAAGACTCTTTTTATGAAATAGATGACTATATTAGTGATGTGGAAACACCACCATATCCTTATCACCTTCCATAAATTAAGGATTTATTTTCTAATCCACCTACTTTTGATCCACTTCAAACATTATAGGGTGTAGGTATGTCTATTCAAGACTCATTAAACATTAGGTAGCTACACAATTATAGGGCATTCTACAATCCCTCATAGCATTTATTTTCATTTCACCTTTATTTCATAAATTATTTGGACCTATTAATATATTTAAGGAGAACATTTCCTTGTATATATACTACACCTTGGTTGGAGATCCGTTAAGCACTTGGTAAACTCAGTCTTTATTTCAAGGTGATCCACTTTTCACTACACCTATTTATAATAGATTCACTTAAATGGAATTACATTCAATTATTATGGATGTTCTTTCGATACCTATACCATAATTTTGTTTTAAACCCTACTCATATTTATTTATAATGTTGCCTTCATCTTCCTTTGTGGGATGGGTAGACTTCCAGTACACACCTTATGTTATTATTTTGGAAAAAATAATAAACATTGTTCAATGTGGATCCTTTATTCTTCAAGTATAGGATCCAATTATTTACATTTGTCATATTTTGAGCTATACTTGGAGTGCAAACAACTTCAACATCATCTTCTGTGGGGATTTTTAGCTATATCTTCTTCTTTTCTCTCTTTTACACGGGGGAAGTGGGGGGGGGGGCGGTGGTGGGGGGAATTTTTTTCCTAAGTGTTTTATCCTTTTATCCACTTTATGAGAGTTGATTTTTACATGGGTACCTCATCAAGGCTTATTGTTGGGACCCATTTCTTCAACCCACCTAAGTTATGCTTATGGTGGGTTATTAGTGTAGGTCTTTATTTTCCTTTATTATGTGATTTTGTATTTTATTACAATTGTGATATTAGATTGTTTATGTGTTCACATAATAGGTATTTACCTTAACTATCCTATTTTAATTAGTGGGAGTTACTCCTTTGATAGGTTGACCATTGACTATTTCTAGGTTTAGGGGTTTTCACTATTATATGAGGAGTTACACATTTACTCACCTATTTTACATGTAGCATTATTTATCTATTCATGGAGTATTTGTATTATTTTCACTCTTGATATATATTTAACAAAAATTTGTTCATTTTCCCTTATTTATTTATTCAAGCTTCAGTGTATTCTCTATTCTAGCTTTGATCTTGTTAGTTTCTATGATATAGGATTAATATTTATATATTGATTCAAATATAGAGAAAAATTTGGTGAAACCACATATTGATTGAATCCTTTCTAACCCTAGGTTTCTCTTAAGGCTCCAACATTATAGGGTTTTATATTTTATTCATTTTATTTAATCTTTCATTCTCATAAACATATAGTTATAAAATATAAATGCAAACATCCTCTATGTAAAATTTTATTACATCAATCATAATGAACAAGAAGAGTTATATGTTTAACAATATATAGATAATGAGAAAAGGAAATTCTAAATGTTAATAAATAATCATTTATTTAATATTTAATCATAAATATTACCAATAACAAGTGGATAATAAAAGGCATGTTTGACATCTTTCATTACTTGACCTACACTTCAAGGTTCTAATAGTCATTATCCCACTTCTACTATTTGGCCACAACTTATATCATATATCATGATCCATGTTGTTAATAACCAACAAGGTATGTCATCACATTATGTCAATAATCAACATGTTCCTCCTCAACACCCTCCACCTTCCACAACATAATTAGATACATAGGTGCCAAATACTTCTTTATTTAGTCATATAAAATTTCATAATGATATCATTTCTTCCTTACAAAAATTAAAATATATGATTGTTTCTTCATGCAATGACTTTAAATTAATAAAAGTTCATACATTTTAAAATTATGTGAATCTCCAATCAAATAATAATGATGATTAATCCATCATTCTTATGTTTCAAATAGATAGTAAATTACAACCCGTGACTGCATATTTTCAAACTTAAACAATTCCTACTAGTCATTTTATATCTATGATGAATACCATAGGATACCTCCAAAGTCAAGTTTCAATTCTCAATTTACAAATGTTATCATGTAATGATACTATTAATGATAGCATTATATAAATTCAACCTCTCACACAAAATGTATTTAAATATCCTTATCCAAAATAATTAATCATGCCTATATTACATTAATTCAATGGACATGGATACTTATACAATGATTTAACCTAGTATTTTATTCTTTTAGTCACTGATCTAAATATGGAAATTTATAGTTGAAATTTTTCCATATAATTCTAACTTGACAAGATAGTGATTGGTATTATAGTCTCCCTAATTATTCCCTACATAAGTTTAGAAACTAGAGGATATATTCTTATCATAATTTCATAATCATCATGTTACTAAATTAATAGTACACAATTTATAAGGCTTAAATCAACATCATGATAAATCTATTTGATATTATACTATCTAATTTAATAATACATTATATTCTTTAACATATCGACCCTCAAATTTGGAATTATGATTCATATTTAGTAGAGGTATTATTTCTATACTTAAATAAATGAAATTTCATAATAATTATGTTTCTTTTGATAGCTTACATCTAGATGTGCACAAGTAATAATGTGAGTTAGTCAATAATAAACCAACATTAGAAACATCTTCTCTAAGAATAAAAAGTTATGTTGATGATGCTTATAATGAAAGCAAATCACAATCCAAATCCTTATATGGAATCTTTGAATAAATCAACCAATAATGTGTAAATATCAAATAAAAATATTTCATAATCAATGAAAATTACACCACATCAAAATACACATACAATAATTTTGGAAATTTTATTGGAAAATAAATTCATTACATCACCTACTACTAAACATAGATCAACATCACATCTTATACATTAAGAAGTTAAATATTTTTGTGGTTATCATATAATCATAGGACATGATATAAAACATTTTATTACATTGTGAGAATAAATTAAAAATTAAAAATATGAGGGTATCATTTGCATAGTAAAAAATAAACCAATTCTTTCTTTACAAAAATTCAACAAGTATTACCTATAACTGTAGCAAGAAAAAGATCCTTACATAAACAATCTAATAGTCATAATATTCATATATGTATATTATTTTAGATATAATCATATTGACCCTAGACAAATGAAAACTCATTCTAGTGTGATATTATTATCACAAATTGGATATAGTATTGAAGACTTATATCATAGTTATCATTGGTGAAAATCCTTGGGATACATCATATTTCTAATTGTTTGTGTCCCAAAGTTGTCCTTACAAATCTTTGAGCCATGCATCATTAATATCTAAAACCATTTACATTGGTAAAATCATGGTTACAAAAAATGTAAGCATAATATATCCTAATCAATAAGGTGGTGCATTTTCCCATGAAGAATGACTAGTTCACATACCACATGATGGCAATAATGATCAGCCAATGGATGGAGAAGAAGAACATGTTATGTACCTGTATGACTCTGAAAGATTTTATCATGATGAAGATGATTTATTTAATCAACCTTGATCATTATATTATTACAAAACTTTCAAAAATACATTTAAAAAAAAATAAAAAACATAAAAAATTGATTGTGCATAGTGTATGATTTGTTGCATCTTCTTATTACTTTTGCTACATGTGTGATCACTTGATCTCTTATTATATGCCCCTTATTTTAATTTAATTTTTTGACCTCTTGTCCCTCCTATTTTTCAACTCCCATATATGGTTAGCTCAAAATATGAATCAACTATGATCAAGTAGGTTATGTTCCTCTCTATTATTATAGTCTACACTAACCTAGACTCATTTTTTAGCCTAGGCAAAACCACTCAGCACTATTGTCCCCACTAAGTGAACCTATCCTTTGTTATTTTATATCTATAAATTACATTTTATCTACCTTGAACATTAATCCTACCAATTTATAATTTCTCTAAAATAGTTTTAATATGTAAAACATTGATGTTTATGCAAAATATCTTATTTTTCAATCCGTATTACTAGTACATTTAACATCTTTTAACAATTGTGCATTTGACAAAATCATAATGTATATTAAACATCTTTAATAATATTATTATTCCTTCATGCTTCTGAATATTATAATGGGGGCATCTTACTCATGTTTTGCCTTGTCAAACTCTCCAAGTACATTTCTATCACATACACATGTTGTGAGCTATCCATAAATCATTCATATTATTTTATGTTTGACACCTTGATTCATTTTAGTTTCAGCCTTGTGTTATTCTATAAAATATTAAAATAAAAAATATTCGAAAATACAAAATTGAACTTGAACATGTTTTTTAATATAGTTTACATATTTTTAATTTGTTATTTATCTTATGATTAGTAGATATCATATTCCATTTGTATCACACATACATTTTGTGGGTATCTATGAAGTGTTGTGTAAGACATTTACGTATTTCTAAATATTAAGATTTTAGACTCTCCTCTACCCATTGGCATTACCAAATTGGGGGTATCTTATTTTTAGGTGATAGTATACATGTGTTATCATTCCATAACCCTCTATCGTTGAGATTTCAATTATTTTAAAATGTCTTGCTAACATTTGTATTTTATATAGTTTACATAAACATGTTATTTAGTAGGATATTATTACATGACATATGAATATCTGAGACTACCTTTGATAATTATATATTCAATTAATGCTTCTTACTTGTACATACTATATTGTAACCTTACTTGTCTATTATGTTGGCCCTTATCCCTTATGTGAGACTCTTTTCTTGGTGCATTTTTTTGAGATCTTGTGTGTTATTTGTCAAATTTTAACATGACTTTACTTTGTCCATTGTCCCTATGTGTGGTGTGTGGAATTTAAACATTTCCTTCATTTGGCCCTTGATCTTATGTATATTTCACATTTGAACGTCCCTAAAATTCAACATTAATCACGTATATGCTTGTTGTTTAGGACATTTGAACATGTCTTTACAATTGTTCTTTGGCCCATCTATGTCAACTTTCTATCATTTATAATTTTTGTGTGTGTGTTTATTGAGCTTGATGAGTTTGATCAGTGTTATGTTCCATATCATCCATTCCTAACATATTAACATACTATTTATATGAACTTTAATGATACATTTTATAGGCCTTGCCTCTTATATTCTATGAAAAATTCAAACTCTAATATGTTAAAACATTTCCATATTCTATCATTTTCAATGATAACATCTCATTATGCATGTTTAAAATTAACATTTATTTTGAGATGAATGAATTTTCAAGATAAAATTACCTCACCTAAAATGGGGGAACTTTAGTGTAATTCTCATACATGTGATAATCCATTTTCAAATATAAAAACTTAGCTATGGACATAATCACAATTCAAAAGTTGAAAATTTAGATATTGGCACATATTATGGGGGAATATGAAATTGCATATGCACTCTTATTTTATTTTCATGGAGAAAAAACACATAATTTCAAAGTTTTAAATAAAGTTACAATGATCATTACATACATTTTAAAATTCTAAAATTATAGTGGAGGCATAATAACAATTTTATGTCACAATATTTATTTTTTGGACATGGTAGGAGCATGGGTATACTCCATTCTCTTGTGATCATGTTTTCATATACCAAGATGTTACAATTAAATCTACAATCCATTTATAGTGGTTGATTCAAATTAGTTACATAGTGCATGACTTGGAGTCATTGTGCACTCCATTATTATGTGTGTGAATTTATTATTATTCTAACCCATTTACATCTTGGGTTTACAAATATGGATAAACACAATTAGGTTTAAACATTATTTAATGAGCAATACTTTCACTTCAAAATAGCAAACATAAGTTGGGGTTTGACCACCCCCAATTTTATCCAATAGTTTGGGTAAGTAACTATCTTCTCCAAGTGCTTCATGGGAGGCATGAACTTTCCAATGCTTTATGGAAGTCTCATCACCAAGAAAATTCACAAAAATAGACATAGTTGTCACACATTTAGATGTATTCATTCTATATTCTCATTTAAATTTTTTAATTACTCAAATGCAAGCAATTTTCAATTTTCAAAATTCATTTTAAATTAAAAAGTTTCAAAGTTTAATAAAACCTTAAAATAGGTATTCAAGTTTTCAAATATCATTCTTAAAAGAAACAATATAACTAAATGTATTTTTCAAGGTTTGTCAAAATGTATGATGCCTTGAATTATTGAAGTATGCATCTCAAACACAATGTGTGTCTTCCACACTAAGGTATGCCTTTCCTTTGATCTAGTAATTTTATTTCTAGACTAAAATGGGGGTAAATGCAATAACCTTAATTTAATCATGAATACTTGATCATACCTATTTTATCTATTTTTAACATTAACTAACATGTGCACTTAATTGATACTTATTTCACTAATTTTACCTATCCTAACCACAAGAGAAGACCTTTTTCACCACAAGGCCATCTACTATCACCTATAGAAATGATATTAGTATTTAAAACACTTTTACACATCTATATGCTCTAATTTAAACCCAAAATTTAGCACCATTCTTAAAGGGACACAAACTCACATTGGGACATGAATGTTGGTTGTCGATCATGTCCTATATAAATAATCAAAATTAAAACAAATGAAAGTATCCTTAGGGTTGGCCATAATATTCTTAAACTCTCTAGTAGGTATTTTTCCCAATTGAACTATTATAAAAGGGAATTCAATTCATTCATTTAGACATATGGAAAAGCTTATCAATCCCATCGTAAGAGATTATTTACATAAATATGTGTTAAAAAATAGTTCCCTATTATCTCCAAATCAATTTTTAATCACTTTAAGTAATTATGATCCAAGTCTAAATTTAATTTTATATATCCCTAGCTAAACATGATTAATTATTCAAGGTAATTCTGTATAAATTCATATAATCAAAGGAACATAATTGTATAAATCACTCAAGTGGGAAAACTACATGGAGGTTTGATCCCTATTCAGAGTATTGGTATGTAGGTAGCACTCATCATAGTGGATTTTTGAGGTCTATCATAACTTTAATCGACCCATTTTTGCTCCTTCACATTTGTTTATTTCTTTGTGGCACAAAGATGGGTTTTTGAACTTGAAATGGTTTGTATGTGCCATAAATTTATCTTACAACTAGTTTGACAATTAAATAACATTTTTCCAAACAAAAACACATAAAGATAACCCTATGAGGTATTTTCACATATTCTAATATTAGTTAATTTAATTAATAATAATCATCAATACTCATTAACTGAATATCATTATCAAATTATAGTAACATTTAATAATAATTATTTGAAAACTAAGAGTGATCTTAAACATTACAACAGTCATTATTCATCAGTTCAACTCTTCTAGCCTGATTTATGGGTATAAATGTTTTATGAATGCATTAAAATGGAAAATTCTAAAAAAAAAACATAATTTATTATAATGGGGATATTACACCCTACCCCTTATAAAATAACACCAACCAGTGATTCATTCAAACAAGTGAGGATAATTTCTATGAATGAGGTTTTCATCCTCCCACATACAATTCATCTCACTCATGGGATCCCACTATATCAGTACCTATTGAATTTATCTATTTCCTAGTCTAATACTACATTGATTCAGTAGACATACCAATTCTAGTTGTAAAATCCCATCATCTTCCACCTATAAATTTTTTCAATCAATTATACATGAAAGGTCATCAAAACACTTCTTAATAACATAATTTTGAAACACATAATTAATATATTAAAGAGAAGGTGAAGTTGTATCTAATATTCCATAGGTTTGATTAGTTCAACCAAGTAAAAATTCCCAATGAATCTTGGAGGTAATTTTATTTCTTTGTCAAATAATTTTTTTTCCAAGACAAACTCTCAAAAAAACCTTGTCACAAATCTAAATTTTTCATTTAGTTCACTTGATATTAACATAGATATTTTATCAATTTGAGGGTTCCTTGATGTTTTACCTTATGATTCACATTTGAGTGCCATAGGCTTGCAAAACTTTGGGTATGGGATTGACTCTATTATCCAATCCATCCTACCCTAATGGATTCTTCACTTTATACCATAAAGTGCTTCAAATAATGTCATTTTTAAAAAATAATGGTACATGTTATTGTAATAAAATTTTACAAATTGAATGTAATCCTCCCATTTATTATGTTGATACATTGTGTACATATGTAACAAATATTCCATCACTTGGCTGACACACTTTGTTTGAGTGTCTATTTGTATATGGTAAGTTGAAATGAAATCTAACTTCATGCCAAACACAACAGTCAATGTCTACCAAAAATGAGATGTGAATAACTTATCCTAATCTTACTTATCACTTATGGCATATTTTGAAGTCTTATAATCTCATGGATAAATCTTATTTCATGTACATGAGTATCATAACTTATATTATTAGGGATAAAGTGTGCCACTTTTTTAAGATTATCGACCACAACCAAAATTATATCATCATGATTCTGGGACTTAGACAATCCTACAATAAATTACATGGGCATAACTACCCATTTGTCTATAGGAATATCATGTGGGTATAATTTTGTATCTACATGGTAATGCTCAACCTTAGTATGTTGACATTTGAGGCACATTTCCAAGAAATTTACTACATATTTATTCATATCATGCCAAAAATAGAATAAATTTAATTCATAAGTCATATTAGTTACACCTAGATCCACACAATAAAGTGTGTTATGAACTTCATTCAACACTTTTGGTCTTAAATAATTGGTTATAGGAACATAAATTTTGCATTGGTACCTTGAGAGGCCATCAATTTCAATTGAAAAAGTCAAAAAAATTACCTTCCTCAATATTCACATCTTTTTCAAACTAAGTTTTCACATAAAATGGGTCATTGGGTTGTTGTTCAAGGATTAAACCACTAAATTTGGACCTAATTCATGAAAGTAAAAAAATATAAGTTAACCTATTGAGTGCATCATCTACTCTATTTTAATTGACTTTAATGTACTCTATGTTAACATTATAACTAGTAACAAACTCAAGCTACCTTCACTATCTACCTTTCAATTTGTCTTGAGAAAATATATGAATAAGACCTTAGTGATCTAAATTGATAAAAAAGTGTTTCCTGAGTAAGTAGTGATGCCACTTTTTTCATGCATGAACAATTAAAACAAGTTCCATATCATGCATTGTGTATTTTACCTCATGAATTTTTAGTTTTATTGATTTATAGGCCACCACTCATCCATTTTGAGAAAATTACTCCACCTAAACCAAGATTAGAAGCATCATCCCATATTGAAAACTATCCATTTGGATCAAGAATCAACAACACGTGTTATATTTAACAATTATTTCATCTTGTTAAAATATGATTCACGCTCCTTATTCTAGATAAACATTTTACCTTTTCTTTGTAGTGAAGTTATTATGTTGGAAACTTTGAAAACATTCTCTACGAACCTTCTGTAGAACCCATCAAACCCCATAAAAATTATAACTTCATGCATGTTTTTTAGAATAGGCCACTCCATGATGGATTTAATCTTTTTTGAATCTATCAACACCCATATTTTGAGATCACATGACCCAATTAGTGAATATTATCTTGAAATAACAATCTTTTGGGAAACTTTCAATAAATCCAATGTTCACTCAATCACTACAACATAAACACATGTGTTACTCATGTTATTTCACATTATTTGAATAGACCATGATATCATTAAGATAAACTAAAACAAACCACTCTAAACAATCTCTAAAAATGGTGTGTATGAAATTCATAAATGTTTCAAGTGTATTTTTTAACACAAATGAAAGCACTATGAGTTCATAGTGCCCATACCTAGTTATGAATGTTGTCTTATGGATGTCTTCATTCTTAATATGGAGCTGATGGTACCCAAATCATAAATCAATCTTGAAAAACATTTTGAACCCTTAATAAGATCAAATATATCATTTATGTATGGTAAAAGGTAATTATTATTATTAGTATTAACCTTGTTGAGCATACAATAATTAACTCCCAAACACAAAGCTATATCATTTTTCTTTATAAATAGCATTGATACTTCAAATAGTGACATGTTTAGCCCTTTTAACCTTTTGCTTAGTAGTTTTTAGAGATGAGGTTTTATTTCCTATAAATCTATAGTATTCATATAGTATGGTGATTTAGAAGTTGGAGATGATCAAAAAATAATGTTAATGGAGAAGTCAAATTATTTCACTAGCAACATACATGACAATTCTTCTAGAAAAACATCTCAAAATTATTAAAATAAGGGATGGTTATCAAAACTTGGTGATACCTCTTTGGTTATCTATTCAAATTAGACTACATACAACAAACAACACTTTTTAGATACTTATAATAACTTCATAGTTGATACAAGACATAGATTGTCCAGTCTTTTAGTACCTTGCAATACCATAACATGTTTATGATCATCTAAGCAATGGATGGTCTTGATAAATCAATTTACTCCTGATTCATGTTGTTGTAACCAATACATTTATAGAATCACATCATAGGATCTTATGGGAGTCATGTATAAATTCATATTTGTGATCATTCCCCCTAAATCCAAACTAACCTACCTAGTCATTTCTATGATTTGACATCATTTTCTCATGCCCATCTTGACTTCACATTTATCTTTCAAGTTTTCAATTTTACACATACAATATTTTATTATAGTAGGTGAAATAAAATAATGTGTAGTACCAAATCAACCAAAACTGAAATTTCTAGTTTAAAGTTACATTTTAGTTTTACCAAGGTGGATTGTTGTTCTATAAACTTATTATCCAAGGCTGCATAAATATGAATATTTTTTTTTCCTTTTTGATAGGACAATATTACTTGTAATAGTCACCCTTACAAGACTAATAGTCTTAAAATTTTCCCTTGGTAGGAAAATTTCATATTATGTTCCCCTATTTCTAGTGTGCCAGTTGTTCCAACACCTCCTTTTGGTTCCAAAATTTATTTGTAAACCTATTTTTTTATGAAACTAGGAATTGTTCCCTAGTTTTCTAACATTTCACTTAACTAGTCTAAAAAATCTTGAAATTTATGTTGTTTACAACAATATTCCACTCCCTAGTCTTTTCCTTAAAGTTTTGAGTGGATTTAAAATGATAATTTTCCTTCTTCTTAGCCTTGTAGGCTGATTCTACTACCTCATACATGGTTGATGGGCTTGTCATGTTTATATCAAACTAGATGTTGTCTCTAAAGCCAAGTTTGAACTTAGACACCCTGATCTCTTCATTATGTATATGAGTAGTATGACACATAAAACTCATGAATCTAGCCTCATACTTAGACATCGATGAGTTTCCTTGTGTAAGGAATTAAAATTCTAACTTTTTAATTCTATGTGGGAAGCAAAGATATATTTAGTCTTGAACTCCTATTTTTAAAAAAATGGGAATTTGTAACATCCTTGTATGTTAATATTCTCCCACCATAGATTTGATTCAACATCCAACAAAAAATAGTGAACCTAGCCTTTTAATTTGTGTTCATGGGTTCTAATCCAAATTATCTCCACAAGGCTACAAGCTAAGCTTTTACAACATCTCTAACACCTTCACTAGAGAAACAAGGTGTTGGTTATTTCTTCAAGTCACATAGGAAGGTTGTGACCATAGCTATTCTCTCTTAATGGTGTAGAGGGTTAACTTTTAAAAGATTGTATTATTTTACTATAGGTATTCCACCTTAATTCTTATTGGGCCTAAAGTGATGTGGTATGTGGTCCTCTTCGACCACTAGCTAAGTTGTAAGATTATCTTGGGATGTCAAAATTACCTATGGAAAAACTACATTATCTAGTGTATTTTCAACCCTTAGTTTAGTATTTCCCTCTAGGTTACATTCATGATTTTTTTCTAGAGGTGGCTCATGTTGATTTCTACCCACAAAAATCCTACCAACCCTTTTGCTTCCATGGAGGTTGGCCTTAGTAGCCCCTGACCATGACTTTACCATCTTGGTTAAGATAAAATTAAATACATTAGACATGTTAACATAAATTAATTACATAAACAATTTTATAGTTATCCAAACTTATTGAGTGTTACTACTAAGCTATGATACCCAATGCAGAGACCCAAAACTAAGCCTCAATTTTTTTCCCTAATAGTTATGCATGCAACACATAATCAAGTCAACTTAAAGAATTGAGTCATTCTTTACTTCACCTACATGTACACCATAATTATTATTTAGTGTTATAATTTTAAATATGATACTTTTCAAAATATTATTAACCAATTATGTCTAAACTACAAATATGTCACCTTTTGATCAAATGACTAAGCCTATAGTAGGGTCAATTAAGACTATAGTTTCCCATTTAGATTTATTTTTATTTTTATGCAACCATATTTTGATTAGTTTATGAAATATTAATACTAAACCTCACTAGTTAGGGCATGATCTAATAAATAATATTGGTCTTGTTGAAGAATCTTAGAGTCATTAGCTCCTTGTCTCATTAGGGAAACTTTTCTTCAACTTTTGTCATTGTGCTTAGATATTCCCATCATCTTCTATTACTATCATGGGCATAAGTTCCTTAGATAATCTGATAATTTATAACCAAGTTATCATTATAATTGTTTAAGTTCATTAACTCAAATTTTATTATGATAAATTACTAACATGGTAGGTTTGATAGATCAGGTTGAAATTGATTACTAGTTTACAGATTTATTAAAGTGAACTTAAAAAATTTATTTTTATTATAACTTGAACCCATAGAAATTATGTCCTAAATTAATTTCCTCCTCTAAGCTTTTATAATTAATTGGTTTTAATAATTTAAATATATATAATTATCTAATTGTATTTTATAAATTATTTTTGACTTAAAAAACTAAAATCTATTGGAAGTACAATCATTGAGAGGGGGGTGAATCGATGATGCAAGATATTTCAAACTTTAATTGTAATCGTATAAAATTATTAATCAAAGACCATAATTATTCATAAAGCATACAATATGTTCATAATAATAAATAAACAATATGATGCAAGATCACACACATAACACAAAATCTACATGGAAAAACCTCTTATGGAATAAAACCCACTCTAAAGCCTGAAAAAACATGGATTACTTGTCTTATAAGATGATCACAAACATGAGGCATTTTAGTAAAACACCCACTTCACAATGATCACCCACCACTAAGTATGAACAAGAACCCACTTATTCTATATGTTGATCACTCACACAATACCTTATGAAATCCATAACTCCAAACTTTGATTACATATCCATCTAATTAGAGAAATAATGTTTAGCACCTCTCTTTCAACTCATCACACACACTCAAACTTGCTCATACAAGCAATGCATTCAACATCCCTTTAGATCATTCTAAGATTCTTCACTTGTATTCAATCTACTCTATACTTTAGTCTATCCATTGATCACACTCTCTCTGATTTCTTTCCTTCATCTCTATTTTGTACTCTTTTAACACATTCACATATACGTCTAGAAAACATTACCTTAGTCTCCAAATTTTATATAGTCTTCATGAATATAAACATCTAAGTCAGATATAATACTTTCCTTAACCCTTAATACATATAACATGCTAACACCTATCTCAAATATATTATCATAGGTTCATCATAGCATCTATGGTTCATACTTAAGCATATACGCCTTTCAATTAGACCTTAGTAGCCCTTATAGGTCTCATGAAGACCTATTACCCCTTTAACACTTCATAGATAAAAAAAAGAACATAATATCACTTTAAAATACATGTGTCCACTCTAAATGACCTCTAAGACATCTTCAAATGATTTTCCTACCAAAACACTCTTTTTCTAAACCACAATTTACTCAAACAATATTTTGTACATAGTAGCACTATGAATGAACAAATTATCAACTTTGAATTTCCATAACTTTAAATTCACAAACATTGTGACCTTCTAACTAGATTTTATGGATGCACTTTTAAGTCCTCTTTAACTTTTATTTTTACACCACCATGAAATTCATCCTAGATCAAAAGATATAACATAAAAACTAAGCACTAGTTTTCCCTCATTAATTTCAATATTCAAATTCCAACAGTCATTGAGCATATGTTAAACATTGAGCACTTTAAAATCATATCATGCTTCTTATAAACTTTAGACAAATAAACTCCATTAATATCCTTGAATTATCCTAGTTTTTACCTTACAACACTCACCATTTATATTTGACCTGAGCTCCCATGATTGTGCCACTTGTCAAATCTACATACCTTCTATGCACATTGACTCTTTGACTCGACCCACACCATGGATATCTATATGTAAAAACACACACAAACTATTGATCTTGTAGCCAAGGTCTATGAATATGACACATGTCACTAGTGCATTCATTATTTGACATATTAACTTTTATGCACATCTTTGGATCACAATCTATGATTTAACGCACACTATTAGATCTACTAAATAGTTGACCTTAGACTTCAATGTAGTTAAACTTGATGGTCTCTGGCCCATCATAGTCTGTAAGAGCAACTTTGAAGGTTTATAACTTGAGATAGAAAACACTTCAAGAGTCTAAATCTTTAGGGTACCTTCTTGGCACTATAAATAACATCTTCATGAAAAACTTTGACCTTAGTTGACTTTCTAAGTACCTACATTAAACGCATAAAATTTCTAGTTCTTTCATATCTACATGATGTGAAGTGACGGTCTAGATTCTCTTAAGCTATAATATGCCTATTTATCATTCTAAAAGATCACATGACACACTAGAATTGCGTCAAGACATCTATGGATGCCTCACAACCTCTTCTTTATCCTTACCTATCTGCACATATGCCATATATTATACAAGCTATCAATCTGATCACTTTGTAATTAATACACTATGAATCATTCTGTCTTTGACATCAATGACAACCTAACATCAATAAAAATTCTCAATAATCTCCCCCTTTGTCATTGATGGAAAAACACCCTTAGAATGACTTCATTTGAACTCCATTATAATATTTCTCCCCCTTTGACATTAATGACAAAGTCTCTCTTCCTCAACATGCCAACAATCATTCCTTAACATCATGTATGCATTAAAAAATATTTAATATGCTCAGAATACTTACATAATTTCAAGTGAATGATTCAGTTTCTCCCCCTTTGACATGCACCAATCTAAACTTGAACTTCTCTGATCCTTGGATCTGACAAACTGATCACAAAGCTTAGAAAGCTCCCCTTAACATCAAGATTCATCTCATATAATCTATTATAAAGTTGAAACATCTCACACATGTTCCCCCTTAGTCAATTCATAACTTTTATATTATCAAATTTAAATTAATATACCTTTCTACTGATTGGCATTTTGATCATTACCTAGAGCACATACACTTGCTTCCATACATGATAAATGTCTCCTAAGAAGCATAGGTAGAGATATCCACTAATTATAGAGGGAATATATATATATAAACTTAGGATACTTCTATATCTCCATATTCTTACTTGACTTATAATCCTTCCTCATCTCCAAATTGGCTTTGAATGAGTTCTCAACTTTATTCTTTTCTTTTATCTTAGGATCTTATTTGATTTCCTTATCCATTTGGGTAGATAAATATTGTTCCTTACTACTTGAAATTGTTCCATGTTATATCATCGAAAACAATCCACTTTGTGCTTATTTTTCATTTACCTTCTTATGCACCCATTCATAGTGAATCCTCTTTATGATAAGATTGATGATTTTTGAAGTAGAATACTGATCATTCTTGTAGAACCTTGTTATGTGACCTCTCTCATAACATTTGAAACAAATGAGGTTTATCATATTATACATACCATGTGATTTAGATATAATATTATTCCTTGAAGTTTCATGAATTCATTCATGTACCTAACCATTTTGTCTTCTGATGAAGATATTACAAAACTTTACAATACGACCAAATCCTTGACACTTGTAACAAAAGATGGCATTCTTTCCTTGTGAACCTATTGACTATCTTAAGTGATGATGTTACTCATGCTTACCATTGTCTTGCTCATAATTTCATGTAAATTTAATTCTTGATGATATTTTACAATCTTTTGACCTATGACCAGACTAATTACAAGAGTAATAATAACCATTAAAATTTGCATACCTCATAACATTTGGTTGTTTAATCTGATTTGTCTTCATTCTAGAAATACCTTCATTCCTTGACTGGTGATTGATCTTTAAAGTATGATTTTCCTTTTTCATATCAACCTTTATCTTGTCTTGAGTTATGTGATTTTGTTCTTCTTTGTATCCAAGACCAATTCTATCACTTGCATGCTTTTGACTACTTAGAATATTATAAAGATCATTTGAGCTCTTTTCAAACTTCATAAATCACTTCACCTTACAATATGTATTGTCTAACTCAGATTTTAATGAATAAATTTCAATCACATACCTTAATCACTCATCTTCTCTGAATTTTAGGCTTGTAGACATAGTTTATAATTGACCATTGAGATGTTTGATAGTATATTCATGTTCCCTAGTGTCATCATTCATTCTTGCTTCAAACACACTGAATTTATCTTCATATTCCTTGATTTGCGATAATATATTCTTGTTATTTTTATTCTCAATATTTAGAGTTTCAAGAGCATTTATCAATTCATCATTATTATCTAAATCATTAGTTGTATCTTTGCTCATAGCTTGATATAGTTTCATTTGCAAAGACTTTATCTCTAATTAATGCAAAATACACTCTTCATCTTTACTCTTTACTTCTTCATGAAGAGTAAAAACCTGAGTTTCAAGCTTTTGTGTGATCTCATCATGTTTCTTCACTTCATTACTTAGCCTTCCTTTAAAAGTTCCAATTTTCTCCTCATATTATTTGATCAAATAATCTTGTTTTCTATTCTTCCTTATAGTATCTTTATTTCTTCCATAGTATCTAGATATTTATATTCAAGAATGACTTCTCATCTTCTTCCACTGAGCTATCTCTACCAAATAAATCTTTACTTAAAGAACATTCACCTTCATGATTATTAAAAGATAGGAATAATGTCTCTATGTCCTCATTATTAAAAGAATCATCATTGTCAAATGTGTTTACTTCTTATTCTATAGATGAGTTATTATCTTCTTCATGGTAAATGCTCTTACTACCTTTGTATGATTCCTTATTTTCATTTTTCTTACTAAATAACTTTTTGTACTTTTTAGGACCCTTAGATTTCTTGTGTTTATCCTCATGAGCTTCCTTAGGAGCTTCTTTGAGTTTAGAAATGTCTAGACATTTAGCTATAAAACGACCAACTTTACCACACGAAAAACATTTAAAAGTAAGTTTTCCTTCATACTTACCTAATCCTACATTCAATCTTCTTGTAATAATGGCTTCAAGTTGATCTTCATTAAGATCAAAATCTTTAAGACTTAACTTGTTCTTCTTATCTTCCTTGATCACCTTGAAGGTTGCTTCCTTCTTAGGAGATCTATCCTCATCAAATCTCATCTCATAGGAAATAAAGATTCCATGCAATTCATTCATATTCAACTAAGTGAGATCATGACTTTATTCTACATCAGAGACTTTTGAATCAAACTTGAGTGTAAGAGTCCTCATTACCTTCTATATTATAGTAGTTTCATTAATCATCTCTCCAAGACCTCTAATAATGTTTACTACCTCATCAATCCTTAGAAGATAGGATGCCACAATATCTTCTTCCTTCATTTTAAGACCTTTAGATTGCCTTGGTAGGTCTATAACTTAGTCAATTTTACCTTTGAGTCTCCTTCATAAATAGTCTATAATTAGACCCAAATTTCCTTGGCTTACTTTAAATGGATCACTTTGGTGAACTTAGCCTTAGATAGACCACAAGTGATAACATTAATATCTTTAAAATTATTCTCACTCGACTTTTTTTTAGTAGCACTAGTTAAAGGAATAGTTCATGTAGTGTAACTATCCATGATAGATTGATAAATATCAAACCCTAAAGACATGATGTATGTCCTCATCCTTAGACTCTAGAAAGCATAATTTGACCCATTAAATAATATTTTTTACTTTGTAGAGAAACCCTAAATCTATTGACTTACCATATTATACCTTGGATCACCTTAAAGTGGTTAAACTTGCAATGAAGGTATTTCTCTAATACCAATTATTAGAGGTACAATCATTGATGGGGGTGAATCAATGATGCAAGATATTTCAAAATTCAATTATAATCCTTTAAAATTCTTAATAAATGACCATAAATATTCATAAATCATACAATATGTTCATAATAATTAATAAGCAAGATGATACAAGATCACACACATAACACAAGATTTACATGGGAAACCCTCTTGGGGAATAAAACCCACTCTCAAGCCTACAAACACATAGACTAATTTTATTATAATATGATCACAAATAAGATACTTTGATTGAATCACCCACTTCACAATGAACACCCACCCCTAAGTATGAACAAGCATGCACTTGTTCTAGATGTTGAAAACCCACACAACACCTTATAAAATCCATAACTCTAAAACTCTGATTGTATATCAATCTAATTAGAGAAACAATTTTTATCACCTCTCTTTCAACTCATCACACACACTCAAACTTGATTATATAATAAATACATTCAAACACCCCTTTGGATCACTCTAAGATTCTTTACTCATCCTCAATCTACTCTATACTTTATTCCATCCACTGAGCACACTATCTTTGATGTAATTTCTTCATTTCTATCTTATGCTCTCTCAACACATTCACATAAATGTCTATAAGCCATTGTTTTTGTCTCCACATTTTATAGAGTCTTCATGAATATCAACATCTAGGTCAGACATAATACTTTACTTAACCCTTAATACATCTAACATGCTAACACATAGCTCAAATATATTATCACAAGTTGACCATAGCATCTATGTGTTGCACTTAAGTAGTTTCACCTTTCAATTAGGCCTTAGTATCCCTTATAAGTCTCATGGAGACCTATTACCCCTTTAGTACTTCATCAAGCAAAAATAATAATGCAAGATCAATTTCAATTACATTAGTTCACTCTATATGAGCTATAAGACATCTTTAATTGATTGATCCTACCAAATTACTCTTTTGTTAAAGCACAATTTACTTAAACATATTACATACATAGTAGTACCATGAATGAACAAATATTCAACTTTGAATCTCCATAAATTTGACTATATAAACATTCAAACCTTATAACTAGATTCTCTAGATGTACCTTGAAGTCCTTTTTAACTTTTCTTTTTATATCACCATGAAATTCATCCTAGATTAAAATATATAGCACAAAAACTAACAACTAGTTTACCCTCATTAATTTGAATATTAAAATTCCAATGGTCACTGAGTAGATGTTAAACATAATCACTTTAAACTCATCTCATGATCCTTGGCAACTTTAGACAAATATACTCCATTGATCTCCTTAGATTAGCTTAGTCTTTACCATACAACACTCATCATTGATATTTGATCTGAGCTACCAAAATTATGCAACTTCATAGCTTTGTGTGCCTTCTACACACATTAACTCTTTGAATTGACCCATACCATCAATCTCTATCTATATGAATACTCGTAAACCATTGATCTTCTATCCAAGCTTTGTGAATGTGACACATGTCACTACCACATTCATTATTTGACATATTGACTTTTACATGCACTATTGGATCATAATATATGATTTAATGCATACCATTAAATCTACTAACTATTTGACCTCAAACTTCAATGTAATTAAACTTGACAGTCTCTATCCCATTGTAGTCTACAAGATCAAATTTCAAGGTTTATAACGTGAGCTAGAAAACACTTCAAGAGTCCAAATATTTAGGGTACCTTCTTGGCATGATAGAAAACATCTCCATGAAAAACCTTTAATCTCAATTAACTTTCTAAGTACCTAAATTAAATGTACAACTTGCTAGTTCATTCATTTTTGCATGACGTGCAATGATGGTCTAGTTTCTCTTAAGCTAGAAGATGTCTATTTCTCATTGTAAAAGATCACATGACACATTAGAAATTCATCAAGACATCTATAGATGTCTCATAGCCTCTCTTTTTTCCTTATTGATCTACACATATTCCATATATCCTTTAATCTATCAATTTGATCACTTTGTCATTAATGCACTATGAATCGTGCTCTCTTTGACATTAATAACAACCTAACATCAATGACAATGCTCAATAAAATATTACAACATTTAATTATTTATATTTTACCATGTCATTCATTATCAATAATTATAATTCATCATAATAACTATCATTAGTAAAATCATAATTGATATTATCCTAAAACTAATGCACATAAAGTGTGATAAAATCATGGTGCCATTTATATATTCTTCAATGTAATATAATTACATTAAGAATGTCATCTGCATAAAAACATGTTACAAGACTTCATAGAGTCATAAATACATTTTAACCATTTAAAAAGTACCAAAGTACTTTATAATAATTTTGAATATAATACTTAGTCATATGAATTTGAAATTTGAGCTAAAAATAAGTTAACAATAACACTTAAGTTCTATCAAGATCTTGGTCTCATAGATCAAAGCATAGGGACAACCCTATTGTTTTCTCTAATTTTTTCCTTACCACAAGACGCTCATGAGATTGGAAATTAATTAAAATGGGGAAGGTGGGGACAACTATAAAATTTCATCCTCCATTTTAGAACTCATATAGGATCATTCTAGGGCATGGTTGTAGGTATTGGACTTCACAAATGGAGTCTACATGAATAGTCTCAAAGATATGCACTATTACCACCAAAAGTTTAATACACTATGCTTCACACAAGTTAAATGCAATTATAAATATTTTGAATGTTTGGATTGTTCTTTTCTAAAAACAAGGGGAAAGGGGAATTTTAGAACCACTAAATAAACACAAAAGAGAGGGAAAGGTAAGGTATAAAATAAAGCCTCCATATCTAAAATGAGATCAACGTAATAGTCATTAAATTAAGTGACTCTACCATAGTTATACCACTATAGACCAAGTTTCAATAAATTTATACCTCCAAGAACATATAGTGGGGAAAGTCTAAGGGAACTAGGAGTATGCCTTCAATGTGAATTCCTACCAAAGATTAATACTAAAGGTTTATTGTCAAAAACACATAAATTCCATATGAAAATTTACAACTAGGCACACAAATTATCAACACTTACCAAAAGAGAAATGAAAGAACTCACATAGAGAATATAATAGCTAAGCACATCATAATCACAATATACATTAAGTGACAAAGTGTTAATCTAATTAACCTAGCAATATTGATTATTTAAACATGAATATGAAATAAATTGAACACAAAAGATACCCTTTTCTATAAATAGAAATTGTATTCATTAAAAGAGTCAAAAAATCTATAATAATCGATCTAAATAGTTGTTATAGTCTAGAGTGTAGAGGGAAATGCAAGTGAAATCCTAATAATAGTCCAACAACACTTTTGAGAAAATTTTTGTTGACCCTTAAAATATAATATGACTCTTCTATAAATAGATAAATATTGGGGCTCACCTCCAAAAAACATGAGGATCCCATCCTGGGAAATGATGGACACTCATTGTAGTTACAACCATATTTCAAATTTTGAACAAAAATAAAATCTCAAAAAACCCACAACAAATATGTGGGGGACCTCTAGTAAACTTGTAAATGTAGTTAACAGAGACCAACTCCCAACTACTTTACCTATACACTTCTAAATTCTATAATAATTTCCACAAGGTCTAACTCTTTATCTAGCTTGTCCAAGTTCATGGGAGGCTCCCTAGAGACCACCTCTACATGAGCTACCAATCCATAGATATCTAGAAAGTTACTTTCATTAAGGCCTAGACTTTTGAGACTTAGTTGATGCTCATAGTAGACTAAGTTGATAGGTCTAACACTACCTAGGATCCTTCTTGGTTTACCTTGGGTTATTTCTCCCTCATGACTGGATATAATTAACCTAGGTGGAATCCAAATTCCACTTGGTCAATTAAACTGTCATCTAGGTGGAATAACATAGAGATATTAACCTCCTTAAAGTAGGTCAATATCTTTTTCTTTCCCTCTTCCAAGGGTTTTGTTGTAGTGAAGATCAAAGATAACCACTCCTCCATCACTTATCTCTTGTTCCCAGCATAAGTTTGGTATAACCCCAAATTTGAGTTTGGCATTAGTTTGAGATATAGGAACATCCCCTTATTGATCACAACCTACAACTTCTATTAGTTCCTATCAATTTATATGATCCTCCCTAGATATACATATGTACATTGTATAATTACATCAATCTCATCTTGAGTCCCTAATACATTCCCAAGGATTGAGAAAAATAGTAGGAGGGCATCCTTAACCTACCTGATTAGTCCAACTTGGAACATACTCTTCACCTAGGCCTTGAGAGTTTGGACTTAGCTCTATATGTCTTTAAGGATTTTCTTGGACATGTCATGTGTAGCTCAGAGGATGGAAAAAGGGTCCTCAACCATATTCTCTTCCCCAATAGTAGTCCTCACTTTGGTGAGGGAAAATAGATCATGATGGGTCTACCATATCACTGAGTTTCCTCCTAGATGAATATCTAAGTGTGTGTCATCTTCATTCTCTTAAGGGATCTATCATAACTCTATTATGCATCTAGGTCACCTTAGACATCCATCTATGGCACATATTACCTTAATACCATCCCTTGGGTTATTTTAGGTATACGAGATGTGGATATGATGGTGGTGAAGGGTGAAGGATGAAATGGAAGAGTTAGAAAAAGTAGAAGGAATGAAAAAGGAAATGAGTAGAGATAAAGGAGGAATGGGGCAAAAGGGAGGAAAAATGAAAGGGGAGGCCCATGTGAAAATTTGAGATCACCATTTTTCCTAGGTGAGGTTCACCTAAGGAAGGATTGACCTTAGGAATGGATATTGGAACAATAGGGATGAGATAGGCTAGTTGAAGGTGAATCTAGTGGGACCTTAGGTAAGGGAGAGAGGGAGTCAGGGAACCAATTGAAAAGATGTTTTTACTAGGGTTTGAGGTGTTAATGAGACCTATGGAGGTGGTGGATCTAGAACTAAAGGCATTCAAGCTAGATCTAAAGGATGGGTCACCTTATATTTCTCCTTTGGCATCTTCCTTAGGTAAGTTCCAGGTGTTATGGTGGATGGTTTAATAGTGATGGTTAGTGCTGCAAAGGTTGATGGTAGAGGATTTAGAGCCATAGACAGAAGCACTAAGCTGACTAGAGTGAGGACTAAGAGGGTCCTTGATAGATGTGATAAGATTTAAAACACTTTAGTCACATATTATTGATGGAATGCCTAAGGAAGGCACTAGGAGGACTTAAGGCTGTGAGATGAATAGAGTGGAAGGGAATGTGGAAGTAAGGATGCTCATAAGGACCAAGGCCAAAGGTACTTGGGTGAAATATGAAGGGTAAATAATAGTAAATAAATGGGGAGATGGAGGTGAACTAGTGGGTGTCAAAATAGGGAGTTTGTAATAAAATTACTTAGATGATTTGCAATAGTAGAATTATATATGGTAGAATTAAGAATAGAATAAGTAGATCCAAAAAAATAATTAGTGAAAGAGTAGAACACTTGAATATTATGACTAAGCCACTTTGAGGGGAAAACCTTCACAATAATTCAATAATAACAAAATTCATAATATAGTGATAGAATACTAACCACTACCTCCTATATATACTCTACTTAACCATGGTTATTCTATAAGTTGGTCATACCAAGAACATTGAGAAATACAATAAGCTAATAGAAGATGTGTAAGCCATAAGTCTATAACACATATGCCTAGATGCACTATAGGTTAAGGGCATACCATGCCACTCACCTTTAAAATAACATTTTCCTCAACATTGAATCAAACTAGGATGTTTCTATAAGAATGTTTCGTCCTCCCATGTTTCATCTTTATAATACAAGTTATTCCATTTGATCAAATACTGCTTAATGGATCTAGTCTATCATTGCTTAGTGCACATGTGAAGGATATCCTCATTCTATATAATAATTCTACCTTCTTAATATAATTAAGGTAACTCAATTTTAGTGGAAAATTTGTGTCTAATTACTTTCTTCAGGTAAGATACATGACATATTGAATGTATGTGAGTGGTTGGGGGTAATTCTAACTTATAAGCCACATTACCAATTTTTTGAAAGATTTGGTAAGGGCCATAATACTTATGTGATATCTTTTTAGTTATAATTTTTCTATTTATTAAGATACATCTACTTATATGGATATAAATTCATGAAGACATAATCACCTATGTTAAAATGCCACTCACTATGGTGTTGATCTACTTGTTACTTCATTCAATTTTGTGCAATTGTTAAATTCTATCACAAATTGACTAACACCTCTTATTGATGATGAATGTGTTTCCCAATAACTCAAACCTTAGGATTCACTATCAAAATTGAAGTGATGAATGGGGGTTGACACCCATATAATGCCCTAAAGGGATACATCTTAGAAGAAGTGTGAAAATAAGTTTTATAGCACCATTCATCAAGTGGTAGCCCATGAACCCATTTGTCCTATTTGTTAGAAATTTAAAAAAAGAAGATACCCTTCAATAAATTTTTTGACTAACTTTATTTATCCATTAGGTTGAGGATGATAGGATGAGTTATGATCCAACTAGGTACCCAAACATGCAAATAATTTAGTCCAAAAATTACTAGTAAATATGGGATCTCGATCACTTACAATGATATTTGGAATGTCATGTAATTTTTAAACTATATTGAGAAAATTAGAAGCTATTGTACTAACAATGGTTGTGATAAAGATAAAAAATGAGCATAATTGGTGATTCGATCCACAACTACCATGATAGCATTTTTACCCTTAGACCTTGATAACCCTATAATGAAATCCATGGAAACCTCTTACCAACATTGGCTAGGGAAGGATAAAGGTTGAAAAAAACCTAGGTTTTTAATGGTTTCACATTTATTTTGTTTACATACCATCATTTAACCACATATTTATAAACATCCCCTTTGAGTCCTTCCCAAAATAAATCTTGTTTGATTATATGATATGTTTTCAAAACTCTTGAGTGTCCTCCAAGTGGAGAGGCATGAAGTTCTTAAAGAATTTTATGTTTGAGCATAGATTTATTACAAAGGTATAATATATATTTATACCAAATGTGATGAACCATTACACCAAAACATTGAGGTGTTAGTGAAATCTATCCATCAAGATCATAACATCCCACCATAGTGCTGAAGCCCAAACTTTGGGCTAGATTTTTGCTTGTAAACCAAGATCTACTATATGTATGAGCCATGAATGAACATTGTCATGTTGGTTTAGCCACCCACTTCATGAATTTAACTTGGGTGGAGGCTTTGATACAAAATAAATGGCTCAGGTTCTAGATAAAGAAAGGCCATAACCACTTTTTTGAACATTGAGTTTAATGTAGATCAAATAAGTTTTAAATTTGAGTGAGCTAAGTGAGTGGATCATTACCATCAAATGTGTGAAGGTATACTTTTGGAAACATCAACTTAGGTCCATAATTGGTATTGGTATTGTTTGGAGTAGGAGAACCAACTAAAGTGGTAGAAGATTATTTTGCAGTGGTTAAGCTATTAAGTTGGATAATTGCCTAGATAGTTGTTTTAATTTATCCTTCATGCTATCTAATTCCCCTCTCAAACTTTTAATGTCCCATTTAACCCTATAAAAATCATATTTTTTCACCATGCCCTACAACTTAGACTTAAGTTGTTGAATTACCTCTAAAATATATGGATCAAAAGTTTTAGATTTCATGTCATCTTCATGAAGAGTTTTTTGAATTTATTACCATTTCCCATATCTATGAGTGTTTATAATATCCATGCACAAACCCTAGGAAGGTTTCATCCCCAAAAAATGTGCCAATGGAATACACCATTGGAAGGTTTTAGGTCTAAAATGATATTAATGTAATGGTCATTAAACTAAATGACTCTATCATAGTTATACCACTATAGATCAAGTTTCACTAGAGTTATACTTCTAAGAAAATATAATGGGAAGAGTCTAAGGGATCCAAGAGTATGCCTTCAATGTGAATTAATACCAAATATTTGTACTAGAGGATTATTTTCAAAAACACATAAATGCCATATGAAAATTTGTAGCTAGGCACACAACTTATCATCACTTACCAAAAGAAAAATGAAAGAACTCACATAGAGAATATAATAGATAAGCACATCATAATCACAACATACATCAAGTGATGAAATGTTAATCCAATTAACCTAGCACTATTGATCATTTAAACATGAAGATGAAATAAAATTGAACATATAAGAGACCATTTTACATAGATAGAAATTACATTCATTAAAAAAGTGAAAAAAAACTACAATAATTAATTTGGATCATTATTATAATATAAAGTGCAAAGGGACATGTAGTTGGAATCCTAATAATATTCCAACAACACTTTCAAGAATTTTTTTGGTTGAACTTTAAAATATAGTATGACTCTTCTATAATAGATAAGGATTGGGGCTTACCTCCAAAAATTATGAGGATCTCATTTTGGGCCATGATGGCCACTCAGTGTAGTTACAACCATATTTTAAAATTTAATCCAAAATAAAATCTCATTAAACCCAAAAAAAAATGTGGGGGACCTCTAGTAAACATGCAAATGTAGCTAAGAAAGACCTGATCCCAACTACTTTGACTAGGCACTTCTAACTTCCAACATGATTTTTATGAGGTCTATCTCTTTCTCTAGCTTTCCCAAGTTTATGGGAGGCTCCTTGAAGATCACCTCTACTTGAAATAGTAGTCTACAAGAGATTTTGAAAACTACTTCCATTAAGGCCTAGACTTTTGAGACTTGGTTGATGTTCATAGTATACTAACTTGACAGGTCCAGAATTACCCAAGCTCCCTCTAGTTTGCCTTTGATACTCCTTCATAACTTTGAATAATTGACCTAGGTAGACTCTAAATTCCCTTTGGTCGAGTAGGCTACCATCTGGGTGGAATAACATAGAGATATTGAACTCCTTGAAGTAGGTAAATATCTTCTTCTTGCCCTCTTCTAAGGGTTTTATTGTAGTTAAGGTCAAAGCTAACCACTACTCCATCACCACTCTCATGTTGCCATCATAATTTTGGTACAACCCCAAATTTTATGTTGGCATCAGTTTGAGCTCCAAGAACATCCCCTTGTTGATCACCACTTATAAATTTCAGTAGTTCTTATCAATTTATTTGATCCTCCCTAGGTAGTCCTATGTAAATTATATAATTTCATTAGTCTTACCCTAAATCCCTAATAATTTCCCAATGATTAAGAAAATTAGTAGGATTTTATCCTTGATCTACTTGATTAGTCCAACTAGGAACCTACTCTTCACTTGGGCCTCAAGAGTCTAGACATAGCGTTGTATGTCCTTGAGGAGTTTTGTGGACATGTTGTGGGTAGCTTATAGGATGGAAAATCAGTCCTCAACCATATTCTCTTCCCCAATATTATTTCTCACCTTAGTGAGGGAAAATAAATCTTCATGGGTTTTTCATATCACCGATTTCCCTTCCTAGATGAATCTATGAGTGAGTGTCATATTCATGTTCTCCAAGGATATATCAAAACTCTATTATTCATCCAAGTCATGTTAGACATCCATTTATAGTGCATGTGACCTTAGGAACATCCTTTGGATTGTTATGGGTGTAAGATGTGTGGCTTAGATGGTGGTGAAGGGCAAAGGACATAGTGGAGGGGAGATGGAAGAAGTAGAAGGAATGAAAAAGGAAATGAGTGGAGGCATAGGAGACATGGTGGAAAAATGAGGGAGAATAAAAGGGGAGGCCCATGTAAAAATTAAGTCACCATTTTTATTAGGTGAGGTTCACCTAAGGAAAGATTGACGCTAAGAATAGATTATGGAACAATAGGGATTATATATGTTAGTTGAAGGCAAATCCAATGAGACCTTGGGTAAGGGAGAGAGGGGGATGGGAAGCCAATCACTGGGATTTTGTTACTAGGTTTGGAGGTGTTTTAAAGACCTATAGAGGTTGTGGAGTTAGAATAAAATGCCTTTAAGGTAGATCTAAAGGATGGATCACATTATGTTTCTTATTTAGCCTCCTTCTTGGGTTAACTCCAAGTGTTATGGTGGATGGTCTAATGATGAAAGTTAGAGCTAGAGGGCTTGATGGAAGAGGGCTTAGATCCATGGATGGAAGCATTAGGATAACTAAATTGGGGATTAGGAGGGTTCATATTAGATGCGGAAGGATCCTAAAGTCTTTAGGCACATCTTTTATTAAGGTAATGCCCAAGAGAGGCACTGGGAGGACTCCAAACTATGAGATGGATAGAGTGAAAGGGAATAGGGAAGTGAGGATGCTCAAAAATACCAAGACCAAAAGTACTTGGGCAAAATATGAAGGTGAAATAATGGGAAATAAATGTGGAAATATAGGTGAACTAGTGGGTGTTAAAATAGGGAGTTTTTAATGAAATTACTTAGATGATTTACTATAGTAGAATTATATATAGTATAATTAAGAGAAGAATAAGTAGATCCATAAAAATAATTGGTGAAATATTAGAATACTTGAATATTATGACTAAGCCACTTTAAGGGGGAAACATCCATAATAATTTAATAAGAATAAAATTTATAATGTGATGATAAAATACTAACCACTACCTCCTATATATACTCTACTTAACCATGGTTATTCCACAGGATAGCCATACCAAGACATCGATAAATTTAACAATTTAATATGAAGATGTGTAAGCCACAAGTTGGAAACAAATATTCCTAAACACATTATAGGTTAAGGGCATACCATGCCCCTCCCCTTTAAAACAAGATTGTCCTTAACATTGAATTAAACTAGGATGTTGTTGTAGGAATGCTTCATCCTTCCATGTTACATCTTTAGAATGTAAGTTCTTCCATTTGATTAAATATTGATTAATGGCTTTGGTATGTTATTTCTTAGTTCATATGTGAAATATCTCCTTATGATATATAATAACTCTACTTATTCATATAATTTAGGTAACTTGGTATGAGTGTAAACTCTATCTCTAATTACTTTTTTTAGTCAATATATATGGAATATCAAATGTATGTGAGTGGTTGGGGGTAATTCTAACATGTAAGCAATACTACCAATTTTTTTCAAGATATATTAAAGGAAATAATACTTAGTTGATAGTTTTTTATCCTTTTTCTATTGCTTTAGAGGCATCTACTTATATGGCTATAAATACACAAATACCCATTAACATATGTCAAAATTCTACTCACTATGGTGTTGATCTACTTGTTGCTTCATTTGATTTTTTGCCATTGATAAATTATTTCATAAACTAACTATTACCTCCTATTGATGGTGAATGTGTTCTTCAATATCTCAAACCTTGGATGTACTATTAAAACTAAAGTGATGGATGGGGGTGATACCCATATAGTGCCACAAAGGGAGACATCTTGGAAGAAGTGTGAAAATAAGTGTTATAAGTGTTATACCACCATTCATCAAGTGGTAGCTAATGAACCCTTTTTTCATATTTGTTGGAAACAAAATAATGAAGATACCCTTCAAGACATTTATTGACTACCTCTATTTATCCATGAGATTGAGGATGATAGCATCAGTTATTATCCAACTAGGTACCCAAACATGCAAATAATTTAGTCCAAAAATTACTAGTAAATATGGGATCTTAGTCACTTATAATGATCTTTGGAGTGCCATCTAATTTTTGAACTATATTGAAAAAATCAGAAGCTACTGTACTGACAATAAATGGCTATGATAAGGAGCAAAAATGAGCATACTTGGTGAGTCAATACACAACTACCATGATAACATTTTTACCCTAAAAACATGGTAACCCCATAATGAAATCCATGGAAACCTCTTCCTAATGATAGGCAGGGATGGAAAAAAGTTGAAAAAGACCTAGGGTCTTAATGGTTTCACCTTTATTTTATTGGCATACCAAGCATTCACTCACATATTTCTATACATCCTTTTTGAGTCCTTCCCAAAAGAAATCTTACATGATTCTATGATATGTTTTCAAAAATACTGAGTGTCATCCAAGTGGAGAGGCATGAATTTATTGAAGAATTTTATGTTTGAGGATAGAATTCGTACAAAGGTATAATTTATCTTTATACCAAATGTAATTAACCATTACACCAAAACCTCAAAGCATTAGCAAAATCCACCCATCAAGATCATAACATCCCACCACACATATGAAGCCCAAACTTTGGGCTAGATTTGCACCCATACACTAAGATCCCATATATTTACGAGCCTTGAAGGACCACTACCATTCCAACATAGCCATCTACTCTGTTACTTGAAACTAGATGGAGGCTTTGATACCAAATGAATGGATGGGGTTCTAGATAGAGAGAGACACCATAAACACTTTTTTTTAACATGGAGTTTGATTTATATTAAATAAATTTTCAATTTAAGTGATCCAAGTGAGTGGCTCATTACCATCAAATGTGCATAGGTCCACTTTTGGTAACATCAGCTTAGGCTAGAATTAGTTTTGGTATTATTTGGAGTAGGAGAAGCAAAATGAAGTGGAGGAGGATTATTTTATAGTGGTTTAGCTAGCAATTTGGCTAATTTCCCATATATTTATTTTAATTGATTCTTCATGATATCCAAGTCCCCTCTAAAACTTGTAATGTCCCCTTAAATTATATCAAATTCATATTTTTTCACCAAACCCTATAACTCTAACTTAAGTTACTAAACTACCTTTAAACTATATGGATCAAAAGTTTTAGATTCGATGTCATCTTTATGAGAATTTTTTGGAGTTTCTTTCCCTTTCCCATGTTCATGAGTGTTTGGACTAGCCATACACAACCCCTAGGAGGGTTTCAACCCCCAAAAAAATGTATCGATGGAATAGACCATTATAATCATCTCACTAAGATGAATCTAATTACTACTATTATGCATAAGGGTGAAAAATGTTGACCCAAAAAAGTGTACCATTATAATATACCATTGCGATCATCTCTTAGAGATGAATCCAATGATAGCTAATTTACACAAGGTAAAAAAAATTAGATGTATTTTTTAACCAAAAAAATTGATGTTTCTTTTTGTGTAAAAAACTCATGAACAAAACTATGGTGACAAAAATAATTAATTCCTCCCAAATCATAAGTTATGTTTTTTCAGCCTTCGAGTACTCAAGATATTAGATATAAAAAAAATGTGCCATAAAAACTTGCCCAAATCAATGTTATGATAACACTTGCAATTAAATTTCTTAGATTATTCAAAATAGTAGAATTATACATGGTAGAAATAAGAATAGAATAAACATATCCATAATAATTGGCAAAAGAGTAAAATACTTGAATATTATGACTAACCCACTTCAAGAAGGAAACCTCCACATAAATGCAATAAGAACAAAATTAATAATATGATGATAAAATTATAACCACTACCTCTTATATACTCTGCTTAGCCATGGTTATTCCATAGGTCGATCATACCAAGAACATCAAGAAATATAACATGATAATATGATGTGTAAGCCATAATTTGACAACACATTTCCATAAATACACTAGAGGTTAAGGGCATAGCAGAGTTGTAACATGTCAAAATCAAGGGGTGTAATGGAAATGGGAAGAGATGGAAGAGTGAGTGGGGGAACCTGGATAGGTGCCTATTGGGTGCCTTATTTAAGGCTCACTCTTGAACTATTGACTATATCAAATATTAAAGACTTTAATGTTGATGGTTGTGTGGGGTGAACTTACATCGCTTAGCATCATATGGTCTAGGATTAAATATATTAGGGATTGGTCACTATTTCTACTAGAGGAGGCATAGGTAGAGATTGAGGATCCACTAGATGAGGTTAAGATATAGCGTACAAAGAAACTAGAGGAGGTAGAGGTAGAGCTTAAGGAGTAACTAGAGTAGGTTAAGGTGGAGCTTGAGGATTCAAAGCTAATATAATAAGTGGAGAGAGAGATGGGAATTAAGCTTAAGGAAGAGAAGGTGATGGGATGCCCTAAAATATTCTCTAGGAGATGGCTAGATCTATTAGAGTGAGGTCCTCCATGGACTGAGCAAGAGTTGGAGGGGTTGTTGAGGGGGTTTTTTAAGCCTTATTCCCTTTATTCTTCCTCTTATCTACTATCTAAGATATCACTTCCTAGTCATTAGTGACATTAATATTGAACTCATCATCATCTTCAACTTGATAGTCATAGTTGATGTTGAGTCAAGTTGAATATTACAACAAATGGACCTGAATTACCCCTTTAGGGTCCCACTACCAAATTTTACATTTTGTAAGAGAAAAAGAGTCTTACTCAACCACCATATTTTTTATATAATTAAATTTATTATATATGTGGCCCCATATGGTGATCATGAGTAGAGGGCATGCCTTATGTTGAAACTATAAGTAAAAGTTGAATATGTCATTCACTAGTTGATAGGTGATCTCCTACTCTGCTAAGCAATTAGACACATAATATGGTAGGTATAAGGGGTCTTGGAAGAAGATTATGACTTGGATCAATGTTTCATATTTATATAGCCAATAGTCCCTTGTAGTTTTTATAAAGTCCTAGATTATCTTTGAGATCTAGGGCATGAGATCTTCATTGACTACCTGGTACACCACTAAGCAAAAGTGGTCATAGATGTCTCAAACATGGTGGAATTTGTGGCCATAGAGCTTGTATAAGACTACGTGGATAGTTGGGCCACCAAGAAACCATGTATAAAAGGATAAAAACTTGAATTATATCATCCCATAGATGGTGGTGAGAAGGTAACTCATCATGTATAATTCACCCCAATTTTGGGTGTCTATAATGTTGTGGAATAACTTGAAGTTGATAAGGCCCCCAATGTCCAATATGATAGAGTGAGTTAGGATCATGTGTATAAGGGACACCCATAGCTCATTGACATGATGGTTGTTTAATTCCCTAAATAGTCAATTTAATATGATCATGCCTACATAGACCTTCTCTCAAAAGGTGTAAACTATGTAGGTGAAGACATTTTTTTATTGACCCACTTGGAGTTAGGTTTCTCAACCCAATCATAGAGGATGTCATATATCTGGTGATCATTCATCTAGACTGACACTACCACTACATCATATGAGAATGAGAAGTCTCGGAGGTAGTAGTACACCTTGAAGGCATTCCTAGATATATCAATAATTTGGTGCTAAGAGGTGGGTGAAAACACCCAATCATTAACACCATCTTTCACATAGATAGCTTTGTGGAGGATGTTTCCTAGTAGGTCAATTCATAAAAATGCCTCTAGTTTGGTCATGGCTCTATGACGTTCACACCTTTTATAGCACTAAAGTGCATCCTCATAATTGGCTAGCTGATTTTTAATGTTAACAAAATCCCTTGGGGCCTACTAAATTACTTTTAATATGTCATTATAGTGTTTATACTTAGTTAGGTAAATTGGTGTCTCAGTACTTAAGATCAACCTTCAGGTTGGAAGATATAGCAGTCATTAGAGAGGCCAAAGGATAAATTAGGAATATTTGGGCATCATAAGTGTGGGATACAAGAGTTTTGTGTAAGTCTAAAAATGAGGAGTTCAATATTTATTGTAAGGTATTAATGGTAACTGTTAATGGGCCTCCCTTGGGATTTATAAGCATAAGCACACATATTCCTAAATTAATGGAATCTGGTATCTCACTTGTTAAAAATTCAAAATTGAGTTGGTGGATGGATTTTCTCCCTTTATTTATAAATCTAGAATTAAATTTGGAGCCTAGAACCTCCACTACTAGCCAAATATAGCAAAGGGGATAGGATGTTTTCAAAACTATCTAGTCAAGTCTAGCTTCCCATTATATTAATTCCCAATGTGTGGTAGGCATGTAATCACATCCTTTAGATTCCCCTCACCCAACCCTTTATTTTTGACATGTGTCATCTATCTATTGGTCCTTCAATTAAATTTTCAACACCTAGGCATGGTTTTGTACTCCATGTTGTTCCTAAGGCTAGGTGACATGTCACTTGAGGACACATGGCACATCTTAATTGGCCTTAGCTAACCATTCATACTTTAATATGATCTTCCTAGGTCACAAATGGTAATTAGTTCCTCTTCACTCTAAATGACATGGAAAATCCCTATTGGGTCAGGCTCTCCCAAGCTCTAAATTTTATAACAAGTCTAGGGGACTAGCCATTCTGACTCTAAATGATGTGGTGAACACTAATTAAGCTATGATCTCTTAGGCTCTAACATCTCTAACATATCTAGGTGAATAGCCACTCTAACTCTAAATGATGTGAAAACTCCCCATTGGGTTAGGCTCTCTCGAGCTTTGACATCTCTAATAGGTATGGGGGAATGGCTTGTTTAACTCTAAATGACATGGTGAAATATAATGGATTGGGCTCTCCTAACATCTAACATCTTTGATAGGTCTGGGGGAATTGTCACTCTAACTCTAAATTATTTTGAAAACTCTCATTAGGTTAGGCTCTCATGGGCTCTAACATCTCTGATAGGTCCAAGGGACTAGTCGTTCTAACTCTAAATGGCATGGTAAACTCCCACTAGGACAGGCTCTCCTAAGCTTTGACACCTTTAAAAAGTCTATAAGATTGTCCAATCTGACTCCAAATGACATTTTGACTCCACATTGGGCCAATAAAAATGACAAATTAAGAAAGACAAAAAGAAAATGATTCATTAAGGATTACTTGTAGAAATGGAGAACTCAATTTTCCATGAAAGATAATGAGTTTATTGCTTTGAGAGGGTAATTAGACTCTAGGAACATCTCCTTGTGAAAATAAAATTGTAACATTAGTGTCATGATATGCTAAAAGAGAATAAACACTACTTAGTTATTTTTAGAAAAGTAAAAAAAAGTCTATTACTACTTGAAGAAAAATCAAGGTGATGTATATTCTAAAGTTTTGAGCAGGCATCATTGATTAGAAAAAAAGGGAGAACTTTGAAACTCCAGTTCATGAAATTTTAATAGGGGTCCCCTATTTTAGATAAAAGGGGGAATGTTGACCATAATAAATGGCAAATTCCATGGGTAAAGTGATAAGAAACACTTGGAACCAAACCAATTTATTCTTCTTTCCTTGCTCATTACAAATATTATATGGGGGGGTATTTTATCATTTTTCAAAAATATGAGGCACTAATTTATTTCAATAGTAATAATCATACAAGTCTTCCACCTATAGATGGCCACCAATGTGTGTGAGAAGTGATTTTCATTCTGGTTCATTCTTAGATTACCTTCAAGTAATCAAGGCTAGACTAGTTATTAGACTTTCACTAGCACATTTTTGTCTTGATGGCTTTGGGAAGATGACTAGGGAATTATTCTACTACTAGAGTTACATCCATAATCCCATCAGATATGCCTTTTTTTCCCATTCATGGCCTATCTCCACTAACAGTTAGGTTGAAAAGCTTGCAATGGATATTTTTTTGTATAGCCCTTTAAAAGTAGACTCATAATTTAAATTTTGCATGATTTATTTATTATTTTCAAAGTTTCTTGAGAAGAGATCATTACTTATTATTCTTATCCATTGAGGATTCAAGACCAAGACAAGGGTGAATGGATAAAAAGGGGGGAAGATTTGAAGAACTAGCTAGTCCTTGATCACTAGAACAATCAAGTATATTTTGGAGCTATTATTTTAAGTGCAGCTTATTGTTCATTCTAGAGTGTAGGCTATTCTAAAATCCACTTATTTTTCTTAGAATAATTAGCTTCTCAAATCCAAGATGTCAAGAGTCCTTTTTTATAGTTTTGGAATCACTTAGACTGAGGTTTTAACTTGGGATTTCCTATTTCTTAGAAATCTCCTAAACTTTGGCCACCACCTAAATCAACTACTAACAAAAGGTTGGGCATCAAAAGAACATTGAAGAAAAAAATAAGGGCCAGATGGGAAAAATATGACACAAAGAAAAGCACACAACTAAATAAAATATATTTAATATATAATTGACCCTCCTACATGGATTACTTAAAAACCACTTTGGAGGGGACAATTAAGAAATAGTTAATCAAAAAATATCCATTTACTATAATTGGTAAGTCATTTCCCTCAAGATTTTTGAGATAAAAGGCATTTTGGCCTATTATAAGGGATTGAATTTTGAATTTTACCCTTTCTTCTCATGTGCCTTATCCCACATCAACACCAAGTCTAAGGTTCTGAAGGTCTTGACTTTTGCCCTCTTTTCAAACCACCTCTTGTGTGTGTCTTAATGCTTACTAAATCTTAGGAAAGCTTCATCCCAGACTTACCCCAACTAAATTACATTTAAGAGTCTTGAATTCACTTTATCATGTAGTTCCATGAATTGTTAGATGAACATATAAGTAGGCACTTTGAGAGTAACCAACATGATTGACTCCAATTCATAGATTAGAAGGAAAGGAGAGATTTTTAGGGATTTTTTATACCTAATGCAGTCTATCCATAAGGGAAATTTTATAAATAAGTACCATTCTCAAGTATTTTCTTTTATTGATTTATTGATGGCATAGATCAAGCTTTTTTGGTAAATTCTACCAATTTATTCCCTTAAAATTAGGGATTAGAGGAGAGCTTTAGTATGATCTCATTATCATAGGCTCACTCTATAAATTTTGTAAATTGAAAGGTAGGGCCATTATTACATACTAAAGAAACAAAGACCCTAAAATTGGTGATTATGGTAGTCTCTAGCAATTTGATGACTTAGGTAGCAATGTTCATTTTGGTCACAAATACCTTAGACCATTTGGTGTAATAGTTTGTGCATGTGAGGATAAATATATGAATAAATGATGAATTGGGGTTAATCACTCCCACAAAATCTAGCCTCCATTATCCAAATGGTATAGACTCTAAAATAGGTTATAGTGTTATTATTGTGTGAATATCCTTTTTAGAAAAGGTTTGGCATTGGTAACAAAAATAAACATGAGTGTGAACATCTCCAAACAATGTGGTCCAATAATAACCTACCCAGAGAACCTTGTGAGCCATAGTGTTTTTTGCATGATGGTTGGCTCCTAATTTCTCATCGAAACTTACCATTGTGTCCTTGGCCTCTTTTTTTGATACACACCAAAGGTAGAATAATTCATGTTTTTTCCTAAAGAGAACTCTTTTCTTCAGCACATAATGGGTGGCTTTTAACTAGAGGGCTCTTCTCTATGTATGGTTGAGTCCTAGGGGTGTATTTAGATTAAGTATAAAGTGCATAACTTGGGTGTACCAATTTGAGTATTTCACCCTTTGTTGGTCTACCTAGTGTATTTTGGTTCTTAGGTCTATGTATGTGATTAATAGGGTGGGTCCTTGTCTCATGAACAACTTGGTAAACTTGATTTCTAAGTCATACTCCTATAATTTCATCATCCATCAACCTCTCCTCTTGCCTAGTCATTATATCCCAGAATTTGTTTTATAGTTGGGTTTGAGATAATGATGTACACTATGTTATAGATGATGTAATGCCTAAATTTATTTACCACCTTGACCAAGGCATAGACATGCTTGTCTAGGGTGGAATACTAAATTTCAATGTTTTTAAGATTAGTTCTCATAAAATCCACCAAGTGTTGTTTTCCTTCTAACCTCTAGGTGATCCAGGTGATAATGGTGTGCTCTAAAGTGAAAGGATGAACATATAAGTCCTACATATAGTCTGGGTTGATAAGCACCAAGGATTGCATGATAACATCTTTGATACTCTGTAAGGCTTTCCTAAATTATTTATACTCTACTTTAGCATCATGTTTCAACATGGCATTCAAGGGCTTCACTATCTCACCAAATCCATAAATAAACTTACACACAAAGTTGATTTTAACAAAGAAATATTTTAGTTTTTTATTGTTATTAGATAAAGATAGTTTGTAAATTATATCACCCTTTTTAGAAAAAATATAAATACCATGCTTTGTGACAATGTGACTAATAAACTTACTTTTGATGACATCAAACATGTTCTTCTTTGGGTTTAAGAAGATGCCATACCTTATGCATCTTTTAAAAACTCTCTCCAAGTAGTGCACATGATCTGATCTATATTTAAATAATGTGATTAGATCATCCATATATATTATTATACACTTACCTATTAGGCCTTCAAAGGTGAAGTATATTTACCTTTGAAAGGTTTCACTAACATTGATTATCCCAAAAGGCATTTGTTTATAATAAAATATACCCCACTTAGTGGTGAAAGTGGTCTTATTTTTGTCTCTTAAATTGACTAGGCCCTGGTTATAGCCTAAGAAGCCATCCAATAAGGACAACATTTGGGACCTACTCACCATTTGGATTACCTCATCTAGTGAAGGAAATGGGTAAATATTTTTATCTAAGGCCCATTAAAATTTTGGAATTCCACATAAAGGTAGATTTCACCATTCCTCTACTGTACCAAGACTAGGTTAATCACCTAGGTGGAGTGGAAAACTGAGAAAATTATCCCTAGTAAGAGTAATTCATGAACCTCCTTATGAATCAAGGGCTATAAAATAAGTTTAACCATCCTTTACCTTTGTCATAAGGGTTTTTTTATCATATTTTAAGGGGATGGTATGCATAATTACTCTTGGGTCAAAGACCATAAGGTTTTTATAGGCCTAGGAAACTACATCCTTGTAATTTAGCAATAATTTTTTTAACTATACTAATTCATGGTCTATCTAGTTTAGACCCATGTTAACTATCTAAGGGTCGAGATTAATAAGTCAACACTTATGGGATTCAAACTTAAGCCTTTTAACCTCTAAGGTTGGGTTTAATACATCAAATTCTATTTTGAGTGAAATCATTCCCTTAGGGATTCAGTTCCCATGAATGTTTAGGATCCCATACTTATCCATTAATCCAAGGAATATCTTTGTCCTTTTCATTTATGATTTGGGCCTCATATATTCCCTTATTGCCAAGGAATTAGATAATTTATTAGTCATCTTCAAAGACCTAGAAGTTAGTCACATCATCTAGGATAGAAGGACAAGGGATGTATTCCATAGAGAACTCTTCTAGCTCAATGTCATCTAGAGGGGTTAATATCACCGTAGTTGAAGCTAAAAAGTTTGCTACCTAATTTTTTTCCTAGGGAATAGGGATGATATTGAATCTATTGAAAATTTAAATTAGCTCCCAAACTCTATATTTATACCTTTTGAGGTATGATAGTTTGCATCAAAACTTATTTTTGATATAGTTGACTACCCATTTAGAGTCAATCAATACTCTTAGTTTATTTTCCTCCTGTCTCAATGCAAATTATAATCCTATGGTATGATCCACAATTATAATAATTGGAAATAATGTATAATATATTATAGATCAACATAACACAAGAGATATTGGTGGACCAAGATATCCAAATATTAAATATATGCAGAAATAGAATACCCTTAAGGTAGGGCAACACCATACAATACTCCTTTAGGAAGGAATAACTCAACAATGTCTCTTTGAGGGGATAACCTCTAATATCCTCTTACAATAGAATAATCAATGATTAATTGATACCTTTACAATGATAATCATCTCCTTTATATAAACCTCTATCTAACTAACAATGGATGGGTAACCTCTTAATCCTAATGTATGTTGAGCATTACCCAATACACTAATTCAATAAGTTACTCCATTATCCTAATATATTGGACCCATATAACTAATTAAAGGGGATGTGTGACACATGTTGGCATCTCTATCAACCCATATACATTAATATATCATGTCCCTAGATACATAACATTACTTCCCTCCTTGACATGTTTCATCCCCAAAACATAAGAAGAAACCAAATAATGAGTGTGCTTCAAATCACTTCACACTTATCTCCAACTTCAATCATCTAGCCATCTATATGTGATCATGATAGGTGATATCTCTCCAAGCTTATTTTTAAATTCCATTGTGTTCCTTTGATTCCATTCATGATCATATTTATACTACTTTGGTGTTCATGCATAACTATTCATCTTATGATTCCATGTACCATATTCCACTGAACTACTCTAATTCCATCCATGACCATAGTAGGTATTATTTGTATTCCATGCATACCCATAGTTATTAGAACTCTAATTTATTATATAGCCAAAGTGCTTATTATTATGACACTCCCTCACATGGCTCCATGATTTTTTCCTCTCATGATGATGTGGGTGTCTATATACCTCAACTTTTTTTGATACTTTGACCTTATCAAACTTTTCTTCTACTTCTTCAACCTTTTACTTTGGTGGTTCTTTTATCTCTTGAGTAGATGAAGTTTTTTGCTTTGATTGTATTATTTATTCATCTATGTATTTATATGAATATTTAAAATTATCTTCATCACCTATTTCAATCTCATTCTCATGATATACCTTGATTTTTATTGGTGCCTTTCCCACTATGATATCTTGTAAAGTGACCTTCTTTTTCCTATACCAAAACTTCATAATTGTTTTCTGAACATTAATATTCATTATTCCCAGAGTCTCTAACCATGGATATCCAAGAACCATAACCACATAATCCATATCCAAAGCATAAAAAAATGAATGTAAAACATATTTTTCTATAATGAGCTTCAAATCTTCAAACACTCAAATATTCTTACCATCTACTTGAACCTCGATATTATTTTATTGAACATGTAGATGCTTAGATACATTCATGTTGATGAAGTTATGTTTGATATTAGGGTTTATGTACATAACAACCTTATTTTTAATGCATCCATGAAATTGAAAAATTGACTCAAATTTGTTTAGATCCAAATTATTTAAACCCTTATCATCTAATTCTTCATCTTCTTCTTCACTTGCATGTTCTTCCTCATTGTCATTATTTTATTCCACTAATTTTTATTCTTTAGAATATTCATTATCTTCATCAATACAATCATTATTTTCTTCCTCTTCTTCATCCTCTTTTTATTTTATATCCCATAGATCTAGGAAGACCTGCTCCATATCTTCTCATGAAGAAATTTTTTGTATGAAGCTTAATTGATTAAACCAATGTTGTGTAGGCCCAAACAAAGAAAGAGACAATTTTGGTTGCCAAATTTTATTTTGAGTATTATTCTCATTAATAACGAGCCACCATTCTCTAGCATTAATATCATCCTCCCCTAAAAATACTTGAAACTTCATGATCCACAAAAAAACTAGGGTTCATGAAAACCTAAAATGTTAATAAATCATTCAAAACTAATCAAAATAGTCCCAAATTTTGAGTGTAGATTAATATTATGATAGTGGAATTCCAATAAAACTTTTGTGAAAAAATTCCAAAAATTTCAGTCTATAGAGAGAATATATTAAAAACCCTAAAATTACAATAACTCACTCTTAACATATCAAAAGAAATTGAAAATTTTTATGTGTATTTATTGTATTATGATAAAACATAAGTAAAAATTTCACAAAAAAATTACTTATATTTTAGGTGATAAGATGAAATGAGTAAAAAACCTAAAATATGAATAACTTCATCAAAAAAGATAAAAACTGATCAATTTTTTTATTGAGACTTCCTTGAAATATTCTTCATATCCAGTAAAAATATTATACAAAAATTTCTAATATATTTAAAGATATTGATGATTCCAAAAAACTAGGGTTTCCTCCACATAAATTACCCAAATAAAAGCTCGAATACCACTTGGTATGATCCATACTTATAATAATTGGAAATAATGTAAAATAAAATGTAGATAAACATAAAATAATATATATTGGTAGACCAAGATGTCCAAATATTAAATATATGCAGATATAGAATAACCTTAAGGTAGGGAAAAACCACACAATACTCCTTTAGGAAGAAATAACTCCACAATGTCTCTTCAAGGAAAAAATCTCCAATATCCTTTTACAATATAAGACTTAATGATTACTTGATACCTTTACAATGATAATCACCTTAATTATATAGACATTTATCTAACTAATAATGGATGGGTAACCTCTTAATCCTAATGTAGGCCGACCATTATCCAATACACTAATTCCACAAGTTAATCCATTTTCTTAATATATTGGACCCATATAAATAACTAAGGGGGATGTGTACCATGTGTCCCTAGATACATAGCTTCCTAGGATTAGAGCTTCGTATTCTACCAAGTTATTCATACAAGGGAACTGTAGCCTATAGGATGATAGATGTTTCCTCCATAAAGGATCTACAAGTAAAACATTACATACACTACCTTTTTTAGAGTAAGATTCATCTACATAAAGATACCATAAGCCAAGAGTAATTGGGATATGAATATTCTAGGTTTATGGAGACTTGGTATTTAGCGTGAAGATACCTAGGTATGAGGAAGATATGTTTATCTTCTCATTAACATCATTGTATTTAGTGATCATGTGTTTCATAAGAAATTCCCTATCAACTTGTATTTATTTGGATATTCCTCTAAATGATAACCATATATGTGATAAATCTATGGCCATATACCCATTCAAGGACTTGGCCTAATCTCTTGAGGAGCATACCATAGGCTTTTGGGATGTCAACCACTTGAATGTCTATAAAGTGTTAAATCCTAGGTTCATATTCCAACTAAATGTAGACATTTAATAACTCACCTATCACTTTCACCTCTAATTTATCCAACTAGACCATTACTTTATCTATTTTTATGGGGGCTAGACCAATTTTCTCATATATGCCTGCCCACATCACATTAGTTGAGGCTACAAAATATACTAAGCAATTATGCATATATTTTCCAAACAACCAAATATTTAAAATGAATGGGAGAACCTCCATGTTATTCTTTTGGATAAGCACATTGGTGTGGCTACTCTTAATTTTGGATGGGCCTATGGGGTTGTATTTTAAGTCAAATATTTTAATAAAAGGTCTCATTGTTTTATGATTTGGGCAAACTTGTGAAGGGTAATGTTAGCCTTAATTTTATTCATATCCTCAATGATGTTATAACCCCCTTTGATTTGGATTGGTGGGGTTTCCATAGGTGTCGTAGGATCTTGAGGTATTGAAGGTGGAGTATCATTCTTAGCATTTTTGTCTAGTGAGGTTGCACCATTATTTAGAGGGGTCGAGGTAGTAAGAGGTTATTGTTGCCCACTTCTAAGGGCATAATTATTCCTTTAAAATTGTTGAAATTTTTTCATCTCACTAATACCTTCCTCTAGCTTATTTTCCTCTTTGATAGGGGAATCTAAGGTTTCTAATACCATAACAGTACTAGGGGATTTACCAAAGTTGGAGGATTTTGGATGATTGAGAGTTAACTCATATTTTTTATTTCCTTCTAGAAGATCTCAAAAGTAGATAAAAACTCTATATAGTCTAGCTCTCCATGTGTTTTTGTGTTGTGTACCCAACACCAATTGGTAAGGTTATCTTGAAGATATTAATCTTATAGATTATATTGGGTGAAGGTTATGGAGGTTTGTGAGGGAAATTGTAACTCTTGTTTGGCTTTTGATACATGAAATTCTTATTGGAGCTCTTTGTGTTAGAGTTGATCATTTATTTCTATATCCCTAGGAAGTCATTGTTGATATTTTGTACCATTTATTGACTAGAATCAAGCTCATTTTTAATGGACTCTTTATGCATTGTATATGTGTTATTATATGTGGCAAACATCACTTGATGTTGAGTTTTAGGAATCAGATCTAAACCTCCTAGTTTATGAAACCCAATGGTTGGCTTGAAGTGGGATGACCCAGTGAGATTATTGTAAGGAGAAATTGGAGCATAGGTGTGTTCTAGGTAATTTTAGGTAATAATTTCAATGCAATCATTTGTGGTAATATGTTGGGAGTAGGGATCATGGTGTATCCCTGAGAATTTAGTTGCCTATCCACTTTGATGGCACTTGCATATGCTAAGGATAAGTTTTTAATAGTTTCATCTCTTCTTAGGAACATGGCCATCTGTTGAGGTCAACATACCCCCATTTTTGAAAAAAAAATACCCTTGTGCATACGTCAAACCTTGACACTAAAAACTTGATATTATACACATTACTAGAATTTGAAGATCATCCATACCTAATAAATTAGCCCATTTGTTCATGGTTTTGCTTTAACCTTGCCTAATATTGATAATAGTTGGCCCTCATGTCTTAAGTTTTAGGTTTCATGGAGCTCATATTAATGGATCATGCTAGGATTTTCACAATTTTATCCTCATTCAATATTTTAATAGTATTTGGCCTATAAGAACTCATAGTTAGATTCATGTTCTAAAGCCCTCCTTCAGAAACCCTAACATAGACCCTTGGTTTGAATTCAAATTTGGTGGGATAAAATTTGGTAGGAACATTTTTTAAAAAATTACTTTAGACTTAAGCCTAAATTTTTATATTAAGGCTTATTCATATTTTTTAACATGACCAAACCTTAGCCTAAAAGATTATGCTTGGTCCCTTTATATTTCCCCCTTTTTTATTCTCTTTATTTTAAAAAGGTTTAGCATTTATGTTTTTAGGGTCCTTTATGTTCCTGACTTTGTCCCATTTTTAATTTCACATGGTCCTCTTTGTTTCATACTTAGCCTAAAGTCCTAGTCCTAAGACCCCATTCATGTTTATTAACATGAACAAGACTTTAGTCTTAAAGCTTTATCCTAAGTTCCTATATTGACCCGAGCCCTAACTTAAGCATATTTCCTCTTTGTAGGATTGATGGTTTATGCTTTATCATGAATATTACTATGATAGAGTGAATAAGATCTAAAAAACCTAAAGCCTTTTATTTATTAGACCAATGGAGTGCATTTGATCAGATAATGATCAAAGGTCCATGTTTAAATGGGACCAAATGATTGAATAGTGCATGATCATCTTCAAGGTTAAATAAGGCCCTTTTTATTTCACATAGACTTATGCTAAAAATTTAAGAATTTGAAAGTATCCAATCATGTGAAATTATCTAGATAATGATCAATGGTCCATGGCTATTCATGCAAAATAATTTGATAGAGTGAACATGGCATTGAAATGTCAAAGTCTTAAAAATCCCCATAAGGATGACAAGTTTCAACATCTTAGGAACCCAAATCTCTATCGATGCTCTATGGACCATCCCTAGGGTCAAATGGAGTCAAAAGCTTAGGATTCCCATAGAGTCACCATGTGGTGCTCTCGCATTTGAGATTAGTGTTAAAAAGGCCCTATGAATTAAAACATAGACTTAACCTACGTTTTTACCCTAAGGATTATTGTATTATTTAAATACAATAAACCTTAGGGTAAAATATTTGGTTATGATTTTAATATTCAAAGGGACTCATTTTATTATTATTTGAAGACTTAGGACTATAACTTAGTCTAATATTCATATGTGTTAATCTATGAGCTAACTCAATCCTCTTCATGATTATAGGGACCAATGGCATGCATATGCTTATATCTTGATCAATGGTTAATGCTTGGTTGGATCCAAATGATCTAATGGAGTATTTTAAATCTAGGATCTATGGACCTAATGAACTTCATGGACATAAATTTTCTATTCTCACAAATGTCATTCAATGCTTGAGAGTCCATCATTGACATCTTCAAGGCCATGATTTATGTCCAAAAGACCATTATATTTAAGCTCATCAATAATCTCAATTAGAAATAAAAATATGATTTAAAATGTTGCTTAGGCTTATTACTTGTGTTTCAATTCAATGGGACCCTACTTTGGGAAATATAAAAAACACTTAGGGTCTTTGAAATTTAATGATAAAATGACCTTGTCGTCTAATACTCTCAAACATAAACTTAATATAAGTCTCTATCCTTAGGTTCCAATTACATTTATTTCAATACAATAAACCTTAGGCCAAAGACTTATATTATGTTTTATTTTGACAAGAAGTCCCTATGTAGTAAAACTTAACTTAAAAGTTTTAACCTAAAGTTTTATCATGTTTATCAACATGATAAAACCTTAGGTTAAAACCTTACATTAAGTCCACTTATTATTTGAGTCCCCTTCATATGTGTTATAAAACTTGGATTAAATATTTTAGCCTAAATTTTATGTCATGTTTATTAACAAAAAATAAACTTTAGTATAAAAATATTTAGCCTAAGTCCTTTTTATATCCCAATGCTAATTAAATTTCATGCACTCTATAGGATAAATGGCTCATGATTAATCAAATCAAGCTGATCAAATAGATTACAATCGATAGAGATTATTTAATGAGACCCCTAAAGGCATATGGGATTAACACATGGTGAGTGTGCATTAACTAATGAATGCAAAGCCTAGAAGGCTCACAAAGGTGCTAATTAGCATAACCACAGGGACCGATATAAAGGCAACCAATAATGTGCAAGCCCCAAGATCATGATCAATGATCCACATTGATCCATGAGAAAATATTATATGGCATGAAGAAAAAAAAGGATTTTAAAGGATAACAGTTAGTTACTTTTAAAATTTTATGAAAAATGCCACAAGAGCTACCAGATAGATGCCACATAGGTACCACACAAGGACAAAACAACAAAATTGAATATTTTGTGAGCATGAAAAGACAAAGGTATAAAGGCTAAGGTCTAAATAAAATCTAAGTCATTAATTTGACTAAGTCTGAGCCACCATCACCGTTAAAGATGCAAAAAAAACCCTAACCTCCATAAAAATCCCTAATTTGAATTCTAATCAATCACAGTCAAGCTAGAAAGAGTCTAATTATTATCTGAGCAAGAACAAACTAGCCTAGAGGCTACTTTAAAACCACTAGTGAGCAATCTATAAGCTTCACAATCATGGAAAATTAGAGGCAACAACAAAGGGATGACATAGAATTATATTTGGCTTCAGACAATGAGGGAAGAATCTTCAAGGATACTGACTTTGATGCTATGACATTAAATACCAAAAATAGAATTTGGTCCAAACTTTTTTGGACCATTAAGGAGATGAAAACCATCATAAGGGAAGAGTATAAGAATGCCACAATCCTCTAGAGATGCAATGACCTAGTCTCCATCCAAATGACCAGTCTCTACTCTATAGCTAAAAAAATTGAGATATTGTACTATATTGATGTTAAAACCCTCATTTTCATGGATTTAAAAATTTATTAGGATTGGATAGTTAATTAATGTAGTTTCAAAAAGGTAGAATATATTTCCCCCTTGCATTTGAAAGCTACTACAAGATATGCAAGCCCTAGGTAGACTTGCCTATAATTAGAACATGGACTAGTAAAAATGACTTGAACATCATCCTTGACCCATGGCTACTTATCAGAACCAATATAATCCAAGACCCCACCTAGAAGATCCCAATTGTCTAGTTTAAGGAAGGAATTAGACTATTCATGACCTTGTTGAGGAGATTATCTCAAGCCCCTTCCATGTCATATGTTAATAAAATCTGGGTACCTTTGTATACTTCATGGTATAAAAATACTCACTCCCCCAATGGGTGAGATGATTAAGATTTATTTGAAATAAAAAAAATTTAGCCATGAAGAAGAAAACTAGCAGCCACTTCTTCATGATGTCCTATCTTCTAGATGCCCTCTTGGCCACCACCAAAATCCCTAACATAAAGAATTGGTCACCTAAAGGGAGACATATTATTTCCCATCATTATTCTAAGTTGCACATATTAAAATATAGACACAATGTATAATTCATTTGTGATTGTGTATATCTAGCTTTGGTAGAAGTTATCACAGGGATCCCCATGAGTAGGGTTAGCCCTTTGGTCAAGAAGTATGTGGAATTTCTCGAAGATATCTAATTATATCTAGATTACACAGTGATTATAATATAAGGGACCTTATTTCATCTTCTCAAACTACCAATCTATGTGCCAACCAAATTGGTAGAACATAAGGTTGCATACAAACTTTTCTATGGTATAGATGGTGTGTGTAAATATAAAAGGAAGGGACTACTTCACCCCTTTCCTTTAAACATTAGTAGGATTGTAATATATAATTAGGAGCATGTAGATGTCATCTCCAAACATAGAGACTCTTTCAAATTACATATGGATGAATTGAGTTAGTGAGACCCTCATGATAGGGTCACAAAATATTTGAAATCAAAAACAATGAACTGCCCCTATAAACATAGGCTTGGTATTCATGATATGATGTATATCAAGGCCTCCAATTTCACAAAAGTGTTGGCCATGTTGAATAATCATAATATTAGGCTTGGGGCTAGATTGACTAGAGATGAGAAACCCCCTGGTGAAATATGGCAAATGGGGACCCTACAATACCACTTATTGCCTAAACACTTTTATAGGCCCCCTCAAAATCAACCACTAAAACAAACTCAAGCAAAAATTGCATAATGACTTGAGAAGGAGAAATTATAAGAAATACCTAGCAAGGGTGTATCATCTTTGGCCCCACCTAATAGACCAGAGTCCCCAATTGAATTCCTTGATATGATTGCATTAGGTCTTAGGGACATAGTGGAGGATACACTTAAAGTTATTATTGAGGCATATGGATTAGATGAATGAGAAAAAAAATTAAGGAGCCTCAATCCCAAGCTAAAGAAGTAAAACAACAAAAATGGAAGGAAATAGTTTTAGACCTAGTCATAGTTGCACCTCTATAAAAGAGGAAGGTTGAGTTGGCATTGGTCCCAATTGGAAATAAGAATCCACATTTAAACTTCACCAATATTTTGAGTTAAGTTAACTTATTCATTGATGATAATACCATTCATGGCCCAATCATCCCTAAATTGTTCATCTATGGTAAAATGGAAAAGGTCCCAACCCTGCAACATTCATGGGCCATGACCAATGCAGTCAAGATCATTATTCATAATGAGCTAAAGCTATGGATAGGGGATCTAATGACATAAGAGGAGGAAATAATGATGACTACCTCTAGAGGATCAAGTGGTACTTAGGTAGACACTCTTAGAACCTCAAGAAACACACAAATGGAAATTATTGGACCTCCAAAAATCATAAAGTCAACAGTGAATGTGAAATTCAATCTAGAGATAGTAGGCCTAAAGAGGGTAATAATAAAGAAGGCCATGGTTAGGAATGAGGAGTTTAATTTTTATAGAGTTGAACCTTTTCTAATCTTAACTCAAGTAGGAGGTTAGGCACCAAGTAAACACCCAATCCATGAAGAATACATAGCTAGACTAGCTGATGCCCACTTAACCCAACTAAAATCAGGCATCAAAGGCCTATTTCAAAAGATAGAAAACCTACAGAAACAAAAAGAAAATATCAAGACACAATTTGTCTTATTAGTCCCTAAATAAATGATAAATATGTTTGATTGATATTTTTATTATATGTTTTAATCCTTGAAGGAAATAAAAACAAAGCAGAGTCCATTAGCCCACCTAGATGTAATAGCCAAAGATTTGATAGCCCAATGGTAGAATTTAAAAGACAAAATTAAGGAGCTAATCACCATACTGGTGGAGGTTCAAATTCTTGGCTTCAGGACCATTAGCCTAGCCCATTTGAATGCAATTATGAGAGTAATTCTTGACAAGATTTAGGGTTTAAGTACATGGTTAAAGAACCTGGAGAGGATCCTAAGGGATGATGAGCTGATAGATAGAATTGAACAACTTCTTAGCACCATGATTACCTAGCCTAACACACTTAGCTTCTTAGTCATAATTTCATAATATGAGTATAAGCATAGGGTTAGCCTAGTTATGTAAGAGGTCAAGAGAAAGAGTTAGGGTAAGTCTAGGGGTGATAATAACAAGGTCATGGGCATGATCTTAACTATAGAGGAGAAGATTTATAAAACAAGGAGTATCAAGGAAGCAATGGTAAGAAATGATAGATATTTTGATGACTTGGTGGACCAGGGGGATGAATGCCTCTTAGAGATAGATATCAACCTAAGGTTTGTTGATGAATAACATTAAAAGGCCATGAAGATCCTTTAGGGCCAATAGGAGAGTTATTTAGCATAAGGCCCACCATTTGGCTGATAGTATTCCATTTTACTAAGAAATTTTGTAATATTTAAAAGTAGAATATTCTTTTTGTAAAGGCATTCACTAGTTTGTTAGCACATTTTCCAATAGGTTAGTCCACTTTGGAAAGATGAGTGTATTTTAAAACTTTGTAAAAAGGATAGTTATCCTTACCTTTGTAAATTTATAATCTCATGTCTAATTGGTGTACTACCTTAGCATCCTATAAAAGGTAGTATTACCATTTTATAAGGAGAGAAAGTTTTGAGCAAAAATATTTTGTGTAAACTTTGATCAATTAATAAAATCAATGGATTTTGAAAAAATTATCGAATATGTGTTTGTGTGTTTACTATTATGGTTTCTTTCTCCATTATCTATTTGGATGTTAATATTTGAATGGTTTTCATTAATTATTGATATGCATATATAAATGCAGAGTTGTTAACTTATGTTTATGCTAGGTTAATTGAAATATCTTAGGTTCATTTCACTTCCCTTTCTTATCTTGTAGATGTGCTAATGCGATTTGATTTTGAAGTAAATATTTAAATTGCACCTAGCTTTTTATTTTCATTGTTATTTCCTTTCCTTATATATTTGTCTGCTACATGGTGGGATCTATGATATAGCAATTTCATGTCATGTGTTGATTCTAATGTATGTCTTGATGAAATCTAAGCTTTCTCATAACGTCTAAATGGAAAATCAAAATTCCTTCTTTCTTCTCTACTCTTCCTTTTATTTTTTATTGCTCTACCACTATTTCACTATAGGTAACCATATTACCCTAATCTACTACTCATGCTTTTAATTCCTTGAATTCTAAAATGAGACGTGTTCTTTAGACACTAAGAGCACCTGTGATACATCTAGAGGCATCAATAAGATGAGATTCACTGGTGATAGAAGGAGGGACTATAAATTTATATGATCTTTGCTAATTTTGATGTGTTTTGATCAAATATTGGTGTTATCTTTACATATTTGCATAGTTATTTTCTCAAAAGTGTAAATATCACGTATATTCATGGTCCTTGACCCATATTTGTGTTTCCTTTAGGCAATGATCAAGAGTCTTTAAGGATAAATGTTTAATTCTAGTAAAGATATCTTGAGATCTAAGAATCCAAAGTATTTGAGGTTAGAATAGCTTATTTTGATCAAATATTGGTAGATATTTTATGAATATGATTTTATTTGAGTTTAGAATTGTAAATATAGATCATAATTATGTAATCAAACACATATTTGAGCTAAATTAATTAAAGGTTGAGATCCTTTATTGTGCTTTACATGAATCTTTGAAAAATTTACTTAATGTGTAAGTCTAGTCCCTATTCTTCATAGAGGTAGATTTAACACATCATATTTCAAATAGGATCCAAATTACTCAAGATATAATTACCAAAAATATGGATAAGATCAAATTCAAAAACAAGAGAACCACTATTGGAACTAGACATCCATGGGAGGGCTAGATGAGACAAAGGTAGACACAATCATTCAAATTATTTACCAACTTCACCACTCCAAGGTACTTCTGCATTCAACCTTCATCAAGGTATGGCTTAGTTAGGAATTTTTCCTATTAAAATTTAAGGTGCAGTTCATCACCTTCCTCACAATCCAAAAAAAATACTTTCCAACTTTTAGTCCTAGTGGTATTGTGACAACAAAAGAACATGTTAAATCCTTCAAAGTTACATTAAGATTGCTAAATGTAATTCATGAAGATATAGTGTGTAGGTTATTTCATTACAAATTTAAGGATGTTACATATGAATGGTTCATAAACCTACCTGATAATTGCATTACCACCTAGGATGAATTTAATAACATTTTCATTGACCAATTTGGAAAAATCATCATCCCTTGTGTCCTATACCAATAGTTTACCACCCTCAAAAGGCATACCAATGAGACTATAATATATTTTAATATTATGTTCTAGAATATGTAAAATATGACCATTGACCCTTATAAACCTAATCAAGTGTTAGCCTTGGAAATCTACAAAGATACTCTTGATCCCATGATTTCAATATTTATAAAGAGAGTTGTAGGTCCTACAAACACATTAGATTTAGCATATACTAAGGCTATATCATTAATGACCATATGCAACCTTAAGTTCACATGGATTACTATGTTCCCAATGTCAATCCACATATGCCTACCTTGAATGTCTTTCCCAATAACAACCAAAATGTGCTTGCTCTCAACAAGCTCACAAATCTAAACCAATTACCTCTAAGACATGTTGTTCCTAACTAGAATATAGGGTTATTAAATCACCTTAATACCAATATATTTAATGCAAATGATCAAAGGGCCTTATTACTAGCCACTGATACCAATAATAATCAGGTTCATAATTTAGCAACCCCCAAAAATGAGAATGAGTCCATTTTGAAAATAGTTCAAAAACTGAGCACTAACTTCTTTCAATTGCAAAAACAAGTTGGTAATACTAGAGATAAATTTGGAAGTAAAATATCTTTCCGAAGATTTAAGAGTCTCAATAATAGGTTTAATAATGATATTTTTCACAATAATAAGAATAGTGAACCATCTCCTAAAAAGAAGACTATTGATATTGCTTTGCCTGATGATTGTAGAGTCCATTGTACTACTAAGCATGGTGAGATTGATTAAATTGAATTCCATAAAGCTTTTGAGGTGTTCCAAGAAGAGTTGGAAAATTTTGAGGTAGTACCTAACAAAGATAATGGTACAAGTACTTAGGATCCAAGCTTGTTGACTAGACCTTCATGGTGTAAACATTTTATTTCCCCTTCCCATAAGATAATGATCTTAAGGAAATTCTTGAAGAAGTTCATGCCTTCTAATAGTTATTAAAGAATACATACCTTAAGGAATAGATAATAGAGGTAGACATTGACTACTTCTACTCCTCCAAACAAATTTAGTACCCCTCTAGATACCACTTCAAACAATAATCTAGAGCCTCCAAAGGGAGATACTTCTAAGCCTAGTACTGATACTTCCATTTCTTCTAATAAGATTGGTTATAATATTGTAGAGGATATGAAGAAATTAAATCTAATATTAATTTTCATGAACTGACATATATAACTAAGCAAAGAGATTTGTTGTTATAGTCCTTGTCCAAGAAATCTAATAAGATGCCTATTTCGCAAAACTTTGTCTATTTCAATTCTAAAGAAAAATAGAGAAGAAAGATAGGGATAAGTGATTAGAATGAACCCAGATTGGTTTGTGCACCATATCCAAACATTGTGAGCACTCCTCTTTGGCTAGGGAGGATTACCTACAAGTAAGAAAGCACTACCAAAAAATATTTGTTAGTAGATAAATAAGTGGGCTACCAAGCTACACTCTTGTTCCAGAAAGTGTCAAACTTTCTTAGAGATGTCAGTCCACTTTTGAGAGATAAAAGAGTAATAAATAACCAAGAGAGAGGAAAAGAGAGAAAAAAGAGAAAATGTTACCATTATTCACAACTTGAGTGTAGCAAAAAGTTATAGAGTGTAGGTGGTATATTCAGTTTGTGTTTTGGAAGTTGTCTAGGCAGGTCTTAAAAGGGTTAGGAAATCCATAGTTACTAACATAGATTAATCTATTGAGGTTGGTGAGGAAGTAACCTATATTGGTTAGGCTATATATTTCGATGAGGAAATGTGACTAATATCAATTAGACTATTGATGTTGGTAGGGGAAATAATTGCTTAAGAGTTTTCAAAAGGATTTTTTGGGTCTGAGAAATGGTTTTGGTCAGGCCTAGAAAGTTAAGGGGAGATTTGTGTGTGTGTGTGTGTGTGTGTGTGTGTGTGTGTGTGTGTGTGTGTGTGTGTGTGAGAGAGAGAGAGAGAGAGAGTAGTGTTTGGATGGATCTGGTTAGAGGTTTAGTGTGTTGTAATAAGGGAAACAAATGGGGAAGCTTTATAACTCCTTCACAAGGTTCATCAAAAATGTGTAAAAGCAATAAGTAGCAGATGTAAAGGAGTTTAAAAGTAACTGCTTAAAGACTTATAGAATAAGTGATATACTTATATATCATAGTGACTCAATGATAAGTGCCAGATGGATGGCTCCTATCAGGTAGTCTAAACTAATGCCTTAAATAAAGACAACAAGAAGGTGTTGCTAGTTCTCAAGAGCTTGGTTATAGATCTAGATTGACTTATATAAGATAAAAGTAAGCCAAGATGTTAAAAGTTGAATTCAAAAAACTTATATGTAAATAAGAATGAGTTTTATTTATTTTTACTTACCTAAACATCAATTTGGAGTTTGGATTATATAACTGATGTTGGTGATCCCACTAATATTGACCATGGGTTAATCGATGTTGGTGGTATAAGAATAGGTAAAACTAATATTTTTATCTTGTTTTCTATCTCTCCTTATGAAAAGTGTGGTATCTATTAATAAATGATAGAAATGGGAGGTTAAAAAGGATGTAGTTGGTTAAGAACACATTTTTAAGGTTAGAACAAGTCTTAGGTAGTTAAGATAAGGGAACTAAGTATTGAGGTGACTCATCAGGTGAGAATTAGTCTTAAGAAGTGGTGGCCAAGTAAGGTGACAAAAGGGGTTTTTAATTAACTTAATTATTTATTTTAAATTAATAAAATATGTGAGGGGTAAAAGCATGGGTTAAATAGGATAATCATTATTATTGAAATAGGGCTCAAGGGGCATTTTGACATAGGGAGTTACATATGTATTTGACATAATTTTAGTGTCTACATTTACCCCTTTTTATCTTTTAATTTGAACTAAAAAGTTATAAAAAAAAATAAGAGTTACATGCTTGAGCTATTAGATGAGATATCCCCCCTCAAAATAGGAATTGATGTAGGAGAAACTAGAATCAGGTACTGGTTTGATAAGAAGTTAATTGTGTGAATGGAGGAGAACATGGTATCATTTATTATGCATATACTACTACAAGCTATAGTTTAAAAAATCAAGAATAGGTAAGGTTGAGGAGGACTTAGATAGAAATAACCAAAGTAAGACTTGTAAGTGATAGTTGATAAGGTCAAAACAATAAAAGTTATAGCTCTAATTGCTCCATGTGTCCCAGTTATCTGAGGTAGGAAGTGCCCCTAAGAAAAAAAAAGTTTTCACATGATAGGATGAGCTTGGTCACTATCTAAAACACCTAATATACATATGTGTGTATAATAGCCAACTATAATAGAATAACATAAGCGATCAAGACAAGAAATGCAAGGTTGGTATAAAAGGGTCAGTGGGTGAGGAGATATTTGTGATCTCCAGTCAAAGTTGTTTTGGGTTGAGACTTGAGTGATTTGTAGGGGTGGTTTTCATGGTTGGGGAGATATATGTGATCTCCAAGTTAATATTCATGGTTAGGGAGATATATGTGATCTCCAAATTACCCTAGTTATGGGTATAGTCTAAAGAGTTGTGGTTATTAGTGGAAATTCTAATGCAATGGTGTTGATGTCAGTGATGTCACTGATGTCAGTAGTAAATATTACCAACATCTATGGCTTGGGGCAAGGTTTTTGATATAGGTGGGAAAAAGTGCTAACATTTGTAGATTAGGTCAAGTATGTTGATGTCGATGGGTGACCAAACCACATGGAAGACCACACCTTACCCATTATGTAACCACATGTTGAAGAGAACATCATTCCTATGTTATACCCTCTTAAAGAACCTTCCTCACTTTGCTCTCTATCGATAGAGAGTAATACCCCATCCACTCCACCTTTGCACCTTGAAGAGTCAGTGTTATCCACTCTTACATTAGATGAAAGACATATTGTGCCTACTCCAATTCCAGCACTCTTACCACTTCTTTTACCTATGAAGGATCATACTTTACCTATTCCTCACCCAATTTTTAAGGGATCAATAATATGTATGCTTTACCCCCTTGAGGAACCCTCTTCACCTAACTCTTCTCCACCCATGGAAGACCATGCTTCTTTTCCTATCTCTGTTGAAGAAGACCATGTTATTGCTCTTTCTCATCTTTGACCTAAAGTAGAAGAGACCAATAATTTACCTCTTTATCAAACACCTTAGCCTTTTAAAGATGCAACTGTAAGGCTTATGCCAACTTCATCTAAATCCTTCTCATGGTTGGTGAAAAGTCTAGAATTTCTTGACTCCATGAAGCTATATCACATGATATTTTAGGACCATCTTAAAAATCCTTATCCAACACAATGAGTGTTGACCTTTACCTACAACCCTCTCACTACCATTTACCCTAAGGTCTTTGACAAAGCTAGAGCTTCTTCACCAAAATCACTTGAAGTTCATCCATTTATGTTAGAAACCTCACCCTCATAGGAATCTATGGCATTAAAGTAGATCAAGCCTTTAGGCATATGTCCTATATCTATTCTAATTCATCCAAAGGTGAAATTAGATCTAACTCTCCCACCCCAAGTTGGAGTTTCATAGCTTGAACTACAAAAAAAATGTTAAGCTTCCTATATCTCATTGATCTTTCCCTCTTCAACCCTCAACTTTACCATCAATTTTGGGACCTCACCCTTCTAATTTAGTTAGAGTATCAATGATCCAAGTAAAAAAAAAATCTAACTTACCTCCGCTACTACCTTTTCCACTTGGTAGGTCTTTCACATCTAACACCATGATACCTAACACCAAGAAAGTGTCAATTAAAAACATAACTCCACTACCACCAAATATGGCACCACACAAAATCACCCCTACAACTCTTAAACAAAAGATGGTATCCACTCCTATTACCACAACAAGTGCGAGCTCACCCACAGGCTCTCAAATCTTTTTCCTATGTCAGTTATTATAATCTTTCATAATAACTCTTCCTCCCATTAAGCCTTATAGTCCTCTTGGAATGAAGTCATATTGGTTTAATGATACACAAGTGTGTCTATACCATTTCTCACATGGACATGATATTGAGAGTTGTAAAGCCCTCATAAAGGTTATTTAGTAACACTTTGATGTTGAATCTCTCTTTGTTGATACTCCTATTAATCTTCCTATTATTCCACCTCTAGCATCCATAATACCTCTTATTGTTCCACCTAAATTCAAACCTAAAGATGTCATTGTACCCCCTTTGGCTCATCCTTCACCTATATTTTAGATCAACATAGCTAATGTGGTGACATGATCATAAAACCAAAAGGATAAAGGTAAGGAAAAAGTTACTTCTCCTTGGGCTCATCCCTTTTCCAAAGACACTCCTCTTTTGAAACTAAAGGATTCCATCTTAGGGGTCCCAAAACTAACATCTTCAGACATTATTCAAAGCTTTATGGTGAAACAACTTCACCAAACTCCTATGAAAATTCCCTTGTATGAGTTAATCCAAAACTCACCCCAACACCATCAAGATTTGATTAGTGTTTTGCAAGTAGTTGAGGTACAACCTGATGATCCCGAACCTCTTGCAACTTTGGTCAACTCTCTTAAATCCATCTCCCTAATTTCCTTTAGTAATTCATAAATTCCACTTCAACATCAAAAAGATCAAGATTCTACCCTTTTTATTACCACATATATTTATCAAAATCATGTCAAGAGAGTCATGATCGATGGGGGAGCTAGTATTAATATTATTTTTACCCATGCCTAAAAATAGCTAGCTCTTCTTAATAATTGTATATCTCAAACCAACATGGTACTCCACTCTTTTAATGATACCACAACTACTATGGTGGGAATTATTATCTTACATATCCATGTAGGTCCCTACATAATTTTTGAGCTCTTTTATGTTGTAGAAGTAGAATTCAAATATAACATACTATTTGGATGACCTTGGATATGTAATATGGCATGTGTACCCTCAAATTTACACTATTGTGTTAAGTTTGAACACGATGGGCAAGTGCATGTTATACCCACTAACCCACCTCCATTTAAAATATGCAAAATGACTTATATTCCTAATGATGTTATCATTACATTAAAGACATCATCTTCTCTTCATGATACTTTTGAAGCTTCCACAAGCTCCACTACCTTGGTTACACAAATACTAGTAACACAAATTCCTAACATGGATCCCATGGATGAAACTTTTAAACATTTGTCACTCAAATAATATAATTTGTTGATGATCAACATGCTCTATACTCCACAAGAGTATGGAAAGCTTCATATGCACCCAAATTATGATCCCTACATTAGGATGGTCATCTGTTATCGACCCCCTAACCTTCAAACTAATTTCACATATGGGGGAATTAATTAGGCTCCCACTATCGGCAATCCATCCTCTTCACCACACCCATTTACCTATGACTTCTCTTTCCTAAGCAAGCCTAGTTTCACACACACCTATCTCTATTGGCGTGCCTAGAAAAGATTTGGTTTGGGTTATTATGAGCAGGGTATCCATACACCTATTGAATGTCCCACTAGTCAAACCATTTAAAATGCCAAAAAGAGGCATGGTGTGGGTTATGAAGAACCAACTAAACTCACTAAAACTTCCCATGTACCAATTATTGAAGAACTAGTCTCTTTATCTCTCTCTCTCCACTTTCTTCTCCACCATCACCTACCAAATCAGAGGTATTTATACCTCCTAATTTTTTTATTAATAAATTCCATCCATTACGGCCTCTTACCTATCACCAAGGTAAGGAAATAAGGTCCCTTCCTCTTGTTCATCCTAAAATAATTGATGAAGACTCTCCCACTATTAACACTATCCAATGTCAAGATGATGATGTTATTCTCACATACATGGGTGTAGATGATTCCTATATCTAATGATCACTCCCATTTAAAACATAAGCTATGTTAAATGAATCAACCATTAAAATAAATTTGCCCTCTCATGATAACCCCCACATCCTCAAGATTGGCAAATCTTTGGATTCCTCTAAGCAAGTTGATTATGCCACATTTCTTAATAACCATTTTAAAGCCTTCACTTGGTTTTATAATGGCATGCCTAATATTGACCCCTCTATCATCACCCATAACATTGTTACCAATTGAGATGTTAAACCTATTAAGTATAAGTTTTGCAAGATGTATCCTCATATTACTCTCCTTGTCAAATAAGAGCTCCAATGCCTCCTTTCTATTAACTTTATCGAACCCATTGACTACCCACAGTGGATTTCTAATATTATTCCTATCACAAAAGTGACAGAGGGAATCTACATTTGCACTAAATATCATGACTTAAATCTTGCTTGTCCAAAAGATGACTTCCCATTACCAAGTATCAACCAACTTATTGATCTAACAACTAGCCATGAGATGCTATCACTTATGGATGGGTTCTCTAGATATAATCAAATCTTAGTTACTCTTGAGGATCAACATAAGACAACCTTCATTACCCCATGGGGGACTTTTTATTATTAGCTCATGCCTTTTGGTTTGAAGAATGCTAGTGCCACCTAGCAACATGTTATGATTTACATCTTATATTATCTCCTACACAAAATTATGGAAGATTAAGTGTATGACTTACTTGGAAAGTCTAAACTTCAATAAGATCACTTAACAATTCTCAAAATCATATTTACTTGTCTCCTCTAATATAATGTTTTACTAAAGCCAAAGAAAAGTGTCTTTGGTGTTCTTTCTAGTAAGCTCTTAGGTTTTATCTTTTCTCTCCATGGTACTGAGGTTGACTGTGCTAAGGTTAAATCAATACTAGAGATGTTTGCACCTACTAATATCAAACAACTATGCAGCCTATAAGGTAAACTTAAATCAATCTACCACTTTATCTCTTAGTTGTCAGATCATTTCCAACCCTTTCACCATCTCCTCCAAAATGATGTCTCCTTATATTGGAATATATATTTTTAGGAAGATTTTTATGAACTTAAACAATACCTCCTTTCCCCACTAGTTCTTATTCCACTTAAGGAAAATTAGCCTTTCTACCTATGCATCTCCACAATAGACCATTCTCTAGGTGTTATGATTACACATCAAGATGATAACCATCAAGAATAAGTGGTTTACTACATAAGCTGCACACTTATTGATTATGAGACTCGATATACCCATACCAAAAAACTTTGCCTTGCATTGGTCATTTTAGCCTTCAAGTTCTGCCATTATATTCTAAATCACAAAACCTATGTGGTCACCCATACTAATCCCCTTAAATACATGCATTCTAAGCCATATCATAACCAATAAATAACTCAGTGGCTCATGTTCCTCACTAAATTCAACTTAGAGTTTATTCAACAAAATTCTATTAAGGGGCAAATAATCATTGACCAATTAGCTACCACCCCTTTACCTGATAACCAACCTTCAAACCTTGAATTCCCTAATGAATCCATCACAATGATCTCTATTGATGACATTTCCTATCAAATGATGATGTTATTTGATAGGTCTAAATGTCAATATGGTGGGGGTGTGGGGGTCATTCTTATTCCTCTAGATGGTGAACCTATGCCTTTGTCATTTAAACTAGATTTTGAATGTACTAACAACATGGATGATTACGAGGCTTTGATCTTATGGATTCAAATGGCTTTCTTGTTGGGTATCAAATCCATAACCATTTTTGGTGATTCTTAGCTAGTGGTTAACCAGGTTAATGGTTCCTACCTATGTAAAAATGAAATTTTTTAGTGATATAAACATTATGTATATATGTTATTAGGATCATTTGGCTCTTATCTCTTATAAAATTTTCCTTGATCCACAAATAAGTTTGCTAACATAATGTATTCACTTACTTCACATATACCATCTTCATCCTCTTCCTCAAAAATCTATGTCACCATGAATCACTTAACATTACCCTCCTATGCATCAACTAACATCCTCTTTATCAGAAATGTAACATCCCCCACATGACTTATGATACAAGCAACTCATAGATTATCTTTCCTTTTCTATTACCCCTTCTGATCTCTCTAATAATGGGAGATGTGCCTTCATAAGCCATGCCACTCATTACACTATGCTAGGGGGCCTTATTTATAAGTGAGGTTTTGATGGTCTCCTCCTTAGATGCCTCACTAGTACTGAGACTCCCTTCGCTATTAAGGAAGTCCATGTGGTATTTGTGGTGGACATTTAAATGGTCACATAGTTACTAAGCGTATCTTTTGACTCAACTATTATTGGCTAACACTCCATCAAGACTATAGTGATTACATTTGGTGTTGTGTCCAATATCAACAATAGGCTAACCTCCTTCATGTTTTGAGTCATGTATTACAAGTCACCAAAGACTTTTGGCCCTTCTCCCAATGGGGCTTAAATCTAATCAAGGAGATTAACTCTCATTCCTCCCTCCATCTTCATTCTATCATTACTGCCACTAAATACTTCACCAAGTGAGTCAAGGCCATTTCTCTTATATCCACTAAGGCTAACAAAATTATTGACTTTATCAACCATCACACTATCTATCATTTTGGTCTCCCTCATAAAATTATAATAGATAACAATAAATCTTTCAAAAATAGGACTATCCAAAGCCTTTGTGATACATTCAAAATTAAATTAAGTTTCTCATCACCATACTATCCATAAGCAAATGGATAGGTAAAAGCTTCTAATAAAGCATTGACCAAAATCCTCATGAAGTTAGTTAATGATACATGCAAGGATTAGCATACGCATATTCCTTTTGATTTATGGGCTTATCATACTAGCATTCAAACCCCTATGTGTGCTATAGCTTTTTCATTGGGGTCTAGGATAGAAGCTATTTTACGTCTTGAGGTTTAAATTCCTTCTCTTCACATTTCTTTAAAAGACATACTTATTAATGATGGATTTTACCAAGAACATTTGGCTCAACTCGAGTTGTTTGATGAGTACCATCTTATATCCCTCAACCACCTCCAAATTTATCAAGAGCGTATCAAACATGCTTACAATAAAAACTTAAAAGAGTAAGATTTCAATATTGGAGATATTATCTTAAAATAAAATCAACATGTGACAAACATGGAGAAAATCAAACTAGGTAAGTTTACTCCTAATTGGCTTAGACCCTACATCATAACTCACAAGTATGCCTTAGGAACATAGCACTTGTCTTCTCTTGAAGGAAGGCTAGAACCCAAGACTTTAAATGCCTTACACCTATGACCATTATCTTTTTAAATAAGCATCACTTCACCTCATGTTTCACTTAAGCTCATCCCTTGAGCACCCCATTACATTAATCTCCCTTCCTCTTAACCCTTATTCCTATACACTTAGTTAACTTATGAGGTGCTATGATTTTTCCCTCAAAGTGGAAAACTCCTAAGCCCCTATAGACATATCCATGATTAAAAGAAAAAACAAAAAAAATCAAAAAAATGAGATATGTAGACAAGTTCTAATCTTTAAGACCATGTTTCTCAACATTGACTGATCCCTTGAAGGATAGCGACATAACTTTTCTTTGCTACTATCAATAAACTGCTCCCTTAAATGATAGTTATTTAATAATAAAAAATAAACACCTAGACCACTCCCTTGAATTATGGCTAGGCCATTCTTTGTTCTCAAAGGGAAATAAAAATAAAATCTTCTCATATTGATCAGCTTCATATGACCTTACCACATACAAAATCCCATTATAGGTTTCCTACATTGATCGACTCACACACAAAAAAAAGCTTTAAGTCATGGACTTACCTATTACCATTCTCAAGTCACCCATAATAGGGGAATATCATCCCCACTTCAAATGTTATGCTACCTAAACACTTTCACTCATTTACCCTTTTTCCCTCATACTCTTTCAAGGGACTTTGAACTCACTTAACACAAGGTGAAAACAATGCTTCTCTAACAAACAAAATGTTCTAATGATGTAAATAATGAAAGATGCTCTTATTCTTGAGCCTACTTATGCTATGATTATGGTCTTTTCTAATACATGAGCATTCTACCTCTTTATTTTCCCATCCAAAGCACATGTCAATCTCTCTACATGAAAATGTCATACAAGCACTATCAAGTCTACCCCATTTTATTTTATGCATACACCATCACAAATATATAAAAATGCTGAAATAAAATAACATAACCAACTTATTCATTTTAAGCATACACCATCACAAATATGGAAAATGCTAAGATGAAGATAACAAACCAACTATGCATATATCATCACACATATGGGACATGCTAGACTAACTCAAACATGTACGTCGATACACCATCACAATATCATCTCTCTCTCAAAATATAGATCTCTCATCTTCAGCTTGTAAGCCAGTGTACATATAACATATATAACAAAAGTAAACTCTAGAAATTAGAGTCCTCAAGTCTCTTTGCATTTTCATGAAGAAGTAGTGTCATCACCACTCTCTGCCCATTTGCATCTACATGAGCTAGAAGCTGTGGTGTGTGACACTGATCTCTCCTACTCTCTAAACTCAAAATACCTCTAAATCTATGGGAACTCCCTAATGGCCCTCTCATAATAATCAATATAATTAAGGGTAGTAGTATACATCACCATAGATATAGTCTATAGTGGTCCCATTGTACCTACTAAAGGCTTGACTTGTAATAGTACCTATAGTGGAGGAGGAGGAGTAGCCTGATCAGTTGCTCTCAAAATATCCCTCTCTACTATTAATGTAGTAACCTGACCCTATAACACCCTACCCTAACCCTTTAGTGCCATAACATATCCTTTTAGTACCCTCACCTATCCTTCTAATGTCACCACCTATCCTTATAAATATAATACCTATGCCTAAGCTATATCTCAATCTTGTACTACCGCATCTCATGCCTACACTACCACATCTTATACTTGTATAGTTGCATCTCTCTCTCATCAACCCTTATAAATCTAGTGGTGGCCTCTTGACCTCCATCATGCGATGTAAACCTACCCACCAAGCCATATATGCCACTATGCACCTTGGATCAACTACACTTATCCCTGCAAACTTGCACTTCCCCTAACCCTACAGCTACACTATGTTCCCACTCATCCTAACCTATTACTCTCAAACTATCCCTCTCTACTATTAGTGTAGTAACTTGGCCCTATAGTATCCCAACCTAGCCTTGTAATGTCACCACCTATCCTTTTAAAGCTAATACTTATGCTTAAGTTGTATCTCAAGCCTACACTACCACATCTTGTGCCTGCACTACTACATCCCATGTTTGTATAGTTGCATCTCTCTCTCATAAACCCCTATAGATCTAGTGGTGGCCTCCTGACCTCTACCATGGGATGAAAACCTACCCACCAAGCCATATATGCCATTGTGCACCCTAGATCAACTACACTTGGCCCTACTGGCAAATCCTCAAAATTTGGCCCTATTAGTTGTTATACCCTAGATTGATCTAATGTAGGAGTGGATAACATTGAATATTCAAGGTGAAAAGGTGGAGTGAATGGGGTATTACTCTCTCTCGATGGAGGAAAGGCAGGTGAGGAAGGTTCCTCAAGAAGATATAACATAGGAATGATGTTCTCCTCAACATGTGGTTGTAGAATGGGTAAGGTGTGGTCTTTTATAGGAAAAAAATAGGTAATATTTCAATTTTAAAGAAAAATAGAGAAGAAGGATAGGGATAAGTGATTAGAATGAACTTGGATTTGTTTGCACACTATATCTAGACATTGTGAGCATTCTTCTTTGGCTAGGGAGGACTACCTACAAGAAGAAAGCACTACCACAAAATATTTGTTAGTAGATAAATGAGTGGGTTACCAAGCTATGCACTTGTTCTAAGAAGTATCAAACTTCCTTAGAGATGACAGTCCACTTTTGAGAGATAAAAGAGTAATAAATATCCAAGAGAGAGGAAAAGAGAGATAATGTTACTGTTATTCCTAACCTGAGTGTAGTAGAAAGTAACAAAGTGCAAGTGGTATATTCAGTTTATGTTTCAAAAGTTGTTTAGGTAGGTCTTAGAAGGGTTAGGAAATCCATAGTTGCCAATGTAAGTTAATCTATCGAGGTCGATGAGGAAGTAACTAATATCAATTAGGCTATTGAGATCGGTGAGGAAATATGACCAATATCAGTTAGACTATCGATGTCAATAGGGGAAATAATTGTCTAAGAGTTTGAAAAAGGCTTTTATGGGTCTAGGAAATGGTTTTGGTTAGGTTTTGAAGGTTAAGGGGAGAGTTATGTGAGAGAGAGAGAGTAGTGTTTGGATGGATCTAGTTAGAGGTTTGGTGTGTTAGAATAAAGGGAAACAAGTGAGGAAGATTTATAACTCCTTAGGGTTCGATCAGGGATGTGTAAAAGTAATAAATAGTAGATGTAAAAGAGTTACAAAGTAACTAATTAAAGACTTACAAAAGAAGTGATGTACTTAGCTATTATAGTAATCAAATGATAAGTGCTAAATAGATGGATCCTCTCAAGTAGTCTAAACTAATGTCTTAGATAGAGACAACATGTGGGTGTTGTTGGTTCTTAAGAGCTTGGTTATAGATTTGGATTGACTTATGCAAGATAACAGTAAGCTAAGATGTTGAAATTTGAATGCAAAAATCTTGTATGTAAATAAGAATGAGTTTTCTTTATTTATACTGACTTGAACATCAATTTGGAGTTTGGTTTATATAGCTAATGTCATCGATCTCACTGATGTTGGTAATGGGTTGACTGACATCAATGGCATAAGAATAGTTAAAACTACTATTTTTAGCCTATTTTCTTTTACTCCTTGTGCCAAGTGTGGTATCCATTAAGAAATGGTAGAAATGGGAGGTTAAGAAGGATGTAGTTGGTTAGAAACTCATTTTTATGGTGAAAACAAGTCTTGGGTGGTTAGGATAAGGGGACTAAGTCTTGAGGTGACTCATTAGGTGAGAATTAGTCTTAGGATGAGGTGGCAAGGTAAGGTGGTAAAAGGGTTTTTTAATTAACTTAATTATAAACTTTAAATTAATTAAATATGTGAGGGGTAAAAGCATGGGTTAAGGAGGCTAATCATTATTATTAAAATAGGGCTGAAGGGGAGTTTTAACATAGGGAGTTACATATGTGTGTGATGTAATTTTTGTGTCTAAAATTCCCAAAGCTAATAATTCCAATGTATCCATGCATAAATCTAAGGCAAAATCCCCACCTTACCTACTTACAGTCAAAATATTTGGTAAGAACTTGCATAATCATTTGTTGGATTCTAGTGTATCTATAGATATTATGAATGTATGTATTTGTAAGTAACTTGGTTTAAATCCCACTAAGTATGATAGGGTTTTCACATAATTAGATAAGTTTAGGGTCAAGGTAGTCAGATAATTGTTAAATGTCCACATGTAGCTAGCTTCTAAGCCAAGAGCCTAATAATTCATAGATATCCAAGTAGTGGATATGTCTAATACATATGGACTACTTTTAAGTAGAGAATATTCAAAGGCTCTAAATGGATATAATTTTCACACCTATGGCTACCTTGGAAGGGAGTTCCCAACTAGATCAAAGTTGAAAGTGAGCCCAGAATGAAACACATGATCACTAAATACAATGTTGTAAATGAAAGGGTCAACATAATTGATTTTGCTTTAGGATTTTTCACCATATAAACCACCAACGTATGTGATCCTAAAGCTTCTCATGTTATTCCTAGGTTATGGAAGTTATATTTTGATAGTGATAGGTATAAAGATGGATCTAGGGTAGGTATTATCATAATTGACCCTATTGGTAAGAAATATCATGTCTCTTATAGAATATAGTTTCCATGTACCAACAACCTTATATAATATGAATCTCTCATTCTAAGACTATAAATTTCCATCAAGAATAATGTCAAGGAACTACTAGTTTATGGTGATTTAGAACTGGTAGTCAATTAGGTAGGAAGCAAGTATTAGTGAAAATTGTCTTACCTCAAGAAGTACAAATTTAGGGTTTGGGATCTAGTTGAGTCTTTTGATGCATTAAATATTGTTTCTATCCCTAGGGAGGAAAATAAATATGCTAATGAGCTAGCCTCTATTATATTTAATCTCATGCTTGGCTAGGATTCACCAAACTTTAGCATTGAGCTGATACCTTATCCTTCTATCCCAAACAATGTAAACCATCTACAAGTCTTTAATGATGACCAACATATCCTAGACTTCATGATTATTTTAGGATAATTTAAAGCCCAAATCATAGAAAAACTTGATAAAACCACACTTAAGAGTAAGTTTGATGGAAAAGTCATTTAATTGAATGACAACCAAATCCCTAAAGGGATGATTGCCTTGGAAATATTATTTGATCAAGACAAGCTAGCTTAAGCCTCTAAGACTCCCAAACTAAGTGGAAAAGATTACAATGTAGTTGATCTTACACCTCAAGATCAACCTCATCTATTCAATATTGGAAAATCTTGTACAAGTGATAAAAATAAGAGATCTAAAGAACTATTGACAAAGTACAAAGATGTCATAGCCTAGTCTTATGATGGCTTGAAATTTTTTGACCCAAGAGTCATCATCCATAATATACCTCTCAAGGAGAATTATAAACCTTTTAGGTAGAATCAAAGACCTATTAATATAGTCTTAGAACCTATGATCTTCAAATAAGTAAAGAGGTTGTTAGATGCTAGAATTATATTTCCCATTAGGCACTCTACTTGGGTTACCAATTTGGCACCAGTCAAAAAGAATAATGGTGATATTAGACTGTGTATTGATTTTATAAATATAAATAGAGAATCTAAGAAGGATAATTATCCTCTTCCCTCTCTTGACCAAGTAATACAAATTATTTCTGGTTCATCCATCTTTATGGTTTTTTAGGGTACAATTAGGTACTAGTAGACCAAGAAGATAGAATGAAGACAAAATTCACAACTAAGTGGAGTACCTTCACTTAAAAAATAATGCCTTATAGACTAATAAACATAGGAACCACTTTTCAATGGGCCATGGACCATGCCTTTCAAGCCCTGATTGGTAAGTCCATTGTAATTTACATGGATGATCTAACTATTTTCTCCAAAAATAAGGAGGACCATTTCATGCATTTACAATAGATATTTGAAAGGTGAAAAAGGTATGGAATTTCATTCAACCCTAAAAAAATAATTTTTTATGTCACTGAGGGTAAATTATTAGGCCATGTTATTACTAAATATGGAATCTTCATTGATCCTAAAAGAGTGGAAGCTATATCAAAGATAGAGCCTCCCAATAATAGAAAAGAATTAAAATAATTTTTTGGTAAAATAAAAATTTGAGAAAATCCATTTATGGATTTTAAAAAATGATCAAAACCTTGAATGATATACTGAAGAAAGATGCCAAAGTAAAAGAGTAATTAGCCAAGCTCCACTCTTGATAAGTCCAAACTTTTAAAAATATTTTAATCTCTACTATTTTACTTTTGACCACATTATTTTTTTTATTTTAACTTAAAAAATAGAATGATTTGATCATCCAATTGATTTTCTGAGAACTAATTTGAAAAATGTTGAGTTAAACTATCCTTTAAATGATAAACAAGATTTTGCATTAGTCAAAGTAGTCAATAAATTTAGGCACTACATTCTTAGGAATAAAGTGCATGCCATTCTTCCAGATCTAGCCACTAATTTAATGCTAAGTTAGAATAGAGAATGGAGAGGTAAGTCATGTTGGAACACAACTATCTACTAAGATGGGGTGTATTAGTAGATCAACAAAAACTAGTCCTTTAATCCTTTTAAAGCAAATTCAAAAGCATGTGTAGATTAAAAGATAAATGCAGAGATCACATACACACACAAATACACATGACACCAAATTTATACATGGAAAACCTAAAGGGAAAAACCATAGTGAGAATAGTTTCTAGAATCTACTATTCTAATCCAGCCTCATGGTTCAAAGCCTCACTAGAAAACCTCATTAGTTACATCTTTAAGGACACTGACCCTAAGGAAACACCAATCCCCTAGTTTAAGAGAACTAAATATAAGGAAGAACTAACTCCCTAACTAAGCACCAACTTAGCTTAACCTCATTGATTATAATGTTTAAGAACACCAACCCTAAGGAGACACTAATTCCCTAATTGAGCACCAACTTAGCTTGTCTGATGGGACCAACCAATCAGATCTATGGAACTATAACTCTAGTTTACAAAATAGATCCATAAATGAATCCAACTCTATTCTCTCTATTACAAGTCTAATCTATAACATGTTCATACTATGCACATTCTCTTTGTGCCTTCTTCCTCTCTGTTCCTCTCTATTCCTCTAGTCTTATGTCTGGATATCTCTCTATTTGACACACTTCTTTGGATTTACCAGCCACTCTACTCTTTTCTACCCCCTCTAGTTTTGTGTCTTTATATTTTTCTATTTGACACTTTTCATTTTCTTTTTCTCTTTGCCTTTATCTATATTCATTTTGGCTCAAAAATAATGGTTCTAGTAGCTTTTCCTTTGTCCTAGATATCATATATATAAAAAAATGATCTAGGGTTATGTATCTTCTATGTGTTCACACTCAAACTGTAACACATGATGCCAATTCTAGACTCTAGTTCATTATAACTTGGATTGTAAGTTTATTGCATCTTGATTCTATGTGTCATGTCATAATTGTAAGTATCTTTAATATATATAACATTTTTTGGACTCAAGTTTTGATGCATAAACTATTTAATGTATATTTTGATTAGTTGGATCAATCAATATCATTATATGTGTCAAGATATAGAGCTTATACACAATTTCTTGCATTTTTCTACAACTAACCATTTGTCTAGACATGACTTTAAATGTCGATCATTTATATTTACTTTAGCACCATGATCTGATGGTCCATATTCAAATTGCTCAACTTTAAAATGCATCCATTTGATCATTCAAATCCTAGCTCCTATGCATTGTTTGATCTTCAAATATGCATTACCTTTAGCTTAACTTGGTCATTAAACATCAACACTTTGACCTCATCTTGATGTTTCCTATGTCTTTGGATCACTTTCACTCCATCAATCTTCCCAAACCTACTCAATCATTAACTTGCCCCTATGTCTATAAACAAAGAGCACTTTGTTCCATCTGAGTTCACTTGCTCCATTGGATCTTTCTCATCCAAGATTATCTATCATTGGATCTTCAAAGTTGCATGATCTTTACTTATGTCTAATTATTAAATATCAAGCTCTTTATAAAATTTGAGTCCATTCACTCTGTTGGATCTCCTTTACATGATCACCCATACACCATTAGATATTCTAACAAGCTCAATCATTAACTCTGATAGGGTCACTCTCATTGGTCCTCTATCTAATAGACTCATGTGCTTATGACACTTGGCAATAACACATTTACTCTAAGGGACCTTTGACACTTTGACTTTAATTAACTTCATTGGATCATCTATGTACAATGAAGCATAGGTCATTGATCAAGCTGGGAAATAATATATAAAGTCTAATACTTAGGAAATATTAAGTCCTTTAAAAACTACTTGAGCCAGTGATTTCTAGGTCAAGGGACTGGTTTTGAAACAACAACAAAGGCTTAAGTTATAACTTAATCTACTAGGTCTAAGATATAGCTAGTCACCATCAAAATAAAAAGTGCCTATTTGATGCCATGACATAAACCCTTAGGGTTTTACTGAGAGAACCTATCTAGTTTGAGAGTAAAGATAATTCAATTCTGAGGTCATTCCTTCTCCTTTGACCCTACGGACCATATATTCAAAATGCTCATGAAAAACCCATAATAGATATACTATCTATTTATTTTATAAATGTCCATAGATTATTTTTGTAAAAGCATGACAACTTTGCATGACCTTGTGCAGATTTTGTCCAAGTATGGACACCATTTCATTTCACTTGGAAGGCTAACTTTTCACCTACATAACTCTTGTCACACTTAGATGAATTTCAAATTAACACATATGATCCTCTTACATAGGAGATTCCATCCATATATCCAATTTCTCCTGAAGCCTTCATAGGTGCAAGATATGTCTTCATAAAAATGCCTTTGATATTTTTCTTACAAACTATAAATTTGATTGTGTTGGAAAACACTATCAAAATGCCTTGGAAACCTACTTTTCTCAAGCATATATTTTATCATGCTACATTTCATGACATGAGATATAACACATATCAATTAGGCACAAAAATGAATAGACCCATGTGATAATTTTTTCCTAACACCTCCATGTGTACAAATTCTAACCTCATTAATATGCTTACTTGGCTCTATTTAGCCCTTTTTGCAAATTTGGCTAAATATAGAAACTTCGTAGATTTTATCTTAGTATCCAACTTTGCATCCCCATAACTTCAATTATGCTTCATCTCATGAATTCAAATATAGTTCATAACAACTAGGGACTAATGTGATCATAACCATGCGATTAGTTCCTCCATACTCATTCACACATGGTAATGGTGATTTTATCAAAATTCCTTCTCATCTTTTATGTCATAGACCCAAAATGTAAACATTCCAATAATCATTTACCTCTGATAGGATCCTTTTCATATCCTCTAATCACCATATATAATCTTGAACATTAATGACATGCTCATAATGTCCATTTTGATGTCAATGATAATCATATTTCCAATAATCTCCCCCTTTGTCATTGATGGAAAACTAAATGCTTTGATCTTCTAATACTTTACTCTTGCAATAGGATTGCTTGCATTGGATTCTGATGAGTATGAAATGAATCTATTCATACCATAATTTCTCCCCCTTAGGCACTGACACGTTTTCCTAATACTCAACTTGGAACTTGTTATTTTTCTTCTTTGACATTTTTACTTTTTTCTCCAAACTTTTGTAGAGAGCATTTTGCTCTTCTCCCATAGAGAGCATTTGCACTTTTTCTCCCCCTTTGACATCAATTTCAAAAGGACTCTTTCTTACTATTTATCCAAATGTTTCTCCCTCTTTATTAGATAAAGGAGTTTTTCCAATAATATACAACCATCAACTCATTATAAAATTTCAAAACATACATGCCTAAGTTACCTTTTCTCTTCTAGGAATTAATAAAGTTTTTATGATCCTCCCAGACTTAAGCCCTATCAATAGTATCTACTGATATGATGTAGGAGCTACCACATAGGTTTAATATCCTTCTCTCTTGATCTCAACTATATAGTATTTTAATCTTAGGACCTGACCAATTATAAATCTCCTCTACTCTGAGCCTTCTTGATCCTGTTACACTGAATAATTTATCTCTCCCTTACACTGTGCTCTATCTTTACATTCATTGACTATCTATAACACACCATAACTTCATTTAACACATATATATCATCATTTTACATATGTTTTTTGAGATTGGTGACCCAATTTTTTTTCACAACCTAAAATACACAATGTCAAAGATTTCTTGCATTAGAACCCTTATGCCAAATGAATATGTAGATCACATATATATGAGATGTACTCCAACAATATCATTATGTCATATCGAAACACTCATTATATCCCTATAGACACTGCATACATATCACTTGACTTAGTTTGATCAAGTCATCATCACAACCTACTTGATTTATCATTTGTAGAAAACATCACTTGTTTCTCCACTAAAAAGGGGTCTCTTAAGAAGCATAGATAGAGACACCTTACTTCATAATGTTCTAGAATAATGTGAAACTAGGAGTTTCCCATAACTCCTCATATTCCTTCTCTTCCGTGGTCATCTTGTGTTTTTTGTTCTTTTTCTTCTTCTTAAGCTTGAGATAAATAACATGATCATCCATTACATTGTTCTCCTTTTCTTCTATGATTGGATTAATAATACATGGAGACAATATGGATTCATGACATACCTTTTCATCTAATGAATCTTCTTTATAGCCAAAATCTCATCACTAGGCATAGAAAACTAATGTTCTATGCATGAAAGTTTCTTAGAAATAGCAAGATGTTTACTTGAATCTATACATACCTTAGAATTATCCTTAGTCAACACCTTAAGCTTCTCCTTGAGCTTGGTCTTCTCATTATCAACATGAGAAAACATTAATATCTCTTGACATTCTTCAACCTTTATAGCATTAGCTTGATCTTTCATTTTAAAAACATGCTTGGGTTTCTTATATGTCATATTTTTCTCTTTATCAGTGACTTATGAACCTTTTTTCACACTAAGAGGCATTCCTTTCTTCTTACCTTCAACTTTTGATCTTACAAAGCTTGTTCTACAATATTTAGCTATGTGACCAAAAATATTACAATTATAACACACTACATTTGTATCTAACAAGGGTGAAAATGAACTTTTGATTACAAAATTGGTTCTCCTTATAGGTACAACTCTACAATTACTAGCCTTATGACCAAAATGATTACATCTATAACAATAACCATAGAAAGATGAGGAACACCTGGTCATAACTTTTTTTTGTGTAGGATGGGGAGTTCTTCTCAACTATTACTTCTTCAAGTTGCTTACCCTTATGTAACCATCTACATCAACTGCCTTTGTCTTTTACATCTTCTTTGAGTTTTCAAAGATGGACTCATTATTCTTTTTTCCTTTCCTTAGGCTTCTTTTTAGATTTAGCCTTATTCACATTAGCATTTCTTGTGTTTATGTTTGTATCCTTGAAATATTTCTGTCTTTGATCATGATTCTTATGCTTTGAAATTATCATATAACTTAGCAGATGTAATGGTTATGGAACTTTTCCCCTTTTCATAACCAAAACCAAATTTCCATTTTGATTGATTTTGAGAGTTAAACAATTCATCAAGAATATATGATCCTCATTTTAGTTTGAGACCTTTATCTATTTATTATTTATTCTTTTCAAACTCTTTTCTCAAAGCCACTATCTTGACTTCTAGTCTCATACATTCAATAGACTTAAGTTGTAGTCCAATGTTTACTACATCTTCTATTATTTTTGCCTCTTCAACTTGAGTTTTTAGACTCACCCCCATCTGATCAGATCTTTCAAGACTTTTGGATAGTTTTTCAATTTCCTTTTGTCCAAGTTTATTCTATCTCAAGTTATCTTTTCTCATCATGTAAATCTCATCTAGAGTATAGATGAGTTCACACTCAAGGTCTACTTCTCCTTCCTCTTCTTCATAAGATTCTTTAACTTATTCATGGTCTAGATTCTAATGCCATAAATAAAGATTCATTTACCTTAGCCATAAAGGCATAGTCATGGTCATCATCTAAGCCATCACTATCATCTAATGAGTCACTATCTTCTCTTATATACAAGCTTTTCTTGTTTTTAAAGAAGTTACTCCTTTTGGAATAGTGAGGATTCATTCTTTTTCCATCCTCTTCTTACTCAGAGTCATCCTTTTTCTCATAATTGTATTTAGTAGAAAAAATTCCTAATTTACCACAATTAAAACATTTAAAGGGTAACTTACCTCTGTGCTTTCTATATCCTCTCTTCAATCTCCTAAAAAAATTGGCTTCTTCTTAATTATTCTTCTCAACTAGATGTAGATGCTTCTAATTTTGCTTTCATAGATGATTTAGATGTAGCTTCTCTCTTAGGAGTATCTTCTTCTCCCATTTTCATCTCATAAGTTGTGAACATTCCATGTAACTCATCTATAGTGAGCTTATCTAGATCTCTTACTTCCTCTATTACAAAGATTTTAGATTCATACCTTCATGGAGAAGATCTTATGACCTTTCTGACAATGATTTATTCTTTCATTTCTTCTCCAAGGCCTTTAATTATATTAGCTATTTCATCTACCCTAAGAAGGTAGTCTGAAATATTCTCTTCTTTAGTCATTTTAAGACTCTCAAACTTTCCTCTATATGTTTGTATCTTGGCTAGATTTACCTTGTCATCACCTTCATAGATGCTCTTCAACTTATTCTAGATCTCTTGTGAATTTTGACAATGCATCACTTTGACAAACTCTAATTTAGACAATCCATAGAGAATAACATTATTTACCTTGACATTGCTCTCATATGCCTTCTTTGAAGCTTGATTAGTAGGAATTATAGTAGGGGATGAATATCCATTTACTACAATCATCCATACATCAAAACCTAATGAGGATAAGTATGCTTCCATGCTTATGCTCTAGAATTCATAGTTAGATCCATCAAAGAGAGGTGTTTTGTTTGATGAATATCCTTTTTGACTAGCCATTGTGTTCATTATTCCAAGATCTACCTAAGTTGATTAAGCTTCTTTTAAGGAACCCTAGGCTTTGATACCACTTATTGGAACATAACTATCTACTGAGAAGGGGGTGAGTCAATAGATTAACTAAAAGTAGTCCTTTAATCCTTTTAAATCAAATTTAAAATCATATGTAGATTAAAAGATAAATGTAGAGATCACATACACACACAAATACACATGACACTAGAATTATATGTAAAAAACCCAAAAGGAAAACCCATGGTGAGAATAGCTGCTAGAATCTATTATTGTAATCTAGCTCCATAGTTTAAAGCCTCATTTTCAAACCTCATTGGTTACACTTTTAAGGGCACTAACTCTAAGGAGACACCAATCCCCTAGTTTAAGAGCACTAACTCTAAGGAAGCACTATATCCCTAACTAAACACTAACTCATCTTAACCTCACTTTTTATAATGTTTAAGAGCACCAACCCTAAGGAGACACCAATCCCCTAACTGATTACTAGCTTAGTTTGTCTGATAGCATCAACTAATCAGATCTATAGATCTACAACTCTAGTATACAAAATAGATTCATAACTTAATCCAAATCTGTTCTCTCTATTACAAATCTAATCTATAACATGATCATACTATGCACATTTTCTTTGTGCCTTCTTCCTCTCTACTCCTCTCTATTCCTCTAGTCCTATGTCTAGATATCTCTCTATTTGACACACTTCATTGGCTTCACCAACCACTCTACTCTTCTCTACCCCCTCTAGTTCTGTGTCTTTTTATTTTTCTATTTGACACTTTTCATTTTATTTTTCTCTTTGCCTTTATCTATACTCATTTTGGCTCAAAAATAATGGTTCAAATAGCTTTTCATTTGTCCTAGATATCATCTATATATAAAAATGATCTAGGGTTCCATATCTTCTATGTGTTCACACTCAAACTGTAACACATCATGCTAATTCTAGACTCTAGTTCATTATGACTTAGATGTAACTTTCTCATGTCTCAATTCCATGCATCATGCCATAATTATGTATCTTTACTATCTATAGCATTTGTTAGACTCAAGTTTGATACATAGGCTCTTTAATGGATATTTAATTGGTTGGATCAATCAATCTCATTATTTTTGTTGAGATATAAAGATACACGCAAGTTCCTACATGTTTCTACAACAAACCATTTATCTAGACATGACTTTGAATACCAGTCAATTATCTTGCCATTATCACCAAAATATGATGGTCCATATTCAAATAGATCAAATTTAAAATTCATCTATTTTATCATTCAGATATTAGCTCCCACATGTCATTCAATCTCCTAAGATGCATGACCTTTTACCTTGACTTGGTCATTAAACATAGACACTTTGACCTTATCTCACTGTTTTCTATGTCTTTGGATTATTTTCACTCTATTAATATTCTTAAACCTAATCATTATTTAACGTACCACTATGTTGATAAACATCAAGTACTTTATTCCATTTGAGTCCAATCACTTTGTTGAATCTTTCTCATCCAGGCTTTTGCATGTTGTTGGATCTTCAAAGATGTACGATCTTTACTTATATCTAATTGCTTAATGTCAAGCTCTATATGAAATTTGTGTCTATTCATTTAATTATATATCCTTTTCATGGTCACCCACACATCATTATATCTTATGACAATCTTGACCATTAACTTTAATAGGCTCACTCTTATTGATCCTATATCTGATAGACTCATGTGCTTGTGACACTTGGTAATAATGTACTCACTCGAAGGGACCTTTCACACTTCAAATTTGCTTCACTTCATTAGATCATATATGTAAAATGAATTGAGGTCATTGATCAAGCTATGACATAATATATAAAGTCTAAAACTTAGGAAATATTAAGTCCTTTGAACACTACTCAAGCCTTTAATTATTGGGTTGAGGGACTGGTTTCACAATGATGACAAAGGCTTAAGTTATAACTTGGGATATTGGGTCTTTGTTTTATCTAGTCACCATCAAAATATATATTACTTATTTTACACCATGGCATAAACCCTTAGGGTTCTATTGAGAAACCTTATCTAGTCTGAGAGCAAAGATAATTCAATTCTAAGCTCATTCATTCTCCTTTAACCTGTGGACCATATCTTTAATATGCTCATGAAAAAACCTTAGCAGATCTAATATCTATTTATTTTGAAAAAATCCATAGATGATCATTGTAAAGGCATGAAAAATTTGCATGACCTTTTGCATATTTTGTTTAAGTATGGAGACCATTTCATTTCACCTAGAAGGTTAACTTTGTACCTATATAACTCTTATCACACTTACTCAGATGACCTATAAATTAGCACATATGATCCTCTTACATAAGGTATTCCATTCATATTTCCAATTTATCTTAAATCATTAATAGGTGCAAGATATGTCTTCATAAAAATGCCTTTGAGTTTTTGCTTACAAACTGTAAATTTGACTGTGTTGGAAAACACTATCAAAATGCCTTGGAGTCCTACTTTTCTTAAGCATATTTTTTATCACACTACATCACATGACCTAAAATTTATCACATATAAACTAGACACAAAAATGAATAGACCCATGTGATAATTTTGTCCTAACACCTCCATGTGTATAAAAAATAACCTCATAAATATGCTTACTTGGCTCTATTTAGCCATTTTTTGAAATTTGGCTAAGTATATAAACTTGTGGATTTTGTCTTAGTAGCCAAATTTACATCCACATAACCTCAAATTCACTTCATCTCATGGCTTTAAATCTAGCACATGACAACTAGGGACTAATATGATCGTAACCATGTGACCATCTCCCCCATACTCATTCACATTGGTAATGGTGATGTCATCAAAATACCTTCTCATCTTTTCTATCATAGACACAAAATGTAAGCATTTCAGTCAACCTTGACCTCTGATAGGATCCTTTACATATCATATAATCACCATATATAATCTTGAACATCAATGTCCCTTTTAACATTAATGACAATCATATTTCCCATAAGTGGATGTCTATCCTCCAAGAATATGGTACAAAGATGACAACTACAAAATTGGTAAGATGTCAATAAATGATTCAAATGATTGCCAATACCAGCCCCAGGCTAAGTATCATTAAATTTGATCAACATAATTTTCAACCTAATGAATGGTATGATCCCATCATTTATTTACTAATCAATGATACTTGTCTTGAAGGACTAACTAGGGAACAAAAAATAGACCTGTTGATGCCTCTAAATGTATCATAGGTGTCCTTAGTGTTCAAATAACACTTTTTATTTTAAAATTCTATGAATCTAGAGTATGAGTAGCAGGTTTTGGTAACTTATGTTACCTATGGTGAAATAGTGGTAGAGCAATGTTTTATTGTCCCACAAAATTTATATTAATTGATGGTTATTATTGATCTTAGCCTCAAACATTATGACAAAGTTTCAATTACAATTGAGTATGCATTTAACTAGTATATAGTGCAAAATTGCATAAACTCAAATATCACTAGACACCAGGTAAACCTTCAAGGATGATATAGAAAAGTACAAGTAAGAACTAAATTTACTTTAAAGATTTTCTACCACACTCAAATAGCATTTGTTTACTCTAAAGCAAATCAAATAAAATGAAGCAAGTTCAAGATCATTCAACTAATTTAGAATAAGCACAAATTAGCAACCCTGTAATCAAATATTCCACTTACAATTCATATAAACTATTCAATTTCAAGACTAAAGACTAGAAATTGAGAGAAAAATACATATAACAATTAACAAAAACAAAATTAGACAATCTTTATAGAATTCATTGATTGTATTAACTGCTCAAAGTATACAAATTTTGCTCAAAATCATCTCCCTTTAAAAGATGGTAGTACTACCTTTTATAGGTGGATAAGGTATTATATCAATTAGTTACAAGATACAAATACACAATAAGTAAGGACAACTATCCTTTTTCTATAAATTTCTAGAATACACTTGGAGTTCTAAACCAAAATGACTTGGAGGCAAATATGCTAATAGACTTTGAAAAATGCTTATTGTTGTATTGTAAATGGTCTCTATGTTAATTATTTTGAGCTTGAATTGCATTTAGACTCTCTTTATCTCAACTATGATCAATTCAAGCTCAAATTAGGGATTTTATGCAAGTTTGGGGCTCTCATGAAGCTTTAATGGTGATGGCTTACTTGGACTTCAACTCATATGTGCATTTTTGAGTATATAAGATCTCCATTTTTGTCACTTCGTGCTTACATGGAAATTATTTGGTGTATATCTATCAATTTTCATGGCACTTTTTATAAACACATTCAAAGTACTAATTATTGTTATTTGAAAATTGCCTTTTGCTTCATGCCATTTGATCAAGATCCAAGGATCAATGCGGGCCATTAATCATGATTTGAGACCTCACCTATTATTATCCATCTTTGTATCAACCCCTATGATTATGTGACTTGTCACTATCATGGGATTTTTGAGCTTTGTATCCTACACCAGTCACATATTGAATACATGTATGCCACATTTTGAGCCCATAAGATCTCGTAGAATCATTGAATAGTTATCAGTGATTTTGCACCATTAGATCACCCAAGCTTGATGAAGCATGAACCATTTATCCTATAAGATGCAATGACTTTAATCAATGCATAGATATACAAACGACTTAGGTTAAAATAATTTAAGCTAAGTTTATTTCATGTTAATAAACATGCCACATAATTAGACTAAAATATTTTATGCTAGGTTTGTGCATAATATAAAATGAACCCTCAAATGACATAAAAACATGTCCCTTTGTCTAGATAAAATGTTATATGAGATTGAATTTGATAGTCTCATAGATGTCAATGATGGCCTCATGGACATCAAATGAATTTTACAAGAACATCAAATTTAAGATCATGAAGTTATTAGGTTCAGTGGGCTTAAATTTGACAGTCACATGGACATCAATGATGGCCCCACAAATGTCTAATAATGGTCATGCGAATATCAAATTTAAGCTCATTGAGTTCTTGTATTCCATGGATCTCAAATTTAATTCATTCCATCTGATCAAGGGGTGTAATGAAATGAGATCCATCTGATCAAGATCTGAGTGAGTTCATGCCATTGGTTCATTCGACCCTGATGACTATGAGAGAACCACATGGTGGTTTCAAGGGGCTTCTTGGGACTTTTGAATTTTCAATGTTGTTTTCACTCCATTAGATATATATATATATATATATTTGTGACTATGAACCATTGATCATGATCTGGGCACTTATACATGATTGGTTCTTTTTAATATATGGGACCCTTTTATTATCAAGCTTTGAAAGTAGGAGTGACATGTGGCAACTCCATGAGGCTTTCAAGGTCTTTAAATTTTCATCATTACATTTTCTCCATTGGATCCTCAATCTTGATGAGGTGTGAGCTATCGATCATGATCTAGATGGTCGTACATAATTGATCTGAAGGACTAAATGCTTAAATTTTTTGGGCTTTCCTCAATTCATTGGATCAACCCTTGTGATGAAGCATAGATCATCATATCTTTAGAAAAGTAAGGTATTTAAGAGAGGACCTAGAATGAAATAAGAATTAGGCTAAAAATTTAAGACTAAGGTCTCATTTGTGTTAATAAACATGAATGGGGCCTTACCATTAAGACTTTATTCTAAATAGTTAATAATAAAGGGGACCATGTTAGAAAATTAAAAGGACCCTACCATAATCATGAATGTTAGACTTATTTATAAATAAGACTTAGGCTAAAAATTTAATACTAAGGTCTCAGTTTCATTGATAAATATGAATGGGGCCTTAAGATTAAAACTTTAGGTTAAATTTTTTAGCAAATGAAACCATGCTAAAATAAAAAAGACCCTACTAGCATAATATTGGACCAAATTAGAAATATAATTAACTAAGGGGGGAAATAAAAGGGACTAAGCATAATTTTTAAGCTAAGGTTTGGTCATGTTAATAAACATGACCAATCCTTAACATAAAAATTAGGGCTTAAATCAAAATAAATTTAAAATACTCCCACCAAAAGCATTCCTTCCAATATTTGAATTTGAACTAAGGTTTTATGTCAAGGTTTTATAAAGGGGAGCTTTCAATAAATAAATCCCAAATAGAGTTAATCTATAAATTCCAAGCATGATCCCTTTAATAGAGATCCATGAAACCTGCAACTATAAGACATGAAGATCAATTATTAGTAACATTAGGCAAGCTCAAAGCAAAACCATAAGCCAGTAATCCAAATTTATCAAAGTGGATGATCTTCAAATTCTAAAAATGATCTAATCACATTGATTTTTTAGTGTTTAAGGTTTAAAGTATCTCAAGGGTCCCAATTTTTAGAAATAGGGATACGTTGAACTCAACAAATGGAAAATTCCAAGGGAAATATAGCAATATGTTAAGAACCCAGAGACTCTGGTTTAGACAAATACCTAGGTCATCCACTCCACTTGATCAATGCCATTATCTAGATTAGTTTATGGTTGAAACAAACCTTGAACATGCATAATTGGGATCAAACATTAATACAAATCCATGCTATGTATGTGCTTGTATTTTACTTACTATTTTCCATGGGATTTAGGAGACTACTTTCAAGTTTCATATCTTTATTCATTAACACTAACTTGGATCATGTTTAGATATTCATTAAGAATTATGCTTCTAGTTTAGGGAAGGATTGGACATTGTTCTAATACTATCCAAGCATCCATAGCCCTGATGAAGATGCCTTTGGCTCTAATCATGGCCTTTCTCCACTTCCATCTTGTTATATATAGCCCTAGTGGAGATTACCATATCACCTAAGGTTTAAGGATTTGGTCAAGTATTTGATCCTCAGAGAATCACCTATAGTTGCAATAATTTTCCTAGGCAAGGATGTTTGTTCAGTGTAAGTATGACTATGTCTCAATAGATTAAGATTTCATCTATAAGTCCAAATCTTCTTAAAAACCAAGTTTAGGTCAAGATAATGTTCAAGCTCTAAGGGAATAGTTGGCCTCTTCCATCAGCCTTTAGCAGTTTCTTTAAATCATAATGTTAGGTTCACATTTTAGACCCATGGTCAGCTTATGTATTAGGTTCATACCCACATTCCTAAATATTAGGAGTTTTAGGAAAACTAAATAAACTTTGAGCTCAAGGTTGTCCAAAACAAATTATTGGAAAGAAGGAACAAGGAAACAAAGAAAAAATAAAACAACAAAGAAAGAAATAAAAGGAAACAAATAGATATATACATGACTATGTACAAATAAGGGATAGGAAGGAAAGAACTAAAAGAAACTAACTAGCCTACCTATTATTTCTCTCAATTTTAGTTTATTTTCTTGGAAAGAAGAAGTAAGAAACTATATTTGGGTATGGTAGAAGAACCTATTTGTTTGTGTGCACATGATCTAGATGATTGTGAAGAGATCCTCTTTCTCTTGGGAAGAATAACCTATAGATAAGAAAGCACTAATGCAAAGGGTTTGTTAGATGGATAGCAAGGTGGATTGCCTAATGTGGGATAGATCCATAAAGCATGAGCTTACTAGGAGGCTATAAATCCACACTCTTAAAATAGATAAGTTAAAAGAATAAAGATGAATTACATACATAAAATGATAGAAAATATTGAAAGGGAGTGCAAGAAGAAATAAATTCTTGATAAAGGAAAATGGACTAATTATAGAAATAAGTGGGTCAATATTAATGCTAAATAGGTCATGTTTAGTTTAGAAAATAGGTGGGGACTTTGTGAATAGGTAGAAAGATAGAAAGTAGAATTTTGTTGAGGTTAAATGGAAGGAAATAGATTATTGTTATTTCCTACCATAGTGACCATCAGTGATTAGGGTGATCATTGGTGGTTAAGGGTGGCCATCGATAATTAAAGGTGACCATTGATGATTAGGGTGACCATCGATGGTTATTATAGGTTTTGAGGGTGTTCAGAAAAGGTCTATAGAATACGTCAGTAAGTGATTAGAGATCTAGTTAAGGTCAAGGGGTTAGAATATATTATTTGGAAGGGTCTAATTTAGGCATATATGTCAAAAACCAAATAAATAAAATTTAAAATGAGAAATGTACCTAGTTTGTTTCCTTATGGTTGATGGTATATTGAGAAGTGATTTTAGTAGAGTAATAGTGCATATGGTTGTAATGAAATTATGGTAGAATAACAAGTCTCTATTATTCTAGTTGGTTAGCTGGAAGGAATACCTAAAAAGAAGTTCTTGATGAAGAATCTCTTGATAACTACTAATTGATAGCTTGATTGCCTAATTGCTGAAATTCTTAGATGCTTAGATCCTTTTTCATCTCCTACTCCACTCCTTTTATAGGCAAAGAGAGATGGAGGTAGAAGGTTCCATAGGAGGTTTGGTTGATGGTTTCAATGCTTCATGATATGTGTATTCATTGAAAATTCAAAAATTCGTAACTTGAGTGTGGCTAATGACAACCAACCCATAGTTCCCTCTTGCTTGCTCTCATAACTCTTCGAAGCACCTTTTCACTAATTCCTAGTCATTCATAAGATTTCATTACCTCATTCCAACTTAGCTACGATCCTTTTCCCATGTTTATTCCATCCCCCAAGTCTTGTACCCTTAGTATAATAGTTCCCAACTTGGAATATAGCATTGGACCCTAGGGTGTCCCCTTTTCGACACACTTGTCCAATCACATTTTGAGCTTAGATTACTATTTTTCCCTGATTCTTTCTCTTCATTATGTTAGCCTAACATGATTAAATTTAACCCATGATTAATATATCCTTATATAATCCCATTCAAAGATAATTTTGAAAGGGTTATTAAATATCACTAAGTAAGCAAGAATATAAGCAAGACTATTCAAGCAATCTTCCCTATTCTCTACATACAACCAACCAATACACTTATAAGATCATTCAAATCCTTACACCATCCCCTAGCCACCTCACGCATATCTATTTTTAGTATTTCTTACATTCTCATATCAAAATTACACTAAGCACTTTCAAAGGGAGAACTTCATATAGCTTAATCCCTCTTCAAAGTATTGGTATGTAGGTAGCATGCCGGCACATGGGGTGTGAAGTGCATCTAGTGAATCTTACACACACTAATCCCCCTCTTTTATCAAATTCCTATTCAATATTAATAGAGACCTAGTATCAAAGATAAATCAGATCTATAAGGAGCTCCATTGAGAGTTAAACTTCAAAAATTAATAGGTAAGGTCATATAAGAGTGGTAGATAGCACCCAAAAAGCTCAACCTTTGTGACTAGTTTGGATAATAGTAGTAGGAATAGGACTATAGTGCCATACCCTAAAGTGTCATATTTTTGGTGCTCTTATCCTTTCACTAAATGAAAGATAGATCTAAGTTCTTGATACTATCCCAATCTTACATAGTTAATATCAGCCTTCATCTCAGTTGGATCAGCATAGTTCTAAGTTAAGTTATATTTCTCTCTATTTACTTGCTACTTTTAGAAATTATAAAAAACAATTAGACTTAACAAATCAGTAGGTTAATTATGGCATTATTATTAACTAATTTACTTTACTCAAACTTTTAAATAAATAGGAATAAAAACCCCAATTGTTCTCAAAAAGGTTAAAACATTTGATGAACCTGACTTACTTTATTTGTGCATAAAAAACCCTAGAAACCTAGGGTAAATTTCCTACTAATTTTTCCCATATTTTTCTAATTTTTTACCTACATAATAAAATCAGAAATTTACATAAAGTTTTAAAATTTCATAGTAATTTTAAAATAATTTTCTTTCAAACACTAGTTGACCATACTAGGTCCCAGTAATTTTCCAATCATTTTTTTAATTTTTACTAGCACATTTAAATCAAAAAATCCATTCAAAAATCAATAGTAATTCTCAAAAATATTTCATTTTTCAAAACCCTAGTTGCATTTACTAAATCGCATTAAATCACTAATTTTTCAATAAATTTCTAATTTTTTACTTGCATCTCTAACTCAAAAATCCAATTTCAATTTTAATATTTCATAGTAATTTGTCAAATTATCATCTTTAAAACCCTAGTTGCATGCAATAGGTCATATTACTTTTGCAATATCACCTTACATCTATAATCAGATTGCACAAAATGGATCTCACTTATTTATAAATTTTTCTTATATTTCTTGTAAATAAAAAATATGCCATCATTGGTCCTATCATGTACATGAATGATGAATTTTATCATATGTTGATACAAATCTTTATTCTTTGAATTTCATGCTTATTTTTTATCATAAGGAATGACATTACAAATTTCATGGCTAAAAATGCACAAAATTTCAATATTCCTTTTGCATACTTTTTATCATGCATATGGAAAGATTTTCAAGTTTATCATGCTATACATGTTAGAAATGTTATGATTCATGTCATAAATTTATATACATTTGTGCACAAATACATGTTCTCTACCCCTGGCTTTATATATCTCATATGGAAATATTTTCAAGTTTATCATGCTAAACATGTTAGAAATGTTATGGTTCATGTCACAATTTTATATACATTTGTGCACAAATGCATTTTCTCTATCCCTTAATTTCTATCTCTCATATGGAAATATTTTCAAGTTTATCATGCTAAACATGTTAGAAATTTTATGATTCATGTCACAATTTTCTATACATTCATGCACAAATACATGTTCTCTGTCCCTTGCTTGATATCTCTCTTGTGGAATGTTTTTTATAAACATATTATTGTACAACTCACCACTCAAATTTCAATCATTTTACTCCACATTCATACTTTCTACCTACATGCATATATCTCATTAGATACTTTTGATTATCTCCCTATCATTAATAGACATGAGCAAACACTAGCAGTTATATATATCCCTCCTCCCTTCAAGCTTGGTACATCTAGCTCTTATCTTGCACCTACTACTAGTTCTATGCCTATAGTAGATCATGCAGTCCATGTTATCACCCAATTTTACAAAGATATGTAGATTTATTACAACCATGGCTATATATTTATTACTCAGGAAAACATCCCTTGAGATATAGTTTCTATTTTCAAGCTTATTCAATGATTAGATGTTTACAAATATGTATTGTGTGTAACCCTTGGCAATACTAGAATTCCCATTTCAATCAAATCATCTTCTATTTCATCTATCCTCAACACAATGCAATGGATTGAAGAGCATATTTCCTTTGAGAAAGAGGATTTACCCTAGCAACACATAATTGAACAACATCTACCTCTATATATTCAATTGAGAATTAATGATGTGGGGGTAAAAAGAGTGTTAGTTGATAAAAATTCAAGGCTCAACATTTGCAACATTTCTTTTCTTAAACATCTTAATATACAACCTCAATATCTAGACCACTCTGAAATGAACATCAAAGGTTTTGATAACATCCCACAAAAATTCATTGGTCAAATAATACTCAATCTTACCTTAGGGCCTAAGACATTGGACACTACTTGCTAAGTCATTCCAAATTACTTCAACTATAATTTATTACTTGTTTGGCCATGGATTCATGATATGAATTAAATCCTTTCTACACTCCATATATGCCTAAAATTTAGTCATAAAGGATACATCTACACATGCCCAATAGATAACAAACCTTTTAAATACTACCAAGTTGTTGAAACTCCATAGAATTATATTTTACACTTCAATCTTAGCCACTTACCTACACAACCCATTATTCATAATGTACCCTCAAACCATGCAACACATCAACAAACTCCATGTTCCATAATACCATCGACAAAAAATCACCATTTTACCTCTCCTTTTGCACTTAAATGTCTTAATAAAATGGGATATCATGGAAAAGGTCTAGGAAAGCATGAATAAGGAATCATCAATCCTATTGAGGCATCTACACAACATAGTACACAAGGGATAGGATATCAGCTTACCCATATTCATAATAATCCTTCCTATGAAACTTCAAAACATATAAAGTTTTGTCCACCCACTACATTGGTAGACCACACCGTTAATCATACTTCAATATTATCATTGATCTATCCTAATCTCATTGATGACACAACCTCACTAGACATGTTCACATTAGGTGAATTATACAATGATAAATCCCTCTTATAGTTTCTCAAAGCATATGAGTACCTTCCATCTTGCTATCATACAAAGAGATTTCCTCATCATAAAAATGTTCATGCATACTTTAAGAAAAGCCTAAATTCTCCCTAAGACATACCAATTGATTTAGATGATACTATTCCTACCACTTCCTATACACTTGATCATTCCACATTAATTAATGAAGAAATAGTTAATTTAAATTTTAAAATTGACCGGGATCCCTTTATTTTCCTATTAGTGACTTCCTTATGAAAGGAAAAATATATAGATATTCATCAAGCTTTAATAGACTTCCTAGAATTCTATGCTTGGACTTACATAGATATGTTAGGAATTGATACATCTATAGTAGTCCATCAGATTCCCTTATACCTGAATGTTAAACTAGTTAAACAAAAAAATCAAAAAATGCATCCTAAGGTGGCTCTCTTAGTCAAATATGGGATTCAATGCCTCTTACATGATGGCTTCATTGGAATAGTAGCACAACCTAAATGGATTACCAACATAAGTAAAACCTAATGGGAAAATTTAGTGTTGTTCTAATTCTTAAGATTTAAATAAAGCATACCCAAAAGATGATTTCCCCTTACCTAATATTGACATGATCGTTGATTCCATAGCTGGGTATGAAATGTTATCATTTATGGATGGATTCACTGATACAACCAAATCAAGATCGCTAAATAAGATCAAGAGAAAACATCTTTTACAACACCTTGGGGTGCATTTTGTTATATTGTCATGCCTTTTGGATTAAAAAATGTTAGAGACACATATCAATGTACCATGACACATATATTTCATGATTTGATTCACCATACTATTGAGGATTATGTCAATGATATAGTATTTAAATAAAAACAATGACAACATCATGCTATTGATTTATGAAAGATCTTTCAAAGACAGGAAATAAAATGTTTGACTTAACCCAAAGAAATTTGTGATTATATTTACATCAAGAAAACTCTTAGGTTTCATTATTTCTCAGTGTGGAATAGAGGTTGACCTTAAGAAAGTCAAAGCAATTATCGATATGTCACCTCCCACAGACTTAAAACAACTTCAATCCCTACAAGGTAAGATCCAAGCAATCTATCATTTTTTATCTCAACTTGCTTATAAAACTCAAGCATTCACATGATTATTAAAGAAAGATACAAAGTTTGTCTAGGACCAAGCTTGTCAAGATAACTTTGATCTAATCAAGAAATATCTTCTTAATCCCCTTATTTTAGTACCACCTATCCCTAATAATCCTTTCCTATTATATATCTTAGCAATAGATCATGCTTTAGGAGCATTCTTAACATAACATTATGATCAACATATCGAGTAAGCATTTTACTACATCATTCACACACTAGTTGATTATGATAAAAATTGTTCTACAATAGAAAAAATATGTTTAGCTTTAGTTTTTTCCACACAAATACTTTGGAATTACATGGTCAACAATAAGACTCAAGTTATCACAAAAGTAGACCCCTTGAAGTTCCTCATGGAAAAACCACATCTTTCTAGTTGTATAGAAAAATGGGCTATGTTATTAATATAATTTGACTTAAGATAGTTATCTAAAAATTAATAAAATCCCAAATCATTACAGACCATTTGGCATCAACACCACTCTTTTATACTAACCCTCTTAGTGACACATTCAGAGATGATTTTACTACCTATTCTACTCATTTAGATACCAAGACCACATTATTTGATGGCTTTCAATGTACATATAGTGTAGGGGTGAGCATTGTCTTTGTTGATCCTTTTGGTCACTTTGTTCTTATAGCATACCAATTAATCTTTTCTTACACCATCAACACCACAAAATATGAAGCACTTAGCTTAGGTCTATTTGCCACATAATCCCTCCAAATCAAATCTATTCAAGTCTTCAGTGATTCTTAACTCATGGTCAACCAATTCAATGATGTCTATTAGATAAAGGAAGAACATCTTATCCCATATCGTAACATGTTACAATGTTTATCATCATAATTCAATTACTTTCCCATAGAAAGTATACCAAGAAAAGACAATCAATACATAAATGCAATGGCAAGTGTCACATATCTGATTCCTATCAACATCAATGATGATCAAGCTATCTTCATAATTAAATAATTACAATCACCATCAATATCTAATGTGGATCTGATTTCACTATCTATCTCAACCACTAAACTTAGTTCTACCACTCCAGAATGGTTCTCTAACATATATAACTTCCTAAACAAATCTATTACACCAAACACTTTTTCATAAAATGATAAGCATAACTACACAAACAAGTACTCCATTATGTAATCATTAGCAGGGACCTTTTAAAATAATCATTCAATGGATAATTTTTAGATGCTTGACTTTAGCATAAGCCAAAATTTATGTTACACAGATACATGATAGTGAATGTGGTGGTAACTTTAGTGAAAAGGCCATGTCCCATAAATTACTTTGACAAGGCTACTACTATCCCACTATGGAATAAAAATGTTTACAATATGTAAAGTTATGTGATAAATGTCAATGACATAGTAACCTCAAGTATGCACCTTCACAATAGTTACAACCTATCATCTCTCCATGGCCATTCATGTTATGGGGATTTGATCTTATTATAAATATTAACCCTAAATATGCTAGTGGGAACAAGTTCATCATCACCACTATAAAATAATTTACCAAGTAGATAGAATCCATTCCACTTAAAACTACTATGAGGGAAGATATTTGTAGTTTCTTCATGACCCACATTATTTCACACTTTGGCCTACGTACAGCTATCATATCCAATAATGGAACATCATTCAACAACTAAACTACCAAGAGACTTTTCACAAAGTATAAGATTAAACACACATTCTCCACTCTATACTACCCATAGGTAAATGGTCAAGTAGAGACCACCAATAAAACCATCAATAGCATTTTATGTAAATTAGTGACCTAATTTGGTGATGATTTGCATAACCAACTAGTCTTTGCTTTATGGGATTATCACACAAGTATTGGTACACCCATAATAACTACTCCTAATTCACTTTTTTATGGCATAGAAGTAGTTTTTCCATTGGAATTAGAAATCTCATCTCTTTGTGTCTCCCTTAAAAGTATTCTCACTAATGACCAGTATCATGAAAAGCATCCCCACTAGCTTACGCATTAGATAATACACACATTCATGCAAAAAAACATCTTAGAATGTACTAGTAATTATACAACAATCTTACATCAAATGAGTTCACACCAGAGAATTCAAAGTTAATGATCTCATTCTCAAATAAAATCTTCATAATGTCAATGTCAATGCCAAAGAAGAAACCAAAGGAAAATTCAAACCAAATTGGCTAGGTCCATATATCATTACTAAAAATATTAGCGCTAAATTTTATCATCTAGCTTCAATCGAAGGAAAAAAACTCAAAAATCCAATGAATATTATGTGTTTATGCAGATTTCATGTATAATATGTCATGTCACACATTTTTATTACACATTGTCTCTTATGATTGATTTTACATAGTTCCTTTTCAAATACTTATACATAGTTTTTATTGGTTGATTGTACATAGTTCAAAAAAAATTCAAAAATAAAAAAACAATATAAAATTTTAAAGTAGAAAAACATCAAAATAAATCAATAACACCAACAACATTTTGATTGTATGCATTATCCATGTTTTAGATTTATACTACTATGATAGACTTACATTTTCTATTTTATGCTATTATTTGTTGATTTATCTACATTATCATGCTTCACTTGATATTTTTTGAGTGTGTCTAGTGACATCCAGATCCTTAATTGCTTCACTCTACCCATTGAGGGGGCATCCTAATTCTACATTTGATATATACTTTAATATATTTACCCACTTGGGGTATCTTCTACATGGCTACACCATCCAAGTTATATCATTCCTACACCACACACTCTAGTTATCATGATGATGTATATTATTTACTAGCTTACATAGATTACTCTATCAACATTTCACTAATATATAGAACTTATATATATCTTATCATATACTTAGTATTATACTAACATGTCTTTCATACCTTCACATTCTTACTTTGATTAGTTAGATCATGATTGTATTTCTAGTTCTTACATGCTTTCTTTTTCTTTCTTAGCATTAGCTTGATGTGATTACATGTTATTGTTCTTGTTTGTCTCCTATATGTGCCTTAGGACATTTGTAAAAGTCCTTCACTTCTATTCATGTGTGTGCCTTTGGACATTTTCCAATATCCCTTGTTTGTACTCTTCTATGTGCTTATTTCAATTGTATGTGTATGTGGCATTTGAACATGCCTTATATGCTTGAATTCTAGATTTAGTGGCATATGCCCATGTCCTTTGTTTGCTTGGCCCCTTGGCCATCTTTTGCATTCTTATTACTTCTTGCCTTGTGTGCTCATTGCTTGATTGCTATTTGATTATTTATAATGCCATGATCCTAATCATGCATTATATTACTTTCTTGGATTCTATGATGGACATCATGCTCCATCCTTCCATGAAGACTAACAACTAACTAGACTTCTCATTCTAGATCTAGTTCAATACATCGCATTACATTTTTATATTTCTCTAGGCATACCCTTGTTGATCTAACAATCTCTCAATACAAACTATGTTATATCTTAAGATATTTTGTCAATTATCATTGTTATATCATGTATCTTTGCATCATAACATACTTATAGGTATATTTATTCAGAGGGAAGTCATTAAAAAGTCTTCATTCCTACCTTCAAAAGAGGGGGAAACAAACATGGGTTTTGTCACAGAGATCAATTTTCCTTACAGTAAAAAATCTAGCTTATAGAACAACTTAGAATAACAATTAGAGGTCAAACTAGGTAGAATAGATCATAAAAATGGTGATGATTCCAACATAGTTTTCAATTTTAGTACAGGACAATAGTGCTAGACATGGACATTAGCATCAGAAACTAGGGTGCCCTATTTTTAGTGCTCCTATCCAAATAATAGAAAAACTAGATTTTCTAGAAGTAAGTAGAAAAGTAGCTTCAACTAAAGTTTTGAAAATTTAGACTAGTTAAGAATTAGTAGTTTTCAGTACACTTTTTCTTAGAGAATCCAAATATATGGGACATTAGGCATGGAATTATGGCTCTCACTTCTAGTTTTAGATATAATAATTGGTATAACTTCTAAATAAGAATCCATGTTTTAGACACCAATGATTGGGGCTAATGTCCGTGGCACATTTGTTTTGTTTTCTTTCCAATTTCAATATTACCTACGCATTCTTAGTAGTTGCATGCCTTATTCCATTTGAAAGTGGTTGGAATTATTTTAGAGTGGCTTTCATTCAATCCTAATCTCCACATTCTTATGTTTTTAAGTTCCTGAGTGGCTTCCATATAAGCCTAGTTTCCAATTTTCGAGTGGCTTTCATACAAGCCTAATCTCCATCTTTCAAAGTGGTAAATAGTGGGCTAGTTTCCATCATGCTTTCATCTATCCACACCAACATTGTTAGATTATAGATCATTCATGGGATTTAGGATCCATCTCATTCAACACACATTTCATACTAGCATCAGTTTATAGCTTCACTTCACAAGGTAATGATGGAGCCAGAGGACTAGCTCGCCTTTGGATTCTTAAGCCACTTATTCAAATGGATTGAACATATAGTCTAGACATTTATTATCACATGAATGATCATATAGCTTCACTTATTAGGTGAATATGGATCTATAATTCTAGCCTTTGCATTCTTAAGCCACTCTCAAGTAATTGAGCACTCAACTCCATTCATAATATTACTCTTGGTACAACACCTTCCAACATTACTTAGCATAATCCAACATCATTGGGCATCATAACAAGTTTTGTATTGGTTTATGTACTTGGTGACATGTATTCATTCCTCTCTCTTCCTATCTCTCTTACCCAACTTTTTATGTTCATATTTTATATATAGCATATCTAGTAAGAACTTATCTACTATTTATTTTTCTTGTATATTCATACTTCACAGTGTGCTCTCTCTATGCACACCCAACATCACAACATCTTCATGAGCTTCACCTTTATAGGTAAGTTTAGGTACTCTTTTTATTTTTCCTTTATCATAGTATTTCACTTTTTTGTATCACTAGAATAAAGGGAGGCAAATGAAGTCATATAAAATGTAAAAATTGGTAACTTGAGTGTGGTTAATGACACCCAACCCATAGTTCTCTCTTGATTTCTCTCATAACCCTTATAAGTAACTTTTCACTAATTCTTAATAATTTTAAGGATTTCAAGACCTCATTTTATCGTATTTGGGACCCATTTACCATGCTTATTCCATCTCCCTAGGTCTCATACCCTTATGACAATAGCACCCAACTTGGACTATAACGTTGGACCCTAGGGTGTCCCCTTTTTTGGCATTCTTATCTAATAACATTTTGAGCCTAAATTACAATTTTATTCTAATTCTTCCTCTTCATTGTGTCAACATAACATGAATTCATTTAACCCATTACCAATAGATCCCTATATAAGCCCATTCAAAGATCATTTGGAAATGGCTGGCAAATATCACTAAGTAAGAAAGAATACAAGCAAGAATACTCAAATAATCTTCCTTATTCTCTATATACAACTAGCCAATACACTTACAAGCTTATTCAAATACTTACACAAACCCTTATCCCCCTCAAGCATATCTAGCTTTAGCATTTCTTTCATTCTCATATCAAAATTACACTAAGTACCTTCAAAGGGAGAACTATATATGGCTTGATCCCTCTTTAGAGTATTGGTATGTAGGTAGGATGCCCACACACATGGTGTGAAGCATGTCCAATGCATATTAAAAACACTAACCCCCTTATTTTCTCAAAGTCCTATTCAATTTTATTGGATACATAGGATCAAAGATAAAGTATCTCTATAAGGAGATCTGTTTAGAGTTAAGCTTCAAAATTTCATAGGTAGGGTCATACAGGAGTGTCAGATAGAATCCAAAAAGCTCAAAATTCTATGACTATCTTAGAAAATAGTGGCAAGAATACAAATTTAGTATAAAACCCTAAAATTCCCTAATTTTTATGCTCCTATCCTTTCACTGAGCAAAAGCTAGATCTAGGTTCTTGATACTATCCTAGTCTTGCATAGTCAGTATCAACCTTCATCTTAGTTAGATCAACATAGTTCTAAGCTAATTTATATTTCTCTCTATTTACTATGTATTTTTAGAAAGTATAAATAAAAATAAAAATTAACAAATCATTAGGTTAATTATGGCATAATTATTAACTAATTTACATTACTCATACTTTTAACTAAATAAGAATAAAAAAACCCTAATTATTCCCAAAAAGGTTAAATCAATATGTTAGCTTGCCATCTATACTAAATTTTAACATTCTAACTTGTACACATCTTGAGTTATTTTTATTTATATGGGGAAGACCTAACCATTGGTGGTTAAGCTTAACCACCAGTAGTCATGGTGACTATCAATGACTGGGTAACCATTAGTGATCAAGGTGAGTATCGATGATCAAGGGTTGGAGAAAGTGGGGTCAAAAGGGAAAGTTAGTTAGTAAGTTTAGCTAGGTATCTAACTTAAATCAGGGTTTGGTGGGTTAATTATCAAATTTTATAACTTGAATTTATGGTTGAGAGAGGTTAGGTGGTCCCTAAGAGGTCTTAAGGCATTTCAACATCTAGAACCATTGTGTGTAGTTTTCTAGTGTCTACATTTTGCCCCTTTTTGTTATGTAGTTTGTATCACTAAGATACAAAAAAAATGGATTGTTGGTTGGTGGGTTGGTTTCCCTAAGCATGTGATGAGGTATTTCCCTTCAAATTAGAAGTTGATGAGGTGAAACAAAATCAGGTACAAGTTTGATAAATGGTTATGGTGAGTCATGAGGTTGGTGATAAAAAGGTTGGGCATTTAAAGTGTAAAAATGCACATAAAATGTGACTAAATGTGAAATATAAGATCATGCATAGAATAATTTTCCATAATTGGTAAAAATAAAAGGTTGGTTCTAGAAGGATAGGTGATGGGGTAACTAGGCCACAACCTTAGGCATATAAATTAGGTTACCCTATCGAGTCTCCTAGACAAGGTTGGTGCTTTCATAGGTATCTGAGGTAAGAAGTATTCCTAGGAAAAACACAAATGGTTTGGTGTGCATTATGTAGTGTAAATTCAAATTTTCAACATGGCAATGTTGGTTAGTACAATCAAAAGGACCAAGCCAAGGTTGGCACAAAATATGTTATAGTTTGAGCCAAAAATGGCCAATGTTGAGGTGGACATGGTTGGTATGGTAGGTTATATTACTTTTTTTTGATGAGACATGATGTATATGAAGTGATGATGATATATAGATATGATTTTATGGTTCATGGTTTATATTTTTAATGTTCATATGTATTATGATTATGCTTATGAGATGTAGGCTCACTAGCTTAGGCATGTGATGATTATGGATGATGTTTATGATGAGTTTTTATACATGAGTATGATGATGTGATGATTTGTTTTATATATGGTTATGATGTTCATGATTATGGTTATGATTGTGGATATGTGATGTGGTTTATTTTTTTAATGATGGTGTTATGATGTATAGTTATTTTTTTATGATAACACATAAAGTAAGTTATATAACAAAACTAGATGTGGGGAAAAGAGAAGAAAATCATGATACATACATCTAAATGAATATATGAACTAAAAATGAGAGGATAAGAAAAATGAATGATGTTTTTTTGTTGGTAAAGACTAAAAAAACCAAAATTAGATTGCCTAAAAAACATAAGCCTTTCGAACGCTTCACATTAGCATGCATTGGTTGGTAAAAGGCGCCTTGATGACATCATACAAGTAAGTTCATAAGTCCCTTGATTTATAGATGGTATTAAGGGGATATAGGTGATAGGTGGTGTGAAGGGTAGTGTAACCTATTATGGGCTTACAAGTCCATATTTTAATGCAAGGTGTAGACTGATCAATGTGGGAAGTCTACTGATACTATATATGAAAGTTGATTGCAACTTTTTTTAGATATCGTGTTCTTGATTTTGATATGGGGTCTTTCATTATTTGGTTTTGATAAGTTTATGAATCTGATCAATGCAGGAAGCATCAAATGATTTATTTTGACAAAATTAGCATAGCCATCCTTCCAGGGAGTGGTCTAAGTTTGGGTTTGTTTATTTTGGTAGCTATCCTTTAAGGGAATAGTTTATATTTTTAAGAAATTTATATTTTGGGTAGCTATCCTTTAAGGGAGCAGTCTGCATGCTAGAGATATGTGACCTAAGTGATATTTAAGTATCGTAAAAAAATTTTAATGCTAGGTTTTGACATAGACAAGTATATATAGGCTTTAATTTTTACCTTTATCAGGGAAAAACTTAGAGCATAAGAAGGTTAATGATAGGTGAGAGGGGTGGTTTTGAGAGACAATGACCATGGGATTCCATCTATTTAGGAATGAAAAGTATCTATGAGAATCATGCCATGGGTAGAGACATGGTACATATATTTAGGATTAGGCTATGATTTTGATGGTTAATCACATGGTTATATGTTATAATCAATTGTCCTTAAAGGGATAGGATGAAGGTGTAAGGAAGGTGAAAATCTCATAAATCAAGGGATGAGCTTAAGTTAATCAAAGGTGAGTTTGATCTTTGTTTTAATAAAATAAAGGATACAAGTGTGAAGCATTGAGAGGCTCAAGTTATGGTTTACCTTTAAGAGAGGACAAACAATAATCTTCTAATCCATACTTATGGTTTATGATGTAGGGTCCAAGCTAATTGAAATCAAACATGCCTTTCTTGACCTTATCCATATTGGTCACATGTTGATTTTTCTTTATGATGAGGTCTCTGATGTTGAATTTTCATTATTTTAGGTACTTGTTATATGCATGGTTGACTTTCTCTTGATAGACACAAAGATGCTTAAACATAGCTAGGCAATGCTCATCAAGTAGCTCAAGTCATGCTAGATGCTCTTGATGATAGTCACTCTCAAAAATGATGTCTTGTAGGGATATATGAAGAGAGGGAATTTGGACTATGAGAGGAAATACCACCTCCACTTTTAAGACTAGAGAGAAATGGGTAGAACCTATACAGGTTCAAATGCTAATGCAATAGACCCACAAAGTGAAGGGGTTGTGCAAGTGTCAATCTCAACTATAAACATTGACCATTTTGGTTAACATCTTGTTGAGCATTTTGTTAGAGGCTTCTACCTATCCATTTTTTTATGGATGATAAGGTGAGGAAAATATTAACTTGATGCCAAATGCATCATAAAGACCTTGGACTTTTTTATTTCTAAAATATTTACCATTATCGATGATGATCTTATGGGAAACACTAAAATGATAGATGATATGATGATTGATGAAATTGAATATCTTTTCATCTTTGGTCAAGATGAGAATAATATCCTTCACCCACTTGGTGAAATAATAAGTGGTAGTGATGATGGAGTGTGCCACAATGAAGAATGAAGATTGATTTTCCCCAATGAGATCTAGTCCCCATTATGAGAAAGGCCAAAAGTCCTTGGATACTTAAAGGGCATGGTCCTTTACATGATGTAAATTGGCATGTTTTTGACATTTAACACACTTTTTCACATAATCATATTAGTCTTAGTTAAGGTTGGGCCAATAGTAGCCAAGGCGAAGGATACATTTAGTAACAACTAGACCACTAAATTATCTTCCATAGATCTTATCATGTATTTACTTGATAGCATGGGAATCTTCATGAATTAATATATAATGGAGAAGGAGGGCATCGAAATCATATTTGAAAATATTCCCCCTAGTATGGTATAACAAGAGGTAATCTAAACAAAGGCTCTTTAGGTATTCCTAGAGAGGTTAGGAGGAACAATATTGAGATTGAGGCAATCAAAGGTCTATTCATACCAAATGTCTGATGAGCCTTTATCCACATTATAAATGGTAGGGAGGTTAGATTAGATAAAAGAGGGTGTGATAAAATGATGAATGGTGACAAAGAGATTAAAATCTAAAGACATGGATGGGATCTAAGAAGCAAGAGATGCCATTGTATCTGTGAACTTGTCAGTAGATCATGGAATAGATTAGATAAGGTAATGATCAAATGATGTTAAGAGTACATCTACTAATCATTTATACTATTTCAAGACATAGTTATTACATTGGTAGGATCCATTGACCTAGTTAACCATAAGTTAGGAATCATCTGTAGAGTAATTTCTTACTCTATGTCATATTTTAATTTTTGACTCAAGCTGTAATTTTGGTTCCTGTGTATCTTGGATGTTGCAGTATAATTTTAGAGCAGAGGGCCAGTCCATTTTGCCTAAGTGTCAAAGTGCAGCAAAAGCTACCAAGTGTCAATTTTTGGGAGATGAAGCTGGACGGCTAACATCCTCCAAACACCTTTTTGCAACTTTTGAAAAGATTGTAGAATGTGCCACATACCTAATAACAAGTAAGAAAAATGCACCACGTGCTAGCATCTACATCTCATAGAGGCACCCGCATTTGTTCTACCTTTTTCAACAAATATTTTCAATGAGCTAAGCAGCAACAGAGTGGAAAGCACCAAGTGGCAGTTGCGGAGGCCCTAAACTACCTTTTTAAAGAAGCAGCAAAGATTGCCATGTGTTGGCATCTGGGAGACGTGGGTCCAACGCTTTCATCCAATGCTTTCATTCAATGCATAAGGGTGTCATTTCATTTTACTAAGTGTCAAAGTGCAGCAGAGGCTGCCAAGTGTCACTCTATGGTCCCTTTCCACTCCACCCCAAAAGGTATCAAAATATGCCACATCCCCCCAAAAGGAGAACTGGAAGATGCCATGTATCTTCTAGGAGTAGTGGAGGTCACCACGTGTCAACCTTCAAGAAACCATCTTGAGCCTAATTACCGAATAAAGATTATGGTGGGTCCTGGATAATATTTCAAAGGGCTGAGGGAGCATTAAGTGTCAACAAGCAAAGACTGCCACATGGATCCATCCCTTCCTAAAAGTTGTTAAGGCAAGGAACACAGTGAGTTTTGTTTTAATAAAGCTACAAAGTATCAAGGAAGCAGACTACGATAGGTGTTGAAGGTAGAGCATTCCTGGGTAAAATATAAAGAGAAAGTGGAAGCAGCCACGTGTCATCCTCTAGTGTCTTCTAGACAAAAAGGGAGAAATTTCATAAATTGACTAAGTGTCCTCTTCTGTTTTGACAGAACAGAGTGCCCATCTACCTGTTACAATGAAAATGGAGGGAAATTTGATGAGAGTTACTCCAAGTAGATAGAATAGTGCATCGAGTAGATTTTTGGGGCTTGCAAGTATTAAAGATGCCATCTATTTGTCCCCTATAAGAAAAGGTAGAGTAGCTAGTTGAGCGGCCAAATAGGTGATGGAACAAAGAGTTTTAGGTACAAAGAGAGGTACTAGATAAGGATTGCCATGTCGCAGTCAGGGCAGTTCTTGATAAGACTAGGAGGCATCCAAGGCATTGATTATGCCATCTATTTTGTCCCCTGTGAGTGAAAGACAGAGTGGAATTGTGTGAGAAAGAAAGTGATGCAAGGGAACATCTGAAGCTATATAAGAAGAATTGTAAAATCAATTAAAAGGGGGGATTTTCTCATAGTTTTAGACTTTCCAAAGTTTTTGACCATTAATATCATTTGCTCGTCTCAATTTTCTTGAGTTGTAAAGTTGATATAATCGTGCATGTTTCTGTGCCCTTTATGTGGCTAAATGAATTAAGGAAATTTGAGCTCCATGCCTTGGTTGGTGTTGTCTATGTCATTTTTGAAGTGTCTATGCTATATATTTTCTAGTGTTGTGATTGGAAATGTTATTTGCTTTTGTCTCATTTTCTAGAGTCTAAAGTTCTACATAACTGTGTGTGACTTCTGTGCCTCTTATGTGATTGGAAGATTTTATTAATAAGATTGAACACTATGCCTTTGTTGAAAATTTCTATAGCTTAGCAAAAGACTCCCCTATTGTGAGCCTCTATTTCTATTATTCCAATCTTTTACATTGATCATGTACTTGTCTACTCTTAAATGTAATTGAATCATATAATAGTCTCACTATACTCAGGTTAGGATTAGGATTACACTCAGGTGCATCACCATAGTTAGGTTTCAATTCCTATAGTTGCATTTTTGTTTAATCTCCTATCCCTTTTCCCCCCAACACTTGATAAAATAGAAGAGACCAGCTTCTTTAAAACCTGGAGGTTGTTTCAAGCTGCATTGTCCCACAGCTTGAAACTTCCCATTGTTGATTGATTAAGATCAAGCACAATTTTCATCATCAACGGTTTCTAGCATGCCCAATGGGACACGTCTTTCAATGAGTTGAATAATTTTGGTGTATTCTTTAGCCAATTAGCCTTTGGAGGTTTTTTAGCAATACCAACAATGACTCTGAGTCAAATCAGCCAATCAAGCAGTATCAGCAAGAAATCCCTTTTGGTATGTATAATTTTGTTACTCATAGTTATGAGTCTTATTCCCCTTATATATTTAACCAAGAACAAGCTTCTCTTGGAACCATGTCAAGTAATGAGGATGCAAATGGTCATGAGATATACTAGTCTTATGCCCAATCCCCCAAATATGTCACATCCCATGTTCAACTTGATCTTATTTTCACCTTCAAAAAAGCATTGATGGGATTTAAAAAATATGTGTTAGAGCTTGACAGCAAAAGGGGATATGGTCAAGAAATTCCTTGTCATGTCATCCATCAAGGGAAGTAATTGACCTAATTAAAAGTGAGTGGGATCCCATTAAAAGGGCAAATTGGCAAGAGCTTACATATGAGATGTTGGATGTGTGTGGATTGATTGCATTTCTAGAAGAGAGGCTAAACGTTCATGAGAACCAGCCTTACCAAGTCTACCAAACTTTATATTCACCACCACAAATCCCATATCAAACATATGCCACCCCTGTTCATAAGCCAAATCAAACCTATTAAGGTCATTTCCCCAATAAAGTAGAATCTATGATAGCAGCAAGGAAAGAGGACCCCAAACTCTCACTTTCCCCTCAAGTCCCTTCTGCTCTTCCTCAAGAAGCTTCTTGTTTTTTATCATAGCCTTCTTCTTCATCCCTTTTTGAAGAAGAATATATTTTGAAGGAAGCAATTGAGTATGTAGAAGAGTACGCTCAATTCATGGCAAGTCAAGAGGATTCCATAAGTACAAATAAAGAGGAAATCACCATAGATTCCCCCTTTGATGAGCAAGAGGATAAGCCACAAGCTTTTTCCTTCACTTCAGATGAGGAGATCATTTCTAACTTTTTCCTTACTTTGCGAGAAGATATGGAGGAACATGGATAATCCCTCGACCAAGTCATTGAGATAGACAACACTATCCTGCAAGAAGGCTATGAACTAGCTAGACATGGAAAAGACAACATCGAGACTCAGCTAAGTATGTAGAAGGAATGCCAGCTTTCATATTTATCCTTTCAAGAGGATGAAGTCATCAAGGATCATACTGATGTAATATAGCTATAATTAGAAGGAGATAAGTTGAAAGAGAATGGTTATCAAAAGGCACAGATTGAAGAACCAATAGCCAATGATTTCTTGATGACACATGATAGCATGGAGAACCAGTATTTGATGGGCATTAAAAGGACAAGAAGAATTTGTGGGTGTCAAATACACATTTTGCTCAGACTCATTCAAGTGTAGGCAAACCTATGTGGTCAGTGCAGAGGACATTCCATCAAATATATACCTGTTACAATCACTCGTATGGCAACACAAGTTAGATTGTCATAAAGAAGACATTGGAAAGTTTGTTTTTGATCCTGGAGGGAATAAGGATATTTAATTAATGTAGTTAGGTAGTTTCCCATTCCCACATTGTTTTGTTTTGTTTTTTGCTTTCCCACTTTTCTTTTGAAAAATAAGCATTTTAAAGGTAGAGTCAGCATCTTAAAAGCTTTAATTTTTTAAATTTTGCTGCAATAAATGGTTCCCCAAATCTTTTGAGATCTCCAAGGTACCTTGCACTGCATAATGTGTCTGCCTCACTGTTTCCCAAAGATTGAGTAGGATTTGCTAACGATCACCTTAATTTAATGTTATTTGGGACTTGATAGGCTTGTAAATACCCCTTAGAAAATTTTAAAGTTTACAAACTCTCAAGCATTCATGTGAAAATATCCTGCTCATTGTGATTGTGGCACCTAGTGAAATTTGTTATAGCAAGTGTGTTTTTTATCTTGAGCAAAGTTCATACCAAGGTATCATACAAGGAACATAGAGATGGTGGGAGCATCATCATCCCAACAAGGAACAAGGGCACCTAAATATCTCAACAAATTACTAGCTAGCAAATCATACACTGCAGCTCTTGCAAAACCACCAAGAAGCTACCCGAGAATAAAAGCCCTAGGAGTCAGCCAGACTAGTGACCCATCCAAAGTAAGGGACTATGTGGATGGAATCATGGACCTGATTCTATAAAGAGCTAGTGGAAAGAACCTTAGAGAAGGGGCACACCAAAGGTGTCTCCAAAGAGCTAGGGCAAGGAAATATGAAACGTTTGAGATGAGGATATAGACCTCACAACTGGCTCAATTCATTGTTCCAACCATGCTTCCATGCCCTGATATAATTGGGTTATGCATAGACTTGCTTCATCTATAATCTTGCTCCATCCAACAAGGCCCCTTCATGTTACAAGTCACCCCACAAGCTATCAGGGACATGCTTTCCTTGTAATATGATGGTACCGCAACCTTCCCCACCATTGATAGGATGTAAAGGATGTGGGTGAATGTCAACAATCAGACCAAGTTTTTGAGGTCTGAGTTGAAAATAGCCAATGGCGACACAATGGTACCCACACTCCCAACATCAAGAACTTATATCACACCCACCAGCCAAGATGCACTATCGATTATGGCTCTCATCGTCGGCATGAAGGATGACATGGTGGCATACGTAGAGCAAATGGCCATCCTCTTTAGACTAAAAATAGTTGACAAGATGTAGGAGTACCGTCTTGACTTCTCTGAACACATTGCCTTCTCAATGGTGGAATAGCTAACTCAATTCAAGGCAAAAGGGATATTTAAGTATTCCTCCTTTTTGTTCCATCTGATACTGCACCAAAACCCTAACCTCTTCTCTGAATTTATGAGCCTGAATATATATGACCAGCTTTTGACCCTCAAAGAACCATCCTTGTGTCTACATGGACAAATATTTTATCAAAAACCAGTGACACATATGACTTTTGGGAACTATTCATCACCCCTGTTCTTTATTGCCTTAGCCCTGAGCCTGTTATAAACAGGTTATTCCAAAGTGTTACAAACCTCCTAGTCAGTTTCCCAATCCCATGTGATTTCTATTTTGGGGCCCATCACACGACCATAAGGGTCCATGGATTTTGTGGGGAGCTAGTGTTACTACCAAAGGTTTTAACTCTTTGATTAGCATTCTTGGAAATCACTGGGTAGGTGTTAGTGGTTGATAATGAATATGGCTCTAAGAAGAAGAAGAGGAGAATGTATAATCCCTCATGGATGGCAAGCAACATAAGCCTAGAAGCCAAAGGAGCTGAGACTGTGTTGCTAAGGAAACTAACCTTCTTAGGGTTCTTATTGGTTGAGGATAATTGGGTTTATGACCCAATAGATTACATAGCCTTCGTAGTGAAGACAAATAGAATTGGAGCCAGGATTGTGCATGAAAGCCACCCCTTCTGGGAGACCAAGAAAAATCCTATGAAAGACACCCCTAGTCTCTATGTTGAGCTAACAAACCTACCCCTCCCACTAAACAGGCCATGGGAGACCTTCTATGAAAAATAGAGGGATTATGACCCCAAGGTCAGGATGACCTCTGGTTTGAGAAGGACACTAAGGAACAAAGGTTGGGACATAGAGAAAATTGAGACCTATTGGAAATATAGGCAAGAAATTTCCCAGACCACCCATGCCTTTAGAGGCATAGACTCAAATGAAATGCAGGACAAACTCTAGGATGAATGGCATCCATCCCCTATGTCTTGCCCAAAAACAAGCCAAATGCTAACACTTGGGGTAGAGCAAGTAGTTAGAGTGGGACCGAGCCAACAACCATAGACTTTAGAGCAAGTTGCAGCTACCATAGAACAATAAAGAAGTGTGGTGTCTTCACCACCACAAGCCTCCACATCATCAAGAGTAATTGAAGCCCCTGGTTCTCCACATGCACCACCAGTAGCTGTAAAGGTAAAAGGGAAACAAACACAAATAAAGGTAGAGACACCCAAAAAAAGAAGAAGAGTGAAATTCCAATTAGATCTAGAGGAAGAGGAGCCTTCATAGTGCCCAGTGTAGAGAACTACAACTTCCCTATGGGTAAGTGTTCCTCCCCCTCCTCCCTCTCAACCTATTCCTCACCCTGCTGGCATGATGCCTCCACCCAGTCAGATGACACCTCCTACCACTGTTGCCATTCCCATCTCACAAGCCACCCCATCATTAGCACCTCAGGCCCTCACATTACCCCATTTTCCCCCTCTATTCCCAAAAATATGCCCCTATAACTCACCCCTAGCCAACCAATGGCTCTCCAATATGAATTTCCACAAGGATTTCCCTTCATAGGGGGCATATTACATCCCCTTCCACCTTTCAGGCACAGGTTGATGCCGATAAGAAGGCAAGAAAAGCCTGATTGGAGAAGAAGAGGATTAAGGAGAATAAAGTGTTGGCTATTCCACATTTGAGGTCACAATTTGACCCCATCCAATAGCAACTAATGGTGACCCATTGTCACCCAATGTTGCCAAGCTAAGTGAGCAAATGTAGCTGGAAGACTACACCATGAACGCAGTGGCCATCGACATGTCCCTGTTCAGGCCCCAAGATTGAGTCAAGCTGCTGACTGAATCCACTCCCATGATCACAAAAGATTATTTAAAGAAATAAAGAAGATTGCAAAAGATGGAGGCTAACTTGGCCATAGAAAAGGCAAACTGCAATAGTTTGGCCAAAGAGATAAATAAGAAGGACAATGAAATAACTCGTCTATAGAAATAGTTGCAAGATATTGTTTCCCTTCAGACTCAACAAGAAGTACAGGCCCAAAATGATTCATTGAAGGTAGAGCTCACACTTGTAAAAGATGTAACAATAGCCCTAAGGCAAGAAAATGCAATATTATAGGGAAGAGTCGAAGGACTCCAACTGCAAGTCACCCAATCATAGCAAAGGCTGCTGGAAGAATAGAATGTGACTGCGGATTTGCAAGCCCAATTCTAGGCAGAGCAATAAAGGATGGCACAACTGGCAATTGAACTAGCCAATAAGCCAAGAAATGTTAGATTAGTGCAGTTGGTAAAGGGGCTCTACAAGTCAGCATGGGAGAAAATCTCTTCATAGATTCTCTATCTCAGGCCATTTTTCACCTTCTTACTCAACGCACAGCAACTATGCAAAAGGGTGGAGAATCTAATAGATAGCATTCTGGCCATAATCTCTAGGAGAGTTTTAGACTCCCATTCATTGTTGGAGAAGCTATATAACATGATAGATATGACATTGGTAGCCATGGGGATCCCTGATAGAATGGTTATCATAAAATGGATCAATGAAGAACTCAGTCGCAATACCACAGCCAATAGTTGCAAAAGTTGTCTCGATGTCGTGAAAGAAGGCATTAATGAAATGAGGCACCATATTGAAGATTTGGTGCAACTAGGCCTCCCTTCCCCATTTCTAGATGTAAGGATGGTGCTGATGGTGGGCCAAATCAAACCATTGATGCTGGCCAAACAAAGGGATCAAATAGTTTTTTAGAGCTTGTGAGATGATTCCTCAACCTTAGAGGTTAAAACTATTTTGATTCCTATTTTTTGGCTGGAGTTTAGACTAAAAGCCACTACCCAAGTCTTGCAAACCTTTTTGCATAAGGATCTCATTAACCTAGATCTGGATTTTGTCGAGTTGTAGAGCAAGGATTATCTGACCATGAGTGGTCTATCTACCAGATAGCTCTTTTGAAGCTATAAATTTTGAAATTTTGATCGAGCAAGAGTTAGATTCTTTTTGAGTAGGCTCAAAAGTCCTAGTGGTCATCAATAACTTTAGAGTAATTTCTTACTCTATGTCATATTTTAATTTTTGACTCAAACTACAATTTTGGTTCCTACATATTTTGGATGTCATGATAGAATTTGAGAGCAGAGGGCCGGTCCATTTTGCCTAAGTGTCAAAGTGCAGCAGAAGCTACCAAGTGTCAATTTTTAGGAGATAAAGATAGATAGCTAACATCCTCTAAACACATTTTTATAACTTTTGGAAAGATCATGAAATGTGCCACATACCTAATAATGGCTAAGTAGAACACACCACGTGCTAGCATCCGCATCTCATAGAGGCACCTGCATTCATTCTACCTTTTTTGACAAAGGTTTTCAATGAGCTAAGTAGTAGCAAAGTGAAAAGCACCAAGTGGCAATTGCAAAGGCCCTGAACTACCTTTTTGAAGAAGTAGCAGAGATCACCACATGTCAGCATCTAGGAGACATGGGTCTAACGCTTTCATCTAATGCTTTTATCCAATGTTTTCATTTAATGCATAAGGGCATCATTTCATTTTGCTAAGTGTTGAAGTGTAGCAGAGGCTGCCAAGTGTCACTCTCTAATCCCTTTCCACTCCACCCCAAAAGGTAGCAGAAGATGCCACATACCCCCAAAAGGAGAAGTAGAAGATGCCACGTATCTTCTAGAAGTAGCGGAGGTCACCACGTGTCAACCTTTGAGAAACCATCTTGAGCCTAATTACTAATTAAAGATTGTGGGGGGTCCCAGATGATATTTCAAAGGGTCGAGGGAGTGCTGAGTGTCAACAAGCAAAGACTACCATGTGCATCCATCCCTTCCTAAAAGTTATTAAGGCAAGGAATGTAGTGAGTTTTATTTTAATAAAGTTGCAAAGTATCAAGGAAGCATACTGTGATAGGTGTCGAAGGTGGAGCATTCCTGGGTAGAATATAAAGAGAAAGTGAAAGTGGCTAAGTGTCATCCTCTAGTGTCTTCTAGACAAAAGGGGAGAAATTTCATAAATTGACTAAGTGTCTTCTTCTATTTTGATAGAATAGAGTGCCTGTCTACCTGTTATAGTGAAAATAGAGGGAAATTCAGTGAGAGTTACTCTAGGTAGATAGAACAGTGCATTAGGTAGATTTTTGGGGCTTATAAGTATTAAAGATGTTGTCTATATGTCCCTTATAAGCAGAGGCAGAGTAGACAGTTGAGCAACCAAACAAGTGATGGAATGAAGAGTTTCAGGTGCAAAGAGAGGCACTAGATAGGGATTGTCATGCCGTAGTCAGGGCAGTTCTTGATAAGACCAGGAGGCATCTAAGGCATTTATTTCACCATTTGTTTTGTCCCCTATGAGTGAAGGACAAAGTGGAATTGTGTGGGAAAGAAAGTGATGCAAAGGAACATCTAAATCTATATAAGAAGAATTGTAAAATCAATTAAAGGGAGGGATTTTCTCATAGTTTTAGACTTTCCAAAGTTTTTGACTAGTAATATCATTTGCTCTTGTCTCAATTTTCTTGAGTTGTAAAGTTGATATAATCGTGCATGTTTCTATGCCCTTTATGTGGCTAAATGAATTAAGTAAATTTGAGCTTCATGCCTTGGTTGGTGTTGTCTATCATTTTTGAAGTAGTCTATGCTGTAGATTTTCTAGTGTTGTGATTGGAAATGTTATTTGCTTTTGTCTTGTTTTTTGGAGTCTGAAGTTCTACATAACTGTGTGTGACTTTTGCACCTCTTATCTGATTAGAAGATTCTATTAAGAAGATTGAACACTATGCTTTTGTTGACAATTCTTGTATCTCAGCAAAAGACTCCCCTGTTGTGAGCTTCTGTTTCTGTTATTATAATCTTTTACATTGATCATGCACTTGTCTGCTCTTAAATGTAATTGAATCATATAATAGTCTCACTGTGCTCAGGTTAGGATTAGTATTACACTAAGGCACATCACCATAGTTAGTTTTCAATTCTTGTAGTTACATTTTTGTTTAATCTCCTATCCCTTTTCCCCCCAACACTTGATAAAATAGAAGAGACCAGCTTCTTTAAAACTTGGAGATTGTTTCAAGCCGCATCATCCCATAGCTTGAAACTTCCCATTGTTGATTGATTAAGATCAAGCACAATTTTTTTCATCAACATCATCAAAGACTATCATGTCCCCTTTTTATTTGACATGTGCAAAGTAGATGATTAGCCTATTATGCGACCCTCGTAGGCTGATGAGATGGATAGAGAGTCTTGATGGAGATGGGTTGGATTTCGTTCGGGCTCTTTCGAACATGAATTAAGGGAGATATTAATATTTGATTGACTTAATCAAATATTAATTATTTGGTCTAATTATTAATTAATTATTAATTAATTAATTAATTAATAATTATTAATTAATTAATTAATTAATAATTATTAATTAGTGGGTCTAATTTTAGGATCCTAATTCTAATTTAAGAATTGGTCTAATTTTAAGACCCTAGTTCTAATTTAAGAAGCCCCAGTTCTAATTTAAGAAGCCCTAAGTCTAATTTAAGGGAATCTAATTTTAGCAAGCACACCTTTGGAGAAGTATAAGTAATTCTCATGGGAGAGAGTATGTATTCATGATTATTATTGATATTGATTCTTGTTAAGAAATTCTTCTATGAAGACTGAGCCAAGGGTTCTAGGATTCCATTTGCATTGAAGAACATCAACTCTTCATTGTGTACGATTTAGAGGTTGTGAAAGATCAACCGATCTATTGCCAAATTGAGAGATAACTTCATACAGAAGCTATCACAGGTGTTTACAAGTTTGAGAGATAACTTCACACAGAAGCTATCACAAGGGTTTACAGGTATTTTCATTATTTTGGGTTTTGATTCAAGAATTATCCAGATATAGATCCTTGTATTAGCTCATAATTCTACAGATCAGGATCAAGCATACAGGTTGTGTGATATCAGCAACCGTACAACTTCCGTACAGATTTGTGAAAATCTGTACGCATCTATAGAAATTTTAGGCACCAACATCGGCGAATAGGAACCTACAGAGACCGTCATCGATCAACATATTACCGACATCGGTGACTGTGTTTTTTACACAGCAGGCTGAGACGTACCAGATTCAGACCAGTTTGCAAAATATTTAGGCTATTAAGGCCTTACTTTCAATATTCTTTGTATACTTGACAAAGGATCTCTATTGTAAGCTTATGAGCAAATAAATAAGAATTTATACTGTGATTTATTTATCTATTTGAAGATATTTTGCAGAAATTTAGATAAGCAATTCAGAGCTTTTGTTTTGATATTCAAAGGGATATTACAGTGGTATCAGAGCTAAATCTTGCCATCCTAAGGGGCTGACAGATCTTATGCAGCCACAAGAGTTGGGACCACACAGGTATAACACACACAGTAGAGCTTTGCTTGAAGGCACTCAAGTTTTAGAACAACAGCCAGAAGACATGGGTGACGAAATTGACAGGCCCCGTATTCCTCACTATCTTAGAGATCAAGATGATGTAGAGGTTCTACTTACTCTTAGAGACATACGAGAAGGGCAAAGGCAGAATAACATAGTACTACAGTAGTTGGCAACAGTACTACCGAGATTTGGTACTCCAAGGGGACATTCTCCACATCGTGACGAGATCAAGAGTGATGCAGGATCATAGAGAGGCTTTGGGACTACTTCTCGTACAGCTAACAGGCCTACTAGGCCTATCTTTGTGAGACAGGAGGTAGAGGAGGTGATAGCAGGTGAGGAGCATGAGGAAGCATTTACAGACACACTGATAGCAGCGACTGATGAGTGGGCATCGTTACCACCTATGGTCAGGGAGATGATTACTTTTGACTGATTCCTCACACAAAGGAAAGAACATTATCGAGGTTGATAGAATGGGAGACCAAGGCCCCAGAACAATGATTTGAAGCATGCTACAAGCAGGCTCACACTAGCAACATTCGACGGTAGTGGTAAGGTGACAGCACAGGCCTGGGTGAGTAAGCTGGATACATTTCTCACATTGCAACCAATGGGTGAGGAAGATGCTATCAGATATGTGACACTACATCTTGAGGGAGTAGCTCACGATTGGTGGCACCACAGGATGGTGACACTTCATCATGATCAGATTACATCTTATCAAGAGTTTGTGGATAGGTTGGTGGAGCATTTTGACAGGAAGGACCCAGAATCCTATTTTAGAGAGTTAGCTCAGTTGTGCTAGAGTGGGAGTCTAGAGGCATACATTGGTGACTTTTAGAAGTTATCAGTAATGGTTCCTGACATTTTATAGAGGTGACTCATAGTACTCTTCATGGAGGGATTGACAGAACCATTGAGAGGTTGGATCAAAGGCTTTGATCCTCCTTCATTATAGGTAGCTATGACGAAGGCGCATAATATGGAGATGGCAACCCTATCCAATAAATTTAACTCTAGAGGTACTTCTTCATCTAGAGACCATAAGCACTCCAACGGGGATACAGAGAGACTGGATTTTAACATAGATAAATCCGGGGTTAAAAATGATTCAAAGGCCAATCCAGCAACACCACCTTTGGATTGTGAGGTGCTTAATGATCTACGCAGGAAGAAGATTTGCTTCTACTGCAAAGGTCCATATGATATCCATCATGATTGCCCTTTGAGGCCTAAGGGTAAAGCAAATCGTGTGATGTGGGTGTATTATGAGGATGCAGAATCAGAAGATTCCAAACAACAGGATAGTTTTGAGGAGGCAGAGGCTTCAGAGCCTAAGGTAGAGGCAGATTTAGAGCTTCATATACAGGAGGCACGCCTATCTAGCATTCAATCAGATGAGTCATTCAGACTCTGTGGAGTTTTGGCAGGGTAGAAGGTCACCACCCTTCTTGATACAGGAGCCACACATAATTTCATAGATGTTAGATTTGTGGAGAAGCGTGGACTCACTACCAAAGATTTTGAGGGCATTAGAGTTAAGGTAGCTGATGGTCACACTCTTAGGTGTGAGCGTATGATTAGAGACCTCCCATTGTGCTTGAACAACTATGAGTTCAAGGCTAATTATTATGTAGTGAACATGGGGGACATAGAATTAGTCTTGGCTATGAAGTGGCTTCATTCATTTGAGGAAGTTACTCTTTGTCTCAAAGACATGGAGGTTCATTTTGAGGTTGATGGGAAAACACATATTCTTAAGGCAATACGGGGCAGCAGCTTCAAACATATGTTTTTCATCGGATGGAGATGCCTATACTACATGACATGATAGAGTGCGATGACGAGTGCACATTAGCACCAACATAAGAGAGATATGAGGACGAGCTTTGTCTTGAGGTGAGTCCAGTTCAAGAGTTAGCACATGTGGTAGAGTCTCAGCTTCCTTTTACAGGTGGGTCACATGTTGATGACGATATGCGTATAGGAGACAGAGGTGATGTGATGCCATTAGATAAGAGTGGTGATGGACAGGGCCTAGATTTTGTGCTGGTTGACAGCACTGTAGATCGAGACTTCATTTGGGACCCAGGTGGATTGATTTGTCTATCATTCAGCGATTGCTTGAGGGCAAGCAATTTTAGGAGGGGCGAATTGTCATGTCCCCTTTTTAGTTGACATGTGCAGAGTAGATGATTAGCCTATTATGCGACCCTCGTAGGCTGATGAGATGGATAGAGGGTCTTGATGGAGATGGGCTGGATTTCGTTCGGGCTCTTTTGAACATGAATTAAGGGAGATCTTAATATTTTATTGACTTAATCAAATATTAATTATTTGGTCTAATTATTAATTAATTAATTAATTAATTAATTATTAATTATTAATTAGTGGGTCTAATTTTAGGATCCTAATTCTAATTTAAGAATTGGTCTAATTTTAAGACCCTAGTTCTAATTTAAGAAGCCCCAGTTCTAATTTAAGAAGCCCTAAGTCTAATTTAAGGGAATCTAATTTTAGCAAGCACACCTTTGGAGAAGTATAAGAAATTCTCATGGGAGAGAGTATGTATTCATGATTATTATTGATATTGATTCTTGTTAAGAAATTCTTCTGTGAAGACTGAGCCAAGGGTTCCAGGATTCCATTTGCATTGAAGAATGTCAACTCTTCATTGTGTGCGATTCAAAGGTTGTGAAAGATCAGCCGATCTATTTCCAAATTGAGAGATAACTTCATACAGAAGCTATCACAGGTGTTTACAAGTTTGAGAGATAACTTCACACAGAAGCTATCACAAGGGTTTACATGTATTTTCATTATTTTGGGTTTTGATTCAAGAATTATCTAGATATAGATCCTTGTATTAGCCCATAATTCTACAAATCAAGATCAAGCATATAGGTTGTGTGATATCAGTGGCTGTACGACTTCTGTATAGATCTGTGAAAATCTGTATGCATCTACAGAAAGTTTAGGCATCGACATCGGCGAATAGGGACCTACAGAGACCGACATCGGTCGACATATTACCAACATCGACAAGTTAATGACTACAAGTCGATCGACGGTGGCAGTATAAACGACGTCGATGACTGTGTTTTTTACACAGCAGGCTGAGACATACCAGATTCAGACTAGTTTGCAAAATATTCAGGCTATTAAGGCCATACTTTCAATATTCTTTGTATACTTGACAGAGGATCTCTATTGTAAGCTTATGAGCAAATAAATAAGAATTTATACTGTGATTTATTTATCTATTTGAAGATATTTTGTAGAAATTCATATAAGCAATTTAGAGCTTTTGTTTTGATATTCGAAGGGATATTACAAAGACACATACTGATTATCTTAACTCCCAAGGCTAAAGTGGTTTAGAGACCTATTACTAGGGCTTCATACTCATCCATATTATTGGTACACTCAAAATCATGATTTAAATAAAGAGTAAGAGGTTTACCATCGAGGGGAATGAGAATAACTCTAAACCCCCACCATGTTGGCACTTTGAGCCATTAAAAAACATGGTCATTTGGTAGATGATGTTCTCTTGAAAAAGAGTCACGATGGACTCATCTAGAAATGCAAGAGGAAGTGGTTAGTTGTCTATAAAATGAGCTTTATCTAATTTATCAATGATGACCTACCTTTTAATTAACTTATATTAGAGGAAATCAAAGTCAAACTTAGCTAGGACATGAGCCACTTATCCATACATTGGTTTTAGTATGGTTTAGAGTGCATGTACTTGAGTGGGTTGGTGTTGGTAATGACAAAGGTTTTGTGACTAAGGAGGTAATGATGAATTTTGGAGGCCATAAATACTAAGTTGAGGTAAAGATTCTCAGTATGGGTGTATCGAGTATCATACTCTATAAGTTTTCAACTTATATAGTAGACATCTTGCTCTTTATTTTGTTCATCACTGTGAGTAATCATTGCCCCTAAGGAATGGTTAGTTGTGGAGATATAAAGGTATAAGGGTTAGTCCTATTTAGGATGGATGAGAATGGGTGGAGAAATGAGGTACTCTTTGAGTAAATCAAAGGCTTTTTGACAATATTTAGTCCACTTAAAAGATGTATCTTTCTTGAGAAGATGGTGAAAGGGTTGACATCTATCTAATAACTAAGAGATTAAATAATGGATGGATTGGAGCTTCCCCTGTAAGTTGTAAACTTTATTAAGGTGGGTTGAAGGTGGCATGTAGAGGATCACTCTAAATTTGGTAGGGTCTACTTTAATTCCTTAAAGAGAGATGATAAAGCCAAGAAGCTTTCTAGATAGGACCACAAAAACACATTTCCTGGGATTAAGTCAAATATGGAAATAGATTAGGTGATCAAAGATAATTTTGAGAACTTCTAGATGATATTTATGATATTTGGATTTCCTAAGGAGATCATCTACATAGTCCTCTATGATTTTTTGGATGAGATCATGGAAGATGTAGGTTATCACAGACTAGTAGGTTATCCTAGCATTTTTTAGACCAAATGGAATGACCTTACATTATAAGGTCCCCCATGGGGTGATTAAAGAAGTCTTATAGTGATCCTCAGGGGTAATTAAGATATGATTATATCTTGAGAAACCATCCATGAGAGATAACATCTTGTGGCTGGTTGTAAGGTCAATAAGTTGGTTGATGTTAGGCAAAGGGAAGTCATCCTATAGACAAGCAAGGTTTAGGTCATGAAAATCAACTTAGAGGATAAGTCCTCATATGGGTTTGGTGATGGGAACGATGTTATAAACCCATTGGGGATAGTTAATGGGTTGGATAAAGTTGATAGATAAGAGGTGTTAAAGCTCTTCTTTGACTAGAAGGATGATATGGGGTGCATCATGTGAATCTTTTTCTTGATATATTTAGCATCAAGATGGATGACGATGTTGTGAAGAGTTATAGAAGGATCAATTTTGGGCATATCCTAATAATACCAATCAAATGATATGTTTCTATCATGAAGGAATGAATGGTAATCTTATTGCTCCAAAGAATCTAAGGATTGACTAATATTTAAAATGCAAGGGTTATCATGAGTACCCAAGTTGACATCGATAGTGGATTAATTAAATATGGTTTAGTTTTTAAGAGGAAGGGATTTGTGGATAGAAGAATTTAATGCACCAAGATAGGTTATAATGGAATCATCATCTTTATAATGGATGGTGGATGGTAGGAAATCATTTTCTACCATTTTAGGATGAATTAGAGGAAAGGTTTTAGTTTGTCTTCCCTTTTTATAGGTCAACAGGCCTAAACTAATGGTATTGACTAAAAGAAGTTAGAAGGGATGGTTTAAAAATCCTCAAACTTTGAAAGAGATGGGGTTGGTGAGGATGAAATGTCTTCCTTAATGATGGTGATGTGTTTGGGTGAATTGGTGGGTTCTTTTGGTGGGATGAACCCAAGGCCAAATAACTCATGAGGTTTATGTGTTTTGATCAAAGGTAATTTTTGGGGTCCATGTTCATAATGGTCAAGGCTGAATCTCTTCTAGGCATGCCTATGAAGGTATAATTTGGAAAATTTTGGTTTGTATAAATATGAGAAATCATAGGTAAATGTTTGGTAGAAGAGGTGGTAGAGAAATCAAAAAGGGGATGATCAAGTCCCTGATAGATGAAATTGGTTTGGTAGTTAGGAAACCCAAAAGGAATGATGGTTATAATATTAGGATCATAACTAGGACTATGGTCAAGATTCCCATATTCTTGAGTAGTAGGTAAGGCATATAAGGCCAAAAGATGATATTCTCCAAGTGAGAGATGTTGGAATGTTGGTTCTAAGGGGTCATCTATGGGGATTTGAGATTAAATGATAGATGAGCTAGTTGAAGCTTCATCGATGGTAGGGGTGGAGTTATTTATGGTTGTTAGTGAGGTGGATGAGTAAGGAATAAGAACATCATTGGGTCAATATGTCATGTTTCAATATGTGAAAGGACTAGGGTTAGCTTTTATAGTGACGACCTAACTCTCATGTTCAAACTTGACACATTGATGCAAGGTGGATGGGACATAACTCATGGAGTGGATCCAATGGTGTCTAAGTAAGATGTTATATTATAACTTACCTTATATGACATAGAAGAGATTTGAAATTTTATAAGGTCCCAAGTAAATGTGGAGGATGATTTTCCCCAAGGTTGTAGCCATAGTATCATTAAAAGAAAAGAGGACCGCTATGGTTTTTAACATGATATTCTTTGGTAGCTAGAGTTGGTCATAAGCATGAGAGGGGATAATATTAATGCTAGCTCTTCCATCAATCATCACCCTTTTGATGTAGGTTTTCTTGATGTATGTCATGATGAAGAGGGGATAATTAGGATCTTTAAGATGAACAAAAGGTATTTTTTGAATCTTTGAATGTGATAAAGGTAGAAAGTTGAAGGGCTTTGAGAAAAGTTGTAAGAGGTTGAGGGTATTTGGGTTGGACCTCTATAGATTTTAGGGCCTCTATCAGTGCTTGTCAATGATGGGGTGAGGTGTTGATTAGTTTATATAGGCTCAGCTTCACTGGTGTCTAGTGAATTATTTTCAAAACTATTTTCTTGATAGATTCAAAAGGGTTGGAAGTAGAGGCACCTAAAATAGATATTTTGGGTTTTGGTAAAGGTGAGGATGTAGGTGCTTGAGTCCAGTTGAAATTTTAGGGGTGGAAGGATATGTCCATGAAATGGACATTTTGGCCTTTCCCTTATCCTTTTATTGGGCCTAAGATTAGGTGACCATATGGTAGTGTGGATGAGGGGAGGCATTGGGATAGAAGGTTTCTTTAGTTCCTCCTCACTTGTGGATGACAGTGTAGGAGTGGATAAGTGTTTGATAGGTTCATTTGGTGGTTAGGTTGATAATGGTCTTAAGAGAGGTTCATCTAATAATAGATCATCCTCATCCCATAAGTTAAGAATAAGTTCTTGGAAAGCTTTGTAGTTCTCTATGTCATGTCTAGGTGTCTTATGGTATGAGTAGATTAAACCATCATTTAACCATGATGGTTTAGGACTCAAAGGTTAAAAGGGTTTGATAGGGGGTATGCATATGGAAGAAGTTTGTAACAACCTTTTTAAAATGGTTGAATAAAATACAAGCAAAGGTATTAAAGGTGATGGGATTTTGGTTTTTGGGATGGTAGCCTTCTTAGAAGTAGGCCTCACCACAGAAGTTGTGGGTGGTGGAATGGTTTTGGTAGGTGGATTTGATTGGGATTTCTTGGAATTATATGGTTTGAGGTGGAAGGTTTAAAGGTGAAAGATTTGGAGGTGGATGATTGAGATGATGAAGGTATAAAGATATGTGGGTAGGTAAAAGTAGATAGTTTGGTTAATAATGATGGGGATTTTAATGGTTTAGAGGGGGTAGGTAAAGGTAGAATAAAATGAGGAAGGTTTTTTTGGGTATTTTTGGGAGGGTTGGCCTTATTGATAGAAGGATAATCTCCTAAGATGGAAGAAGAATGGGGTCCTAAGATAGAAGGTAAGAGAGAAGGGGGTGGTACAATTTTGGTTCTAGGTGGGGGTTTGAGTGGCTCCACCTTCTTGGTTGGTTTGGTTAAGGTTTTATTTGATGAACTAGATGGGGTTAAGTCTAACTTCAAAGATGGGTGGATAAGGATAGGATTAGAAAACACTCTTAGGTTCTTAATAGGTTTGATTAAAGAGGTGTAAGGTGATTTGATAAATTTGGATGGAGATGGTTTGGATATTTTCTCCGTGTTTTTAGGAAAAGAAGTGTTTGGTGTAGGCATTGGGGTGATGATAGGTTTAATGGTAGGTGTGATTGAATATGGGTTGGATGGAGGTGAGGTTGAAGGTTCCTAAATTTTTTGATAAGGGATCCCAAGGCAGTGCCAAAATCTGGCTCAATCCATATTGGGTTGAGAAGAAAATTATAGGCTTTGGAATAGTCTAGAGAAGGGTTTGTAAACTAGTTTGGTTCCTTGGGTATTGGAGTCAAAGATTAGGCCCATAGTTTGAGGTAAGGGAATGGTTTCTTCACCTTTGTATTTGATGTAAGATTTTAAGATTTAGGAAGATGTTTCCTCTATGGAATGAGCAGATAAGGTGATCTCTCTTTGTTGAATAGTTTCCAAAGAGAGAGTGGGTGATTCCATGATGGGAGAGGAAGGTACGTCTATTACCTCCTCTAGTGAAGGAAATGGGATGGTTGCTTGTTTTGGTTGCGTATCTAAAGGAATGAGGGGTGGTTCCACCACTTTAATAGGTGGAGTGGAGGAAGATGTGGTTGAGGTAGTGGTTTCCTCAATGATAGGTTCATTGATAATAACATTGACTGTATGGACCTCATGAGCATGAGATGATTCTGGTTTATTATTATCATGGTTGGTAGAAATGGCATGATTGGGAAAAGGTTATTAAAACATGTTAAGTGATTGATTTGGGGGTGCATTGGGATTTTCAAATGTAAGTTCTCCTTTATTAATCAAGTTTTGGATAATGGTTTTGAAGGTGTTACACCTATTAATGTCATGTCCAATGACAAGGTGTAAAGCACATAAATCATTCTCATTGTACCAACTGGACATAGGGAAAGAAGCATAAAATTGTTGGGGAGGTTTTATGGGGGGAGTTGTATGATGTTGGATTTGAATAACTTGTATAAAACTAAAGCATATGATTCCCCTAATAGAGTTTATTATTTTGGGGTAGCTTATTTTTGATTTTAGGTTTTTTTATTCAAAGAGTTAGAGGAGTTGGTTTGGTTGGGTTGGTTGACAATTGAAGGTGGACTATCTTTAAGAACAAACATGTTTATGGATACATTCTATTTGGTGTTAAGGTGGTTAGATTTGTTGGTGGTTTTGGATGGGAAAGGATCATTAGATTTGAAGCTAAAGTTTTTATCTCTTATTTTTAACTTCCCCTCATTGATGGCTCTAATTTCTAGTTTGCATGCCATGGTGAAAGCCTTGCCAAAGGTTTTGAAGGTTTGAACCTATAGAGTAGGGTTGATGTGTTTGGCATAGGCCTAAGAGAAAATTTAAATCAACTTAGGTTGGGGAAAAGAGAAAGGGATTTGGTTGATATGACCTCTCCATCAAGCTAAGAAATTAGCAATTGATTCGTCATTATATTTCCTAATGGAGTAAAGGTTGGTGATGGAGACCTTCTTAGATATATAGATCAAAAAGTGGTCTAAAAATGTTTGGGTGAGTTGTGAAAAGGAAAATATGGAGTGATAGTGATATAACTATACCAATCTAATGCTGGTCTAAATAAAGACATAGGGAAGGTGTGAAGGAGAAGATAATCATCATAAGTGATCAAGTTGCAAGAATGCATAAACACTCTTAGTTGTTGTTGGGATCTTCCTTGCTTTGGAAATTAGAAAATTTTGGTAGTTCCCATTGAGGAGGGTAAGGTTGGATAGGGATGGATGGGTGAATAGATTCATTATATATTTGTTCATAATATAAGAGGTTGTGATCCCTAGAGATAGTTGACTCTACATTGGTCATTTTATCCATCAACATTTTGACCAGATTTATTTGAGGTTGGAGAGCTCCATGATTGTATGGTAATTTTTGTTGAGGTTGGGTGGATTTAATATATGGATAAATAGTAAAAGGTTGATAAGAGACCACATATTGTTATGTGGTCATTGAGGGTTAGTATGGTACAACATAGAGGTTAACAAACAGAAAAGGTTGGGTAAAAGATGGAACTATGTATCCTTATGGATTAGGAACATAGTGTGGGTAGGGTGTCATAGGTATTTGTTGAGGAGTTGATGTGAGTTAGTTCAGAGGTATGTTATTGATAGATTGGGGAATTGATATAGATTTGGTTGGAGGTATGGATGGGTTAATTGGTTAGAGGTGAGTGGTAACTCTAGTACTGATAGGTAGAAGGGTAGAAGGTATAGAAATCACCATGTTTTGAAGTGAGGTGGAGATTGGTGGGTTGGTAGTGAAAATGGGAATAGTGGCAATATGGGTAGAAGGCATCCCCATCGTGGGTGGAGTAATGATAAAAAAATTGAGGTTACACCTATGTTGGAGGAGTTATTGGTTGGTGTAGGCAGTGTTTGGTTGTTGGTTGGGTTATTTGATTGAGTTTGGATGGAGGTAATGAATGGGTTATTGGTGGAGGAATATGTTTGTGTGATCATAGGTTGGGTAGAGGTAGTGGCAACAAAGGTGTCTCCCATAAGATGGGGAGGCATATCATAAGGTGGATCTATAAGTAGAACCAATGTAGGGGTATGATGAGACAAGGTGTTGAGGTAATGTTGGAGGGCTATAGGATTATTATCAAGGAAGGTGGATAAATTATGCATCACCTTGGATAACAATTTGAGGCATGTTAGGGATGGTATAAGGATGGGGAGAACCTTCAACATCCAAGGTATACTCTATAGATGAAGAATAAGAGGAAGGTGACTCTTGGTTGGTTTGGTTCATTAACTAGTGTCTAGTAAAAACCATGTGAGGAATAGAAAGGGATAAAGGAAAGCTCATAACTCAAACACAAAGAAAACAAAATAAAAAGATCTCAAGACAATAAAAACATAAAATAGAGTGTGTTTAAAATCTTAGGGTACCTTTTATCTCACTTTTGGCTTATGCCTTAGTTGAAAAGTATGAAAAAGAGCTTGGTTTGTAGAATAGGTACTAAAAAAGAAGTCTATGGTTGGTTTCAAGTGTTAAAGGCTCTTAAAAGTATCTATGTTGTAAATAAATACATGGCTTGGTATTGGGGCCTACCCCCTCCCTTCACACACCATAGTGATATGGGTGTTAGGTGCTTAGCTAGTATATACTAATTTTTAGAGTTTAAAATCAACTAGAGAGTTGAGTTTTGGTTTCTCTTCTTGGTAATGACCTCTAAGTAAGATAGCCAAAGGGTGAAGGTGAACCAATATGAGATGAAACCCTAGTAAGGCCTTATGTCAATTGTTATTTTATTTTGATTGATTTAAGTGGGTTGGTATGGTGTGTGATAAAAAAGTGAAGCTATGATTGAATTACTTAGCCTTTAATTTTAATTATGTGAGCTAAAAATGTAAGCAATAAATGTATGCAAGGTTTATTTTATACCCAAAATAAATTTTGATTTCTTTAAATGAGAATAGAATAAGGAAGAAAAGGGAACCTAGATGCTATTAGGTCCCACCGAGTGTGCCAAAATATTTCTCTCAATTTCAGTTTATTTTCTTGGAAAGAAGAAATAAGAAACTAGATTTAGGTATGGTAAAAAAACCTATTTATTTTTGCACACATGATCCAAATAATTGTGAAGAGATCCTCTTTATCTTAGGAAGAATGACTTTAAATAAGAAAGCACTGATTCAAAGGGGTTTTTAGATGGATTTCAAGGTGGATTGCCTAGCATGGGCTAGATTTAAGAAGCACAAGCTTACTAAGAGGTTGTCAATCCACACTCTTAAAATAGTTAAGTTAAAGGAAATAAAGATGAATTAATTTCATGAAATAAAAAAAATACTAAAAGGTAATACAAGAAGAAATAAATGTTTGATAAAGGAAAATAGACTAATTATAGTAATAAGTGGGTCAATACTAATGCTAAATAGGTCAGGTTCAATTTAGAAAATAGGTGGGGACTCTATGACTAGGTAGAAAGATAGAAAGTAGAATTTGGTTGAGGGTAAATAGGTGGAAATAACTTATTATTATTTCCTACCATAGTGATTATTAGTGGTCAGGGTGACCATCAATGATTAAGGGTGACTGTCGGTGGTTAAGGGTGACCATTAGTAGTTGTTTTGGGTTTTGAGGGTGTTCAAAAAAGGGATAAAAAACTGGTCAATAAGTGATTGGAGATATAATTAAGGTTAGTGGGTTAATATATATTATGTGGAAGGGTCTAATTTAGGAAGAGCTATTAGAAACCAAGTAAACAAAACTTAAAATGATCAATGTACCTAGTTTGTTGCTTGATGGTTGATGGTAGATTGAGAAGTGATTTTGGTAGAGTAATGGTGAATGTGGTTGCATTATAATTTTGGTAGAGTAATAGGTCTCTGTTATACTAGCTAGTTGGCTAGAAGGAAGACCTGTAAATAATTTCTTAATGAAGAAGCTCCTGATAATTATTGACTGATAACTTAATTGCTTGATTAATAAAATTCTTGGATGCTTGAATCCTTTTTCACCTCTTAATCCCCTCCTTTTATAGACAAAGAGAGATGGAGGTAGAAGGTTCTATAGGAGGTTTGGTTTATGGTTTCAATGATTCATAATGCATTATCTTACCATCCATATGAAATTTTGACATGTTAGCTTACACATAGCTCAAGTTGTTTTTGTTCAAAAGGGGATGCCCTGACCATTAATGGTTAGGTTTAACCATCAATAGTCATAATGATCATCAGTGGTTAGGTAATCATCGGTAGTCAAGGTGACCATCGATGGTCAAAGGTTGGAGAAAGTGGGGTCAAAAGGGAAAGTTAGTTAGTTTAGCTAAGTAGCTAACTTGACTTAGGGTTTGGTGGCTTAGTTAGTGGGTTTTCTAACTTACATTTATGGTTAGGAGAGGTTGGGTAGTCCTTAGGGGGTCTTGAGGAATTTTGACATTTGGAACCATTATGTGTAAATTTTTAGTGTCTACACCTAAAATAAGTTTAACCATATTACATATTTACTCCATAAAGACCTCAGTGGGAGAAACAAATAAGTAATTCTTAAAGTAATTCCCGTTAGTGGGTAGTGTGAACTCTTCTCCTTATAAGTATTTGAGTCTAAAGTTGTTATCTCCCAATATGTCTACAATCTATATGGGCTAATCCACATATGTGTGAACTTGCCATGCTTTTTTGTAATCTTAAATAATTTGTCCTAAAGGAGAACTAAGTCCCCTTGTCTAAACACCTTGATCTTTGCTCTCTTATTAAACCACCTCTTCATCAAGGCCTGATGTCTACTAAAATTATTAAAGGCTTCTTCTTATGCATCTTCCATCTAGATGATGTCTAGCAATGTTGAATTTGTAAGCTCATGGCCTTCTTCCATATACTCTTGCATGAATTTATATGTGTGCAACTTGAGAGTCATAAGGAAGATAGGCTCTTGGCCATACACCAATAGAAATTATGATGCCTTTAATGCTTACTTGATATTTATCCTATCTAACCATAGGGCATATTTAAGAATCTTATGCCAAGTCTTGTCCTTGTTTGTAGTAGACTTCTTGATTGATTTCATCAAGTTCTTGTTGGTAGACTCAGACACTCCATTTCCTTTAGGGTAATGGTTGGATGAAAACTTGAGACAAATGCCATTATAATACATCCATTATGTCATCTTTATGGATATAAATGCAAATCTATTGTCACACACCAAAGAGACTAGATTTACAAATTTGGTACATACTCTTCAAATAAACTGGTCACTTCTTTAATACAACATTATTTGGTGGCTACATCTTTAGTCCACTTTGTGTAATACTCTATGGTAGTCATAATATGCTTTTGACCTTCTAATGAACTAGGGTTGATTACCCCTATAAATTCCAACCCTCATTTTGTAAAAGGTTTGTCAACCATGATTGGTTATAAAGGCATTCCTACCTTAGGCTCTATGGTGCTAAAGATCTGGCATGAATGACATCCCTCACGTGATTATGAGTATATTTGAAAATAGTTGGCCAATAGTAGCCAACTCTAATGATCTTGTGGGCTAAAATATTCCTAGATGGGTGTCCATTGCTGAAATTCTCATAGAAGGTGCTCATGATTTGGGTAGCTTCTTCTTTTAAGAGACATCTCAAGTAGACCCTTTCAAATTTATTTCTACATAAAACCCCATCTTTGATCAGATAATGGGCTACCTTGAGCCTTAGGTTGCTCTTTTGCTCCCTGATTAGTCATGTAGGATAAATACTATTAATTAGTAAATGAATGATGGAATCATACCACACACTAACTTGAAATCTTTGTTGATCAACTTGCATAATACATAGCTTAGGGCTTGTATTAGCAATCAAATGAATTAGACCTTGTTACCTTACCAGCTTTATAGTTTTCATTTCTATGTCATATTCTTACAAAATTGACATCCTCTCCAAGTTCATTCTGGCTCAACCTAAGCTTTGTAGCAGGGTCAGGTATAATAACATGCACCTTATTTCTAAGGATATAGTGCCTAAATTTCTTAACTTCTCTAACTAATACATATGCTTATTTATCAATCAAATAATAGTTTAATTCAGCATTATTAAAATTATTACTCATGAAAGCTATTGGGTGATCACACCTATCAACCTTTTGAGTTAAAATTGCAGCCATAGTATGGTTAGATGCAAAATAATATAGATACAAGTTGTTTGAAAAGTCAAGACTTATCAAGACTAGAGCTTGACTAATTGCTTCTTTGATGTCATTGAATACCTTCTTTAGATTATTCATTTTATGAGACCTTGGCATCCTTATTTATCATGTCATTAAATGGCTTGAGAATCTCTGAAAAGCTAGTAATGAGCTTTCTTACAAATTTTATCTTACCAAAAAATGATTTTAACTCTTTCCTACTATTTAGAGGCTCTATTTTAGATATATCTTAAACTCTTTTAGGATATATGGATATCCCATCTTTAGTTATGACATGTCTTAATAATTTGCATTCAATAACGTAAAAGATGTTTCTCTTGGGGTTAAGGGAGATTCCATACCTTCTAGACCTCTCAAATACTTATTTTAAATGCATAAAGTGATCTTCCCTATTTTTATAAAAAATGATTAGATCATCCATGTATATAATGATACACTTACCAATCAGACATTATAAGTTATGGTCCATGGCCCTTTGAAAATTCACTCCTACATTTATTATCCCAAAAGGAATTCTCTTATATTCAAAGGTGCCCCATTTAGTTGTGAAATCTATCTTTATCATGTCTTCCTTATCAACCAACACCTAGTTGTAGCTTTAAAAACCATCAAGAAAAAACAACATGGTTGATCCTAAAATAATTTGTATTACCTGGCCAAGAGAGGGAAGAGGATAATTATCCTTTTCAGATGATTTATTCAAATTTATAAGTCGATACACATTGTAATCTCACCATTCTTCTTTCTGAATAGCACCAAATTGGCCACCAAGGTAGAATGCCTAATTGGGAACACAATTATAGCATTTATCAACCTCTTAACTTATTTGAAGATCATTAGTTCTAAGACAGGGTTCAGAGGCCTTTACTTTTTCCTGAAGGGTTTACAACTTTCTTCAAGGGGTATAGTATGGGTGATGACTCTTAGGTAAAATATTATTAATCCATCATAAGACCAAGATATGACATCCTTATATTAGGTTAGTAATTCTTTCACTCTCTTATTCTCAATGTTAGTGTAGGATTTTCAAACATTAACCAACTAGGGTTAATCTTGGGGGCCAAGATTAACAACATTGTAGTCTTTTCCACTTACTTTGGGAACCTTTGAAGCTTCAGCTTGCTTATCTTTATCAAATAGCCTTGGGTAGATGCACAAATTTGGGGGACAAAAAACATGACAGTCTCCCAACTTTAAATTATTTTTAATAAAAGGTGTATGCCCTTCTAAAAATGGCATACACATTTTGTTTTGAAAATCCAAGGATCAGAATACTTCTCAAGCCTTGAGGGTGTACACCTTTTGTAAACAAATTAGGGTATACACCTTTTGTAAAAGGCTACACCCTTTATAAATAAATTAGGGCATACACCCTTTTCATTTTATCAAATCTCATAGTCTATAAATAAGAAGCCATAGCTAAGAGAGCAAGTAAAACTTTTTTCCTTGAATTTATAGATTGATGCACATGGTTTGGATCATTATTCCACGAATAGGATTCAACATCAAATTGCTTCACATCAAGTATGTTAATTTTGCATATTTTTTTTCATTTCTATGTAACTTATTGAACTAGGTTTTTGAATTTAAATTTGCATTCAATTTTTTAAATTGGCTAAAAAAACATTTATTTTTTTAAAGAATTAGATACATAAGTTTAATGGATCCATTTTTTGAAGAAAATATTAGACAAAACCCACTAGAGTTTGATTTTGCATGAGAAGAAGTTGAATTGTATGAGCAATACAATGACAAATGTCAATAATTGTAGATAATTATCAATGGTTTACATCATTATTCAAATGGTAGTACACAAATTTTACTTTCCAATACATTATAATCTATTTTTAATAAAGTGGGAAATGTGACTTCATAACTAGATGTAATGTTGCATCGAAGACAGGCTTTGAAATAATTTTATTCCAATAAATTGTCATATAAAGATGCGATAAAAATAACAAAACAAGATTTATGTGCTTTAACTATTAAACCTAGAAATAACCTACCTCTACCAACAAATTGCAAACACACTAGTATTGATTGGTGTATTCGTGCAAAGATTAAAAATAACTTTTGGGATAGGTGGTGGATGGTGTTTGATGAGCCTCCATAAAATAATATTGAGATTCCATTATATGTTTTGAGAAAATTATACTATGAGTTTGTATTGTAAGAAATTTAAAATTATTTCAACATGAATGCATCCCAAGGTAGGGGAGATGGGTCTTCATTTGATAGACCTAGTGCTAGGTAGGACCAAAACCATCATAATCAAGCTTTGAAAAATAGAACAATATCACATGCCACTATTCCTAAAATTTTGCATCATAACATACAGATGGACACCCTTGACGTAGATACTAGTTTGATAAAAAAATATGATTGATCATGTTATGCATACTTTAAAGACTTATACTCAATTTATAGGTGGTACTAGTGGTAGTGGTAGTGTTAATGGTAGTGGTGGTAGTGGTATTGGTCATAGTGGTAGTGGAAATAGTGGTGGTGTTGGTGTTGGTATAGGTTATAGTGTCCCTCCTACTCATGTTACAGTTCATGTGTATTATTTCACATCATGCAAGAGGAAGTGTATGGGACCTCCTATTTATGTGAAACATACATAGATTACATTTATGAAGACTAATATACTAGATCATACACCATATGTATATGCTTCAATAGTGCCAGATAGTAGCATGCCAAACATTAGCTTGCCAAATCATATGCCACATGTAGATGCTTTCGTATCACATGACACTAGAATTTTAGACACTATGTAAGATGTAGTATCTTTAATGAATCCTATCTAGATACACCAAACTCCTATCATAGATGATTCTTCACCATATATATCGATGCACATGTCAAATTTTAATTATCTAGTTTGTTTTTATTTGTAAAATAATATTAAGTTTATTTTGTAGTACATGTGTTTGTTTTTAATTGACTAATTTATTTGACTAAACTTGTTATTTATTGTTTGTATCTATTTGAATGGTGATATTATAGGTACCTTATTAGGCCTTGACTCTATTATAGAGGCTAAAATTGGCATGGGTTTACTAAACATTTAGGTTTGTAAATTTTTAAATTACATATTTATTCATTTACATGTTTATTGTCCTCTAAACAAAAAACTCTATTTTAACATATATCATAGTCATAGATTTTTATCATGTTCATTGAATTCACATATTATTCATTTATTGGTTTTATATATGATAAGGGATGATATGGTCACCCCTCATGGATAAGAAAAAGGTTTAGGTGATCTTGCTACTACATCAGAGAACCCACTATCTCCGTAGCAGGTTATGATTCCAGGATGAAGACTGGTGAGAACACATAGTTTGATTGTTTTTATCTTTAAGAAATGATATTTTATGTCTTATTTACATGATTAAATGTAACTCTAGATCTAACGATATATGTATGCTCTATAGGATTCCCCATTATAGATGTATATGTAGTCTCATAGCCATAGATAACTATTTAGATGGAATATGATGAGTGTAGAATCATTTTACAAAATTTTACATTCTTGAAAAAATTGTCAATTTTTCAATCTACAATTTTAATGCACTATTGTTTATATTTTATATGTTGTGCAAAGATAAAAAATTTCATCAATTGTCAATGAAGTAATGAATGACTCACATGATGAGAAGAGATTGTCTCCTCATACTGAGGCATCCAACACCCTTGGCTCTACATCTATGACAATAAAATGCAATTTATTTGGAGGCAATGAAGAGCAAGAGAGCTAGTTGTTGTGCTAAGGATATAGTTTCAAGCATAATCTATTTTGAATGCTGATATGGCTCATGTTGTATGCCTAAATGGTGCATTTTATCTATGTACATATTTGTAGGCACAATCGATTTTGTATGCTCATATGGCCCACATTGTATGCCTATATGGCACATTTTGTCTATGTACATGTTATGGACTACATTTTTTCTTGATATATGTTATATTATTTATGTTAAATTATGACATAGAAATTTTTATGTATCACACACACACACACACACACACACACACACACACACAATTTGATAATATGATTCCTTTAACTATGTGTAATTTATATTTTTATCATTTAATGTTTACACATATTATTGGTTAATGATTTAATTATTTGTTTATGTGGGGTTAAAAAATTCACAGTATTCTCTAAGTTAGGTTCTCTGAATAATTATGTGTTTTTATATTTACATGTGATATTTGATATTTACTTGTTTCATTTACATTTGCTTTTTATTTAGTAACCCACACATAATTCCCCATCTAGACCTCTAGCATAGAAGAAAAATTACTTTCATAAAGGACAAAAAACTAAATAGGCCACACAAAACTTAACTCTTTATATGCCTTCTAGCTCAAACAAAGGCAAGGATAATTATAGTGAAAAGTGGTGCCATCAAAAATTTACCAAAGAGCCATGAACACTCTTAATATTTGGAATAACAATCCTTTCTTTGGAAACCTACATCATATCATGCACATATCAATGATACTAAACTAAATAACACTCTTATAATCACCAACACCACTTCCATAGAGACCTCTAAGAAGTGTGAACACCTCTTCCATACCATGTTAGGGACCTCAAGGTTCAACCTCTTCATCTTATCATTTAAAATCTAAGTCATAATAACATCGTCACACTATCTACAACCCAACAACTTGGCCTTCCCACTATTGTGCATTGCAAGCTATAATCCCTGGGGTGGATTCAATAACCTAGTACAATATATAGGTTTGGAGATAATGCAAATTATAGTATAAATTTGAGTGTATGGATGGTTCCATCACTTAAAACACTATGCCTCTTGAAGTCTATATCATATTATTAGGGAGGTTGTACTTGTATGACTAAGATTCTGCATTTATCAAGCGAAACCAAAAATTTGAGATGTACACCCAAAATATTGCTTCTTATACCTTTTAAATTCAAATCCACTAACCAAATTCATGTTGGTATCTTCTAAAAAATGTCAAAAACTTATCATGCACATTCATAGTTTTATGTTTCTCATGGTTTATCTTAAGACACCTGTGTAGTAAAGAAAGTAAGAGTTTATAGTGTGATCAATGAAATCATGTCCCAATAACAAAAACTTGACAAGTTATTGAATCCACATAATGGATTATTCCTAGAGCTTTAATTTATTATAATGCACCATGTAGTAAAACACCACATATATTTGGTCCATTTAAAAAAACCCTTTCTATCATAAATAAATTTAGGAAAATGATGATCATAAATGTTAGGAGGTTTAGAGATGCACTTGTGTATGTCTTCATTTCCTACTTATCCATATAAAAAATAAATAAAATTATATGTGTCCATACAGTCACCATATCCTACTTATACATGGGTTAATATCAACATTGATATCCCTCTCTAGACTATCCATAAAATTACAATCTTGACAAGGCAAGAATATAGACACAAATGATGAGACTTAAGTAAATTCTATCTTACTTGACTATTATATAAAACTTAATGTTATATTATTATGGTCCTTAAATACATATTCAATCTTTATCTCAATATGTAAAAACCAATCCATCTATTGGTTTTGTCTATTTGAACTCAAAAGCCTTAAGGCTCTCTACAAGCTAATTGAGCTTAAATGCCTCAAAAGGATCAAAACAAAAAGTATTTAAAAACAAGGGTATAGATCAATATAAAATACTTTATCACAATATTTTTTACATGACTCAAATTTTACAACACCTCAGAAGGTTTTCTACAAAAATAATTATCAAAAACCTTTTATAGACTTACTAGTCGTAATGTTGCTCTAACATGCCAAAACCCATTATGTATTGAATTAGCACTTCAAGAAACCTTAGGCATATGTAATTATATTTTTTTATGAATTATAAATGCTTATATAAAATTTTTGTCTTTCCACTATTAATATTTTACCCAAAAATTCATAAAATCATGTTTTGTCTATTACGCTTAATTACCCTCTAGTAGGTCAAAACTCAAGATATAGTTTTATTACGACAAATGATCATTTTATGAGGTCTTTATAAATTTATTAGACGTTTTAAAAATTAACTTAGATTTTTTAGACTCAATTCTGAAGTTTCTAAACCAATCTCTCTCCTCACTATCAAATAAACACATAAAATAGGGCATCTCTTACACATAATCGATTGGTTGGAGGAGCCCAATCGATGAACCACTTACACAAACATGTCCAAATGGGTGTTTTTAGGATATAATGACATTTTTACAGTCTTTATCAATCCCCAAAAGTGAAATTTTTAGTTGGTCAGAGGCATTCCTAAATAGAATTCACTCATCCCTGAATGTGCAAAATGACTGAACTTCGATCATGCATTGCACGGGAATTATGAGGGCTATAAATTAACCATCAGCTCATACACATAGAGGGATGAGTCCTATAAGAAATCCTAGGATTATTTTATCTAACTTGTGATGAATTATATGTGGTAATGATGTTTCTCTCACAGTCAAATCTCTCAAAATGGGGTAAAATTTGGTCAGTGAGGGCCATAGAATCTGACTCATCAGTCCAATCAATGAAACATCTATGTGGACATATTTAGATGGGAATTTTTAGGCTAGAAAGACCTTTGTTCAGTCCTTAATAGGCCTCAAAAATTAAATTTTTATTTGGTTGGAGGCATCCCTGAAGATAATTCACTCATCCCCAAATGTGTAAAATGAGTGAACTTCAATCATGTATTGAATGAGAATCATGAGGGATAGAGACTAACCATCAACTATTACACATGGAGGGATGATTATTATAATAAATACAAAGAGTATTTTGTATAAATAATGATGAATGAGACATGGAAATGAGGTTTCTCTTTTGGCCATATCTCTCAAAATAGGGTAAAAGTTGGTCAATGGGGGTCGTAGATTCTAACTCATCAACCCAATCAATGAACCGTCTATATGAACACATCCAAATGGGAATTTTTAGGCTATAATGACCTTTTTCAATATTTTTTGGGCCCCAAAAGTGAAATTTGTAGTTGGTTAGAGGCATTCTTGAAGAGAATGCACTCATCCCTGAATGTGTAAAATGACCAAACTTTGATCATGTGTTTCATGATAACCATGAGGGATAGAGACTAACCATGAGGTCCTATACATATATGTATGAGTCCTCTAGGAAATATTGAGAGGATTTTGTCTAAATCTTGATGGATGAGACATGTCAATGAGGTTTATCTCATGGCCAAATCTCTAAGAATAAGGTAAAAGTTGGATAGTAGATGTTGTATATTTTGACTCATCAATCGAATCAATGAACCATCCATGCATACACATTTGAATGGGTGTTTTTAAGTTATGTTAACCTTTGTATAGTCTCTACCAACCCCTAATAGTGAAATTTTTAGTTGATTAGAGACATCCATTTAGAGAATTCACTCATCCCTAGATATGTAAAATGAGAAAACTTTCATCGTAAGTTGCATGAGAAATGTGAGGGATAAAGATAAACCATCAGGTCTTACACATGCAAGGATAAATCCTATAAGAAAACTCAAGAGTATTTTTTATAATTAATGATGGATGAGACATGGAAATGAGGTTTCTCTCATGACCAAATCTCTCAGAATAGGGTAAAATTTAATCAATGGGGGATGTAGATTTTGACTCGTCAACCCAATAAAAAAGCATCTACACAAACATGTCTAGATGGGTGGTTTTCGGCTATAAAAACCTTTTTCAAATATCATTTAAGTCTAAAATCAACATTTATAGTTGGTTGGAGACATTCCTTAAGATAATTCACTCATCTTTGAATGTAAAAAATAAGCAAACTTCTATCATGAGTTGCATGAGAACCATGAGGGATAGAGATGAAATATCAGGTCTCAAATGTATAGGGATGAGTCCTATAAGAAATATCAAGAGGATTTTTTATAACTTATGATGGATGAGACATGGCAATGAGGTTTTTCTCATAGCTAAATATCTCAAAATAGGGTAAAAGCTGGTTAGTGGGGGTCATAGATTCTGACTCATCAACCTAATCAATGAACTGTCTATATAGACACATCTAGATGGGCATTTTTAGGCTAGAATGACCTTTGTCTAGTCTTGATCAAACCTCAAAAATGAAAGTTATAGTTTTTTGGAGGTATTCCTTATGTAATTCACTTATCCTTGAAAGTTAAAAATGAGTGAACTTCTATCATGAGTTGCATGAGAACCGCGAGGGATAGAGATAAACCGTTAGGTCCTACACATGCAGGGACAAATCCTATAAAAATTATTAGAAGGATTTTATCTAAATTATTATTTATGAGACATGGAAATGAGGTTTCTCTCATGGATAAATCTCTTAGAATAGAGTAAAGTTAGTTAGTGGGGGTCATAGATTTTGACTCATCAGTCCAATCGATGAACCATCTATGTGAACATGTCTAGATGGGAATTTTTAGGCTAGAACAACCTTTGTTCAATCTTAGTTAGGCCTTGAAAGTGAAATTTGTATTTGGTCAAAGGCATTCGTTAAGATAATTCACTCATCTTCAACTATTAAAAATAAGTGAACTTTCATCATGAGTTGCACAAGAACCCTGAGGGATAAAGATCAACCATCAGGGCCTACACATGTAGAGATGATTCCTATAAGAAATCCCAAGAGGATTTTATCTAAATCATGATGGATGAGACATGAGAACGAGGTTTCTCTCTTAGTTAAATCACTCCAAATATGTTAAAAGTTAGTCAATGAGGGTTGCAGATTCTAACTCATCAAACCAATTAATGAACCATCTATGTGGACACATTAGGATAGGCACTTTTAGGATAGAATCACCTTTGTCTATTTTTATTAAACCCCTAGGAGTGAAAGTTGAAATTTATTAGATGTATTCCTTAAGAGAATTTGCTCATCCCTAAATGTGCAAAATATCCAAACTTAAATCACATATTGCATGAGAACCATGAGAGCTAGAGATGAATGGTTAGATCTTACACATGGAAGGATGAGTCCTCTAAGAAAGCTCAGAAGGATTTTGTCTAACTCATGATAGATGAGATGTGGTAATGAGTTTTATCTCATAGCCAAATCTCTTAGAACATACCAAAAGTTTTTCACTAGGGACTATAGATTCTAACTCATCAACCCAATCAATGAATCATCTATGCAGACATGTTAAGATAGGCACTTTTAGGATAGAATCACCTTTTTCAATTCTTGGTCAACCCCTAGGAGTGAAATTTGTAGTTGATCAGAGGCATTAATTAATAGAATTCACTTATCCCTGAATGTGAAAAATGGGCAAACCTCTATCACAATTTGTATGAGAACTGTGATGGATAGAGATGAACTATCAGGTCTTACACATGCAAAGATGAGTCCTCTAAAAAAACTCAAGATTATTTTGTCTAACTCATGATAGATGATATGTGTAAATGAGGTCTCTCTCATAGCTAAATCTCTTAGAATAGGGTAAAATTTGGTCAGTGAGGGTCGTAGATTCTGACTCATCAACCTAATCAATGAATTGTCCACACAAACATGTCAAGATAGGCAATTTTAGGCTAGAATCACCTTTATCTAGTCTTGGTCAACCCTAGGAGTGAAATTTGTAGTTGATAAAAGGAACTCCTTAAGATAATTCACTCATCCTCAAATGTGCAAAATGAGCAAATTTCCATCATGAGTTGCATAAGAACCGTGAGGGATACAGATAAATCGTTAGGTCCTACACGTGCATGGATGAGTCCTATAAGAAAAACCAAGAGTATTTTTTATAAATTATGATGGATGAGATGTGTAAATGAGGTTTTTCACAAAACCTAATCTCTTATAATGGGGCAAAATTTGGTTAATGAGGGCCATAGATTCTAACTCATCAACCCAATTAATGAACCATCTACACAAACATGTTAGGATAGGCACTTTTAGGTTAGAATCACCTTTATTCAATGTCAATCAACCCTTGAGAGTGAAATTTTTAGTTGATCAGAGGCATTCTTTAAGATAATTCACTCATCCTCAAATGTGAAAAATTAGTGAACTTCTATCACGAGTTACATGAGAACCATGAGGGTTAGAGATGAGCCATCAGGTCCTATACATGTAGGGACAAGTCATATAAGAAATATCAAGAGTATTTTATCTAACTCATGATGGATGAGATGTGGTAATGAGGTTTATCTCATAAACAAATCTCTTAGAATGGGGTAAAAGTTGGTCAGTGAGGGTTGTAGATTCTAACTCATCATCCCAATTAATGAACCATCTACATGGACATGTTGACATAGGAAATTTTAGGTTAGAGTCACCTAAGTTTAGTCTCTATCAACCTCCAAAAGAAAAATTTATAGTTTATCAAAGGCATTCCTTAAGATAATTCACTCATCCTCTAATGCACATAATAAGATAACTTTTATCATGAGTTTCACAAGAACCATGAGGGATAAAAATGAACCATTACGTCTTACATGTGCAGGGATGAGTCTTCTAAGAAATACTAATAGGATTTTATCTAAATCATGATGGATGACACATAGAAATTAGGTTTATATCACGACTAAATCTCTTATAATGGGGTAAAAGTTGGTCAATGAGGGTCGTAGATTTTGACTCATCAGTCCAATTGATGAACTATCTATGCAAACACATAGGGATAGGCAATTTTAGGCTATAATCACCTTTATCTAGTCTTGGTCAACCCTTGAGAGTGAAATTTGTAGTTTATTGGAGGCATTCCTTAAGAGAATTCACTCATCCTTGAATGTGCACAATGAGATAACTTTCATCGTGAGTTGCATGAAAACTATAAGGGATAGAGATAAACTATCAAGTCTTACATGTGCACAAATGAGTCCTATAAGAAAGAAAGGGAGTATTTTTTATAACTCATGGTGGATGAGATGTGGTAATGAGGTTTTTATCATGGCTAAATCTCTTAGAATGGGGTAAAAGTTGGTCAGTGAGGGTTGTAGATTCTAACTCATCAACCCAATAAATGAACCATTTATGTAGACATGTCAAGATAGGAACTTTTAAGCTAGAATCACTTTTTTCTAGTATTAATCAACCCCTAAGAGTAAATTTTTTAGTTTATCAGTGGCATTCCTTATTATTATTCACTTGTCCCTGAATATGCAAAATGAGCAAACTTCCATTGTGAGTTGCATGATAATCATGAGAGTTAGAGATGAAATGTTAAGTCCTACACATGCATGGATGAGTCCTCTAAGAAATACTATGAGGATTTTGTGTAACTCATGATGATAAATATGTATTAATGAGGTCTATCTTTCAACTAAATCTCTTAAAATAGAGTAAAATTTAGTCAATGAGGGTCGTAGATTCTAACTCATCAACCTAATCGATGAACCATTTATGTAGACATATTGGGATAAGCACTTTTAGGCTAGAATCACCTTTTTTAGGTCTCAGTCAACCCCTATGAGTGAAAGTTGTAGTTTATTAGAGGCACTTCTTAAGAGAATTCACTTGTCCTTGAATGTGTAAAATGAGCAAACTTTCATCACAAGTTGCATGAGAACCGTGAGGGCTATAGATGAACTATTAGGTCCTACACATGTATGGATGAGTCCTATGAGAAATATCAAGATTATTTTTTATAACTCATGATGGATGAGATGAAATAATGATATTTCTCTAATAGTTAAATCTCTTAGAACATGCCAAAATTTGGTTAGTGAGGGCTGTAGATTTTGACTCATCAATCCAATCAATGAACCATCTATATGAACATGTCAGGATAGGCACTTTTAGGCTATAATCACCTTTATCAGATCTCGATCTACACCTAGGAATGAAATTTAGAGTTAATTAGAGGAATTTCTTAAGATAATTCACTCATCCCTAAATGTGAAAAATGAGTGAACTTTCATCATGAGTTGCATGAGAACTGTGAGGTCTATAGATAAACCATCAAGTCATACAAATACATAAGTTTTTAAACCTTCAAAACTTAGAGAATTGGGTTCATCCAAATCTTATTAAACCTACAATACAAATAACTCAAGGTTATAAAATACCTTTATAGATGCACAATGAGTTTTTAGACCTTCCTCACAATTCACACACTAATATTCATGCATTACACAAAGAATATGTATAAAAGTATCCAAATGACTAAATTGAAATGTATGGATCATTTTTAGGCTCTGAGCTTCATTTATAAATTATGAAAACAATATATAACCTTATCCACACTATAATAGATCCATTACCATATATTAAGGGTCTATTAATAGAAAGCTTTAATATAGAGGTCAGTAGAATATGATATGAATTACTTCTTTCCTTTAGTAATCATCATTCACAATCAATTTCTATAGCATATACATTCAAGAAAACACAAAGTATAAGATATACATATAATATTATGAGTAGAGATAGTTTTTTCAACAATTTCCTTTTATTCTTTACTCTCCTTTTTCTTCTACTTTGAGAATACCTATCTAAAACTATCAAAGTAGACCTTATATCTCCCTCACCAACCAATAATTGATTCTTGATTCATTGTCCACATGGGAGTCTTAGACACAACTTTAGTTATAACTTAACTTAATATGCAGACCCATGTCATATGAGGGTCAAGGCATTAGAAACCCTTCACCTTATCATAAGACTCTTAATTACATGCTACTATATCTCACATCATTAAATAGATGCTATGATCCCTTAAAAGGGCTTACAAGAATTCAAATTTTTGAATGGTGCTTTTATGCATTTTATGAATCTTAGACACCTAATAAAGACTCATAAGGACCAAAAACTACTCTAGAACACCTCCTACCTTATTTCAAGCCAAAAATGTCATCATGATGACATCACTAAAGTATGTCCCTACATCAATGTTTTCTTAAAAAGATAAATAGAGATAATGTGAAAAAGGATTTGCTTAAAGTAGATGAAATTAATCTAAATTGTTTTGGCTTCTCTTCATTTCAAGAAGATAATATTCTCTATTCATGACACCAACCATGTGAAGGTGGAAGCTCATAAGGTGACATTAACCTACATTTAAATTTTTAGTAAAAAAATTAAATAGAAATAAGCACATAATCATAAAATAGTTAGAACATAGAATACATTAAATCAAATAATTTTATTATATTAATTTAAAATAAGTTAGATAAACTTACTAATTCAATCTAACGTACCTTTAATATCAACATTGTTTACAAGTGTTTCAAGAATCACTTCATGGTCAAATTCACACACTCTCCACAAAGTTACATTGTGAGGCTTTACATGTTATTTGATCAATTGAATATTTGTAGAAATAATAAGGTTAAAATAATGAATCATCATCCTATGTGATTCAAAGTCCTCAAATAATAAATTTTTTTTATGATAGTACCTAAGAAGCCAGGTTCCATTAACCACTATAGATCCAATGGGATAAATTAGCTCTTCTCCATCCATAGCATTTGTGGTTGATTTTTTTTGCCTCTACATAATGACACAAGTAGTAGTCTATTCCCTCATCATTATTCTCAGGTGAAATTACTGAAAAAACATACCCTACATTTAAGGTATAATCAAATTATAAATACATCTAGGAAAAAATAAAAATATCACTATATATAAGGTTTTATATTTAATTAAAGAATAAATTGTACCTAGTTGCACAAGATCTGAGATGTGTTCATGATTCAATTTCTTGATCTATCACTTGTTAGAGTCAGTGGCTACTCTTTAAAAGTAATATGGGTCTACAATACCATTCATCAACCCATTCTTTTGACTCACATTCATTCCAATTAAATCACATAAACAAAGAAAAAAAGCATGGCATATCCCTATTATAAATTCTCCATGAACTTGAATTTTAACTTTGGAGTGGAAAACCCTTGATTTAGGTATTATAATGCAATCTTAATACATTTCCTTATGTTGTTCCTCTATTAACCAAAAGAATCTTCATATATGAGAATATTTATTTGATCTATGACAAATATTTTCATTACACCAACTCATAATACTTGATACATCAATAAATTTAGCACCATCCTTGTGATTTTCCTACTCTCTTTTAAGGGCTCTTTTTACACATGCACCAACACCATCATGTTCCCCTTTTCCATGCCCAACCTCAAAGAAGCTCCAAAAATGTTGAATGCCATTCTTTTTATGCATTATTCTTAACTTGTAAAACATTCAATAATTCTTAAAGTACCCTACATAATTGTATGACCAAATTTAGTGTGTATCAAAAATGATTTGTCTTGCATTCATATTCATATAGAATATCTCAAAACAACCCTAGACAAACTCTAGAGAATGCAATCTATCATTGCTCATATAAAAATGGTACTCCCTCAAAATCTTTCTATTTTAATTTATGTTATTATGTACATGTTTGAATACAATATCAATTAAATTTCCAACTTGAATTAAATTATAATATTAGGACTAAACCTCATTCTATGGTTTTAATGTGTAGTTTTGAGCAAAATCCACAACCAAAATAATGGTGCCAACTGGGAAGTTGTCCTTTCATATTTTGAATTGATTATCTAACCATTTTTATTTGTGTGTGTGTCTTAAATATTGGTAGATAATATTATTTTTAAATTTAAACATGAAATCACATACAAAAAATTTGGTCGTAACCAATTCAAATCTTTATGACTCTTCTCCATCTTTTAACACATACTTAATAGATCTGTACATCTTATAATCAACTAGTTGCTTTCCAAATTCATGTGAAATATATTCATTTAAATAACTTGTCAATTTTGAAAAATCACCATAATTATTACATGGCCCATCTAAACATTGTTTGTCAAAAAAAATATCCCTCAGGTCTTTAATAGAAAAGGCCTTGGATTAATTCTCTTGATGTTTTATGTGGGGAAGATACCATACATTCCTATAAAATCTCATCAGTATGTAAAGTACAACATATATAATAAGAAAATCAAAATTCATTAAAAATTCAACATATACCTTACAACAACATGTGGTGTGTTCTTGGTTAATTTTAACATAAAAAAGCTTGCACATCTCAAATGACCTTTGCCTAATTATTAATTGGCCATTAAATTTTTCAATAAAGTTTTTATAGAATTATGTTTGTGTAATGTCTAAAAAATCTTTTACATGTTGCTCATGATTTTTTGAGCCTTTTCTTATTTTAACGTATTTTACAATAGATGAGATCCTTTTGTTGTCATGCCAAAAAAATTTAATCAATTATTTTGTTCCTTCAACCAATACCTTATCATTTTTTGGGAGTCTACCACTAAATGCCCAAAAATCCATGAGTGAAGGCTCATCAAGCCTTGTTCTTATTTTTATGGAATTTATTAAAGATTCTTTATTTAAATTCAAGTATTTACTTGTTTCACTAAAATTTTGATCTTTATATGTTGACTTACTATATATTTCATTATTACTCATCTTGCCACATTACTATCTTTATTTCAACTTTTATTGCTTATTGCCTTAAATGTATTAAATAGATTATTTACTATTGTACTTGTTGACATCGGAGATTGCACCCTTGGTAGGAGGCCGAGCTCCTGCCTTCTCCTCGCAACTATGGAAACTCCCCTCTCACCTATGGGACTAGCAAAGCTAGAGGGGAGAGTCTCTAGATAAGGGCTAGCTCCCTTTGATGCATCATGTTTGTTCCATCAAGTGCAAATACATACATATATATAGATATATAATGGGGGGGATGAAAAGAGAGAGAGATTGTAGGAAGATAAACTACTCTAAGGAGGTGATACACCAAAATAAGTTGACCTTCTCACATCTACACTTAAACTTAGGTAAAAACATACATACACTTTAGACTTGGCAGAAGGACTAGGCTACAAGAAAATGGTAGGGAGGCTCTCATGAAAACATAGAAAATAGAGACTCACCAAGGTGTTATGAAATGCACACTGTAAGTAACTTCCCCTGTTCTACACTTCCAAATGGAACTCTTCTCCTATCAGTTGTAGGAATGGCACCTTGTAGACAATAGGTATGTTAGTGTTGGACTTGTGAAAGCATCAAGAGACAATTACTAAACACAAACAACACTCACGACATACACAGAAAAATCTATCTAAGAAGAGGTAAAAAATTGTGTTTATTGATTTAGGTGAAATTTTGCCAAGGCTATGCCTTAAAAAATGTGAAAAAGATCCCCCTTTACAAATGACAAGTTCACCAATATATATGAGAACCAAGGAGGCCCATTTGGTGCTCCTTGTTTTACAAGTGGCCTATCGCGTCCTTTCATTGGGAAGAGAAAGTCACTCAAAACATTAATGAACTACCCTTTTGTCTTTTTTAAATCTATTTTTTCAAGGTCAATACATGGCTTGTCCACCCATTAAATGTAAAATGGAGAAAGTGGTTGCATTACTAGCTATTTGCGTCTTCTCATGATCAATTCATAAAAATTGTTTCACCTGTTGGAGTCACTTCTCAAATTAGCACCACTTGGACTAATTTCTTGCTTGTTCTACACTTGTCACTTTATCTTTTCTCCATTTTGTCTCTTCTGGCTCCTTTGGCCCTTGGGGGTGAACATTTTGGCAGGTCACTACATTCTAGGCCCTTGGTTAGCACTCTCTCAGTTGAAAACAAATGGCCATTTTGTTTCATGAAAGTTGACATTCACATGGCTATTATTGGTTGAAAACCAATAGCTAACTTGCTTTGTTAAACTTGACATCCTTCAAGACATCACCATCCCTGTCACAATGCCATCAGGTCTTCATGGCTTCTCTGTAGCTTTACTTCCTCTTAGCACCTTCTCAGGCATTCTTTTGCCTTGCATATTTCCATGGGCTCCTTCCCAAAGGGAAAAAATGACCCTCTACCCTTGAAAGTGCCTTTTGTCTCTTGGCCAAGAGTCCCCCGCAAGGGCATCTTCCCTTCAGGGAACATTGGTGGGTCCTTTGGATGGTCTCTCAGGTTCTCATGAACTTTTGTCTGCAAACATTTCCCCACAAACAAAAAGTCCATGGAAATTCTCCCGAGTCTTTGTTTGCTTTGTGTTTTCCATAGGCTCCTACTTTGCTTAGAAATGTGCCAAAATTCCTTCAAACTTTTTGTGCGAAGGAATTCCTTCAGGTAAAAAGTCTGAAGGAATTTGGGACTTAACAATTTTGAACTTTAAACAAATTTGGACTTACCCGATTGCCTTTCCTTTTGTGTGCCTGCCCTCTGCTAGGGAATTTTGAACTTGAATAATCCCCTTTCGGTCAAGGGCATACCCTTGAACCAAGCCATTGAACCAAAAATGGTTCAATGGTTCAAGTGGCTCAACCATTGCACATCGATAGACTAGTAAATCGAGGCTAATGAACTTTTAGTTGAACCAAGCATGTTGAACCAAAATTTGGTTCAATGGTATGAAGGTTCAACGCTGTTGAATTGAGATGTTTAAACTGAGTGATGAACTTTTTTAACCAAAGGTCATTGAACTATTAAACCAGGCCATTGAACCAAACTCAGTGAACTTGAAGATGGATGAACCAAGTTCCGAAGAACCACAACATTAACTTGCACAACCTGAAATTGACTAGCTTTGAAAAGCAAGGGAAGAAGGGGACCAAAATTTTGCCTATTGAGCAAAATTGGTCAACAGATTGGTGACTCACAGGGGAAGCATGCCTACTATGCTTAAAAGCCAGTTGCCTTAAAAATCCATTGGGAATGGAGTCAGATGCAGCTATGAAAGAGTTAGCAATAGCCCCAAAAGATCTGAGAATCAAACATGAAGTTTTGTACCCCACACACAAAGGGAAACACATAAGGCTAAAAAACACTACCTGTACAAACTGCACTTAGGGAAAGCAAGAAAAGAAACTGAAAACAAACTACTATATACACCTAACTAGGAATGTTCACCTCCCTCTTGGATCAAAGGGAAAATTTCTTAAGTCTCCTTCTTGGCAAGAAGACTTATGGTGCTAAGAAAGTAGCTGGATGAAAAAGAGAGTTGGTGACCTGCTCCTCTTACCTGCCACTTGAGTTGGCTTATATCTAAGTGGATCAGAATCGAACATGCTTCTGACATATATGTACTCTACTTGTCCTTCAAATCTTATTGAATGATGGTCCCTTATACTGGTGCTCCTCACGAATAAATTAGTGGCTACTAGCTCATCACCATAAGCCTTTTGATCTACACATTCCCTTTGCAATGTATCATGGTTTGACTTGTTTCCTTCTGCCTCATTAAAGACTCTGTCAAACTCATCCTCTACTTCCTTTTGGCCTTCTTAAAGAAGCTTGGTTATGGTGATGTTTGAAATGGAATCACAAATTGATTGCTCATCCCATAGAACATCACATGTCTATTTAAAACTCTCTTCTTTAAGGCATTCCTCCAGGAAGACAGACCTCTCATTTTCCTCCTCTAACTTAGGCTCCTCAGTGTAGTCATCCTCATCATCAAAATAGCAAGGAAGTTCATCAAACAGAGGGGAAGAGAGCTCACCATCCTTTTGTTCCTCCTCATATTACTAGAACATCTACATATATGCATGCCCTGAGTCTTCTCCATTGCTGATGGTGTCTTCACAAAAAGCCTCAATGATGATTTCTTCTTCGCTATCACTCATGATAGCCCCTTGGGGAACTATAGATTGGATCTTTTGCTCCTCACCTACCTCTTATAGAATAGGTTCCTCCTTGAGAAGGGGTGAAGTGGAGAAAACATGTGGAAGAGGAGGTAGTCCTTGAGCTAGAATCGAATGATTCTCCTCTTTCCACTTGGTCAACACTTCATCAATATCAGGTACGGCTTGATATTTCTCTTAGAGATGTGTAGGTGGGGTGTGTCTAGACATAGAATGTGTTATTTGGTCTAAGCCATCCATCACACATTGGCTGAGGAATCTCTCTTTGGATTCTAACTCTACTATTCTCCTAGCTAGATCTTCTTGGAAACACCTTTCCTGGAGGTCACCAGCATCATCCTATTCAAATATCTGAGCTGGTCCCTAGCATTCCTTCCTCCAACTTGGAATCTGCACATCATGTTGAAAGACTTGGGGAGGTTGAGAAATGCAAGGAAGAGACTATTGATGCACTAGAAGAGTCTCTAGAAGAGGGATGTGGTGGCTAGTGGTACTCCCTTCAATGGAAGATTCATAATATTAGGAATTTAGAAGGTTCATCTCCATTGGAGGTTGTTTTGATGCCCTCTAGTGTTGGAAAGCCAGGTGCACAGGATTGAGAGCAGATGCATTTGATGAGCTGGAGTGAGTAAGTTGTATCTGATAGAAAGGATTTGGTGCAAAAGAGGGGGTTTTCTTCAAGATAGAAGGGGGCATGTAAGGTTGACTGCCTTGAATAAATGGACTTCTCCATTTTGCTACCTCCTCCTCCATGGAATGCAAGGCCTGTGCTTACCCAAACAAGCATTCCTCTTTATAAATCAGCTCTTACTGATATCTATTCTACTCTTCTAGTCTGTTAATATCCAATTCTAGGGCCACTTCCCTTATCATTGTAGGGCAAATAGGAGAGCTACTTGAGGGGATTGCATAAATATTTGGAGCTTGATCATAATCATATGAAGGAAAACAAGACCCATGATTTTTTGTAAAAGAAATATACATACAAAAAGTGATTTTTGATGGCACCAGGCTACTTAACCAATAGATTCAACTCAGAGTCAGTAGATGCTGAAAATATATGATTTATTGTAATAGGACCAGCATCAATCTTGAGACTTTACTGAGTTGTAAAAATTGTGTCCCATCAGACATGCCAAAAACTGTTGACATCAGAGATTGCACCCTTGGCAAGAGGTTAAACTCCTACCTTCTCCTTGCAGCTATGTAAACTCCCCTCTCACCTATGGGACTGGAAAAGTTAGAAGGGAGAGTCTCTAGATAAGGGCTAGCTCCCTTTGATGCATCATGTTTATTCCAGCAAGTGCAAATACATACATTTATATAGATATATAATGGGGGGATGAAAAGATAGAGAGATTATAGGAAGACAAACTAATCTAAGGAGGTGATACACCAAAATAAGTTGACCTTCTCACATTCACACTTAAAATCAGGTAAAAACATACATACACTTCAGACTTGGCAGAAGGACTAGGCTACAAGAAAATGGTAGGGAGGCTCTCATGAAAACACAAAAAATAGAGACTCACCAAGGTGCTATGAAATGCACACTGTAAGTAACTTCCTCTATTATACACTTCCAAATGGAACTCTTCTCCTATCAGCTATAAGAATGGCACCTTGTAGACAACAGGTATATTGGTGTTGGACCAGTGAAAGCATCAAGAGACAATGACTAAACACAAACAACACTCAAGACATACACAAAAAATCTATCAAAGAAGAGGTAAAAAACTGCATTTATTGATTCAGGTGAAATTTTTCCAGGGCTACACCTTAAAAAATGTGAAAAAGATCCCCCTTTACAAAAGACAAGTTTTCCAATATATATGAGAAGCAAGGAGGCCCATTAGGCGCTCCTTATTTTACAAGTGGCCTATTGCATCCTTTCATTGGGAAGAGCAAGTCGCTCAAAACATTAATGAACTACCCTTTTGTCTATTTGAAATCTATTTTTTCAAGGTCAATACATGATTTGTCCACCCATTAAATGTAAAATGGAGAAACTGGTTGCATTTCTAGCTATTTGCATCCTCTCATGATCAATTCGCAAGAACTGTTTCACCTGTTGGAGTCACTTCTCAAATTGGCACCACTTGGACTAACTACTTACTCATTTTATGCTTGTCACTTTGTATTTTCTCCATTTTGTCTCTTCTAGCTCCTTCAACCCTTGGGGGCAAACATTTTGGTGGGTCGCTACATTCTAGGCCCTTGGTTAGCACTCTCTCAGTTGAAAACAAACAGCCATTTCATTTCATGAAAGTTGATGTTCACATGGCCATCATTGGTTTAAAACCAATGGCTAACTTCCTCTGTTAAACTTGACATCCTCTGGGATGTCACCATCCCTATCACAATGTCATCGAGTCTTCATGGCTTCTTCACAAGTTTACTTCCTCTTAGCACCTTCCCGAGCACTCTTTTGCCTTGTATATTTTTATAGGATCCTTCCTAAAGGGAAAAAATGACCCTTCACCCTTGAAAGTGCCTTTTGTCTCTTGGCTGAGAGTCCCTCACAAGGGCACCTACCCTTCAAGGAACTTCAGTGGGTCCTTTGGATGGTTTCCTGGGTTCAGGTGGACTTTTGTCTATAGACATTTTCCTGCGGATAAAAAGTCCACAGAAATTCTCCCAGGTCTTTGTTTGCTTTGTGTTTTCCATGGGCTCCTGCTTTGCTTAGAAATGTACCCAAATTCCTTCAGACTTTTTGTCTAAAGTAATTCCTTTAGGCAAAAAGTCCAAAGGAATTTAGGACTTAACAATTTTAAACTTTAAAAAAATTTGGACTTATCCGATTGCCTTTCCTTTTGTGCACTTGCCCTCCACTAGGGCATTATAAACTTAAAGACTCCCCTTTTAGTCAAGGGCATACCCTTGAACCAAGCCATGGAACCAAAAATGGTTCAACGGTTCAAGTGGTTCAACCATTGCATGCTGATGAACTAGTGAATAGAGGCCAATGAACTTTTAGTTGAACCAAGCCCGTTGAACCGAAATTTGGTTCAATAGTTCAATGGTACAAAGGTTCAATGCTATTGAATTGAGATGTTTTAACTGAGCGATGAACTTTTTTAACCAAAGGTCATTGAACCGTTGAACCAGGCCATTGAACCAAACTCATTGAACTTGAAAATGGATGAACCAAGTATCGAAGAACCATGACATGAACTTGCACAACCTGAAACTGACTGGTTTTAAAAAGCAAGGGAAGAAGGGGCCCAAAAATTTGCCTATTGGGCAAAATTGGTCAACAGTACTATTTTTTTCTTCTATATTTAATGTTCTTAACCCCAAATTGTGCATCAGAGAGTCCACTTTTTACATTTTCATTAATTGAACAAATAATTGACATCATTTTGTATGGATTTTATTCTTAAATGCATGGTTTCATACACATTAAGCATGACGTTGAACTATTCTTTTTGACATTTTACCTTCCATAGGTTATATTATTTTTTCATCTATTTCAAACAAATACTTTTATGTTCATCTTATTATCCTTGGAGGTGTGGGTGCAGGAGTGATATTTTGTATTAAATTGCATTGTGTTAACACTGCAAACATAGTATCAACATTAGAGGGTTGACCATCTAAATTAGGGGTTATAGGAGAATTAAATTCCTCTTCATTAGGAGACACATGATTTAGATGTTGATTATCATCATACTTAGAAACATCATTATGAATGGATGTTTCATTATATTGTGTTTGTATATACATTTCACATCCATTACATATTCATTACGTACATGTTTTACATTTTGAATTTAATCTTGCAATAAATATTGACTCAGTTCTCTTATCTCATTTGAAGACATATGTAAACTAAATTATATAGAATTGAGGATGTTATTTTCATTAGAAGTATTACCTAGTGTATAATAAGAACCTTCACTTTACATAGAAGCTCTTATGCATGTCTTATCTACTTGTTTTTTTTCTTTCTTTCTCTCTTTTCTCTTCAATTTCCTCATTTGTTAGCTCTTTTATTGGTCTTTTATGATGACTTCCTGACCCCATTATTTATATTTGCCAAAATAAGACAATTGTAGATTTAAACTTGAAGAATTCTTAGTGATTCAAACAAAATAGATGAATAATAAATCAAATTCGCATAGTTTCAATAGAAAAAACAAATCAAATCACTCATTTTCATGGAAAATGCAAAATGAATTCGTGAATAAAAAAAGGTGTGCATGCTTTATAAATAACACACTCCCTTTGAGATCCATGGACCAATGGGCAAATGCATTTATTTTCCCCTTGGTGGCTATGGAAAGGGTGTATGCCCTTTTAATATTTACAATTTTTTTCCTTCTTTCCTTCTAATTTTGCTTTGATTTTAGGCTTGGGGGTGTCAAACTTAGCCAAATTCTATCATGGACCAGCCAAAGAAATTTAAGGGGTTTTTTCCTTTTTATCGACATGTTTGATTAGGTAAATTTTATTATTTTTAAAAAAATTATATGAGTTTGTAAAGCAAAAAGTGTAGTTTTCAAATATAGATTTTTTTTAATATTAGCATATTATTTATAATTATTATCTAATTTCTACATAACATATCTTATTATAGTCTATATAGATATCATCACAAATTCTCTTATAACTTTTTGAATATTAATTGAAATCTTATAAAACTTATATCTCAACAATCTACACATTGTCAACTATGCTTTACAAAAATTGATTTTCATGAAGTTAAGGTCAAAAAGTTGTGTCCGTACACTTGCATTTTCAATTTTCTAGCTATCTTTACTTGTGAAATTATTTGAAAATTATATATATAATAAAAAATAATAAAAAATATTATCAACAATCTTTGACATTTCACCTATCTATATATTAAATTTCATACAAAAATTCAATCATTTACTCAAAAAAAGTGTGTTCGTACACATGCACTCTCCTTATATTTTTACAAAAAATGAATAACCTAGTATCATAAATGCAACTATTTTTCACACTTTTATCATCTGGGTATTGAAAAAATATATATATTTAGAAACTACATTCAAAATTCCATAATTCATGTTTTTATGTCATTGTCAAATTCCTTTTTGAAGTGTCTTTAACATTCTCTCCAAGTTCAATTATTGTTATTTTTTTTTAAAAAGTGTTGATTTATACCCCGCTTTTATCCCCCATTATCCTACATCTACCCCCTATCTAAGGCAATCATGCCTTTGGGAATCTTATTTTCATTTAGTTGAATGACTTTGCCATTAAATTTGCCTTCCCTAAGTGCATTTTCATCAATCTCATCAATAATCTAAGCCTCAAATGCTCTTAAACTAGTCATGAAATTCAATATTTGTTGATCATCACTAAAGACTTGAAAATTATTCACATTATCTAGGATCGAAGGACAAGGTATCAGATCAATGCTAAAGTTGGGTGAGTTTTGATCAGGCATGAGGTTGGCTATAGTAGATGCCAACTCATCAGTAGCTTTGCTCTCCTCTATAGGGACGGAGAGAATGTTAAAGGCATCAAAATAATCAATTAGATCCCAAACCCTAAATTTTTACCTCTTGAGGTATGAGAGTTTTCATTGATATTTGCCTCTCACTTAGTTGACTACTAATTATGAATCACCATAAACTAGAAGTTACTTAACTTTGTTTTTGATGGAAAACTATAAGCCTAAAATTAAGGCCTCATACTCAACAAGGTTATTGGTACATGAAAATTAGAGCCTATAATATGCATGATATTTATTACTAGTAAGATCAACTAGTACAACACTGACCCCTATTCTAGACTTACACCTAGCACCATCAAAATGTAGTTTCCATATTCCAAGAATAACATGAGTGATCTTAAAATCACATACCTTTACAATCTCTAGGGTTAGACCCCCTAATTATGAGTCAATTATGTTGACCCTTTCATTGACAACATTATACTTAGTGACCATGTGCTTCATTCTTGGCTCTCTTTTAACTATGATTTAGTTTGAAACTCCTTTCTAAGGCAGCCATAAATGTGAACAATCCATGGACATGTAAACATTCAGATATTTGGTCCATTCCTTACTTAACAAGATCTCATAAGCATCAATAATGTCAACAACTTGGATATCAATAAACTATTGTACTCTAGGCTCAAAGACCAATTGTGTATGGACATTTAATAATTCTCCAACCATCTTGACCCTATATTTATCTAGTTAGGTGACAACCCTATTAGACTTAATAAGTGTCAAGCCAAATTGTTTGCAAATACCTATTGGCATGATATTGGTGGTTGCACAAAAATCTAATAAACAATTATGCAAATTCTTATTGAACATCTTGACTATAAGTAGGAAAGGAGGAGATTCTACCTTAGCTTGTTGCAAATCCACATTAGTATTGTCAGCTTTGGGTGGTTTGTTGGATTTATTTGGCAATGATTCTAGTAAGAGGTCCCTTTGTTATATGATATGTGTCAATTCATGTAATGTGATGTTATATTTTATCTTCTTCATGTCTTCAATAATATTATAACTACTCTTATCTGAAGAACTAGGAACATTAACATTATGCTTAGAGGTACTCCCTTTTGGTCATTCTAGATCATTTCTTGAAGAAGTGTCTGGAGGAGTTCCAAAGTTATTTGGAGGTGTTGAGGTAGTCAAGGGCTACCTATATTATCTATTACTCAAAGGATAAGTCTTATTCAAGAATTATTAGAAGGCCTAGATTTTTTTAGGGACATCATTAGGTTCATTGTCCTCTTAAAAAGGAACATCAAATGTCTCCACCATGAAACTTTAATCAACAGGCTTGGATCTTGAAGTACGTATATCACTATCCTTATTAGGGACCACTAAAAATGTGTCTAACTCTTCTAGGAAAACTTTAAAATATTTACAAAACTCAATGCAATCAATCTCACCATGTTTGTCTATATAGTGCACTCTATAATAATTAGGCAAAGAAATGTCAATAAGATTAATATGCATGGTTTTCTTGCTAGAATATTTTTCATTAGCCTTTATGTTATAGAAGATATAATTTTAAAACCTATTATTAGGTATATTAAAACTTTGGAATGATAATTTCCAACTAGATCTCTTTCTAGTATTACCAACTTGTTTTTACAGCTAAAGGAAATCAATTCTTAACTTTTGGACCTTTTTCAGGATAAACTCATTCTCATTTCTGGGAGTTTTAAAATTGTGAACCTAGTTATTATTAATACCAGTAGATGGTACTAAAGGTCTTTGGTCATTTTCATTAGATCCATTAGTAGCAAGATGACTCAAGAATCCTAAATTCTGATTAGGAATAACATGATTCAAAGGCAATTAATTTAGATTTGGGAGTTGATTCAAGGATGAAACATTCTGATTGTTGTTAGGAAAGATGTTCAAAATGGGAAAATGTGGATTGATATTTGGGATAGAGTAGGCTATTTATCCCTAGGGATACATTTGATCATTGATGATCATTATTTCAAAATAAGACCTAGCTAATGAAGTTATATCTAGAAGAGACCTTTTCAAAAATACCAAAGTTATAAGATCCACTACATTTTTGTTGATTATGTAGAGATAAAACATCATTAGTTTTATAAATGTATATGATCCTACTATATATTTTATATAACCTAGAATTAAAGTACCTTATGGGCTTGCTTGCATCCCTCTTAATGGTGGTAAACTACTAGTATATGACATATGGACTAACAATTTTTTCAAACTAGTTTATGAAAACATGAGAGAAACCATCCCAACTAGTAATATAAATGTCAATAAAAATAAAAAACCATTCATATGCAACATATTTAAAAGTAAAAGGGAACAACCTATATGTTACATATTCATGTGTGACATTTAGTAACCTTAAAGTAGCTTTGAAAGATTTAATATGCTCTTCAATAGTTATAATGTCAATTGGACTAAACATTAACAAGTATTTCTTAAGATTATGTGGGAGATCATGTACCACACCTAACACATTGAATGAAAAATATCCCAACCAATACCTAGATCAAGGTTGAAGGTAGGTGTACTTTAAATAGTTTTAGGTTGGCAAAGATTTGGAATATCTACACCTACCTTTATCTCATCTGGATCATCTATGAACTTTAAAATCAAGCAAAGGTTCTCTTGTCTCTGAATGTGATCTTGTTCAGATCCTTGGAAATTCTATCTTTAAAATTGAAGATCCTATTTGAAATATGATGTGTCAAGTTAATATTTATAAAGAATAAGGATCAAACCTATACATTAAGCTAATTTTCTAAATATTTGTATTAAAAATAGTAGAGGAAATCAATATTTGACTAAGATAGCTCAAATATGTTCCTAATTATGCAAATATGGTCTATCTTTATAAGTCCAAGATCAACTAAACCCAGATCTATGAAAAATATACCAATATTTGATCAAAATAAGCTATTCTAACCTTAACTACCATGGATTTTTAGATATTAATCCATATTTACCAAAATTAATCATCAAACTTCAAAATACTATGATCTTTGTCTGAAGGAAGCATAAATATATGTCAAGGACAACAAAAATAAATGATCTTTATGCTTTCAAGAAAAGAGTTATGCAAAAGTACAAAGATAACACCAAACTTAGATCAACACACTAAGATTAGAAAATATTCAACTAACTCACAAATATTTTCTCTCCTAGTGTCAAAAGGGACTTTTTTATACCTCTAAATGTATCACAGGTGTCCTTAGTATTCAAAGAACAACTATCATTTTAGAATTCTAGGAACCCAGAGCATGAGTAGCAAGTTTTGGTAACTTATGTTACTTGTGGTGAAATAGTAGAAGATCAATTTTTAACTATTCCACAAAATTTATATTGATTAATGGTTGGGATCCACCATGTACAAAATCTTTGAAAAATGTAAGTATATATGCTAATACTAGTGAATTATGATCAAAGATTAAACTACAGATTAATCTAAATGGAAATTCACAATGAAATCTAAACTAAAGTGATCTAGTTAAAAATAATAAAAATATAAGGATAAGGCAAAAAGATAATAAGTGATTACTAATCTTAGCCTCAAATATTATGACAAAGTTTCAATTACAATTGAGTATGCATTTGACCAGTATATAGTGCAAAATAGCATAATCTCATATCTCACTACACATCAGGAAAACATCTAAAGATGATATAGAGAACTACAAGTAAGAATTGAATTTACTTTAAAGATTTGTTACCACACTCAAATAACATTTTCACATTCTAATGTAGAGAAAATAAAATGAAGCAAGTTCAAGATCATTCAACTAATCTAACATAAACACAAATTAGAAACCATGTAATCAAAGATGCCACTCAAAATTCATAGAAACTATTCAAGTTTAAGACTAAAGACTATAAATTGAGAGAAAAATCCATATAACAATTAACACAAAAAACTTGGAAAATATTTGTATAATTCCTTGATTGTATTAACTTCTCAAAGTATACACATTTTGCTCAAAATTCTTTCCCTTTACAAGATGGTAGTACTACCTTTATAAGAGGACAAGGTAGTATATCAGTCAATTACAAGATACAAATACACAAGAAGTAAGGGTAGTTGTCATTTTTCTACAATGTTTTAGAATACACTTGACTTTCTAAACCAATTTTATATAGGGGTAAATATGTTAACAAACTTTGCAAAATTCTTACTATTGTGTTCTAAAATGTCTCTAGGTTAATTATTTTGGGTTTGAATTATAATTACACTCTGTTTAGCTCAACTGTGATCAATTTAAACTCAAATTAGGGCTTTTATGCAAGTTTGGGGCTCTCCTAAAACTTTAATGGTGATGGCTTACTTAGAATTCAGCTCATACATGTTTTATTGAGCATCCAAAATCTCCATTTTTTCACTTTGTGTTTGTGTGGTGCTTATTTGGCATCTATCTATCAATTTTCATGGCACTTTTCATAAACACCTTCAAAAAACTATTTGTTATTGTTTAAAAATTACCTTTTGCTTCATACTATTTGATCAATATCCAAGGATCAACGTGGGTCATTGATCATAATCTGAGACCTCACTTGTTATTGGTCATCTTTGTATCAAACCCTATGATTGTGCCACTTGTCACCTTCATGGGCTTTCTAAGCTTCATATCTTATACTAGTCATATATTGAATGTACATCTACCATGTGTTGAGCTTGCAATCTCTCATAGAACCATTGAATATTCATTAGTGATTTCACATTGTTGGATCATCCAGGCCTGATGAAACACAAGTCGTTGATCTTATAGGATGCAATGACTTTAATCAATGCATACCTATATAAAAGACTTAGGTTTAAATACTTTGAACTAAGTTTGTTTTATGTTAATAAACATGCCCCAAACTTATATGAAAATATTTTATGCTAAGTTTGTGAATAATATCAAATGACCCCATGAATGACATAAAAACATGCCCCTTTGTCTAGACAAAATGTTAGATGAGCTTAAATTTGACGGTCTCATGGACGTCAATGATGACCTTGTAAACATCAAATGACATTCATGAGAGCATAAAATTTAAACTCATGAAGTTCTTAAGTTTAGTAGGTTTAAATTTGATGTTTGCATCGATGTCAATGATGGCCTCATAGATATCAAATGATGGTCAGATGAACATCAAATTTAAGCTCATTGAGTTCCTATTTTATATAGATCTCAAATTCAATTCACTCCATATGATCAAGAGATGTAATGAATCAAGAATCATCCGATCAAGATCTTAGTGAGTATACACCATTGGTTCATTCAATCCTAATGACTCCGAGAGTGTTATGTGGTAGCTCTATGGGGCTTCCTAGGCCTTTTGAATTTTCAATGTTTTTTTTGCTCCATTGGATCTAGATCTATAAGTGACTAAGAACCATTGATCATGATCTAGGTACTTTTACATGATTGGTTTCTTTTAATATGCGAGACCATTTTGTTATCAATATTTGAATGTAGGAGTGTCATGTGGCAACCCCATGGGGCTTCTTAGGTATTTAAATTTTTATCACTACATTCACTCCATTAGATCCTTGATCCCAATGAGGCATGAGCTATCAATCATGATCTGGATGCTTTTACATGATTAGTTTGAAGGACTAAATACTCAGGTTTGTTGGGCTTTCTTCACTCCATCAGATCATCCCCCATGATAAAGCATGGACCATCAAATCTTTAGAGAAGTGAGGACCCAAGATAAAATAATACGTAGGCTAAAATTTTACGACTAAGGTCTCATTTATGTTAATAAACATCAACTAGGCCTTAACATTAAGGCTTTAGGATAAATAGGTAATAATAAAGGGGACCATACTAGAAAATTAAAAAGATCCTACCAATCACAAACATTAGATTCGACTAGAAATAATACTTAGGCTACAACTTTAAGACTAAGCTCTCATTTGTATTGATAAATGTGAATGGGACCTTAGGGTTAAAATTTTAGGTTAATTTTTTTAGCAAAGGGGACCATGCTACAATAAGAGGACCCTATTAGCATAAAATTGGACCACATTATAAATAAAAGGAACTAAGGGGGGAAATAAAGGGGACTAGTATGAGTTTTAGGCTACGGTTTGGTTGTGTTAAAAAAACCAAGCCTTAACATAAAAATTGGAGTTTAAGTCAAAATAAATTTAAAATATTCCCACCAAAAGCATCCCCAACAATATTTGAGTTTAAACCAAGGGTTTATGCTAGGTTTCTCTAAAGGAAAGCTTTTAAAAAATGAAGCTTGAATAGAGTTAATCTATAAATTCTAAGCATGATCCCTTCAATCGGGCTCCATGAAACCTACAACTATAATACATAAATACCAATTATTAACAATATTAGGCAAGCTCAAAGCAAAACCATAAGCTGGTAACCCAAATTTATCAAATTGGATGGTTTTCAAATTCTAACAATGATCTAATCACATTGAGTTTTCAGTGTTTAGAGTTCAAAGTATCTTAAGGGTCTCAATTTTTAGAAACGGTGGTATGTTGACCTTAACAAGATCTAAGGCTCAAATAATCTCACTACCTGAACATGGATGGAATCTTATATTTGAATAACTTTAAAGGTGTGTACCTCAGATGTGTTTCCAAGGAAGAAGTTGAGGTAATGAGCACATTCCATGAGAATTTTGGAAGTGGGCATCCATCAAGAAGAATAATATCTCACAAGATCCTTAGGGTTAGTTATTATTGGCCCACCATCTTTAAAGATGCTCATAAGCATGTGAGAGAATGCCATTCATACCAGATCTTCAACAAAAATGAGTCAAAGGTAGTAATGCCCTTATAACCTATCATGATTAACAAACCCTTTAGCTAGTGGGGACTAGACTTTGTAAATGGTAATCAATCCTAACTCATCAAAAGGTCATAATTATGTTATGATAGCTACCAATTATTACAGTAGGTGTACTAAATTAGTAGCCACCAAATAATATAGAATAAAATAAGTGATCAAGTTTTTAGAAGAAAACATATGCACCAAATTTGGGACTCTAGTCTCTTTGGTATACAATAATGGGTTAGCATTCACATCCATAATAATGATAAAATGGGCATATGCCAACAACATTATTCTCAAGTTCTCATCTAACCATTATTCTCAAGGTAATGGAGTATCTAAGTCAATGAATAAAAACTTGATGAAATCCATTAAGAAGTCTATTGCAGATAAACCTAGAACATGACATAAGCTTCTCAAGTATTCCCTTTGGGAAGATAGAACAAGAGTCAAGTAGGATCTTAAAGCATCCCCCTTATTTCTAGTATATGGCCAAGAGCCCATATTCCCCATCACACTCTAACTATCAACTTACAAGTTTATGCAAGATTATATGGAGGAAGACCAAGAATTTTTAAGCTCAAGGTTATTGGACATTATTCAGATGGAAGATGCATGAGAAGAAGATTTGCCAACTTTAGTGGGAAACATACTATATTAAAGAGGTGGTTTGATAAATGATCAAATATCAAGGTGTTCAGACAAGGAGACTTGGTTCTTCTCTAGGATAAAACATCTAAACCCAATGGTAAACATGGAAAATTCATGCATTTATGGATTGTACCATATCAGATTGCAAATACACTTGGAGATAACACCTTAAAACTAAAATACTTATAAGGAGCAAATTTTACACTACCCACCAATGGGAAATATCTCAAGCATTAATTCTATATTGCTCCTCTTGGGGTCTTCATAGAGTAAATTTTTAAGATGGTTAGAGTTAAGATAGGTAGGCTAGTTAGTTTCCCTTAGCTCTTTCCTTCTTATCCCTTATTTGTATATAAGTTTATATATATTTGTTTACTTCCCTTTTGCTTCTTGCTTGCTTCTTTCTATGATGTCTTTGCTTTTTATTTTTGAAGGCCCTTATCTCAAAGTTTACTTAGTTTGCTTGAAACTTAAGAAGTTTAGGAATGTTGGTATGAACCTCATGCATATGTTGACCATGGATTTGAGATATGAGATTGATTTTATAATTTGAATAAACTAGTAAATACTGATGGATAGTTTAACCATTCCATAAAACCTTAAACATTATATTGACCTAAACTTGGTTTTAAGAACAATTTTACATTTAAAATTAAATATTAATCTAATAAGGAATAATCATGCTTGCAATTAACAAACATCTTTTCCTTGGGCAAAGGTTGCAACCATAGGTGATTATCTGAGGATCAGACACTTGACCAAATATTTGAACCTAACTACCCTAGTTCCGAACCTTTGTTGAAAGCATAAAAGACCTAAAAATATAAAAAAATAAGAACTTATTACAAAATAAAAATATTTCAAAGAAAAGGTGATTATGGTAATCTCTACCAAGCCTATGGATGCCTAGATGGTAGTGGAATAAGGTCATGAGTGGATCTAAAGGCATATTTGTCAATTTTATGGATGCTTGATTGGTAGTAGATAAATTCCCAAGCCTTCCCTAAACTAGAAGCATGGTTCTTAATGAATATCTAAACATAATCCAAGTCAATGTTAACGATTAAAGGCATGAAACCTAGAAGTTGTCCCATTAATCCCATGGAAAATATTAAGTGGAATCAAATCACACACATAACATGGCTATGTCTTGGTTTTTGATCATAATTGTGCACATACAAGGTTTGTTTCAACCATGAACTAATATTGATAATGGTATTGATCAAGTGAAATAATTGACCTAGCTATTTATCTGAACTCGAGACTCTAAGTTTTAACATATTGCTATGTTTCCCTTAGAAGTCACCATTTTTTGAGGTCAACATACCCCCATTTCTAAAAAATAGGGACCCTTCTGCATACTTTGAACCTTAACACTGAAAACTTGATATTCTACACATTATTAGAATTTGAAGATCATTCATGCCTAATAAATTAGCCCATTTATTCATGGTTTTGCTTTAACCTTGCCTAATATTGCTAATAGTTGGCCCTCATGTCTTAAGTTATGGGTTTCATGGAGTTAATACTAATGGATCATGCTAGGATTTTCATATTTTTATCCTCATTTAGACTTTTACTAGCCTTTGGTCTATAATAACTCAAAGTTGGATTCATATTTTGAAGCCCTCCTTTAAGAAATCCTAGCATAGACCCTTGGTTCCAATTTAAATTTGATGGGAAACTTTTTTTTTTTAAACTTACTTTAGACTTAAGCCTAAATTTTTATATTACAGCTTGGTCATGTTTTTTAACACAACCAAACCTTAGCCTAAAGATTATACTTGGTTCCTTTATATTTCCCTACTTTATGTTCTCTTTATTTTACCAAGGTTTAGCATTTGTGTTTGCAAGGTCCTTTATGTTCCTAACTTGGTCCCATTTTTAACATCGCATGGTCCTCTTTGTTACATATGTAGCCTAAAGTTCTAGTCCTAATACCCCAGTCATATTTATTAACATGAACAAGACCTTAGTCTTAAAACTTTAACCTAAGTTCCTATATCGACCCTTGCCCTAACTTAAGCATCTTGCCTCTTTATAGGATTGATGGTATATGCTTCGATTTGATGAAGTGAAGAAGATCCAACAAACCTAAAGCATTTTATCCATCAAACCAATGGCATTCATTTGATCAGATAATGATGAATGGTCCACATTTAGATGGAATTGAATGATCAAATGGTTCATGATCATCTTCAAGGTTAAATAATCCCCTTTTTATTAAACATAGACTTACATTACATCTTTAAGAATTTGAAAGGAACCAATCATGTGAAATTATAATGATCATGATAAATGGTCTATGGTTACTCATAAAAAATAATCCAATGGAGTGAATATGGTTTTGAAATGTCAAAGGCCTAATAAATACCCATAAGGATGAAAAGTGTCACCATATTAGGAACCCAAATCTCTATCGATGCTCTATGGACCCTCTTTAGGGTCAAATAGAGTCAAAATCTTAAGAGTCCCATGGAGTTGTCACATGTCACTCCTACATTCAAGCTTAGTGTTAAAAGGGCCCCATGCATTAAAACTTATAATTAACCTAAGTTTTTACCCTAAGTATTATTGTATTATTTAAATACAATAAACCTTAGGCTAAAACCTTTAGTTATGACTATAATATTCAAAGGGATCTATTTTATTATGATTTGAAGACTTGGGCTTGTAACCTAGTCTAATTTTCATATGTGTTGATCTATGAGCTAACTCAATCCTCTTCATGATTATAGGTACCAATAACATGCATATACTTGGATCTTGATCAATAGTCTATGCTTGGTTGGGGTGAAATAATATAATGGATTTTGTTAAATCTAGGATTTATTGACCTAATGAATTTTATGGACTTAAATTTGATGTTTTCATGAATCTCATTTGATTCCTGTGAGGCTATCATTGATTTTAATGAGACCATCAAATTTAAGCTCAGTGATCATCTTAATTAAACATAAGAATATTCTTTGAAATTTTGTTTAGGCTTAGTACATGTGTTAAAATTTAATGGGACCCCCCTTTGTGAAATATAAAAAACACTTAAGGTCTTTGAACTTTAATGATAAAATGACCTTGTCGTCTAATACTCGTAGACATAGACTTAATCTAAGTCTCTATCTTAAGGTTTAAATTGCATTTATTTTAATACAATAAACCTTAGGCCAAAGACTTATATTATGTTTTAATCTGACAAGATGTCCCTATCATGTAAAACTTAGCTTGAAATTTTTAACCTAAAGTTTTATCATTCTTATCAACACAATAAAACCCTAGGTTAAAACCTTACATTAAGTCCACTTATTATTCAATTCCCCTTCATATGTGTTCTAAAACATAACTTAAATATTTTAGCCTAAATTTTATGTCATGTTAATTAATGAAAAATAAACTTTAGTATAAAAATATTTATCCTAAGTCTCTTTTATATACCAATGCTAATTAAATTTCATGCACTCTACAGGATCAATGGCTCATGGTTAATTGAAGCAAGCCAATTAGATAGAGTGTAATCGACAGAGACTATTCAATAAGACACCTAAAGGCCCATTGGATTGACATGTGATAAGTGCACATTCACTAATGAATGTAGAGCCCAAAAGGCCTATTAAGGTGCCAAGTGGCACAACTATGGGGCCTGATAAAAAGACAACCAATAATGTGCAAGCCCAAGATCATGATCAATAGTCCATGTTGGTCTATAAGAAAAGATCTGATGATGTGAAGAAAAAGATGGATTTTAAAGTAAAATAGATAATTCCTTTAAAGCATTTATGAAAAATGACATGAAAGCTACTATATGGATGCCACATAGGCACTACACAAGCATAAAATGACAAAATTGAAGGTTTTGTGAGCACAAAAGGCAAAGGTATAAAGGATGGGGTCTAAATAAAATATAGGTCACAAATTCACCTAAGTTTAATCTACCATCACCATTAAAGATGAAAAAAAACCCTAACCTCTCTAAAAATCCCTAATTTAAACTCTAATCAATCATAATCAAGCTAGAAAGAGTCCAATTGTTATCTGAGTGAGAAAAAACTAACCTAGAGACTAATTGAAAACCACTAGTGAGCATTTTGAAAGATTCATAATCATGGTGACTTAGAGGTACCAACAAAGGGATGACACAATATTGTATTTGGCTTCAGACAATGAGGGAAGAATCTTTAAGGATACTAACTTTGATGTTATTGTATTAAATACTAGAAATAGAAACTAGTCTGAACTTTTTTGGACTATTGAGGAGATGCAAGCCATCATAAGGGAAGAGAAAAATAATGCCTCAATCCTCTAGAGATACAAATATGTAATCTCCATCAATATGACCTATCTCCACTATGCTACTATAAAACATGAGGTATTGCACTGTATTGATGTGATTGTCCCAACTTTCATGGATTGTAAAATTGATTAGGATTGGATAGTTTATTAACTTAGTTTTGAAAAGGTATAATATATTTCCCCCCCTTGTATTTGAAATATACTAAAATCTATTGAATCCCTAGGTAGACTTGCCTACAATTAGAATATGGACTAGTAAAAATGAATTGAACATCATCTTTGCCCCATAGCTGCTTACCAAAACCCATGTAATCTAAGACCCCACCAAGAAGTCCTAATTTTCTATTTTATAGAAAGAATCATAATAATCATGACCTTGCTAAATATATTATCTAGGGCCCCTCTACCACATATGTTAATAAAATCTGGGTGTCTTATGTATACTTCATGGTAGAAAAAGGACTCACTCCCCTAATGGGTGAGATGATTAACATTTGTTTGAAATAACAATTTTTAGCAATGAAGAAGAAAAATAGTATTCACTTCTTCATGATGTCCTTTATTTTATATGCCCTATTTCCTACCACCAAAATCCCTAACATAAAGAATCGGTCACCTAAAGGGAGACACATTTTTTCTCATCACTACTCCAAGTTGCATATATTCAAATATAGACACAATGTAAAATTCATTTGTGATTGTGTATATCTAGCTTTGGTAGAAGCTATCATAGGGATCCCCATGGGTAGGGTCAGCCCTCTAGTTAATAAGTATGTGGAATTGATTGGATATATCTAGTTGTATCTAGATTTTATAGTTATTAAAATAGAAGGGAACTTAGTTTAGCCCCTCAAACTACTAGTCCATGTGCCAACCAAATTGGTAGAACAAGAAGTTTCATACCAACTTTTCCATGGTATAGATGGTGTGTGTAAATATAAAAGGAAGGGAATCCTTCACCCCTTTCCTTTTACCATTATTATGATTTTACTATAGAATTAAGAGAATTTATATGTCATCTTTAAACACAAAGACTCCTTCAACTTACAATGGGATGAATTGAGGAAGTGAGACCCTCATGATAGGGTCACAAAACATTTTAAATCAGAAATTATGAACTACCCCTAATTAACATAAGATTGGTGTTCATGACATGATCTATATCAGGGCTTCCAATTTCTAGAAGTGTTGGCCAGGTTGAAGAAGCATAATATTAGGCTTGAGGCTAGACTGACTAGAGATGAGAAACCTCCTGGTGAGATATGACATATGGGGCCCCTGTAATACCACTTATTACTTGGACCCTCTTTTATGCCCCCTTTATATCAACCACTATAATAAACCTCAAGAAAAAATTACATAAGGACTTGAGAAGGATAAATTAAAAGAAAGACCTAGTGAGGGGGCATCATCTTTAGCCCCACTTGATAGACTAGAGTCCCCAATTGAATTCCTTGATATGATTGCACTAGGTCCTGGGGAGATAGTGGAGGATGCACTTAAAGTTGTTGCTAAGGAATATAGATCAAATGAAGAAGAAGAAAAAATTGAGGATCCTTAATCCCAAGCTAATTAGAATAGTAAAAAGGGAAGGAAATAGCTCTGGACCTAGTCCTAGTTGCACCCCTACAAAAGAGGAAGGTTGAGTTGGCATTGGTCCCAATTAGAAAGAAGAAGCCAAAGTTAACCTTCACTCATCCTTTGAGTGAAGTTAACTTATTCAGTGATGAAAATCCCATTCATGGTCCAATCATCCCTAAATGGTTCATTTATGGGAAAATGCAAAACATCCCAACCTTGCAGCATTCATGGGCCATCACTAATATTATCAACATCACTATTCATGATGAGATAAAGACATGGATAGTGGATTTGATGAAATTAGAGGAGGAAAGAAGGATGACTTCATTTTGAGGTTCAAGTGGAACTTAGGTAGATACTCCTAGAACCTTAGGTAGCACACAAATGGAGATTCCTAAACCTCCAAAAATCATAGAGTCATCAATTTTTGTGTAATTCAATCTAGAGATCGTAGATCTAGAAAAGGTAACAACAAAGAAGACCATGGTTTGGAATGAGGAGTATACCATTTAGAGAGTTGAACCTTTTATGCACTTAACTTCAGTAGGAGGTCAGGGACCAAGTGAACACCCAATCCATGAAGAAGACATAGTTGGACTAGTTGATGCCCATTTAGCCCAACTAAAAATAGGCATCAAAGGCCTATATCAAAAGATAGAAAACCTAAAAAATCAAAAACAAAATCTTAAGATATAGGCTATCTTGTCAATGCCTGAAGAAATTATAAAGATGTTTAAGGCATATTTTTATGATATGTTTAATTCCTTGAATGAAATGAAGACAAGGCAGAGCCCATTAGCCCACCTATATGTAGTAGCCAAAGGTTTGATATCCCAATGGAAATTTTCAAATGACAAAATGAAGTAGCTAATTAATATACTGGTGGAGGACTAGATTATTGGCTTTAGAACCATTATCTTAGCCCATTTGAATTTAATTATGGGAATAATTGTTGACAAGATTTAGGGTTTAAGTACATGGTTAAATAACTTGGAGAGGATCTTAAGGGATGATGAGGAGATGATAGATATAATTAAATAACTTATTGGCACCATGATTCCCCAACCTAACATACTCAACTCCTTAGGAATCATTACAAAAGATGAGTACAAGCACAAGGTCACCCTAGTTAAGCAAGAGGTTAGGAACAATAGTCAGGGTAAGTTTGGGGGTGATAATAATAGGGACATGGGCTTGATCCTAACTATAGAGGATAATATTTTTGAAATAAGGAGTATCAAGGAAGTAATGGCAAGAAATGATAGAGATTTTGATGACTTGGTAGACTAGCAAGATGAATGCCTCTTAGAGCCAGCTGTCGACTTAAGGTTGGTTGATGAACAACATAAAAAGGCCATGAAGATCCTTTAGGAGTAGTAGGAGAGTTCTCTAGTGTAAGGCCAACTAGTTGGTTGATAATATTCAACTTTGTTAATAAATTTTATAATATTAAAATCTAGAATATTCTTTTTATAAAGGCATGCACTAGTTTGTTAGCACATTTACCTATAGGTCAATCCACTTTGGAAAGAGTAATGTATTTTAGAACTTTATAAAAAGGACAATTGTCCTTACCTTTGTATATTTTTAATATCATGACTGACCAATATATTACATTAGCATCCTATAAAAGGAAGCATTACCATTTTTTAAGGAGAGAAAATTTTGAGAAAAAGGACTTTGTATAAACTTTGAGAAATTAATACAAGCAAGAAATTCTAAAAATATTGTCCAATATTTGTTTATGTGTTTGTTATTATGGATGTTTAGATTTGAATGGTTTTCATTGATTCTTGATGTTCATATATAAATGCAAAGTTGTTAACTTGTGCTTATGCTAGGTTGATTGAAATATCTTAGGTTCATTTCACTTCCCTTACTTCACTTGTAGATGTGTTAATGTAATTTTCTTATGAAGTAAATCTTTAAATTGAACCTAGTTTCTTATTTGCATTATTCTTTTCTCTCTTTAGATATTTGCCTGGTACATAGTGGGATCTATGTTACAGCCATTTCATGTCAAGTGTTGGTTTGAATGTATGTCTTGATGAAATCTAAGCTTTGTCATAATGTCTGGACTAAAAATTTGAATACCTTCTTTCTGCCCTACCCTTTTGCTTTTTCTTTAATCAAATTACTTTAGTTTAAGATTCACTATAAATATTCATCTAGATTAGTCTTTAGTTTAGAAATTGATCACAAATTCACTGATAATAGCATAGATATCTTACATTTCACTTAGATTGGCCATGGTGGTTCCCAACCACCAATCAATATAAATATTATGGAACACTTTATTGCTCTACCACTATTTCACCATAGGTAACTAGATTACCCTAATTTGTTACTCATTCTTTAAATTCCATAAATTCTAAAATGAGAAGTGTTATTTTGACACTAAGATCACCTGTGATACATTTGAAGGCATAAACACCATCCAAGGGTCTAGGGTATTCTTATACATTTCAAGTGCTAGTTAAGGATTGGGTTAGTAAAGCACAGTTACTCAGTTATACATATTTTGGAACATTAGCATTGAAATTTCTAATGGGATTATTAAGATCCCTCTTGATAAAAACAAACTATTGGTAATGGATGTTGGGGTCTATTACTTGGCCAAATTGGGTGAGGAAAGTAGAACTAAAGTGGTCCCAGCTTGGTATAGAGTATTCAAGAAGGTTTAGGAACCAATCATAAGCAGAGTCTATTAGATTAAAAGGGAATATCCTACATGATACATCCTCATGTTCTACATTCAAGAGTCTTAGGAAAATATTATAGGATGTTATGTGTTTCTATATGATTCATCCTACATTAGGGATGAAATATGAAATATACCTCTTAGGGTTCTTGGGTAAATCATAGATGACTCCTAGGATGTTAATAGTTGAACTAGCTAACCAAACTATCTTGGGCCATACATTTGGGATAGGTTATGAAGATTATCTGATAGGAATCATTGTAGGTCTCATTTTATTAGAACCTTTTTTTCTATGGAAAAGTAGGGGAGGAATTACCAATCTATCTCAATGGGACCTAACTTTAGTAATAGGTAAACTAGTCTCCAAGATGTTATATAGTCAAGCAATAGTTATCATGTTGTTACCAAAAAACTTAACTCAACATATTCATAAAATGAATTGAAATTAAAAATAAGCATGAAGTATGGCCCTCCATCTAGGGTTAATTTTTTTTCACTCCAATCTACTACTTACCACAAGACACCCATGAGATTGGGCATTTTTTTAAAAGGGTAAGATAGGGATAACTACATACTTTCATCATCTATTTTAGGACTGATCTAGGATTAGTCCAGGGCATGTATGTGGGTATTAGACTTCAAAAATTGAGTTTGTGTGAATATTCTCCAAGAGATATGCTATTACCACCAAAATTTCAATACAATATGATTCACATAGGTTAAATATAGTTATGAATACTTTGAGTTTTGGGTTTGTTCCTTTTTAAACACAAGGGGAAATGAGAATTTTACAACTACTAAATAAACACAAAAGAGAGGGAAGGGAAGGTATAAAAGTAATCCTATAGGTCTAAAATGAGATCAATGCAATGGTCATTAAACTAATTGAATCTACTATAGTTGTACCATTATATATAGAGTTTCACTAAAGTCATACCTCCAAGAACATACAGTGGGGAGAGTTTGAGGGAACTAAGAATATTCCTTCAATGTAAATTCCTACCAAAGATTAGTAATAGATGTTTATTATTGAAAACACATAAGCACCATATGAAAATTTATATTCGTACACATAAATTAATAGCACTTACTAAAAGATAAATGAAATAACTCACATAGAGAATATAATATCTAAGCACACCATAATCACCACATACATAAAGTGACAAAGTGTTGATCCAATTAACTTAGCACCATTTATCATTTATACATGAATATTAAAGAAAAATGAACATAGAAGAGACCTTTTTGTAGAAACAAAACATTTATTCATTAAAAGAGTGAAAAAATACTACAATAATTGATCTAGGCCATTGTTATAGTCAAGAGTGCAGAGAGAAATACAAGTGAAATCTTGATAATAATCCATTAGCACTTTCAAAATATTTTTTGGTTGACCATTAAAATATAATATGGATCTTCTATAAATAGATAAGGATTGGTGTTCACCTCCAAAAAACATGAGGTCCCATCCTAGGACATGATGGAAAATAATTATAGTTACAACTATATTTCAAAATTTAAACCAAAATAAAATCTCAACAAACCCATAACAAATCTATGGGGAACCACTAGTAAACATGTAGATATCACTAAGAGGGACTAGCTCCCAACTGCTTGGACTAGGCATTCTTAGCTTCCAGCATAACTACCCTAATGTGGAACTCTTTATCCAGCTTATCGAAGTTCATGGGAGTCTCATTGAAGATCACCTCTATCTGAACTACTAGTCTCTAAGAGATCTAGAAAGCTACTTCAATCAAGGCCTAGACTCCTAAGACTGGTTGATGATTATAGTGGATTGAGTTGATAGGTCTAGCACCACCCAAGCTCCTTCTTGGTTTACCTTAGCGATTTTCTCCTTCATAATCTAGTTGAATTAACCTAAGTGGCCTCTAAATTTTCCTTTTTCAAGTAGAGTTTTATCTAGATGGAATAGCAAAGAGATATCAACCTCCTCAAAGTAGGTCAATATCTTCTTCTCACACTCTTATAAGGGTTATATTGCATTATAGGACATATTGAACCACTCCTCCACCACCACTTTCATGTTCCTAGCATAAGTTTTATACAACCCCAAATATGAGGTTGGCATTATTTTGAGCTTCAATAATATCTCCTTGTTGACCACTCCCTACAACTTCTAGCATTTCCCATCGATTTTCATGATCCTCCCTAGGTAGGCCTATGTACGCTATGTAATTATCTTAGTCTTAGTTTGAATCCCCACTACTTTCTTAAGGATTAAGAAAATCATTAAGAGGGCATCCTTGACCTACCTAATTAGTCAAATTAGGAAATTACTCTTCACCTAGGCCTTAAGAGTCTAGGCTTGGATCTACATGTCCTTGAGGAGTTTTTTGGACATGTCATGGTTATATCAAAGAATGAATAGTGGGTCCTTAGTCATATTATCTTCCCCAGTAGTAGTCCTCATTGTAGTGAGGGAAAACATATCCTGATGTGTCTACCATATCATTAGGTTCCCCTCTTAGATGAATCTATGAGTAAGCATCCTCTTTAGGCTCTCAAAGGCTCTATAAAAAATCCACTACACATTTGTGTTACCCTAGACATCTGTCTATTGTGCATGTAACCCTAGGACAATCCCTTTGGTTAGTGTGGGTGTAGAAGTATGGTCAAGGATGAGGTGGAGGGAAGATGGGGGAAGTGGAAGGAGTGAAAGAGGAAAAGAGTGGAGGTGGAGGGGGTATGGGGGAGAAAGGAGGGAGAATAAAAGGGGAAGCCCATGGAATCATTTGAGATTGCCATTATTCCTAGGTAAGGTTCACTTGAGGTGATATTTCTATTAGGAATGGATCATGGAATAATATGGATGAGATAGGTTGGTTGAAGTCAAAGCTAATGGAACCTTCGGTAAAGGAGAGAGGGGGTTAGGGAGCCCATCCTTAGGTTATTACTACTAGGGTTAGAGGTGTTTCTAATACCTATAGAGGTGGTAGATATAGAACTAAAATATTTTAAGATATATCCAAAATATGGTTTTCCTTTTTTATTCTTTAAACTCTTCCTTGAGTCAAATTTGTATGTTATGATGGATGGTTTGATGATGATAGTCAGAGTTTTAGGGGATAATATAGAGGACTTATATCTATGGAGGGGAGTTTTGGGATGATTGGAGTGAAGATTAGGAGGGTCCCTACTAGAGGTGATGGGTTCCCAAAGGCTACAGTCATACCTACTATTGAGGGCATGCCCAAAGGAGGCACTAGGAGGACTTTAGGTTATGAGATAAGTGGAGTAAAAGGGAGTGGGGAAGTAAATAATATTGTAAGGATCAAATCCAAGGGTAATTGGTTGAAATATGGAGGGGAAATAATGGGAAATATAGGGGGATATGGAGGCAAACTAGTGAATGTCAAAGTAGGGATTTGGAAAAAAGTGGATGCAAAGGGTGAAATGGAAATGGGAGGAGATGAAAGAGTGAATGGGGGAAACTGGATAGGTTCCTATTGGGTGCCTCATTTAGATCTTGCTCTCAAACTATTGGTGGTATCAAATCTTAAAGGCCACAACATTTATGGTTGAGTAGGCCACACTTAGGTAGCCTAACATCATGTAGTTTGGGCTTAGCTCTATTGGGGCCTGGTCACTAGTATTTCCTTAAGAGGAAAAGGTGGAGCTTGAAGAGTCACTAGAGGAGGTAGAGTTAGAGCATCAGGAATAGCTAGAGGAGGTAGAGGCAAAGCTTGATGAACAACTAGAGGATGTAGAGGTAGATCTTGAGGATCTAGGGCTATTGGTGTAAGTGAAGTGGGTGATGAGGCTAGAGCTAAAGGATCAAAAGGTGATAGGATGCCCTATAATATTCTCTAGAAGATAGTTGGAGTTATTATAGTTGGGTCCTACATAGAAAAATTAAAATTTGGAGGGGTTATCAATGGGCCTCCCTAAGCCTTCTTCCTTTTTTTCTTCCCCTTAGCTATTATCTAAGATAACACCTCTTGGTTGTTAGTGACATTCAAATAAAATTCAGCATCATCTTTGGCTTGATGGTCATTATTTATGTTGAGTAAAGTTGAATATTATTCCAAATGGTATTGATTAACCCCTTTAGGGTCTTGTTGATGTTTAAAATTGTGATTGATTCTAATCAATCAATAATGGGAAGTTTCAAGCTATGGGATATTGTGGCTTGAAACAACCTCCAAATTTTAGAGAAGCTGGTCTCTTCTTTTATATCAAGTGTTGAAGGAAAAGGGATAGGAAATTAAACAAAAATGCAAATGCAAGAAATGAAACCTAACTATGGTGATGCACCTGAGTGTAATCCTAATCCTAACCTGAGCATAGTGAGACTATATGTAGAATTCAATTACATTTAAGAGCAGACAAGTGCATGATCAATGTAAAATATTAAGACAATAAAAACAAGGGCTCACAATAGGGACTTCTTTTGCTGAGATATAGAGAATTTCAATAAAGGCATAGGGTTCAATCTTCTTAATAGAGTCTTCCAATCACATAAGAGGTGCAGAAACATGTACAGTTATGTAGAACTTTCGACTCAAGAAAATGAGACAAAAGCAAATGACATTCCTAATCACAACTCTAGAAAATATACAATATAGACTACTTTTGCAAATGATATAGATAACATCAACCAAGGCATAGAGTTCAATCTTCTTAATTCATTCAGCCACATAAAAGGCATAGAAACATGCACAGTTACATCAGCTTTACAACTCAAGAAAATGAGACAAAAGCAAATGATACTACATGGTCACCAACTCTAGAAAGTCTAAACTCTAGAAAGTCCTCCCCTTTTTATTATCTCCTTCTCTTCTTTTATAGCCTCAGATGTCTCCTCTTGTCATCCCCTTTCTCATGCAATTCTACTCCACCCTTCACTCTCAGGGGACAAACAGATGGTGCTTTCAATACCTTAGGTGTATCCTAGTCTTATCGAAAAGGGCCATACTAGAGCGAGGTAACTGCCCTGACTACGGCATGGTGATTCATGTCTAGTACCTCCTTCCACACCTAAATTTCCTCACTCAATCACCTAGTTAGCCACTCAACTATCCATTCTACCTCTACTTATAAGGGACAAATAGATGACCCCTTTAATGCTTGTAAGCCCCAAAATCTACCCAGTGAACTATTCCATCTACCAGGAATAACTCCTACTGAATTTCCCTCCATCTCACTTTGTGGCAACAGATACATGGAACACTCTATTCTATTGAAATGGAAGAGGACACTTAGTCAATTTCCTAAAATTCTCCTTGTCACTTAAAAGGCACTAAAGAATGACACTTGGTGTTTTCCATCTGATTTATCGAAGACACACAGCTCTATCTACTTCCCTTTAGCTATATTATAGAATTATTTAGGGCACATATTAGGCTCCTACAGATGGTTACACTTGGTAGCTTTTGCAGACCTTTGAAATAACACTCAAGACCCACCACAATATTTATTTGGAAATGAAGCTTGAAGATGATCTCTTGGAAGTTGACACGTGGTAGCCTCCGCCATTCTTTGGGAAGATACATGGCATCATCTGCTTCTTTCAAGAATGGAGTAGAAAGGGGCTTAGAAAGCAAAACTTGGTGGCCTTTCTCTACTCTTTAGCATTTAAACAAAATGAAATGACGCTTTCTTGCCTTTCAAAAAGGTACTGGCCCCTTTGGATTTTGGGGCACTCCCTTGAACTGCCTGATGAACTAAAATGGTTCAATGATTCAACACTGTGCACCATTTACACTTTAATCGAGGTATTGAACCAAAATGTTGAACCCAAGCATTGAACCAACTATCTCTCAAATGTTGGCATGTGGTGACTTCCACTTTTCTTTGAAAAAGGTAGTTTAGGGCCTTCTGCGGCTACCACTTGGCACTTTCCACTGCTCCCTACTACTTAGCTTGTTGAAGACCTTTGCCAAAAAATAGAATGAAATGTGGGTGCCAAAATGAGATGTGGATGCCAACACATGGTGCATTTTGCTTAGCTATTATTGGATACATAGCACATTCCATGGCCCTTCTAAAAGTTATGAAAAGTATCCTAAATGATGCTAATTGGCCGGTTCCATGTTTTGGAAAGTGACACTTGGTGGCTTCTGCTCGAATTCAACATTTAGGCAAAATGAAATGAAAGAAACAAAAAGAAGAGAAAGAGAAACCATGCTAAGAGAGTGACACTTGGCAGCTTCCACTACACTTCAATTCTTGGATGAGAAAGAAACCTGCTCTCTACCCCAAAACTCTGCCACCATGACCAAGGTATGTGGGAACCAAAATTGTAGTGTGCGACTGAAATTTGAATGCAATGTAGAGTAAAAATTTTACTCTACAGTTACTGGTGACCCTCAGGACTTTTGAGCCTGATCAAAAAGAAAACTCCACCTTCTGCTAGATCAAAATTATGAAAATTATAGCTTCATAAGAGCCATCGACATGTGTTTAAAACACTTATTTTGAAAAGAAGAGTGGGAAAACAAAAAAAACAATGCAAGAAAGGGAAACTATCTAACTATAATACATTAGAGACCTGAGTTAATTGAAATGCTTCAAATAGATTCCATTTATAGGAATCTCTTCAGGTTCTCCTTCCATCGACTCTAGCTTGAATGAATTCTTCTATTTACATGCGCAAATTTTATACTGGCCAGTCCATAATGCTTCAAATTTGGTATGCTGACCTGACTTGGCGGCCCTTACATTCCATTTCAAAACAATTGAGCCTACTTTAAAATTAGGATTTAAAGTTCTTTTATCAAAATAGTTCTTAACCATTCCCTGATGCTTAATCAATGAATCATGTGCTGTATCCCTCTTTTCCTAAACTTCCAAAAGTTCTGCAAGTCTAACCTGCATGCGGCCATTTTCTTTAATTTCAATCTATTTGATCAGTTGGAGAGCAAGGATTTCTAGGCTTAAGGGGATCACAATAGACTTTCCATATACCAATTCATATGGGGACATTTTGATCACCTGCTTAGGCATGATTCTATCAGCCCATAGTTTTAGATTAAGCACTTTATGCCATTCTTTGTGATGATCAGACCCTACTCTTTTGATGAGTCTTATCAGGTTCTTATTGGTTGATTCTGCCAGACCATTGCCTTGAGGGTAATAGTTAGATGAAGTTTTTAGATATATTCTATGTTTCAAGGCGAAGTCAGATACTTTAGACCCTAAGAATGTCCTAGCATTATCTGAAATGATGGTGTGAGGAGCCCTAAAGCAAGTAGTGATACTCCCTAGAAAATCTAGGATCACATTCTCTATTGCTTCATTAAGGGGGACTGCCTCAGTCCATCTGGTGAAATAGTTTGTGGTAATTAATATCCATTTGTGACCCATATTAGACAATGTGTTTATCATTCAAATGAAGTCAAGACCCCATTGAGCAAAAGGTTCATCCACAATTATAGGACTAAGGGGCATGGCTGCATTCCTCCTCATCCCCATATAATACTAGCAGGACTGACATTTTCCAACTAGTTGATAACAATCTACAAATAAAGTAGGCCAAAAATATCCTACCTCACTTATCTTTATGGATGTGGTATTTGTAGAGAAATTCCCCTTGATATTCCATGATGCATTTCATGTAGTATTTTCTCAGCTTCAGCCTGTTCTACACATCTTAACAATTTTTCATCATAATTTCTTCTGAAAAGGACTTATTTAATTAAAACAAAATGAACTCCTTGTATCCTATAATATCTCCTCTTATTTTGAGGGAGTTCTCTCAGATAAATCCCATTTTTCATAAATTGAATCTTGCTTGTGACCCAAGATTCCTGATCAACCTCTTGTAATTTTAACACCGTCTCTGTCTCTCCTTCTGAATCTGCTTCCTCAAGTGACATCTTTTTAAGCTCTTGGGTTATATATTGGCACAGACCCCTACCTCTGACTAGTTTGGTGGGCCTAACCTCTACATCATATTCAAGGATCTTAGTGATCTAATTGGCTCTTTTCTCAGTAATTTCCCCCTCCATGATGTATTCCCTGACACTTGGGTGAGCTACAAGTATCAAAATTTTGTTCCCTGAGATCAGATGATTGAATTTCTTGAGGGCTTTTACCATGGCATATGCTTGCCTTTCCACAAAATTGTACCTAGTCTTATAATCCCTGAGAGTTCTCGAGAAGAAGGCTATTGGGTGTTCCCCCTCCAGCCTGTCACTCTTTTGAGTCAAGACAGCAGCAATACTTGATTCTCCTCCATAGACATACATTGCAAAGGGATTTAAAAATCAAGGTTTTTAGGCACTGGGGCTGTTGAGATAGCCTTCTTGACCTCTTCAAAGGCTTGCCTTCCTTCTGTAGTCCATTTGAAGACCAGGTCTTTCTTTATCAAGAGTGTCATTTGTCTTACCAAGCCTACAAAATTAGATATGAATTTACTGACAAAATTGATCTTCCCTAAAAAGGACTAAACTGCCTTTTTATTTACTAAAAGAGGTAGGTTTATTATAGCTACAATTCTCTCAAGATCTATAGAAACTCCTTCCTTAGATACCACATGTCCCAACAGTTTGCCCTGAGGTACATCAAAGATGCATTTCTTGGGATTCAATGAAATCCCAAAATCTTGACATTTCTTGAAGACAGATTCTAAATGATCATTAGCATTCTTTGAAAAAATAGTGAGGTCATCCAAATAGATCAGGATGATCCTATTTATAAGCTCACCAAAGGCTATATCCATAGCTCTTTTAAAGGTGGCTCCTGCATTTGTCAGACCAAAAGGCATCTTAGCATATGCAAATATTCCCCATTTGGTAGTAAAAGCAGTCTTGTACTAGTTTTCATTAGCTAGTCAAATCTAATTATATCCAAAGAAACCATCTAGTAAAGAAAATCTCTCTGACCCAACCACAGTTTGTAGAATTTTTTCCATGGAGGGCAAGGGATAGTGGTCTTTCAGAGATGCTATATTTAAATCTCTAAAATCTACACACAGTCTTACATCTCCATTCTTTTTCCTAACTGGAACTAGATTTGATACCCAGGTGGAGTGCTTGATTGGAAATATTATTTTGGAATCTAAAATCTTCTATAGCTCATCTACCATTAGAGGCTCAATCCTTGGATTTACTGGCCTCTATTTCTATCTGATGGGCTTAAACCCTTCAGTCAATTCTATTGTGTGCTAGATAAAGTCTCTATTGTATCCATGAAGGTCTTCATAGCTCCAAGCTATAACTCTATCATATCTTTGGCACAATTTAATTAGTCTTTCCTTCTCTTCTTGAGTTGCAAAATTCCTAACTTTTAGCCTTTTCCCATCACTCACCTCTATATCAGAATAGTTTACTTTGTCTACCTAGAACCTTTTCTTTTATAGGCTTACATCCTCTGGGTCAAACAAGTTTTCTAAGGTGATCAATCCCTTGGGGAGCTTATTAGTCCTCAATTGTATAATCTGATCACCATATGCCTCTTTAATTTTATTTTACAACTGATCAGCAAACACATTTGATTGTTGTAAGAAAGAGACTACCTGAGCATCATTTTCAAATACTTGCTAATGCTCATCATTGTTTGGAATGGTCGGCCTCACTATAACTTTTACTAACTCATTGTTAACCAATAGGCCAATTGCTAGGTTAAACTGTGAGCCAATCTGGGCCATCCTATCAGCCTCAAAGTTTTGACTTCTAGGGATTATCTCAATATTGAAAGCTTCTAAATCTTCTATCAGATCCCAAATTCTATGCCTGTAGGATCTCATTCTCACATTTTTGGCTGCTGCCTTTTCTCTAATTTGCTTTACTACTAATTTTAAATCTCCTTTTACTTTTAGGTTCTTTATTTCCTTTTTCTTAGCTAATAGGAGCCCATGTACTATAGATTCATACTCAGCATCATTATTAGTGCAATCAAATTGGAATTAGATAGCCCTTAAATTTTTATCACCATTTGGAGTAGTAAGACAAATTCTTGCCCCAGCACCATGTTTACTTTTAGCCCCATCAAAATTCAAAGTCTAGATCTCTAAATATTGAGCAGTAGGTGCCTCTTTCCTTATAACATTTGGGATTGCCTCATCCTCATCAAAAATGGTGTATGTGCCCAAACTAATAGAGTCAGAGTTCCCATACGGGTCACTATGCATCATAGCCAACAACTGGCTATTTTCTTCTTCTTGATCATGCTCAGTCCAATCACCTAGCTCTTCAACAAAAATCCTTTCTTCTTTATTTAACATAGCATGATTTGCTTCTAATCTTGTTGTTGGTTCATTGGTGATATGATCCTTTGATAGTGGTTCAAATAGAATTTTTATCTTCGAACCATATCTGGTTCGCAAGATGAGGTGAGACCAGTCGAGAGACATATATCCTCCTATTTTTGCTGTAAAGTCTCTAGATAAACATAAGCCAAAAATAGGAGGTATATCTATGACAACTATATCTTGGTTGATTATTATGTTGGGATAGGTGTATAATTGCAATGGAAGTTATTTTATTCTCACTATAGTTTGTATTGTTTTGCCATCTAGCTGCATAACTCCTTTTGTAAGGGCTTCATGCTTTATTTTCAAAGCATCAACTATTTGCTTGGGCATTACAATTGTACTAGCTCTTGAATCTATTAATTCATTATGCAAGAGTTTCTTTCCAACTATCAGAGTCAAATAGAAAGGCTTTGGCTTAGATTTACTCACTTGTTCTACATCATTTACCAAGGTTGTTGTCTATTGAGGAACTATGCCTTTGAGCTTTTCCTATTCAATAGGCCTTTCTTTGGTAACAGCACCCTTGGGTACTACTTGGCTTTACAAAGATTCTTGTAGTATTGTCTTCTATTTAGGAATAGATAATATATCCCACATTAACACTTGTGTTGGAGTCTTCTTCAAGTAGTCTACTACATTGATTGATCCCAAAGGCTAAGTTTTTTGGACATCAGGATACCTTGTTCTTTCCTAAATCTGGGTAGGAATCCTCTGATCTTGCACTGGCTGAGGCACTTCTTTTCTAACAGCAGTGTTTCTTTGCCCTTGAGATGGAGGATCATTCATGACTTGTCCATTTACAATCTTAGGCTACTCCATCATTCTCCTCTTTAACCTGGTGTAATAATCAGATTGCACCATTGGCCTTTAGGAGGTAGATGCTTCATTCATGAAAATTGCTTCTTCATCTTCAACCCATGAAAACAAAGCATGTTTTGAGGCTTTTTCTTCCTCTTATTGCAAGTACATTCCCTGTATCTAAGCCATTAGAACTGAATTCTGCATATCGAGAGATTAGTAGGCTTGATTATTACTGGGATTGGCAAACTGACCATCTATTCTTCTCTATTCTACCACCCTTTGTTGCAGATTACCCCTAGGACAATCTCTAGGTGTATGAGCATCATTGCAAGGGAAACACCAAGCATCAGTATCATCTACATAATTATTCTGACCTGGAACCATCTCCTTATTTGAGTTGAGAGGGATGGTCTGTGAGGGTGTGGGAACTACAACTAATAGATTTGTTGGTTGATGGCTAGTTTATTTTTGGGGGCCCTGATATTGGTTTGGTTGGGATGAAAATATATTTCCTTGATAGCCTTGATAAGGAGGCTTGGGGAAAGTATTATGTTATCTCTTTATATTAATTAGCTCATTGGAAAATGTCCTCAAGATATTCTTGATATCATCCATCTCAGATGACTAAGCAAGGACAGGTTCTTTGATAGATGATTAAGGATAAGTGTACATAGACACATGTGGGCTTACATCTTTAGGAACTTCTTGAGGTAAGGGCAAGGAAATCTCTAGGAACATAGGCATGGGAGACCTTGGAGGTAACTTTCCAGCATCTATTAAATGATTCTTAGCTCTAACTGTACATTCATAAGCCTCTAGCAAGGTGTGTCCTCATAGTGACTGAATCATAACATATATGTCTGAATTTAAAGCCTTAAAATAAAACACTACGGCCATACCAGGTGGTGGCATAACTGTAGCAGGGATTTTGTCCCAAGTTTTCTAGAATTTGGTGTTGAAGTTAGTCATGTCCTCCTGAGGTCCCCTTTGAATGGTGATTAACTGCTATAATAAAGAAGAATTATCACCCTTCTCTGCAAATCTTTCAAAAAATAGATCTCCAAGCTGGTCCCATGTAGATATGGTATTTGGGGTCAAAGACTGATACCATTCTAAAGCCTTCCCTTTGAATGAAGCTACTAATAACCTTATGGCCACATTTTTTTGTGTGACAACATGTATGGCACAAACATATAATACATCTTAAAGATGTTCCACAAGTGTTTTTGAGTCTTGCCCACTGAATTTGGGTAGAGCTTTTAGAGCATTTACTGGGATAGGATCCCAAATAGCTGGTGGTGTTGGGCAAATTAAGGGACTACCAGTGTTCCATCTTGCATAATTTCTTAGGGGTGTAGGGGATCCCATATTTAGTATTGGTACAAACTAGTTATCTCTTCTCCTTGGACTAGTTACCAAAAGTGGCAAAAGAATACTTGGATTTGTAGCAGACTGTGATCTAGTGACTGGTCCACATCTCTAACTTTTTATATCTCTCTGGTTCATGTGTTCTTGAGAGAAACTTCAAGACTAGTCCCACCAGGTGTGCCAAAAATTGTTGACATTTAAAATTGTGCTTGATTCTAATCAATCAACAATGGGAAGTTTCAAGGTATGGGATATTGTGGCTTGAAACAACCTCCAAATTTTAGAGAAGCTGGTCTCTTTTTTTGTATCAACTATTAGGGGAAAAGGGATAGGAAATTAAATAGAAACACAAATTTAAGAAATGAAACCTAACTATGGTGATGCATCTGAGTGTAATCCTAATCCTAACCTGAGCACAATGAGACTATATGTAGAATTCAATTACATTTAATAGCAAATAAGTGCATGAACAATGTAAAAGATTAAGACAATAAAAATAGGGGCTCACAATAGGGACTTCTTTTGTTGAGATACAGAGAATGTCAATAAAGGCATAGGATTCAATCTTCTTAATAGAATCTTCCAATCACATAAGAGGTGAAGAAACATGTACAGTTATGTAGAACTTCCGATTCAAGAAAATGAGACAAAAGCAAATGACATTCCTAATCACAACTCTAGAAAATCTACAGTATAGAATACTTTTGCAAATGACACAGATAACATCAACCAAGGAATAGATTTTAATCTTCTTAATTCATTTAGCCACATAAAAGGCATAGAAACATGCACAGTTACATCAACTTTACAACTCAAGAAAATGAGACAAAAGCAAATGATACTACTTGGTCACCAACTCTAGAAAATCTAAATTCTAGAAAGTCCTCCCCTTTTTAGTATCTCCTTCTCTTCTTTTATAGCCTCGAATGTCTCCTTCTATCATCCCCTTTCCCACACAATTATACTCTACCCTTCACTCTCAAGGGACAAATAGACGGCACTTTCAATACCTTAGGTGTATCCTAGTCTTATCAGAAAGGGCCATGCTAGAGTGGGGTAGCTTCCCTGACTACGACATGGTGATTCATGTCTAGTACCTCCTTCCACACCTAAATTTCCTCACTCAATCACCTACTTAGCTACTCAACTATCCATTCTACCTCTGCTTATAGGGGACAAACAGATGGCCCCTTTAGTGCTTGTAGGCCCCAAAATTTACCTAGTGAACTATTTCATCTACCAGGAAGAACTCTCATCAAGTTTCCCTCCATCTCACTTTGTGGCAACAAATAAATGGAACACTCTATTTTGTTGAAATAGAAGAGGACACTTAGTCAATTTCTTGAAATTATCCCTGTCACTTAGAAGGCATCAGAGAATGGCACTTGGCATTTTCTACATGATTTATCAAAGACACACAGCTCTCTCTGCTTCCCTTTAGCTATGTTGTAGAATTATTTAGGGCACATATTAGGCTCCTGCAGATGGTGACACTTGGCAGCTTCCACAGACCTTTGAAATAACACCCGAGACCCACCATAATCTTTATTTGATAATGACTCTTGAAGATGATCTCTCAGAAGTTGACATGTGGTGGCCTTTGTTATTCTTTGGGAAGATACGTGGCATCTTCTGCTTCTTTCAGGAATGGAGTAGAAAGGGGCTCAAAAAGTGACACTTGGTGGCCTTTCGCTACTCTTCGGCATTTAAATAGAATGAAATGATGCTTTCTTGCCTTTCAAAAAGGTACTGGCCCCTTTAGATTTTGGGGAACTCCCTTAAATGGCCCGATGAACTAAAATGGTTCAATGGTTCAATGGTTCAACAATGCGTTCCATTTACACTTTAATTGATGTATTGAACCAAAATATTGAACCCAAACATTGAACTGACTATCTCTTAAATGCCAACATGTGGTGACTTTTGCTTTCCTTTGAAAAAGGTAGTTCATGGCCTTCCACGGCTGCCACCTGGTGCTTTCCACTGCTCCCTGCTACTTAGCTTATTGAAGACCTTTGTTAAAAAATAGAATGAAATGTGGGTGCAAAAATGAGATATGGATGCCAACACATGGTGCATTCTACTTAGCTACTATTGGATACGTAACACATTCTATGGCCCTTCTGAAAGTTATGAAAAGTGTCCTGGATGATGCCAGTTGGCCGGATCCATGTTTTAGAAAGTGACACTCAGCGTCTTCCACTCAAATTCAACATTTAGGCAAAATGAAACAAAAGAAACAAAAAGAGGAGAAAGAGAACCCATGCTAGGACAATGACACTTGGTAGCTTTTGTTGCACTTTGATTCTTGGATGGGAAAGAAACCCGCTCTCTACTCCAAAACTCTATCGCCATGACCAAGGTATGTGGGAACCAAAACTGTAGTGTGTGACTGAAAATCTAAATGCAACATAGAGTAAAAATTTTACTCTACAGGTCTCATAACTAAATCTTTCATTTTTTAAGGGCCAAGGAGCCTTGCCCAACCACCATATTTTATATAGAGGGAAAGTTACTATAGATGTAACCCCATATGATGATTGGGAATGGAGGGCATGTATTTTATTGATGATATATATAGAATTTAAAGATGTCATTTACTAGTTGATAGGTGATTTCCCACTCTGATAATTAGTTAGGAACATAATATGGTAGGCATAGGGGGTCTTACAGGAATCCTAGGACTCGGATCACTATGCCATCTTTATACATCCAATAGTCCCCAATGGCTATGATAGAGTCTCAAATTATCTTTAAGAGATGGGGCATGGGAGCTTCATTGATCACCTAGTATACCACCAGGTAAAAGTGGTCACATACATCTCATACATGATAGTGTGATTGGTGGCCATAGATGTTTTATAAGACCACATAGATAGTTGGGCTACTGGGAACCCATATCATAAAAGTTGATGGTTTAAATGAGAGCATCCCACTAATGGCATTGAGTAGGTAGTTCATCATGTATAATTCACCCCCATTTTGGGCATTTATAATGGTATGGACCAACTTGAATTTGATCAAGCCTCAAATTTTTGGGATGTCAGATTGATTCAAGATCATGTGTATAAGAAGCACCCATAGCTCATTTGTATGTTAATAGTTTGAGTCCCTAAACAACTAGTTTATTAGGATCATGCCTACTTAGACCTCTTCTTAGAAGGTGTGGACTATGTAGGCATTGTTATTTTCTTGTTAACCCACTTAGAGTCAAGGTTATTAGCCCTATCATAGAGGAAATCATAGATATATTGATCATTCATCTAGACCAATACTAATGTTACATCATATGAGAATGCAAAGTTTAGGAGGGAGTAGTATGCCTTAAAGTCATTCCCAAATATATTAACAATTTGGTGTCGATAGGTGGGTGAATACACCTAATAATTAACAACATCATACATATGGATAGACTTATTGATGATGTCACCTAATAGGTCAGTGCAATAAAATGCCTCTAGTTTATTTATAGATCTGTGAAGTCCACACCTTTTATAGGATCAAAAGGTGTCCCTATACTTGACCAATTGATCATCAACATCAACAGAATACCTAGGGACCTTATCAATTAATTTGTATATGTCATTAAAATTTTTATACCTTATTAAATTAGTAGGTAAAGTGGCATATTGATACTTAGGATCAACCTTCATGTTGGAGGATGTAGCAGCCATTAGAGTAGGATAGAGAGGAAATTAGGAAGCTTTTAGAATTGAATGCATGGGATATAAGGGTTATATATAACTATAAAAGTGAGGAGTTTAATATTTTTTCTAAGGTAGTAATTGTAACCATTAATGCACATCCCTTGGGCTTTATATGTGTAATCACATCTCCCTACATTAATGACATTTGTTAGCTCACTTGCTATGAATTTGAAATTGAGTTGGTGGTTAGATTTTTCCATTTATTTCTAAATCTAGAATTAAATTTAGAACCCATTATCCTCTACCACCATATAAATATAAAAATGGGGATGGGATGTTTTCAAAAATATCTAATCATGTATAGCTTCTTATTTTGTTAATGCCCAATGCACTATAGTCATGTAGTCATATCCCTTAGAGTCCCTTCACCTAACTCTTAAATTTTGAAATGTGCCATATATCCATTGGTTTTCTAATTAATGATAAAAACCTAGGCATGGTTATATCATCCATTTCATTCACAAGTCTAGGTGACATGTCACCTAGGGACACATGGCACATATTAATTGGCCTTGGTTAACCGCTAGTACTTCATTATGAGCTTCCTAGGTCACAAGGGAAATTATTTCCTCTTAACTCTAAATGATGTGGTAACTCCCCATTGGGTTAGGCTCTCCTAGCCTCTAATACCTTTGATAGGTTTGGGGTACTAGCCATTATAACTCCAAATGATGTAGTGAGCTCCCATTGGGTTGGGTTCTGACATATCTAATAGGTTAGGGAAACTAGCTACTCTGACTCTAAATGACATGGTAACACCCTATTGGGTTAGGCTCTACCAGGATCTAACATCTCTGATAGATTTGAGGGCCTATCCCCTTTGAATCCAAATGATGTGGCAAACTCCCATGGGTCAAGCTCTCTAGGATTTAACATCTCTGATAGGTCTAGGGGACTACCCACTCTAACTCTAAATGACATGGTGAACACCCACTGGGTCATGCTCTCTAAGGCTCTGACATATTTTATAGGTCCAAAGAATTGTTTGTTCTAATTCCAAATGATGTGGTGAAGTCCTATTGGGTCAATCTTTCCCAGGATGTGACATCTCTAATAGGTCCATAGGACTAGATGCTCTGACTCCAAATTATGTGGTAACTCCCCATTAGGCCAGGCTCTATAAGATTCTAAAAATGATGAAGTAAGAAAAACCAAAATAAAATGAATCATTAAAGCTTACCTGTCAGATATAGAGAACTTGACTTTCAATAGAAGATAATGAGCTTATTGCTTCGAGAAGGGAACTAAACTCTGGGAACATCTCCTTGTGAAAATCAACATGCAATGTTAATTCCATGATATGCTAAAAGAGAAAAAAATTCTACTTAGTTATTTTTAGAAAAGTAAAAAAAATGTATGGTATTGCTTGAATAAAAATCAAGGTGATGTATATTCTGAAGTTTTGAGTAGTCATCATTAATAAGCATAAAAGGCAGAGCTCTAAATCATTGGTTCATGAAATTTTTAGAGGGGTCCTCCATTTCGGATAAAAAGGGTTGTGTTGGCCACAAAAAACCCTTCACCAAAAAAAAACCTTTTCTCACACCTTGTAACTATCATACATACCTATAATTAGGATTAGGACCCAATGTAGTTATGTGTCATAAAATTAAATCAAAGTTTTAAAGCTAATCTCCTTTATTCTACACCCATTTTCATCAACAAATGTGTTGATAACCCATTAATTAATGTTCATGTAATCATTCTATGTTGTATCATCACACTTCAATGGATGAAGAGGTTTGAAATAAATAGGTCAAACTCTCACAATCCAACCTTAAATCATCCATACAAAACTCTTACATGAATTTTAGTAATCAAATAGTTTTCAATAAATGTAATGAATAAAATAGTTGTATTTATTACAACATCAAGTTATTCATAAAATAAAAGATCTAAGTATCTATAGATCATAATTTACATTAGTTGACACAATAATGAAGTAACACAAAGTAGCAAAATGGTTAATGCTTCCCACTTAGTTATTTCATATGCCAAAACTATTTTCTATATTTATTATGATGGTACATATAAGTCATTACAAACTCTTATCACCTATTATCTACATTAGATAAATAATCATAATGTAGTACTCATTTAAGATAATATAAGGAAATGATCAATTTAAGGTCAAACAGATAACATTGTCATAATTGATACTTAATTATGATTACACTTAAACAAACTTTTTCTATTCATACAAGAAACAACCAAGTCATCAAAATAATGTTGAAACTGGAAGTAAGCCACATGCATTAAAATTTACCATCATAATAATAATTTACCTGATTTAACACAAAGCATTCTAGGCACAAATTCCATCATACTATATGGTAGGTATATAGTGATTATAAAATCAACTCAACCTAATAAACCTTTTTCAATGTCAATCATGCTTAACAATTATTTAATTAATAAAACTTCTCATGGTTTTGTTATTATACATCAGTTGTAAGTTTTACGCACCACATTATGGTCAAGTGTTAATTCACATAATGGAATAATGATATTTAAGCTTAAGTACTTCTAATGAGAAACATTACCAAGACAAATCAAATATTTACATCTAATGTGGAAAAGATGTATAGAACTGTAGCATTTCATGAGATAATGCTACAAATTATGAAAAATACATGCAATATTCTATAATTTCATTCATAAATTGTAATGTGCATAATTAAACCTTAAAATTTACATAACAAAAACAACTCATAAGATATTTCAAACTAAATTCAAATAAACTTCAATAATAGACAAGAAACTAGTCATAAGGCTCCACCAATATTGTTTCCTCAATAGGATAAACTACATCTATTTTGGCTAACATACCATGAAGTAACCTATAGGTGTACACACACACACATTCAAGAATATAATTAAAGTTAAATATATCCATTAAATATATTGAAAAAAATCATAATATTTAATCTAATTTATTTACATACCACAAACATAATGCAAAATTTTAATAATAAACTATTATAAAACAAAATCCATTCTTCCACGATAACACAATCTATGTATAGCCACTAATTTGATGAAAATTGTATATCCACTAATTTTATGAAAACAACCTATCATTATAAGTTTAAATATTCCTTTCAATACAACTATTATAGCCCAAATGACATTTCAATAGGCTGAATGACAAAGGATTTGATATACTTAAAAATGAAGAATTTTAAAGTTCTATGCAATGATTTAACCTTTAAAAAATCCATCTTACATCAATTAATATATTTTTTCCAAACTATCATAGCACACAACCAAATACATCAAGAGAACACAATGCTCCATCTCAAAGCAATTTAACACAACCAAATTCAATGATGAAATTGATAAGCTATAGTTGGCCATTTTTCAAAAACCAATAATCTATCTTAAATGATTAACATATAACTTTGTAAAATCCCCTAAAAATGGGAGGATAGAGGAAATGAAAATGATTTTGACTAGGGTTTTAGTTGTAATTGGGGATTTGACTATAATTTCCTCTAATTTGCATGGAAATAATGATGTCATTCTTATCTCTTGCTCACAAGACTGATGGTCATGGTAAATGGAAAAAGAGGTTCCAACCTTAAGTATGTAGGAAAATGTAGGGTCACCCATACTAAATCCAACCATAATAGGGGAGGTTCTACAAGTGGCGACAGAGAAGGTGATAAAAAAATTTAAACAATGGTAAGGATGATTTCAAGAGTAACCTGATGCTATAGGATGGAATTATCTCAACTACATCCTTTCACATTGAATATCAACTACCTATGCAAGAGCATGTGGACAAAGTGTTTGACCAAATGCCAACATAAGAAAACCCTACCAAATAGAACACACAACATAGGGATATTAAATGAAAACCCCTTTTCTTTTAGGTGGATTTTTTTGAAGGTGTGTTGGATCTTAAATAAAAGATTGAGTATGTCATTGGGATTCTTGATTTTTTTCAAGTTCTTATTTTTAATGGTAAAAACATGGAAAATAATAGCTAGCCATCAAATTATGGCATCTTTAAAGGATCTCTTTTGCCTTTCAATATGCATCTACATGGGGGTTTTATTGGAACTAGGAATCCATCAAAGTCTTCTTATAAGGATGTGGTTCATGCCAAAACATCTATTTATCCATCGCTCAATCATGGTAGACTAGGTCCTTATATGGTGGAAAAATGGAAGAAGTGCCAATAATATTGGTAACACTAAGGTCTCTAAATTCATTGAATCCCTTCAAATCAATACAATTATTGGATGTTTCAATGGTTTCTAGCCCTAATCTGAAAATCTTTTAAAATGAATTCACACCCATTGCACTAAATATTATTTTCTTTTACTTTTCTCAAAAGGCTTTTTTTGTTTAATTTCTTAATTTCTTTTATTATCAAGAAATCTTAGAGCAATACCCATGGTTCTATGGAAATTCTAGTCTTTTTATTACCACCTAGTATCTATATGTTGATGCTAGCTCTATGATTATTTATCAGATGTCAGTTTGGGTACATCTAAAAAACTTACCTCTTCACCTCTAACACCTAGAAGTTCTTTCAAGAATTTGGAATGTGTTGGGAAGGTTTATTAAAATTGACAACTCTTGAACTGATCATGATCTTCTCACCTTTACTCATATTTGTGTGGAGATTTATTTAAGTCAAGGGCTACCTAATAGCATAATCCTCCAACATGGAAATTTATCTTTGTACCAATATTTATATTATGAAAATATGGGTTTTTGATGCCACCTTTGTCACCAAATAGGCCAATTACATCAAATTTGTCCTCTAAATAAATCATCTCCAAAAGGTAATAAAAGTGGTTCTCCCAAAGTAAATAATTGGTAGCCTCATGCATCAATAGAAGAAGTCAACACAAATAAGGCTAAAGATCATCTAACGAAGAGCACAAAAATACCTAATGAAGAATTAAAGGAAAAGAGATATGAGGAAAGTCACATATCAATTAAACTAAAGTAAAAATCAAAGGTCATTGATATAACTAGACAAGGGGATGTTATTAATAAACCTATTATAGGAGGAATCAAGAGATTACATGAGTCAGATAATTATATATCTGATAAGGAGTTTCATAGTGATGGCCATGATTCTCAACATTACAAACTACAATTAGTATTTGGAGGCACTCTTTCAAAATTTTGTGTTATAGGTATGATCCACTAAGAGGGGGGAGTGAATCAATGGTGTCAAACAATCTAATTCAATTACAAACCCTTCAAACACTTAAGTTTTCAATATAATCATTTATGAAACATACAAGATGTTTATAACAATAAACAATGAGGATAATGCAAGATCACACACACAACATAAGATCTATGTGGAAAACCCTCTTGGGTAATAAATTCCACATGCAAGCCTACAAACACTTGGACTACTTATCTTATAAGGTATTACAAACTAGAGATTGATCAAGTTATTTTGATTGGGATTTAGTAAAGTACCTGTTCCACAAGTAGAAACTGCCCCTAAGGAAGATCAAGTCCTTTAGACCCTCCTATGAAATTAACACCTCCACCTTAGAACTAATGTCTTAAACACATAATGATGGATATCTAATTTTATAACCCCTACACAAACTTCCTCTCTATCTCATACAAGCCTCTCAAATAGGCATTCCATAATCTCTCTCCTTCTTCACTCAAACTATCTTCATATGCACACTCACACATATTTACATATCCTCAAACTATAAGATATTTATTCTAACATCATAAATATGACCTATAAGTCATATAAATAGTAAAAAAACTATTATACTCATAAAATCATCTAATAAGAACACTACCTATGCTTTCTTCTTCACTTCAACACTCGCTTTACTCAACAAGCCTTGCACACCTCTAGAAACCATATCATTTGGTTTCACTATTTATAGAGCCTTCATGATTATAAACATATCAATTGGATATTAGGCATCCCTTAATCATTAAGGCATATCTCACATTAATACATAGCTAAAAAAAATATTCATAGGTTGACCATATCATCTATAGGTCACCCTTAAGTAGCTACACCTTTCAATTAGGCCCTTATAGGTCTTATAGGTCTCATGGAGACCTGTTCACCCATTTAGCACTTCATCAAGAAACATAAGAACATAAGAACACTTTAAGACTCATGTACCCATTCCACATGATCTATATGTCCCATTTTATTTCAACATCCATTATATCACTCTTCTATTAACCCCCAATTAGTTCAAACACTTCTTTGTACACAATTAATATGAACAAAAACACAATTGAATTATAACTCTTTGTTTATACTACATAATATTTTTTAAACCTTCATATTTCACATATATTGTCCTCATGGAGTCTAAAACATTCCCAAATATATAATTCATTAATATATATCGAAACAACATCAAAACAATCTTAAATAATCTTCTTGGGTCACTTGGAGGACATACACAAAAATATAGTCAAATTTAAACCTTTAAAACTTTGACTGTACACACTTTTAGATCTTTAAATTTATATTTATAGATGTAACTTATAGTCCTATACATATTCTATTTTTACATCATGAGTAGATTATGCTTGTATCAAAAGCTATGGCCCAAAAACCAAACACTGGTATTTCTTTTGTGAAATTCAAATATTTGAATTCAAATGGTCATAGTTAAAATTTGGTCACTAAAAATTCATCTTGTATTCTCACATCTTATATTATACATGCACCTTCAATATTCTTCAAACTTTAACATATAGTCTGCCACTTCTTAAATGTTAAACTTTGAATAGTTGACCTCATCTCATCCACCCTTGTAATCTTGACCAAATACGCTCCATTGATCTCTACGAGATTGTCCTTACTTTAACCATGATAGAAAACTATCACTTTGACCTCTTGAAGTTAATATTCACCATTGATCTTAATTAGTATGTACACCCTCTCATTGCTGATACTTGTAATAATCTTGATCTTTATCTCTAATCAACATTAAACTTCAAACACTTGTCATCTCATTGCTTCCTGACACCTTTGAATAAACATGCTCCATTGATATTTTTATAAGGAGCTTAATATTTAACTTCATTAACCAACAAAAACTTTGACTCATTTGACTCAACATAAACCATATATATTTTATTGTATGATAACCTTTGAGCCATTATATCTCCATTTGGTCTTGATCTTTAACATTGTGCAAAATAGACTAAGTATGGGGACCATCACTATCTACATGGAAGGCCAACTTTGGACCTTAATAAATTTTGTTATGATTAGAGGCATGATATAAAATTTAGATCATATTATCTCCTCACATAGGATGATATATCCATATCTCAATCTTCTCCTAGAACCTTTAAATGTGTAAGATATAATGCCATTAATTTGCTCACTCATATTTTTCTACCACATAGACAACTATGTTAACTACCTAGAAGGCCAAATTTGCACATGCATATCTTTTGATGCACTTCATCACATGGCCTAAAAATTAGCATAGATAAATAGGCATAAAAATTAACAAACCCATATGATCAAATCATTCTAAAATTACCATACGTGTGAAATATGACTACATCAAAATGCCTACTTAGCTTTTCTTATCACATTGTAAATTTGGCTATGGGAAAACACTATCAAACTCCTTGGGAGCCCAAATTTACACTTGCATATCTTATGTTACAATTCATCACATAAACTAAAATTTATTGTATAGAAACTAGGCACAAATTTGATCACGACCATATGACCAAATCCCCCTAACTCATCCACATGTGGTAATAATGACATTAGTAAATTTCCCACTCAAATTTTTTACCACTAGACCCAAAATGTTTAGATGAAAACAATGATAAACTAGATAAAATCCAATTATGCACACAAGCACTCAAATCATTCTTAACTTTTGATAAGACCCCTTACACATGATAAATACTTTAGACTCATCCCTAATCATCTCAAACCATGCCAAAAATGAAGATCAACCAAGCATACTTCAAGAATACAAAGACAAGAACATTGCACACATTGTCATTGTCACTTAGACTATCAAAGCACTTCGTCTACTCACCTAGACACCTCCATGACATCACCATGACATCATTGACAATTCTCCAACAGTCTCCCCCTTTTTTATTGATGCTAACACCCATCATATATCTCACCTTCCTTTTCTCTCTTCAAGCACTCTAAAAAATAAGAACTTTCTCCCCCTTTGACATAATTAAAAAGTGGACATAAACTAATATTGAGGACCTAAAAATACTACCAATATTATAATACCATCTTATAAATATATCACTTATTCCCCTTACCTTGAGCCTACCTCTTCTTGCCTTGACAACTTCTTCTTGCTCCATGCCAACACTCTCTTCAACCAAGTACTACAACCAATGAATAAATAACACACAAAACACTTAAATCTAATGGAACTCACCAAAAAACATCTGAGAGGGACTCCCCCTAACATTTTTGAGCAATTTCACCTCCCGAGCATCTTCATATTTTCAAACACCATGAAGAACCACCACACAAGCTTACCTGGCCTTCTCTCTCAAGCTACCTCAAAAACCATCAATAAAACTTCATGCCACTCACCAAACATAAAACATGCTCTAAAAAAACTTGAAAAATCTCCTATAAACACTCATACCTTTATATTTTTGATAAATTGAACAAAAAACCCTCCTCTTCTTACTAGGCCTTTCTAGTCTCCTTATAGCCCTACCTATAACTTTCAAAGCCCACAACTTTTACCAAATGCACCTTCAAAACCTAAAATTTCATATCTAAATTACTCTCATATTCCCCCTCAAACACACCAATTCCCATCACCTATCTCATCATTTTTAACATACTTCCTTCACAAACCTACTAGCCAATTAGGCCTCCATCTTGACAAATAATTAAATAACTTACAAAACACAAACCTTCAAATATCTATGAATCTTGAATTTATAACCCATTTATCCCATTCAATATCTTAATAATATTTAGACCTCAACTCATAATTCAAACCAATTTTATAGTATAGTTCAAAACCTTATAATCTCAAAACAAATATAGTCAACAAACCTCCTTCTGATTAATGTCCACCTCTAAAATTATTGTACACTTGGCAACAACCATTAGACACTTATGGACCAATATTTGAGATTTCACATCTTTGGGAATCCATATATCCTATAACCCATTTTAGGCTTTCTTTCCCTTAAGCCCAAAAAAGTAGAGAAAATTGAGAGCACTCAAAAAACTTCAATTGGCACAAACAGGATTAGCAAGACACAAAACTACCTAGAAAACATCACAAATAAGTGCACAAACCTTTTTGAGCATCAAAATCTTCTTATCATTACATAAATCTCATTAGACCACTTGGAAACACCCATTCTAACCCTATAGACATTGCATACACAACAACACTTACTTATCCACTAAAAGGAGTATCCTAAGAAGTATAGACAGAGACACCCTACTTCACAAGGTCCTAGAATAGTGTGAAACTAAGAGTTACCCATAACTCCTCATATTCCTTATCCTCCTTGGTCATCTGATACTTTTAGTTCTTATTCTTCTTTTTAGGCTTAAGAGAAGTAACATGCTTATCCACTACAATCTTTTTCTTTTCTTCTAGGATTAAATTGACAATACATGGAGATAACATAGATTCATGACATACCTTTTTATTTAAAGAATCCACCTTACAATTAGTAACCTCCACACTAGGCATAGATAATTTATTTGCTCTACATGAAACTTACTCAACATTAGTAGGATGTTTACTTGGATCCATACACACCTTAAAACTAACCTCAACTAGTACTTTGGTCTTCTCCTTGATATTGATCTCTTCATTCTCAACATGAGAAGAAAATGAGACCCCTTGTCACTTTTCAAATGTTGTATCATTCTCCACCATATAAAATATATTATTTAGACCTGTAGACTCATCATGACTCACACTTTTCACCTTTGACTTCCATGAGTTAGCTTGCCTTCTATCTTGTACTCTTAGAGATTGATTACACTTATTTTGACTTAATGGAATTTTCTTATATAACCTAACAATGTGACCAATCTTCTCATAGTTGTAGCAAATAATACTCCTTGATGAAAACTTAGCTTATCTTACCTTGTTCAAACAAAAACTATCAATGTGTCCATTGTCATGACAACTGAAACAAACTAATCATTTTGAAGAAGACTTGCCTTACCTTATTTGGATAATTCTTAACAAAGTGTCCCTCATAAATATATTTGAAGTAATCAACCTTATTCACACCTTTTGACTGATGACCTCCATCATAGTTCCATACAAACTCATTTATAATAGGTATCTTGGATTCTCTAGCTCTATACCCAAATTTATTACATGTGTAATAGTAAACATTGAAACTTACATACCTCATGACATTTGGTTGTCTGATATGATTTGTATTTAGTCTGTCAACACCTTCATTCCTTGTCTAATGATTTATCTTCAAATTCAAACTATTCTTGTTCACATTAGTCTTCATCTTATCTTGAGTTCATTCATTAGTTCTTCTCTCTATCTAAGATTTTTTATATCACTTGCATGCTTTTGATCATTCAAAATATTGTCTAGATCATTTGATCTCTTTTCAAATATCATAAATGACTTCACTTTACTATATGTCTTATCTAACTCATATTTCAAAGATTCATTTTCAAAAACATACCTTGAACATTCATCTTCTTTAGATTTCAATCTTGTAGACAGAATTTCTAATTGACAACTGAGATGCTTGACTATATCTACATGTTCCTTGGTGTCTTCATTCATTCTTACTTCATACACATTGAATTTCTCTTCATAATCCTTTATTTGTGACTTCATCTTCTTTTTAATATTATTTTTAATATTTATTTATTCAAGGGCATTCATCAATTTAGTCTGACAGTCCACCTCATTTTCATCATCATCTAAATAACTCCAAGTAGACTCCTTTTGATGTGAATAAATTCCTTCCTCAGCCATGAAAAGGGATTCATCTTTATCAAGACCATCTTCATGATCATACTCTAAGTCACTAACTTCATTCTCATCTGATGTGATGCAATTTTCTTTAGTGTAGATACTCTTCTTGTCTTTGAAGTACTTTTTATTATTGTCAAACCTTCTGAATCCCTTTTTACTTTTATCAAACCTTAATGATCTCTTGTAAACATCATGACCTTGATCATAATCTTCATCATCATTCTTCTTATAATTATGAGGGTACTATTTATCAAAATGTCCTACCTCTCCCCAATTGAAATATTTGAGGAGTAGTTTACCCTTATACTTGCCTAAACCTATTTTCAATTTCCTTGAAATCAAAGCAATAAACTCATCCTCATCTATATTGGAAATGTCATCTTCTTTGTGTTTATTACCTTAGAACTTCTTATTTATCTTCATTTCAGTCTTGAAATATACTTCCTCCTTTAGTGGTATATCATCATTTACTCTCATCTTATAGGCAATAAGGGTGACATGCAATTGATCCATCTTCAAATGAGTAATATCATGACTTTCTTCTATAGAAGATACTTTTGGATCAAAATTGAGGGATAGAGACCTTAATAATTTTTGAACTATAGTAGTATCTTCAAGGTTCTCTCCAAGACTCTGATGATGTTCACAATATCATCAAATCTCTATAAAAAGGATGCCATAGAATCTTCTTCCTTCATCTTGAGACTTTCAAATTGCCTTCTATGAGTCTGTAACTTAGCGAGCATGACCTTTGAATCTCCTTCATAAATGATCTACATTTTGTCCCATATATATTTAGCATATATTTAAAATGGATTACCTTGGTGAACTCAATATATGTAAGATCACAAGTGATGGAATTCATTTCTTTAGAATTATTCTCAAATAGCTTCTTGTCTATAGTACTAAATGGAGGAGTAGTAGGAGAAATAAAACCCACCCATAATAAATTTCCATACATCAAAACCTAGAGACATAATGTATGTCCTCATCCTTGTACTCCAAAAAGCATAATTAGATCCATTAAACATTAGTAATTTCTTGGTAGATAAAACTCCTTACATTTGATGACTACCCATATTTTACCTTGGATGACCTTAAAGCTATCAAGCATTTACCAAAGGACTTGATTTGATACCAATTGTTAGATGTACAAGCCATTGAGAGGGGGGGTGAATTATTGTGGTAAAAAATCTAATTCAATCACAAACCCTTCAAACACTTAAGCTTTTAATAAAATCATTTATAAACATTACAATATGTTTATAGCAATGAACAATGAAGATAATGCAAGATCACACACACAACACAAGATCTATGTGGGAAACCCTTTTAGGGAATAAAACCCAATCTCAAGCCTAAAAAAACTTGAAATACTTATTCTAAAGGTGTTATAAACTAGATACTAATTAAGTCATTTTGACCAAGATTTAATGAAACACCTGTTCCACAAGGAACAATTATCCCTAAGGAAGATCAAGTCCTTTAGACCCTCTTATAAAATGAACACCTCTACCTTAGAACTAATGTATTCAACACCTAATGATGGATCTCTAATTTTATAACCCATGCATAAAATTTATCTCTATCTCATATAGGCCTCTCACATAGGCATTCCATAATCTCTCTCTTTTTTCACTCAAATTATCCTCATATGCACACTCAAACCTCTTCACATATCCTCAAACTATAAGAGAATGCTTATGACATCAAAAATATGACCTATAAATCATACACATATTCCATATATATTTATTATCATCAACTCATCCAATAGGCACACTACATATCATTTCTTCTTCACTTTAACACTCACTTTACCCAACAAGCCTTGCACATCTCTAGAAACCATATCATTTGGTTTCATTATTTATAGATCCTTCATGATTATCAACATTTTGGTCATAAATTAGGCATACCTTAACCCTTAAGGAATATATCAAATAAATACATGGCTCAAAACAATCTTCATATGTTAGTCATATCATCTATGGGTCATACTTAAGTAGCTATACCTTTCAATTAGGCCCTTATAGATATTATAGGTCTCATGGAGACCTATTCACCCATTTAGCACTTGATCAAGTAAACTAAAAACATAAGAACACTTTAAAAATCATGAAACCATTCAAAATGATATATAGGTCCCCTTTTAGTTCCAAATTCCATCATATCACTCTTATGCTAACCCCCAATTAGCTTAAACACTTCTTTGTACATAGTCAATATGAATGAAAACATAGTTGACTTCTAAATATTTGTTTATATTTCATAAGATTAGTCAAACCTTCATAATGTAAATATATGGTCCTCATAGATTATAAAACACACCTAAATATATAGTTCATCAAGAGATATCAAAATAACATCAAAACAATCTCAAACAATCTTCTCAGGTCACTTGTAGGACATACATGAAAACATAATCAACTTTTAACCCTCATAAATTTGACTATACACACTTTAAAATCTTAAAATTAATATTTATAGATGTAACTTAGATTCCTATAAAAAAATTCATTTTACACCATGAGCAAAGTTTTCTTGTATCAAAAGATATGGCCTAAAAACCAGACATTGGTCTTTCCTTTGTTAAATTTAAATATTTGAATACAAATAGTCATCGTTAAACTTCAATCACTAAAAATGCATCTCATGTTCTCACATCTCAGATTAAACATGTACCATTTATCTTATTTTAAATTTAACATATAGTTTACCACTTCCTAAATGATAAACTTTGAACAGTTGACTTCATCTCATGTACCCTGGCAATCTTGACCACATACGCTCCGTTGATCTCTCTGAGATTATCCTTGCTTTAACAATGATAGATAACTACCACTTTGACCTCTTAAATTTATACACACCATTTATCTCAATTATTATGAAAAAACACTCATATTTTATCCTTTGAATAATCTCAATCTTTATCTTTACTCAACATTAAACTTCAAACACTTGTCCTCATCTCTTTGCTTCCTGACACCTTAGAATAAACATGCTCTATTGATACTTTTTTAAGGAGATCAATATTTAAATTCATTAACCAAAAAATAATTTAAATCATTTGAATCAACACACACCATATATATTTCACTATATTATCACCCATGATCCATTAGATCTCCATCTGGTCCTGATCTTTAACATTGTGCAAAATAGACTATGAGGACCATTCCTATCTACCTAGAAGGCCAACTATAGACCTCAATAAATTTTGATATGCTTAGACACATGATCTAAAATATAGAACATATGATATCATCACATAGGATAATCTAACCATATATCAATATTATTTTATAACCTTTATATGTGTAATATATAATGCCATTAATATACTCACTCATATTTTTCTTCCATAGAGACAACTATGTCAAGAAGTTCCAAGAAGGAAAAATTTGCACATGCATATCTTTTGATGTGCTTCATCACATGACCTAAAAATTAGCACATAAAAACTAGGAAATTTTTTTAACAAATCCATCTTATAAACTCAATCTGAAACTACCACATGTGAGAAATATGACTACATCAAAATGCCTACTTAGATTTTCTTATCACATTTCAAATTTGGCTAAGTATAGGAAAACACTATAAAACTTCATGGGAGCCTAACTTTGTACTTGATTATCTTATGTTTCACTTCATCACATGACCTTAAATTTAGTGTATATTAATTAGGTACAAATGTGATCACAACCATCTGATCAACTCCCCCTAACTCATCCACATGTGGTAATGATGGAATTAACAAACTGCCTACTTAGATTTTCTACCACTAGACACAAAATGTCTAGATGAAAATAAGGATCAACCAGATGAAATCCACTCATGTACATAAGAATTCAAATCACTATTCAATTTTAATAGGATTGATTTCACATTATTAATACTTTAGACTCATCCCTAATCATCTCAAACCATGCCAAAACTAAATATCAACCAAGCATACTAAGACAAACACATTACACACTTTATCATTATCACTTAGACTATCAAGGCACTTTATCCACTCAATTGGACACCTCTATGACATCATTTATAATTTTCCAATAGTTTGGATAGAGGTAAAAAAATAAAAAAGGAAAGAAAGGATGAATGAATGATATTTCATTATAATACAAGTTTGTATTAGTTTCTAAATTGTTATTTAGACTATATTGATCTACAGGTTTATTTCAAAATTAGTTATTTTATTGGATTTTTATTATTTTATTATTGGACCTCTTATTGGTTTTTTTTTTTTTTTTTTTGGGGTTTGATCCTCTTTGTTAGTATCCCTGGGTGGTTTTTTAGACTCTTGTTTTGTATTTCCTATGTTTCTATTTTTCCTTAGGCTTGTTTCACCTTATGGTTACAAACTCAGGTTTTGTTATGGCTATGGATTCTTATTCAATGCATATCAAGATACATAATATGGTTTAAAATGTTGGTTTGGATGGTTTTTAAAACCCTAAAAGGTGTATTCTTGTAGAAAAAAATAACCTAAGATCTCTTAGTTAATATTGTGTTTCACTTTTCACTGATTCTTAGTTGGTCATTTATTTTTATTAGGTGTCTTCTTTACTTTATATTTTAGAGTTTGCTCCTTAGTTTTTGGTCACTCTCCCTCTAGGACTTATGTTGGGATGGTCTAATCCATCAGGTTAATAATCCTTCCCTTTTGTTTATTTTTTCTCCTTTTGTAAAGGTGAGGGTTGTGTATATATATATATATATATATATATATATATATATATATATATATATATATATATATATCCACTAAAAACGAAAGCTAAAGTTATTTATTATTTTATAAAAACCAAGAATTCATTAAAATAATAAACACATAGCTTCATAAAAGACATTTAAAATTTAAACTACAATTGGTTATTGTTTTATATAAACTAAGAATCCATTAAAATAATAAACACAACTTTGTAATAACGACTCAAAATGAAATCCACAGTTGATCATTAATTTTCTAAAATCTAAAATCCATCAAAAGGATAAACACACACATCTCCATATTAGCTAAACTATTAAATATACTATTGGTTTTAATATTTTTACAAACCAAAGTCCATAAAAAATATACACTCAGTGCATATTATCTAAACAATCAAACCTACAGTTGGTTTTGTTTTTTTACAAACCAAATCCCATCAAAAATATTAACACACTTAGTTGAATATTATCTAGACAATGAAATATATAGTTGGTTTTAATATTTTCACAAACCAAAGATCATAAAAAATATAACACTCTTAGTTGTATATTAGTTAAACAATGAAAGCTACAGTTGGTTTTAATCTTTTTACAAACCTAAAATCAATAAAAAGATAAACACACCCAATGACATATTAGCTAAAAAATGAAAGCTAGAGTTGGTTTTAATATTTTAATAAACTAAAATCCATCAAAAATATAAACACACTCAGCTCCATATTATCTAAACAATGAAAAATACATCTAGTTTTAATCTTTTTATAAAACAAAATCCATCAAAACATAGACATGCAACTAAATCACACAGGGAAACCACACATGGTTTTAATGTTATAGCCATAGAGACAAAACTACCCAAGCCATAATATAAATAAAACAACAAAGTTTACATAAGGATTTTCAATACTTGATTGTAAAATTCCACAATCCTTCCTTGGAATGTTGTCACTCTTTTTCCTTCTCACTACTACCTCCAAAACTCCCCATAAATTCATCCCCCAATAAGATGGGTGTGGCTATGATTTTATGGAAAACCATATACCTAATTTCACTCTTAAATATATGTAGTGAGTCCATCCCATAATTCTAAATTAATTCATGCAATTTATACACAAAAATATAAAATAAATACAACTTCCAAGGAGGATTTTACATGAAAACATCATTTTAGCCAATCATGGAAAATAAAACAAAATCCCATGTTTTTATTTACCTTATTTTTGCATACATAGATTAATAGTAATCATGTTATTGTGGATTGTATTTGAAGTCTAATAGATCTCCAAAAATAATTCTAGGGTTTCCCCTCCTCTTTGACACCCATCCACAAACAATCATGTTTTCAAGTTCAACAACATAATTACATTCCCCTAACTCGCCCATTTTTCCCTAATTATACATGAGTTGGGTTTAAAAGTTAAAATGGATTGTTAACATGCATAATTAATTAATTTAAATGCCCCAAATGTAAAAGAGATATTTTCCAAGGTTTTCAAAATGCATAAGGGTCATTGTTCATGTGGTGGGGGATTATCCCATAGGTGGTCCAACCACCTTATTAAAACATAAACAATTCTTAATAAATGGTTTGATCCTAGACCTATTTATATTCACATTTTAATGATATTTTATATTTAAAAAAATATGTGACCATAAATTACCTTCATCAAAGTTTTAATATTATTGAATCAATTTCAGACTCTCATAACAAAAAAATTATCCCTAGCCATGGGCCTTAATTTTTTGGCTTAATGCAAGATTGATTATTGGTGGGCTTTTATCAGAATTTTAGGAAATGATTCATATGTACAATAAATGCATCTTATAACTAGTTTGAAATTTAAATATCATTGTGTGAACTAAAAACACATAAGGATCACCCTATAAGGTCTTTTCACATATTCTAATAGTAGTTAACTAAATTAATAACAATCATCAATATTTTTTAACTAAATATCATAATCAAATTATATCATCATTTAATATCAATTATTTGAAAATTGAGAGTGTTATTTAATAGTACAACACTTATTATTCATTATTTGAATTATTCTAACCTATCTTGTGGGTAAAAATGTTTGATAAATGAATTAAAATGGTAAACATAATGAAAAACATAGTTGTCCAAAATGGGGATATTACAAAAAAAACCCAAAGGAAGCTACATATGTGAAATAGAAATGCCACTTAATCTAGAAATATGCCTTAGAGGCATACAATATAATACAAATCAAAAAATATTGTAATATAATTTAATCGATGTGAATGAATATGAATATAATATAATGTGAATCAAGAAATTATAATGATTATGAATATAATACAATAAAAAATAAGCTATGAGGATGATCTAGGCAAGGGTTTGAATGATTTTTAGGCTCTCAAATATACTTTTTTATTCCTTAATTAGTGTTGCATCAATGTTTTAAATCACTAATTATAGAGGTAAAACCATGATTGTAACCTAGTAACTCTAGTTTTGAGGGTATGATGAGAGTAACTTCCAAAATAAGCTCTTATTAGATGCACCACAAATAAAACAACTAAAATAGGTTTCCTATGGTATAAAAAATGACTCTATGTGTTTTTTATTTACTGTGAGTCATGTGAAAACTAAATTCTATGTTTAGTTTTAAAATGTGGTTGAGTATTGGGGTAAACTCATCACACATTGATGTCTATAGATAGAACATTGTATAGCCATTCATGATAGTTAGTAAGTAATTTGAAAAATGTCATATAAAATATTCTAAAACAATAAAAAGCAAATGAAAAATAAAGTGAAAAATAAATATCAAAAGATTTTTGTTTTTAGAAATGAAATAAAATTTAACTTGAGGTTAAATAAAGAGCTTCTGTGTCAAAATGATCCCAGATGACAAGATAATTTATTTAGTGTCAGATTTAATTCAAAGTTGAAGAAACTAAATTATTTTATGTTAGATATTATCCAAGGTCAAAGGCTCTCTTATTTGAGTGTCGACAATTTATATGAAATTGAAATAAATCATATCCTAAAAATCAAACAAAAATATCAAGCAATATTATAAAAATAGTGGGTTCACTAGAATGTTTAATATTTTTAATTTATGATGACTTAAACTAATGGTATGAAATTATTAAAATAAAATAATTAATATATATTGATCTAAAAATGAAATAAAAACAAATGAAATATTCTACAATAAATTATATGTTTTTTAAATTGCTAAAAATAGTAAAAGAGCCTAAGGATGTGCAAACCTCTATAAAACATATGTAGTTTTGATTGTGTGAAGTGACTATAAGTGAAAACTATCTAATATGGACTATAAGAATAATTGTGTCAAAAAATATTAACTTTTAATCTATTTGGATAATTTTGTGAGAGGTATACATGGGCACATTATGGCCTTATATAGCTACTGTGGTCATGTCCTAGTTGACTATATTCCTTATTTTTTTATTTGGGTATGTGTGATCGGTTTCAAGGGTTGAATTTTTAATTATGTGTTATATATTATCCCATATAAGTCCTAAAATTTAGAAAACCCTAGGTCATGAACATGCACTAAATAGTAATTAGATAACAAAAGGGAGTAAAAACTAGTTAGTGAAATGGTCGAGCTAGCCTTAAAACCCCTTTTAACTGAGCACTTACTGCATAGCATAAATGGGCCTCAAGTTGATGTAGTTCTCCCTTCTAGAGTGATTGTGTGATCTATGATGATGTAATTAGAATGACTATAGATATAATATTTATTTAAATATTTTACAATGGATGGCCTTGACATAAAATAAATAATATTCAAACTTGGCTTAAGACTGTTAGGATGTTGTATATTTAAATTAGGAAGTAGTGATCTTTTTCTCAACATGTAATATAATTTATAGAGAGATTTAGTGAGGGTAAAATGAGTGGAATTGATCTGATTTTATAGGATAATATTTAATAATTTCACTAACCAAATTTACCAAACATGTAGTAGATCTATTGTGAAATATCTTAATTCAAAAAAGTGATTATTAGAGTATGCTAGACAAGGTTGTACTAGGGAATGAATCCAAAGTGTGACCTTGTTCAATTAGTACATACTTATACTAGAATACTATAGATAGATGGGATATGTTTGACATGAGATTTTAGGTTAAATAAAAATTAATGCAATTTAAATGGGTATGATTATATGAGATGTGTGGTACTCATGAGACAGTAAATGCTCTATTATAGATTATGAGTTTAAAAATGGTGAATATAAAAAGTAATGGTAAGTATGTCAAGAATAAACATTTATAATCACTTTATGATTAATTTTATGTGTCTACATTTACACATTTAAGATCTTCGATCTTGTACATAATATAACACATTCTAAATTTCTAGTTATAGTTATAATCTAGTGGCCATTATCTTCTTATGTATTTATTTTGTTTTAATACACTCTATTATATATCTTTTATCTTTTATTATTTAATATATATTTCCAAAATAACCCATTTAATTTATTAAGTGTGTTTTTATACTAGGTCCCTTGTTGGACCCAAAACAAGTGGTATCAAATAATACACACTTTATATCATATCATAGTGGTACTAGAACTTGAATATGTGTAGACATCTTAATTTTTGAACCATAATTTTGTCACCATTTTAACATAATTAACTAATACACACTAATAATATCACCATTACATCCTATCTAAACCCTAATCCTATCATCATTGCATCCTAACTAAACCCTAATTCTATTGTTAATATACATAGAGACCTACACTAACACCATCACATTAAAAAATTAATTACACTATCACATTAATCAATTAATCTCACCATCACAATAAATTGATCCAATTTAATACCATAAACATCACCCCATGATTAAGTAACTATTTATTAATTACTAGTTAGTTATTTAATCCCTAACAAAATACATACATGCATAAATATAAATATAAATAAATAAATCAAATCACCATATATTAAATTAAATCAAGCCCACTCCTTCATTAAATAACCCAAAATCCTCATTAAATCAACAAAATCCCTCAATTTTCTCATTAAATAATTTGACCAATGGACCAAATCTCATCCATCCAAAATATAAAAATAAAATAGGATTAATTTTCATCATCCATTTCCATCATCTAGAATATATAAATTGACCATTCATCCCTTCATTTTAATCATGAGATGATTATGATACAAAGTTTGAGAATCATGATATCTCCATGAAAGTGAGACAGATATCATTTTAGCCTTGGGAAAAATAAAAAAATTCTCTTGGTAAAGAATCAATCATCTTTCATAGTTGCATGCTACCAACTTTATTGCAAACTCCTTGAGCAACCATAGTCATTAAATCATGAGCAAATCTACATCAATGAATGTGATATTCATTTGGTAGGTGAAGTTAAATTTATTATGTTCTTATTTACTATATTTTGAATTAGAATTATTACACTTGAATAAGAATAAATGTCTATGTTCTATTTATAGACATATGTATGTATGCATGCATACATGTATGTATGTATATAGTAAACAAACATAGTTAGAAGTATAATGAAACAAGTATAGTAAAATTCATTATTCATAACCATAGATTGTTGCCAATGTATGATTGCAGTTTCACATCTTCAAAGGGAGATTATGATTAATAAAAAAAAGTATTGTAAATTAGTTACAACATAATCTAATTAATTGTAATACAAATACTTATACACAACCCAAAGATTAACAATACCAGAATGATGGAACTTCTTCCATGAATCATAAAGTTTGGAGAATAAAAAAGGATGCACATCAAGACAAACTTGTAGAATTATTAGGAATATGAAATGTAGAGCAATATTAATGAAATAAAGATGAAAATAAAATGTAGAAAACATAATTTAAGAGAGACATGGATTTAACATGGTTCACCCAATATGGGCTATGTCCACACAAAAATAACCAGGTATTCTCTTATTTAATACAATAAATGAAGAAACAAACCTAAAATACATCCACTACAATCTCTTCTCCACTCACACATAGTGCACCACTATGATTACAATACCCTCATATCAAAGGGGGGTTACATATTAGAAAAAAAATCACCAACATAATTTATACCATTAGATCTATGACCTAATAATGAATAGTCTATATTTCCTATGAAATTACAAAATTTATAATGCATTTTTTATGAAAAAATTCTTCAGGGATACCTAGACCCCCATGGATACCATAGTTGGAGGATGCCCCCACACACACACCTATCAAGAACTAAGAATTCTAATAACATCAAAATACACCATGAAAAAATATCCCACTTAGAGACTGATTACTACAACTCCACCATAACAACTCTTTTATGAATCATTGCATCCATATCATCTCCTTGCTTATTTCTATAGATGTAACATATTTTGCCTCTTTAGTTGACAAAAAAACTATCTTTTGTAATTTTGAAATCTAACTAATTATTGTGCCACCAATAGTGAATACATAACCTATGGTGCTCCTCATACCATCTAAATCTCCATCTATGTTGGCATCAACATATGCTTGTAAGGTAACATCTAACCCTTCATAGCATGCATGTCTATTAGTGGTCCCTCTCAAGTATATGAGAATCCACTTAACTACATTTCAATGCTCCTTTCTTGGATTATTCATAAACCTATTGACAACTCTCATTGTATGAACAATGTCTAGTCTCATGCACACTATAACATACATTAAACTTCCAACTACTGAATCATAGGGCATTTTGGACATGTAATTCTTTTCTTCCCATGTTTTAGGACACTATTCCTTGATTAATTTTAAGTGCCCTCCCAGTGGTGTACTCAATGGTTTTGCATCTTGCATATTGAACCTCATAACACCTTCTTAATGTAATCTTATTGAAATAATGTCAATTTTCTATTTTTCCTTCCTCTTATTATTCTCATACCAAGGATTGGCTTTGCATCACCCAAATACTTCATTACAAATGAATTTTCTAGTTTTCTTTTGAGCTCATCTATATCATACATGTTAGACCTTGTAATAAGCATGTCATCTACATAAAATAATAATATAATATAGCTACCATGATCTAATCTCTTAAAATAAACATAGTGGTCAAAATGACATCTATTATAAGTTTGTTCTATTATAAACATGTGATATTTCAAATGCCACTACTTTGGAGCTTGCTTTAGGCCATACAAACTCTTTTTCAACCTACACACCATTTTATCTTTACCTTTGACTTTGTATCCTTGTGGCCGCTCCATATATATTTCCTCCTCCAAGTCACCATAAAGGAAAGTAGTCTTCACATCTAATTGTTTGAGTTGAAAATATTCTACTACTACCAAACTTAAAATAGTTCTTATGGACATCATTTTAATAATTAGAAAAAATATTTCATCAAAATCTATACCTTTATTTTGTGCAAACCCCTTTACAACAAGCCTGGCCTTGTACTTCTTTTTGCCTCCTTATTCTTCCTTCAACATATAAACCCATTTATTTTGACTCTATTTTACCTGTAGGCAACTAAAATAAATCCAAAGCTTGGTTATATACCAATGAGTCTATCTCCTCTTTCATACCTTATTCCCATTTATTTATGGTTTTTACCTACATCGCTTCTTCATAGCTTTTTGGTTCACTACCATTAGTTAATAATAAATAATAAAGTGAAGGTGAGTATCATTTAGAGGGTCTACTTACTCTGGTAGATATTCTAACTACACTTTCAAGAGTTTGAGGTACTTCTTGTTGTTGTAGTTTTTTTACATTCTAATTTTCTATCACTTTTGGAATTTCATTTCTAATTATTTCATCAAGTACTACATATTCTATATTTCAGTTTTCTTGTTTATTTCCCTACAACTGATCTCTATATATGACTTCCTCATTAAATATCACATCTCTACTCTTAATGATTTTACAATTTTTAAAATCCCATAAATGGTAACCCAAATCATTAACTTCATATCTAATAAAAGTAAATTTCTTATATTTTGTTTCAAGCTTGGTTCTATTTTATTTATCAATATGGACAAATGTTTCACAACTAAAAGTCTATAAAAAAGAATAATTTATCTTTTTACCTATCCATGATTCTTCTAGAATGCCACCATCCAAAGGACTTGAATTCCTTCTATTTATTAAGTAAATAGTAGTATCCACAACATCTACCCAAAACTATAAGGAAAAACTTGCATATAATCTCATGCTCCTTGCATGTTCCTATAGAGTAAAAAATACTCTACGTTTCATTCTGAGTTTCAGTTGCACACTGCAAAGTTTGGTTCCTGCATATTTTGATTTGAGATGGTGAAGTTTTGAAAAATAGAGTGTGGGCTCTATTTTCCTTTTGATTCATATTTCTCTAAGTGTTGAAAAGAAGCAAATACTACCAAGTGTCATCATTTGAGACACCTTGTATACTTTCTATGAGTTGGTCAAAATGTGCCACGTATCTCATAGCAACTCAGTGGAATGTGCCAAGTGTCACCATCTATGGTTTCATATCGGCACCTGCATTTCATCTCTTTTTGGTGAAAGCTATTTTTCTTTTAAGCTAAGTATCTAAAAGCAACGGAGTGCCAAGTGGCAGTCATAGAAGGTCTCAGTTTTGCTTTTCTAAAAGTGACAGAAGTTGCCATGTACTCCAACAAAAGAAAGCAAAAGCTACCACATGTTGCGGTCTGAATTATCTTCATCTTTGCTTCACTGATATATCAAAGACCATGGTGGGTCCCAAGTTTTGTGTCTGAAGCAAGCAGAAGCCACTAGGTGTCATTGTTCATGTGAATGAGAAATGAGACCCATTTGTATAAACGAAGCAAAGCAAAAACTGCCATGTGTCATCTTCCACAGGTTTCTAAAAGGGTAGCTACAAGTAGTAGAGATCACCACATAACCCAGGTAAGAGAAGCGGAGATTGCCATGTGTCCTAGATTGAAGAAGTAGAGATTGACACCTATCCCTATGTCCCTTTTAAAATAAATGCTATGGGTCTTATTTTCTTTTAAATCTATTGGAGTTTTGAGAAAGTGAATAGCGATAAGTGTCAAAGGCAGAACATGGCTGAGCAAAGACACAAAAGAGTATAAGTTATATGGAAAGTGCCGTGTGTTTTCAATAGGTGCTACAGAACATGACAAGTGTCATCCTCTGGTGTTTGCTAAAGTAATAAGAAGAAATTGGCTAAGTGTCACCTAGCATTTAAGAGAAGGGAGTGTCTTGCAATCTATTTTCACAAATAAACTGCTAGAAGACAAAGCATTTCAGAATCTATAAGATATATTCTATTAGACACTTTCAGTTAGGGGGAGATTTCATTTGGGCCTTTATATTAGGGAACAAGCAAATAATTCAGAGTGAATCTGAGGCTATAAATAAGGGTGCAGAGATCACCAAAGATAAGGAGGAATTATCAAAGAGAATTTTGAAGAGAGAATTATTGTAAAGAGTCTAGACTTTCTAGAGCTGTGACTAAGTAATATCATTTACTTTTGTCTCATTTTCTTGAGTTGAAAGTTTTATATAACTGTACATGTTTCTACGCCTCTTATATGACTAGAAAATTCAAATAAGAAGATTGAACCCTATGCCTTTGTTGATATTTTCTATGTCATTTGCAAAAATAGTCTAGGCTGTAGACTTTCTAGAACTGTGATTAGGAATGTCATTTGTTTTTGTCTCATTTTCTTGAGTTGAAAGGTTTATATAACTATACATGTTTCTGCACCTCTTATATGACTAGAAAATTCAAATAAAAAGATTGAACCCTATGCCTTTGTTGACATTTTTTATATCACAGTGAAAGTATTTTATGTTGTGAGCCTCTGTTTCTATTGTTTCCATCTTTTACATTGACCATGCACTTGTTTGCTCTTAAATGTAAATGAATCCTACATATAGTCTCACTGTGCTCAAGATTAAGGTCGAATTACATTTAGGTGCATCACCATAGATTAGATTTATTTTCTTGCATTTGTGTTTTTGATTTAAATTCATATCCCTTTTCCCAATATATAATCAATTTAAAGAAGAACCAGCTTCTAGAAAATATGGAGGTTGTTTCAAGATGCAAGTCCCATATCTTGAAACTTCCCATTGTTGTTGATTACAATCAAGTGCAATTTTAAATCATCAACAGTTTTTGGCATGCCTAATGGGACCAATCTTGAAGTCTCTTTCAAGATCATATGAACCAAAGAGCTATGACAAGTCATAGATGTGGACCTATAACCAGATCACAATCTGCTATAAATCCAGGTATTCTTTTACCACCTTTGGTAACAAGTCCAAGAAGAAGAGCCAATAAATTTGTACCAATACCAAGAGTAAATATGGGAGCCCCTATACCCCCAAGAAATTATGCAAGCTAGAACACTGGTAGTCCCTTAATTCTCCCAATACCACCAGACACTTGGGAACCTATCCTAGTGAATGCCCTAAAATCTTTGCCCAAATATAGTGGGCAAGACTCTAAAACACCTGAAGAGCATCTGCATGACGTATTAGATGTCTGTGTTATACATGTTGTCACACAACAAAATGTGGCCATAAGATTATTAGCAGCTTCTTTTAAAGGGAAAGCTTTATAATGGTATAGGTTCCTAACCCCAAATACCATTTCTACATGCAATCAACTCAAAGATCTTTTCTTTGAAAGATTCGTAGAGAAGGGTGATAAGTCTTCTTTATTATAGCAATTAATTAGCATTCAAAGGGGACCACAAAAAGCTATGACTGACTTCAATTCTAGATTTCAAAAGTCTTGGAAAAGAATCCCTGTTATAGCTAGACCATTACCAAGTATGGCCATAGTATTTTATCTTAAGGCTTTAAATTCAGATATATCTGTTATGATTCAGTCACTTGGAGGACACACTTTGTCTGAGGCTAATGACTACGCGGTCAGAGCTGAGAATAATTTGATAGATGGTGGAAAATTACCTCCAAGGCCTCCCATGCCCATGTTCCTAAAAATTTCTTTGCCATTACCTCAAGAAGTCCCTAAATTTGTAGCCCCACCTGTGTCTATGTACACCTATCCTTAACCATCTACTAAAGAAATTGTCCCTACATAGTCATCTGAGTTGGATGATATCAAGAATATCCTAAGGACATTTTCTAATGAGTTGATCAATATAAAAAGATAATAGAATACTTTCTCTAAGCCTCCATATCAAGACTATCAAGGAAACAAATTTTTATCTCAGTCAAACCAATATCAAGGTCCTCCAAGACAAACTAACCATCAGCCAGAAAACCAATTGGTTGCAGTCCCCACACCCTCACAAGTTATTCCTCCTAATAGGGAGATTGTTCTAGGACAAAATAACTATGTGGATAACACTAATTCCTGGTGTTTCCCTTGCAATAATGCTCATACACCTAGAGATTGTCCTATGGGTAATTTACAATAAAAGGTGGTAGAGCAAAGAAGAATGGATGGTCAGTTTGCAAGTTCCAGTAATAATCAAGCCTACCAGTCTCTTAGCATGCAGAATTTAGTCCTAATGGCTTAGATGCAAGGTATGTCCTTGCAAAAAGAGGAAGAAATAGCCCCAGCATATGCTTTGTTCTCATGGGTTGAAGATGAAGAGTCAATTTTCTTGAACGAAGCTTCTATTTTGAAAATAGTAGTGCAAGTAGACTACTATACTAGATCGAAGAGAAGAATGTTGGAATAGCCTAAAGGTGTAAATAATGAAGTTATGGAGGATCCTTCATTTCAATATCATCAACGTATAGCTATGAGACAAGAAATGCTTCGACCATTATAGAATCAAGAAATTCCTAAACAAGTTCAAAGAAAGATAAGATATCCTAATCTTTCAAGAATTCAAACCTTGGGATCAATGAATGTGGTTAATCAATTGAAGATAATCCTAGCATAAGTATCTATTTGGGACATATTAGCTATTATAGAACAATGGACACTGTTACAAGAAGCTCTTCAAAATCAAGAAATGCCCAAATGTACTGAAGGACCTGTTGGAAAATGTAATATCCCCTACCAATAGAGATATATGAAAGAAAAAAAAACTATGATACCAAAGACCAAAGCTCTGATACCACTGTAATATCCCCTTCCAATAGAGATATATGAAAGACACAAAACTCTGATACCAAAGACCAAAGCTCTGATACCACTGTAATATCCCCTTCAAACAGGGAATATATAAACTATAAAACTCTGGTCAAAGATCCAATTTTTGCAAAATAACTTCAGATTACAGAGAAACAATAACCATAGTAAATCTTACAATAACAGATCAAAGATCTTATCACTAGTTCAGATGAGTACAAATACAGTCCTCTCTTGTGCAAATCAAAGAATATTATAGATCTGGTCTTAAAAACCCTGAATTCATGCAAACTGGGAAATAACTTGCAATTCTGGAAGTCTCGGCCTTTCTGTGTCGACACACAGGCGCCATCATCGGTCGATATATCGCCGACGGCGGTCTCTGTCGATCGGATTTCTGTCGACGTCGGTCTTCAGTCGATCGATGTCGGTCACTGTAGCCCTTTCTCTGCCGTGGTCGGTCCCTGATGCGATCTGTACGGACCTGTACGGACTTGGTACAGCCGCCAACCTGTCCTCTCTTAACCCCTGATTACTGAACAGCCTGATCTCACGAATATAGATTCTAACACAAGATCTATCTCTGTATAACTTATTAGATCAAAACTAAATAAGGAAATACCTGGAAAGCTCTGTGATAAACTTCTGTGTGAAGTTATCTCTCAACCTTGAAATTCTATGATAACTTCTGGATGAAGCTATCTCTCAAATCTGTACCTCTGTGATAACTTCTGGATGAAGCTATCTCTCAATTTGGCAATAGATCGGCTGATCTTTCACAACCTCTGAATTGCACACAATGAAGAGTTGACGTTCTCCACTGCAAATGGAATCCTGGAAACTTGGGTCTTAAAATTAGACCAATTAATTAATAATTAATTAATATCTAATTTAAAATTAGACCAAATAATTAATTAATTAATAATTAATTAATATCTAATTTAAAATTAGACCAAATAATTAATATTTGATTAAATCAATCAAATATTAATATCTCCCTCAATACATGTCGGATCCACGAACCGTCTGAAGCTGGTGAACTAGGGAGTGATCCTGCACATGACCATATCAAAACAAGGGTGCTCCGCTATATGTCAAACATCCCTAAATAATAGGAGCTCAAGTCCAATGTGTCTGAAATAACCTGAATGAGAGCCAACTATAGGAATTCTGTAAATCAAAGCCAAGCCAATCTCCATCATGACCCTCTATCCATCCAATCAGCCTACGAAGGTCGCATAATAGGCTAATCATCAGGCATGTCAATGTCCACGAAAAAGGGGACATGACAATCCGCCCCTCCAAAAATTGCTTGTCCCCAAGCAATCTCGGAACAATGAACCACTCGATCCACCTGGATCCCAAATGTAATTATGCTCTGCACTGCTGTAAATCGATGCAAGTACCTGGAACATCAGCAGAAGTAGAACAAAGAGGAACCCATAATCTAATTGGCGAATGCAACTCAACCAATCTCTAAGATCACAAATACCATAGTCAAGAATGCATGAGAAGCAAACTCTCGAAGTATGATAACCCAAGTAGAATGGACAACTCCAACTGCCAATTCCATCTACAAAAGATGGTGCCAATCCATCCCATAACTGATCCCTCTGTAAAGGTGGCACAACGAACAGTACCACACTGTCATCTGTGTGAGAAGAATCAATCTGGAGACATGACTCCACTGGTATCTCAAACTCATCAGAATCAGCAAGATCCAAATCCTGTATATGTGTATCAGCATCAACAACCTGTTCCTCAGCGACAACTGCAGGAATGTACTCACCACCAACACTCAATGTACTAACCTCTGAGTCTGGGGCTGGTGAAGACCGTAAATGCTCTAACTCCATGGTCATCTCAGCCAAATGAAATTGTGACTCCTCATAAGCTAACTGCGTAGTCTCAAGAATCTCAGAAGTCACCTCTAGCTGCTGAGTAAGCTCACTCACCTTATCTTCCTCGACCAACAATGCATCATATGCTGTGCTACCCCACTCCATAAGATAATCTCTGTCGGCGACCAACTGCATATAATCATGTCTCAGAATCTAGATAGCCTCCCATAAAGAGTGGATCTCTGTCAAGGACAAATAACTACCTCCCTGCTCGATGCTAGTAGGAGAACCCCATCCATAAACTGCTAACAACTGACGAGCATCATCAAAATTTTTGCAAGTGGTAGCAATGTCTCGCTCACTAACTCACAGCTGACTAGACACATGATGGCGCTGGCTAGATTGTCTCCTATAATCCTCCACTGATGCATGGCCCAAAAGAGTAGACTCAGAATCACTGACCTCTATAATACTTCCATCCATACTCTGTGAATCAATTCCATAGCTCATATCAACATACAGAGTATCAACAACTGTAGCATCACTGTCTAACTCTTCCATACCGAAAGAAACTGCTGGTGAAACTAAGTCCTCAAAACTGTCCACTGCATCCTCCTGAGTATCTTCTGCAATAATCGGATCCTGGGACTCTTCTACGATCTCTGTCATAACTGAGAGATCATCAACCCTCAGTGCACTAACACCTGAGCACACCTGTACACTCTGAGTGCAAGCATCGGACTCATCCTCATCTTCACTATCTCCTATCTCATAATAATCATAATAATCATAGGACATGTTGCTCTCTCATCGAAGTGATCTATAGTGCTCTCTCCTTAGCTTGACAAAGCGATCAAAAGGCAACAACTGCTGAACTCGATGTGGTACTAACTCCCACTCCTCATTTGCTGTCATATACCGTGCGGGTTTGTTTCTGGATGTAGGATATGAAAGAGATTCATTCAACCTCTTCAAACTTAGTTCCAGCTTCTTCATATCATAGTCCCATCGACTCTGAGTATATGAAGTCATCATGATACTTTACCCAAGCTACCCAATAGGATGGCAAGACATTAGCTCTGATGTGCCCAACAGGATGGCAGGAATTTAGCTCTGATACCACTGTAATATCCCCTACCAATAGAGATATATGAAAGAAAAAAAAAACTATGATACCAAAGACCAAAGCTCTGATACCACTGTAATATCCCCTTCCAATAGAGATATATGAAAGACACAAAACTCTGATACCAAAGACCAAAGCTCTGATACCACTGTAATATCCCCTTCAAACAGGGAATATATAAACTATAAAACTCTGGTCAAAGATCCAATTTTTGCAAAATAACTTCAGATTACAGAGAAACAATAACCATAGTAAATCTTACAATAACAGATCAAAGATCTTATCACTAGTTCAGATGAGTACAAATACGGTCCTCTCTTGTGCAAATCAAAGAATATTATAGATCTGGTCTTAAAAACCCTGAATTCATGCAAACTGGGAAATAACTTGCAATTCTGGAAGTCTCGGCCTTTCTGTGTCGACACACAGGCGCCGTCGTCGGTCGATATATCACCGATGGCGGTCTCTGTCGGTCGGATTTCTGCCGACGTCGGTCTTCAGTCGACCGATGTCGGTCACTGTAGCCCTTTCTCTGCCGTGGTCGGTCCCTGATGCGATCTGTACGGACCTGTACGGACTTGGTACAGCTGCCAACCTGTCCTCTCTTAACCCCTGATTACTGAACAGCCTGATCTCACGAATATAGATTCTAACACAAGATCTATCTCTGTATAACTTATTAGATCAAAACTAAATAAGGAAATACCTGGAAAGCTCTGTGATAAACTTCTGTGTGAAGTTATCTCTCAACCTTGAAATTCTATGATAACTTCTGGATGAAGCTATCTCTCAAATCTGTACCTCTGTGATAACTTTTGGATGAAGCTATCTCTCAATTTGGCAATAGATCGGCTGATCTTTCACAACCTCTGAATTGCACACAATGAAGAGTTGACGTTCTCCACTGCAAATGGAATCCTGGAACCCTTGGCTCAGTCTTCACAGAAGAATTTCTCCAATTTCAATAATCAATTCATACATGCATAATCATACTCTCTCCCATGAGAACTCTTATACCCTTTCAAAGGTGTGCTGGCTAAAATTAGATTTCCTCAAATTAGAACTTGGGGTTCTAAAATTAGAATTCCTCAAATTAGAACTTGGGCTTCTAAAATTAGAATTCCTCAAATTAGAACTTGGGTCTTAAAATTAGACCAATTAATTAATAATTAATTAATATCTAATTTAAAATTAGACCAAATAATTAATTAATTAATAATTAATTAATATCTAATTTAAAATTAGACCAAATAATTAATATTTGATTAAATCAATCAAATATTAATATCTCCCTCAATACATGTCGGATCCACGAACCGTCTGAAGCTGGTGAACCAGGGAGTGATCTTGCACATGACCATATCAAAACAAGGGTGCTCTGCTATATGTCAAACATCCCTAAATAATAGGAGCTCAAGTCCAATGTGTCTGAAATAACCTGAATGAGAGCCAACTATAGGAATTCTGTAAATCAAAGCCAAGCCAATCTCCATCATGACCCTCTATCCATCCAATCAGCCTACGAAGGTCGCATAATAGGCTAATCATCAGGCCTGTCAATGTCCACGAAAAAGGGGACATGACAATCCGCCCCTCCAAAAATTGCTTGTCCCCAAGCAATCTCGGAACAATGAACCACTCGATCCACCTGGATCCCAAATGTAATTATGCTCTGCACTGCTGTAAATCGATGCAAGTACCTGGAACATCAGCAGAAGTAGAACAAAGAGGAACCCATAATCCAATTGGTGAATGCAACTCAACCAATCTCTAAGATCACAAATACCATAGTCAAGAATGCATGAGAAGCAAACTCTCGAAGTATGATAACCCAAGTAGAATGGACAACTCCAACTGCCAATTCCATCTACAAAAGATGGTGCCAATCCATCCCATAACTGATCCCTCTGTAAAGGTGGCACAACGAACAGTACCACACTGTCATCTGTGTGAGAAGAATCAATCTGGAGACATGACTCCACTGGTATCTCAAACTCATCAGAATCAGCAAGATCCAAATCCTGTATATGTGTATCAGCATCAACAACCTGTTCCTCAGTGACAACTGCAGGAATGTACTCACCACCAACACTCAATGTACTAACCTCTGAGTCTGGGGCTGGTGAAGACCGTAAATGCTCTAACTCCATGGTCATCTCAGCCAAATGAAATTGTGACTCCTCATAAGCTAACTGCGTAGTCTCAAGAATCTCAGAAGTCACCTCTAGCTGCTGAGTAAGCTCACTCACCTTATCTTCCTCGACCAACAATGCATCATATGCTGTGCTACCCCACTCCATAAGATAATCTCTGTCGGCGACCAACTGCATATAATCATGTCTCAGAATCTGGATAGCCTCCCATAAAGAGTGGATCTCTATCAAGGACAAATAACTACCTCCCTGCTCGATGCTAGTAGGAGAACCCCATCCATAAACTGCTAACAACTGACGAGCATCATCAAAATGTTTGCAAGTGGTAGCAATGTCTCGCTCACTAACTCGCAGCTGACTAGACACATGATGGCGCTGGCTAGATTGTCTCCTACAATCCTCCACTAATGCATGGCCCAAAAGAGTAGACTCAGAATCACTGACCTCTGTAATACTTCCATCCATACTCTGTGAATCAATTCCATAGCTCATATCAACATACAGAGTATCAACAACTGTAGCATCACTGTCTAACTCTTCCATACCGAAAGAAACTGCTGGTGAAACTAAGTCCTCAAAATTGTCCACTGCATCCTCCTGAGTATCTTCTGCAATAATCGGATCCTGGGACTCTTCTACGATCTCTGTCATAACTGAGAGATCATCAACCCTCAGTGCACTAACACCTGAGCACACCTGTACACTCTGAGTGCAAGCATCAGACTCATCCTCATCTTCACTATCTCCTATCTCATAATAATCATAATAATCATAGGACATGTTGCTCTCTCGTCGAAGTGATCTGTAGTGCTCTCTCCTTAGCTTGACAAAGCGATCAAAAGGCAACAACTGCTGAACTCGATGTGGTACTAACTCCCACTCCTCATTTGCTGTCATATACCGTGCGGGTTTGTTTCTGGATGTAGGATATGAAAGAGATTCATTCAACCTCTTCAAACTTAGTTCCAGCTTCTTCATATCATAGTCCCATCGACTCTGAGTATATGAAGTCATCATGATACTTTACCCAAGCTACCCAACAGGATGGCAAGACATTAGCTCTGATGTGCCCAACAGGATGGCAGGAATTTAGCTCTGATACCACTGTAATATCCCCTACCAATAGAGATATATGAAAGAAAAAAAAAACTATGATACCAAAGACCAAAGCTCTGATACCACTGTAATATCCCCTTCCAATAGAGATATATGAAAGACACAAAACTCTGATACCAAAGACCAAAGCTCTGATACCACTGTAATATCCCCTTCAAACAGGGAATATATAAACTATAAAACTCTGGTCAAAGATCCAATTTTTGCAAAATAACTTCAGATTACAGAGAAACAATAACCATAGTAAATCTTACAATAACAGATCAAAGATCTTATCACTAGTTCAGATGAGTACAAATACAGTCCTCTCTTGTGCAAATCAAAGAATATTATAGATCTGGTCTTAAAAACCCTGAATTCATGCAAACTGGGAAATAACTTCCAATTCTGGAAGTCTCGGCCTTTCTGTGTCGACACACAGGCACCGTCGTCGGTCGATATATCGCCGATGGCGGTCTCTGTCGGTCGGATTTCTGCCGACGTCGGTCTTCAGTCGACCGATGTCGGTCACTGTAGCCCTTTCTCTGTCGTGGTTGGTCCCTGATGCGATCTGTACGGACCTGTACGGACTTGGTACAGCCGCCAACCTGTCCTCTCTTAACCCCTGATTACTGAATAGCCTGATCTCACGAATATAGATTCTAACACAAGATCTATCTCTGTATAACTTATTAGATCAAAACTAAATAAGGAAATACCTGGAAAGCTCTGTGATAAACTTCTGTGTGAAGTTATCTCTCAACCTTGAAATTCTATGATAACTTCTGGATGAAGCTATCTCTCAAATCTGTACCTCTGTGATAACTTCTAGATGAAGCTATCTCTCAATTTGGCAATAGATCGGCTGATCTTTCACAACCTCTGAATTGCACACAATGAAGAGTTGACGTTCTCCACTGCAAATGGAATCCTGGAACCCTTGGCTCAGTCTTCACAGAAGAATTTCTCCAATTTCAATAATCAATTCATACATGCATAATCATACTCTCTCCCATGAGAACTCTTATACCCTTTCAAAGGTGTGCTGGCTAAAATTAGATTTCCTCAAATTAGAACTTGGGGTTCTAAAATTAGAATTCCTCAAATTAGAACTTGGGCTTCTAAAATTAGAATTCCTCAAATTAGAACTTGGGTCTTAAAATTAGACCAATTAATTAATAATTAATTAATATCTAATTTAAAATTAGACCAAATAATTAATTAATTAATAATTAATTAATATCTAATTTAAAATTAGACCAAATAATTAATATTTGATTAAATCAATCAAATATTAATATCTCCCTCAATACATGTCGGATCCACGAACCGTCTGAAGCTGGTGAACCAGGGAGTGATCCTGCACATGACCATATCAAAACAAGGGTGCTCTGCTGTATGTCAAACATCCCTAAATAATAGGAGCTCAAGTCCAATGTGTCTGAAATAACCTGAATGAGAGCCAACTATAGGAATTCTGTAAATCAAAGCCAAGCCAATCTCCATCATGACCCTCTATCCATCCAATCAGCCTACGAAGGTCGCATAATAGGCTAATCATCAGGCCTGTCAATGTCCACAAAAAAGGGGACATGACAGAAAAGAAAAGCTCAAAGATATAGTTCATTTGCAGACAATAGCCATAGCAAACAATGTATCAGAGGTAAGAAAATCCAAACTGGATCCTTTCTATTCAACTAAGATAGGTGATTGGACTAAGCATAATCAAGAAAAAGAAAATAACCAGTTGTTAGCTATGGCACATAATGACCCATATGAAAATTATAACTCTACTGATGTGGGGACTTATGTTATTTTTGATGAAGATCATGAAATACCAAATGTTTTAAGGAAAGAAATGCTGACTAATCAAGGATCCAAAAAAGATTCAGAGTTCTGGACTTTAAATTTTGATGGGGTTAGAAGTAAGAATGGTGTTGAAGTAGGAATTTGTCTTACCACTCCAAATGGTGAGAAAATTTTAAGAGCTATCTGTTTTCAATTTGCTTGCACTAATAATGATGCCAAGTATGAATCTTTAGTACATGGGCTCGTATTAGCTAAGAAAAAGGGAATAAAGAACCTAATAGTAAAAGGATATTTTGAATTAGTAGTAAAACAAATTAGAGAAAAGGCACTAACAAATAATGTCAGAATGAAATCCTATAAACATAGAATTTGGGACTTAATAGAATATTTCAAAGCTTTTAATATTGAAGTAGTTCCCAGGATTCAAAATTTTGAAGCTGATAGGATGGCACAGATTGGTTCACAGTTTGATCTAGCAACTGACCTATTAGTTAACAATGAGTTAGTAAAGGTTATAGTAAGGCCAGTTATTCCTGATAATGATGAGAATTGGCAAGTGTTTGAAAATGATTGTCAAGTACTCTCATTTTTGCAACAATTAAGGGAATTTGTTGATCAATTGCAACTAAAGATTGAAGAGGCATATGGGGATCAAATTATACAATTAAAGAATAATAAGCTTCCCAAAGGTTTAATCACTTTAGAGAGCCTTTTTGATCTTGAAGATTTAAGCCTAGAGAAGAAAAGGTTCCAAGCAAACAAAGCAGATTATTCTGAAATAGAGGTGAGTGAAGGGAAAAAATTTTAAGTTGGAAACTCTAAAACTCAAGAAGAAATGGAAAGGTTAATTGAATTATGCAAAAAATATGATAGAGTCATAGCCTAGAGCTATGAAGACCTTCATGGATATAATAGAGACATCATTCAGCACACAGTAGAACTAACTAAAGGATCTAAACCTGTCAAACAAAAATAGAGGCTAGTGAATCCAAGAATTGAGCCTCTAATGGTAGACGAGTTGCAAAAACTTTTAGATTCTAAAATAATTTTTCCAATCAAACACTCAACATGGGTATCAAATCTGGTACCAATTAGAAAAAAGAATGGTGATATAAGACTTTGTGTAGATTTTAGAGATCTAAACAAAGTGTCTTTGAAGGATCACTATCCCTTGGCTTCCATGGAACAAATTCTACAAACTGTGGCTAGATCAGAGAGATTCTCTTTGCTAGATGGTTTCTCTAGATACAATCAAATTTGGTTGGCTAAAGGAGACCAATACAAGACTACTTTTACTACCAAATGGGGAACATTTTCATATGCTAAGATGCCATTTGGTCTATCAAATGCTGGAGCCACTTTTCAGAGAGCTATGGATGTTGCATTTGGAGAACTGATAAATAAAATCATCCTGATTTATCTTGATGATCTTACTATTTTTTCAAAGAATGTTGTTGATCATTTTGATCATTTAGAAGTTGTGTTCAAAAAATGTCAAGAATTTGGAATATCCTTGAATCCTAAGAAATGTATTTTTGTGGTCCCTCAAGGCAAATTATTAGGACATATAGTATCTAAATAAGGAGTTTCCATAGACCCAAAAAGAGTGGCAGCTATAATGAGCTTACCTCTTCCAATATATAAGAAATCAATTCAATCTTTCTTGGGAAAGATTAATTTCGTTAGTCGGTTCATATCTGACTTTGCAGGCTTAGTAAGACCAATAACACTCTTGCTGAAAAAAGACCTAATTCTCAAGTGGACTACAGAAGGAAGGCAAGCCTTTGAAGAGGTCAAGAAAGCTATCTCAACAGCTCCAGTACTTAGAAACCTAGATTTTTCTAAGCCTTTTATAATGTATGTATATGGAGGAGAGCTCAGTATTGCTGCTATTCTAACACGGAAGGATGATAAATAGGAGGGAGAGCATCCAATAGCATTTTTCTCAAGGACTCTTAGAGAGTATGAAACCAAATATAAATTTGTGGAAAAACAAGCATATGCTATGGTAAAAGCTCTTAAAAAGTTTAGGCATATAGTATCAGGAATTAAAATTTTGATAATTATAGCACATCCAAGTGTCAAAGAATACATCATTGAGGGTGAAATTACTGAAAAAGAGCAAACTAGATAACTAAGATTCTTGAATATGATGTAGAAGTCAAACCCACTAAATTAGTTAGAGGTAGGGGTTTGTGCCAATATATGACTCAAAAACTTGAAAAGATGATACCTAAAGAGATAAATTTAGGAATAGAAGAAGAAATTATATTGAGAATACAAGAAGTTGATCAAGAATCTTGGGTCACAAGCAGGATTCATTTTATGAAAAATGGGATTTACCCAAGAGTACTCCCTCAAAATAAGAGAAGATACTATAGGATGCAAGGAGTTCATTTTTTTTTTAATTGAATAGGTCCTTTTCAGAAGAAATTCTGATGGCAAATTATTAATATGTGTCGAAAAGGACAAGGCTAAGAAAATACTACATGAAATGCATCATGGAGTATCTGGTGGACATTTTTCTACAAAAACCATAGCTATAAAGATAAGTGAAGTAGGTTATTTCTAGCCTACTTTATTTACAGATTGTTATCAGATGGTTAAAAATTGTAAATCTTGTCAATATTATGTGGGGATGAGAAGGAATGCAGCAATGACTCTTAGCCCTATAAAATTGGATGAACCTTTTTCTTAATGGGGTCTTGACTTCATTAAAATGATAAATCCAGTATCTAGTATGGGTCACAAATGGATCTTAACAGCCACAGATTATTTCACTATATGGACTGAGGTAGTGCCACTCAAGGAAGCTACAAAAAATGTGATCCTAGATTTTCTAGGGAGTATCACTACTCATTTTGGGGCTCCTCGCACCATAATTTCAAATAATGCTAAAGCATTTTTAGGGTCTAAAGTACTAGACTTTGCATTAAGGCATGGAATATATCTAAAAACTTCTTCTAATTATTACCCTTAGGGTAATGGTTTGGCAGAATTAACTAATAAGAACTTGATTAGACTCATCAAAAGAATAGGGGCTGATCATTACAAGGAATGGCATAAAGTGCTTAATTTAGCACTGTGGGCTGATAGAATTACGCCTAAAAAGGTGATCAAAATGTCCCCATATGAATTGGTACATGGGAAACCTACTGTAATTCCCCTAATTTTGGAGATTCCTGCTCTCCAATTGATCAAACAGATTGAAATTGAAGAAAATGGCCCCATGCAAGTCATATTAGCAGAACTTCTAAAAGTTTAGGAAAAGAGAAATGTAGCACACGATTCATTGATAAAGCATCAAAATATAGTTAAAAACTATTTTGATAAAAGGACTTCAAATCCCCATTTTGAAATAGGTTCAATTGTTTTAAAATGGGATGCAAGAGCTACCAAACTAGGTCAACACACTAAGTTTGAAGCATTATGGACTGGCCCTTATAAAATTTGGGCATGTAAATAGAAAAATTCATTTGAGCTAGAAATGATGGAAGGTGAACCTGAAGAGATTCTTGTAAATGGAATATATTTGAAACATTTTAATTAAAATTATGTTTTCTAGCAATTTTAGATCATGTGGGAGTTGTAGATTCTTTTTGATCAGGCTCAAAAGTCCTTGAGGTCACCAATAACTATAGATTAAAAAATACTCTACGTTTCATTCTGAGTTTCAATTGCACACTGCAAATTTTGGTTCTCACATATTTGGTTCAAGATGGTGAAGTTTTGAAAAATAGAGCGCAGGCTCTATTTTCCTTTTGATTCATGTTTCTCTAAGTGTTGAAAAGAAGCAGACACTGCCAAGTGTCATCATCCAAGGCACCTTGTAGACTTTCTATGAGTTAGTCGAAATGTGCCATGTATCTCATAGTGACTGAGTAGAACACAACAAGTGTCATCGTTTGTGGTTTCATATTGGCACCTACATTTCATCTCTTTTTAGTGAAAGGTATTTTTCTTTTAAGCTAAGTATCTAAAAGAAATAGAGTGCCAAGTGGCAGTCATGGAAGGTCTCAGTTTTGCTTTTCTAAAAGTGACGGAAGCTGCCACATACTCTAGCAAAAGAAAGTGGAAGCCACCACATGTCACGGTCTGAATTATCTTCATCTTTGCTTCACTGATATAGCAAAGACTATGGTGGGTCCCAAGTTTTGTGTCTGAAGCAAGAGAAAGTTGCCAAGTGTCGTTGTCCTTGTGAATGAGAAATGAGACCCATTTGTATAAATAAAGTAAAGCAAAAACCACCACATGTCATCTTCCGTAGGTTTCTAAAAGGGTAGCTAAAAGCAGCGAAGATCACCATGTAACCCAGGTAAGAGAAGTAGAGATTGCCATGTGTCCTATATTGAAAAAGTGGAGATTGACACCTATCCCTGTGTCCCTTTTAAAAGAAATGCTATGGATCTTATTTTCTTTTAAAGCTGTTGGAGTTTCAAGAAAGTGAATAGCGACAAGTGTCAATGGTGGAACATGGCTGAGCAAAGACACAAAAGAGTATAAGTTACGTTGAAAGTGCCATGTGTCTTCAATAGGTGTTGTGAAACATGACAAGTGTCATCCTCTGGTGTTTGCTAAAGTAATAAGAAAAAATTGACTAAGTGTCACCTAGCATTTAAGAGAAGGGAGCGTCCTGTAATTTGTTTCTGCAAATGAACTGACAGTAGACAAAGCATTTCAAAATCTATAAGATATCTTCTATTAGACACTTTCAGTTAGGGGGAGATTTCATTTGGGCTATTAGATTAGGGAACAAGTAGACAATATGGAGTGAATCTGAGGCTATAAATAAGGGTGCAAAGATAACCAAAGATAAGGAGGAATTATTAGAGAGAATTATGAAGAAAGAATTATTGTAAAGAGTCCAGACTTTCTAGAGCTATGACTAAGTAATATCATTTGCTTTTGTCTCATTTTCTTGAGTTGAAAGGTTTATATAACTTTACATGTTTCTGTGCCTCTTATATGACTAGAAAATTCAAATAAGAAGATTGAAGCCTATGCCTTTGTTGATATTTTCTGTCATTTGTAAAAGTAGTCTAGGTTGTAGACTTCCTAGAACTGTGATTAGGAATGTCATTTGCATTTGTCTCATTTTCTTGAGTTGAAAGGTGTATATAGCTGTACATGTTTCTATGCCTCTTATATGACTGGAAAATTCAAATAAGAAGATTGAACCCTATGCCTTTGTTGACATTTTCTATATCACAGCAAAAGTAGATTATGTTGCGAGCCTCTATTTCTATTATTTCCATCTTTTACATTGACCATGCACTTGTTTGCTCTTAAATGTAAATGAATCCTACATATAGTCTCACTGTGCTCAATATTAAGGTCAAATTACGTTCAGGTGAATCACCATAGATTAGATTTATTTTCTTGCATTTGTGTTTCTAATTTAAATTCCTATCCCTTTTCCTAGTATATACTCAATTTAAAGAAGAACCAGCTTCTAGAAAATATGGAGGTTGTTTCAAGACATAGGTCCCATATCTTGAAACTTCCCATTGTTATTGATTAGAATCAAGCACAATTTTAAATCATCAACAGTTCCATGATTATCTTATTCATACTTTCTAACACACCAATTTGTTGTGGTGTTCTTGGAACCATCTTCTCTCTATAAATCCCATGGGATGAATAGTAATTATCAAACTCCTTATTTTAGTATTCACCTATATTATCTAATATGACACACTTTAACTTATTTCTTATCTCATTCTCAATCAAAGATTTTTATTTCTTAAAAGTATCAAAAACATCATATTTTTTCATATGCAATAAACCCAAGTTTTTCTAGTTGCATCATCAATAAAAGTAACATAATAAGAAGAGCCACCAAAGGATGATACCTGAGCTAGTTCCCATATATATGTATGCACAATCTATAACTTTTCATTTTTTTTTTATCTTCCCAACTCTAAGAAATCTAACTCTCTTCTATTTTCCATGCATTCAATGTTCACAAAAATCCAAATCCACCTTCAAATCTGGTGACAAATTTTTTGAGTGAAGAATTTGCATCCCCTTCTCACTCATGTGCCCAAGTCTGAGGCTCCATAATTTTTTATCCACTTATGTAGAATATAAATCAATAGAAGAGTCAACATTACCAGTAGATAAATATATAGTAGCTACCTTCTCTCCTTTTTTTATTTCCAGTGATCCTTTAGTGACCTTCCATGAATTTGATGCAAATGTAACTATTGATATTTTTTCCTAAAAATGTCAAAATATATAGTACCCTAAGGGAGACCCATTATTTTTTTGTAAAATGCCTTAAAATGATGCAGGACACTCATTTCCCAAAGTCTAATAGAAACTAGAGATTTGGGTGTAATTTGCAACTTGCAAATTACATCCAGACCTCCACTTCTTACTTTACTCATAGCTAGTATAAATTAGAGATTTGAATGCAATTTTCAACTTAAAAACTTGTAAATTTCTTCCCAACCCATAATTCTTACATAACTCATGTCCATCAAAAATCAAAACCCTATTCACAATTTGAAACTTATAAAGTTTTAAATTACAACTAGAGCTCTAATTCTCTCTAAATACATACCCTATATAAACTAGAGATTTGAATGCAATTTTTAACTTACAAAATTTTAAATTTCTTTCCAAACTCCAATTCTCATGAAAAACTCCCCATGGAAAATAGAACTTTGATTACAATTTACAACTTGTAAAGTTGTAAATTATACCTTGAGTTTTACTTCCCATCAACCACACTTCCTAAAAAAACTAGAACCCCAATCGCACTTTATAAGTTACAAAGTTGAAAATTTTTCCTTGATTTCTACCTTCTCATTTTCAAAGAACCAAGCTATCATGTGGATAGTGAAGGTCAAATTTCAAATCATTACTTTGAAAATTTTCAAATTTGCTCACAGACTCTAGATTTTTGAACTTCTTACAAACCATTGACATAGGGGAATTTATTGTAGAGGTTATATAAATTAATTATGGGATTAATTATAATTCATTATTTATTTAAAAAAATTAAGATTATAGATATATGACCAAGAGATGACCCTGCTAGTGACCTTAAGCCATGCTACCATGCATTAAAACCATGTGACCTCAAGCCACATTGTAATTGATTCCCCTTACATGATATTACTATTGTCCTCCTATGTTTTCAAGATATATTTTCTCTTATTTGAGATCATTTAAGTTTTTTTATTTTCTTACACTTTGATAGTGGATCTAATTATAATTTTAGGGTTTTCTTTCCTTTACTCGATATCACTAGGGTTTTGATTTATTCAATTGGTATCATCTCTAAATCTTTTGGTTATCCATCACCTAGATACCCAAGTTCTTATATAATCCTTATGAACATTTTATATCTATTAAGAAACCTATAGTTTCAATCAAAACCAATTGAATATTCCTATGAAGATTCATTACATAGTCCCCATAGACATTTCACCTACCATTGTAGTTTAAAACCCCATGGAGTTTTCACCTATATTTACAACCCCATAATTCCATGGAATATCCCAGTGCAGTTTGTAACTCCAAAACCCACCAAAGTTTTCATCAAACATTTTAAGTTTGTTTTATAACCACCATATCCATCAAACATTTTCCCTATAAAATTAATCCCAAACTTTGTTAAATATTTCACCTATGTTTTGTAACTCTAAAACCTGCCAACTCTGAAGTTGTTTTTCCCCTAGCAAATTCCCCAAAATCCATGTTTGGAAAAGAGATGAAATTCAAATCCAAGAGACCCAATGCCCCCCTTAGATTGGAATCTAACATGAATGAGATCATAGATAGAGACCTAGGTCACATTGACCTAGGTGATTTTTGGACTAGAGTGAATGCTAAATTCAAAAATGATTAGATTCAAAGGATTTATGACTATGGACTATCCTAGGTAGAAAATTTCCCCTTATCCATGTAGATTCATGAGATGGTGCTCATATTGGTGAATCACTATGATGTAGATAAGAGAGAAGTATCAAATTACAAAAGAGAAAGGATTTTAAATTTGGATCATGATTTCATAGACTCGGTGTTCCTAATCCCTAAAAAATGAGAGTTATCTTGATATAACTCATGAATCATCAAATAAGTTATATTAGGACAATAACACTGGATGTCAAAGGGAAATCAATAAATAATGGTTAAATTTCCCTAGGCCTACATCCACAAGACTACCCAAAATATTGGCAAAGATAGATTTTAATGATAAAGTGGGTGATTTAATCATACTCCTACATATGATCACTAGAAACCCAGAGGCCAAGAACTTTTAGGACTGGATGTACCAATACATATGGGCAATACACCAAAATATGTATTATATACACTAAGCACAATTGATAAGTTACTCCATCTCCAAGTAGTTGATGGAAGTCCATAATATAAGTAAGTTCTATATGACTTCTTATATAGTCTACATATTTGCCAAGGGGAGAGCCTTCTTGGGATTGAGTACTGTAGTTGACCAAGTAAACAAGGTTTTCAATTATTACCCTAACCTCAATCTAGAGGCAAGTGGGCAACACTTCAGAAGGGTAAATGATACATTCATATATTGCATCATAGTCATGTTTAACAAAGAGATGGAAAAGAAGAGATTATCTGATGTTACTACTTTAGAGATCATAAAATGGGGATCCAACTTCATTCAATTCCCCACATAATCATACATTAAATTAGGAGGATTTAGTGGTTGTCCTTACACACTCCCTAGGTATTTAAAGTGACAAATGGGCTTTAATGGAACTTGTGAGACAAATTGTAGAGAATCATAAGTTGTTATCAAGCAAACATAAGGTAGAAATCCATTTCCCTAAAAGTATAAAAAGGTATACATGCCATTTCTTATCCAAATCCAAGTGTGCAAACACTAAAATGACTCAAATGACATTAAGGGCTTTGGAGGCAAGGCCATTTTATGATGTAAATGGAAACATTACTAGTACATTGGGGATCATAACATGTTCCCTATTATGAAGACTACTAGAAGGACCTACAAGATGAATAACAAGTGAGACTAAAGGATTATTCCAAGATGACCCTAGATTAGATCAAGTATTTTAACATGGCATCAGTCCCTAAGGACTTAGTAGATGATGAATCCCTAGTAGATAAGGTCTACTATGATAACAAAATCTTTGCTCAACCCCTTCTAGTAGTAAGGTGGTCCATTCTTGAGTCCTCATTAATGGATAGAACCACCAACATAATAAATAAAATAATCAACTGGTTGAGAAAAAAAAGGTCAAAGAGACCAAGGAAATAGTGAGCATTAGTGAGAAGTTAAGAAAGCTCAAGGAGAAGGGAGTGCCACTAATAAAAAAAGGTTATAGTAGTGAAAACCTCATAGAATAGGAAGATAGGCTAGTGGTATCCCATAAGAGAAATTAAAATGCAAAGGTTATGAGAGGATAATATATTATCCAAGGAATAGTAATAGATTAACTAATAGTAATTTCATCTAAAGATACAACTACTATTGAAGCACCAATAGTTTTTACTCCTATCTCAATCATAGTTTATACTCCTATCTCTATCATTCCATCAACTTCAACAACTCCTCTTCTTGTCTCCACTCCATCATCACCTCAAGTAATTGCCCCCTCCATTTCTACTAGCTCACCTATGTCATTAAATCCATTACTGATAGTTCAATCAACTCAATTAGACAGTCAGATTTTATTTCCACTCCCCTCTTCCATAATTCTTTCCTCTTCCACAATTTTACTCCCTTTTTCCATAACTCCTTCCATCTCATCCCTAATCACCACCACCACCCCATTAATCACTAACACCATATAATAGTATATATCTATGGACTCAATCATCTTAAATACAATCCTACTAGCCATCTCAACCATTGGGATAACTATTGATTCATTTTCATCTCCCATAACATTTCCCATTTCATCAAGCCTAAATATCCCCACAAATTTTATTGATTCATTCATGTCTCTAGATTACACACTCCCACTGTTAGGTTGTGGAGCTAAAAGCCTCACTGATGCAAATAGAGGAGGAGGTTCTAGGAAGGTTGCTAAGTGTTATTATCACTGGCATCGAGTAGGCCAACTGATGTCGGCAGGTAGGAGACAGGAAGGCAACCAACATCGGTCAGAAGTCGGCCAGCGTCAGTGACCCCCAGGCAGATAGGGACTGATGTCGGTCACCTGTGTGGTTTGAGCTAGAGTGTTTTATGGGCAGTTAGCTAACGAACCATGTGTTTGCATGTTGAGAGCCAATTTTAAACTGAGAGCTGCGGATCTAATTATTGTAATTAGATGTCTAATTATTGTTTGGATGAGATATATATATTAGACTCATGGTTGTATTGTAAACTTGTGCTAGAGAGTAAGAGAGCAAATAAGCTCCTTCAAAGAGAGGTGAGCTATGGTGTGTTCCTCCTAGTGCCACAGTACCAAGTGTGGGTGCTAGATTGGAGAATCATTAGGGTTCTTCATGTATGTATGATCTTGGTCATTAGGTGAGCATGGCTTCTATAGGAGATCTACATGGTAAGTAAGATCATTGATATGTAGGTGTATGTGTGTGCAAGGTCAAGGTTCATAGGTGTGCAAAACCAGATTGATTTGCAGGTGTGCAAGATCAGAGAGGATAGCAACACAACAGGGAGCAGTATCAGGAGAGATCTAATTAGAGTACAGGTGTGTACTCAGAGCAAAGAGGAAGGCAAGGAAGATCCTTCCATAAGTAAGGTCTATTGAGGTGCAGGTTGTTGCAGGTTCAGGGGAGATCTACTTGAAGTACATTTGTGTACTTGTGGAGTGCATGGAGCACTTGTGGTGTGCATGGAGCACAGGTATAAGGTGAACACCAACTCAGTGTTTGAGTTGGGTGTTGGGACCTAAGAGAGAGAGCTTTGAGGAGATAATTATTGTTCACTTGAGGTGTGGGAAGCCTCTGAAGAGGTAGTGGACAAGAAGTGGCATCTTTTTTATTGTATTCTTTTCTGTATGAGTTTTAATACAAGTTGTGTATTGTCTCTCATATCATGTGTTATTTCTGGATTCTAGTTACTTGTTGATTCTGGTTAATTTCGCATATTAAGTTGCTTGTATTTGGTAATCAATTGTGTGCTTCTGGTTATTCATATCCCAACACCCATAAGTTCCCAGTTTTCAACTCCCTATGCCTACACCTCTATTGGTGTCACTTCCATCTCCTACACCCTCAATAAGCACATCCATTTCCATTACACCTATTTATTACATTTCAATAATAACCCTAACCCCCATAAAAGAGGTAGAGATAGAGAAAATCATTGACACAAATGTGTCCACTCAACCCATAGATGGGGAAGATTTTTCCAAAACATCAACCAAAGATTTAATGGCCATAATAGTAATAGATTTAGTACTTGTCATAGTAACCACTAGTCTAATAACTTTAGTTGTAGATTCATAGTTGGTAATGCTATGACAATAGGATGCCACACCAAGTTTGATAGTATAATCAATGGGGAAGAAACAAAAGTAGATGGTGTTCTTGAGCACATTGGATTTTGGCCTTACAAAGACATTTAAGAAATCAAAGATAACTCCTATAACCATATCAATACTACTATATGATTTAGTAGGGGAGAAGTATGTAGTGATTGTAGTCCCCCTATCAAATAAAAAGAAGAAGATCTAGAGGTGGGGGATTATCAAATATAAAAGTTCACCTTAATCTTCCTATAAGAGAGGGATTGAAACATGATGTTCAATCCAACATTAAATCTCTTTTAAATAAAATGGATAGTGATAAGGTCATAGGATAAATTGAAGAATAGGGTTAAATAATTGATGACTGCATTAAATAAGTTCATTAAGCCCACTTCCCAACCAACACAATCTATTACCCAGATCTCTGATCAAGAAGCACTTGATGAAATAATAGAGATTAGTAGCTTTAGAAGGGATATACAAGACTCAGTAGAGAATCTCATTTCAAAGGTATATATATTTATTGAATTAGTAATGGATTACTGCAAAGCTCTAAAGGATGGATGAGCAACCATAACGGAGCAAATAAGGAAATATTAAAAAGACATAGAAAGGTTAAACCTATTCTATCCAAAGTTGACAACTATGGATACAATGAAAACTAATACCCTCACAGCAGAAAAGATACCAAAAAATGATGTAAATCATGAGGAATTAGATAAAGCAGCTTAGTTTAGAATAAGATTTCTCACATAAAATATTAATAAAACTAAGGCAACACATGACAAGGTCATATATATATTGTTTGACATTGAATATTTGTTGAATAAATTGTCATTTCAAGAAATAAATCACCAAGACCAAATCCTTTCAGCACATAAGGTTCAAAACAAATTCAAAGGAGTGGTTGAGAGAGAGTCAGCATGAAACACAACATTAAGCTTGAGCTCCATCCACCATTTTATTAGGTACCATAATACACATTATCAAATGGAGAAAGAGACTCAAGTATATAGAGTTGCACAAAGGGAACTCTCTAGCATAATTATAAAATGTGAAATAAGCCACCTATATTTTTTTGGTCCCAATGAAGATCATATCTTAGAGATCTTCAAGAGTTTTGAAGCATATATTGAAAAGACACAAGAAAATAAGGATAAAGAGTCTTCAGAGGTTATGGTTGTAGATTAATTCTTTCCATCAAATACATTTTATATATTTTAAATTGCAACTATCATTTTAAAAACTCTTTTTGAGAAAGAGCCACTTGTAATTTCCATGTTCCTTTTTGACAGGTTAAAAGTTGTAAAAAGAAACTTGTAAATTAAACTTGCCTTTTTGATAAGTCTAAGTTTCTTAACTAAAAAAACTCATATTGTAAATTTCATTTCTAGTTTTGTCAAAATTGGATGACTTAAAAAGTTATAAAAGTCCCAATTAAAAATTACAAGTTAGGTTTCGCAAAAATAACCTAAATTTATCTAAAGCTATCTATTGTCTTGAGCATATGTTTACTTTTTGGTGCCTCATTACATGGAGAAGCTGCATTAGCTCAACTAAAGAAGATGTAGGCATTTCTTGAAGATTCTACAATTCCAACTGAAGATCATGCCACCTTTGAATAATTTTTTTAGATTTTGCATGCTCTTGAATTGGGCATGTAGTTTTTGTTAACTAAATTTCTTCCATGAGAATTTTTTGTATAAATATGGGTACTATGGTGTATCCCATTTATCTTTTTGTTATTAGAGAGATTATTCTACATTTTGAATAAGTTATCTACATGTTTTAACTTAGAGAATGAGAATAGATTGAAAATTTTCCTTTCTTATCTATGTTATCTTTATGTATGGAAGGTTATTTATCAAATTTGTGGATGTTTTTACTCTTATTTTAGTCACAAAAATTTCATTTGTGGTATTATTTTACCCTTTTGAAATATTGTTTGATAAAAAATAAAAATTCTTGTCCCTTAGATGAGAATTACCCAATATTACCTTTAATTTCACATTTACATGAGTTTGTGCCCCAATAAATTTAATATATTTATTGTTCTATTATGTTCATTCAAATCAAGCATTAAAATCCACTATAAATATTTGGTGCAATCACCATTTCTAATTTTTTAATTTCATTTCTAAAACTCTTTTCTCTTGGTCAAACCCTAGTTTAGAAACAAGATCACTAAGAAGCAGAATTTCTACATGAGCTAGTAGTTTATCAATTGCACCAAATTTAGTGAAAGGAAGCAAGCCTTATCTATAGATTTACCTTAATTTTCCAAGGTCATACAACTTAGATCTGATCCCATTGTATTATTATATTTTTGCATAATAATCCACAGCACAAAGATAGGTGCAAAATATTTGTGATAACAATTTTTGGCACACCTGATGGGACCCAAAAATTATTACTAAGAGATTGGTGCTATTATTAGGAAGCATTATACAATCCTCATACACATTTTAAAAGCACTTGGTGACTCCACTAGCTTACAGATTTAGGAATTTAAGGTTTATGTATGCCAAAGAAACAAATAAGATCATCCACTAAGGTAAGAAAGTTGATTTTTTCAAATTGTTTGTAGAGTAATATTTTACTCTACGTTGTTTTTAAATTTTCAATCACGCATCGTAGTTTTGGTTCCCACATACCTTAGTCATGGTGGTAGAAGTTTAGAGTAGAGCGCAGGTTTATTTTTTTCCTAAGTGTCAAAGTGCAGCAGAAGCTACCAAGTGGCGTAGTTTGAGCATAGTTTCTCTTTCCCCTTTTTCGTTTCCTTCATTTCATTTTTGCCTGAGTATTGCATTCAGGCAAAAGCCACCAAGTGTCACTTTTCAAAACATGGAGCTGGCCAACTGGCGTCATCTAAGACACTTTTCATAACTTTTAGGAAGGTCACAAAATGTGCCACGAATCTAGTAGCAACTAAGCAAAATGCACCACGTGTCAGCATCCACATCTCATATCAGCACCCACATTTCATTCTATTTTTTGGTAAAGCCTTTCAATGAGCTAAGTAGTAGAATCAAGCAAAAAGTGCCAGGTGGCAGTCACGAAAGGCCCTGAACTACCTTTTTTAGAGGAAAGTGGAAGTCACCACATATCGACTTTCGAGAGACATTAGTTCAACACCTGGGTTCCATGCTTTGGTTCAATGTAGAGAAGCGTCATTCCATTTTGTCTAAGAATCAAAGAGCAGTGGAGGTTGCCAAATATCACTCTCTAAGCCCCCTTTTACTCCATCCTTGGAAACAATGGAAGACACCATGTACCCCTAGCAAGAGAAGTGGAAGATGCCATGTATCTTCCCAAGAACATAAGAGGTCACCACGTGGCAACCTCTGAGAGACCATCTTCAAGCTTCATTGCTGAATAAAGATTGTGGTGGGTCCCAGGGGTTATTTCAAAGGTCTGTGAAAGTGCCAAGTGTCAACATGTGAAGACTATCACATGCATCCATTCCCTTTTAAAAGCTGCTCAGGCAAGGAACGCAATGAGTTTTATTTTGTTAAAATTGCTAAGTATCAAAGAAGTGGATTATGATAGGTGTTAAAGGTAGAGCATTCTTGAGCAAAATATAGAGAAAGTGGAAAATGTCACGTGTATTCGATAAAGTAGGCACAAAGCAGCAAGTGTCATTCTCTGATGCTTTCTAAGAAATATAGAGAATTTTTGGGGATTGACTAAGTGTCCTCTTTCATTTCAATAGAACAGAGTGTCTGTCTACCTATTACAGCAAAGTGAGATGGAGGGAAACTCAGCGAGAGTTATTCCTGGTAGATAGAATAGTTCACTAGGTAGATTTTTGGGGCCTGCAAGCATTAAAAGGGCCATCTATTTATCCCCTATAAGTGAAGGTAGAATAGATAGCTGAGCGGATAAGTAGGTGATAGAATGAGAAATTTAGGTGTAAAGGGAGGTACTAGACATGAATCACCATGCCATAGTCAAGAAAGTTCTTGATAAGACTAGGATGCATCCAAGACATTGAAAGCACCGTTTGTTTGTCCCCTGTGAGTTAAAGATGGAGTAGAATTACGTGGGAAAGGGAGTGATGTAAGGAGAAATCTAAGGCTATAGAAGGAGAAGAATTGTAAAATCTAAAAAGAGGGACTTTCTATAGTTTAGATCTTTCTAGAGTTTTTGACCAATAATATCATTTGCTTTTGTCTCATTTTCTTGAGTTGTAAAGTTCATGTAACTATGCATGTTTCTGTGCCTTTTATGTGGCTGAATGAATTAAGAATATTGAACTCTATGCCTTGGTTGATGTTATCTATGTCATTTGCAAAGGTAGTTTACACCGTAGATTCTCTAGAGTTTTGATTGAGAATGTCATTTGATTTTGTCTCATTTTCTTGAGTCAAAATTTCTACATAACTGTACATGATTTATGCACCTCTTATGTGATTGAAAAATTCTTATAAGAAGATTGAACACTCTGCCTTGGTTGACATTTCCTGTATCTCAGCAAAAAGAGCCCCTATTGTGAGCCTCTATTTCTATTATGTCAATCTTTTACATTGATCATACACTTATCTACTCTTAAATGTAATTTAATCCTATATATAGTCTCATTGTGCTTAGGTTAGGATTAAGATTACACTCAGGTGCATCACCATAGTTAGTTTTCACTTCCTACTTTTGTGTTTATATTTAATTTCCTATCCCTTTTCCCCCAACACTTGATACAAAAGAAGAGACCAGCTTTTCTAAAATCTAGAGGTTGTTTCAAGCCACATTACCCCATAGCTTGAAACCTCCCATTGTTGATTGATTAAGATCAAGGGTAATTTTTATCATCAACAATTTTTGGCATGCCCAGTGGGATCAATCTTTCAAGGAGTTGATGAATTTTTGGTGTGTTCTTCGGCCAACTATCCTTTGGAGGTTCTTATTTTATCAACACTAACGGTGACCCTAAGTCAAAATCAACTGATTAAGTAGTCCTGGTATCATCAAGAAATCCCATTTTGGTATGTATAATTCTGTTACTCATAGCTATGAGTCCTATTCTCCTTCATATGCTTTTAATCAAGATCAAGTTTCTCATGGAATCATGTCAAGAAATAAGGATGCATATGGTCATGAGTTTCACCCTTCACAGGTCCGATATAACCAGCCTCAGCCCTGTCATGAGCTATACTAGTCTTATGACCAGTCTCCCCAATGTGTCACATCCCATGCTCAGCCTAATCTTGTTTTCACCTTCAAAAAAGCATTATTGGGATGTAAAAAATATGTATTAGAGCTTCGCAATAGGAGGGGATGTGGCTAAGAAATTCTTAATCATGTCATTCATCAAGTAAGGGATGTAGTAGATCTGATTAAAAGTGAGTGGGATCCCATTGAAAGAGAAAATTAGCAAAATCTTACATATGAGATGTTGGATGTGTGTGGCTTGATTGCATTTCTAGAAGAGAAGTTGAGTATTCATCAGAGACAGCCTTACCAAGTCTATCAACCTACACACCCACCACCACAAATTCCATAGCAGACATATGCCACCCCTACCCATGAGCCAAATTGAACCTATCAAGGTCATTTCCCCAATAATGCTGAGTCTATGTTAGCAGCAAGGGAAGAGGACTCCAAACCCTCACTTTCCCCTCAAGTCCCTTCCACCCTTCCTTAAGAAGCTATTTTTTTCATCACAGCCTTCCTCTTTACCCCTTTTCAAAGAAGAATATATTTCGGAGGAAGCAAATAAATATGCAGAGGAGTGTGTTCAGTTCATGGATAGTCAAGAAGATTTCATGACAGATGAAGAGGTAATCATCATAGGTAACCCCTTTGATGAACAAGAGGACAAGTCAAAAGCTTTTGCCTTAACTTCTAATGAGGAAGAGATCATTTTTGACTTCTTCCTCACTTTGAAAGAAGATATGGAGGAGCATGGACACTTCCTTGATTAAGTCATTGAGATAGGTGACATTATTCTTCAAGAAGGCCATGAACTAGCCAGATGTGGAGAAGACAACATTGAGACTCAGCTAAATATGCAAAGGGGATACCAAGATTTATCATTTCAAGAGGTTGAAGTCATCAAGGACCATGATGATGCAATGGAACATGAAAATGAGACAGAAAGAAATAAGCCACAAGAGGATGAATATCAAAGGATAAAGAGTGAAGAACCAACAGCCATCGATTTCTTGATAAGACACAACTTCATGAAGAACCAGTATTTGATGGGCTTTCAAGGACAAGAAGAGCTTATGGATGTCAAAAGCATGTTTCACTTAGACTCATTCGAATACAGGCAAATCTGTGTGGCCTGCACAGAGGACATTTCACCAAAGATGTACCTATTTCAATCACTTGTATGGAAACCTAGGCTGCCTTGTCATAAAGAAGATGTTAAAAAATTTGTTTTTGATCTCGGAGAGTGATAAGGATGCTTAATTAGTGTAGTTAGGTAGTTTCCCATCCCTGTATTATTTTTGTTTTCCATTATTTTCCTGGTTTCTTTTTAAATAAGTGTTTTAAAAAACATAGATTTGGTAGCTTAGAAAGTTTTAATTCTTTAAAAAATTTGCCACATTAAATGCTTCCCAAATCTTTCAAAATCTCTAAGGTACCTTGAACCACAACTTGCATAGCATGTCCACCTCACTGTTTCCCAAAGATTGAGTAGGATCTGCTAACAATAATCCAAATTTAATGCTATTTGGGACTTTATAGGCCCATAAATATCCCTTAGCAAGTTTTAAAGTTTACAAACTCTCAAGCATTCCTGCACCTATGAAAATATCCTACTCATTGTGATTTTTAGTGCCTAGTAAAAATTTGCTTCAGTAAATGTATTTCTATCTTGCACAAGGTTCATACTAGGTTTTACATAAAAGACATAGAGATAGTGGGAACATCATCTTCATGACAAGGAACTGGGACACTTGGATCTCTTGATAGGTTGCTAGCTAGTAAATCATATGTTGTAGCTCCTATGCAACCATTGAGAAGCTATCCGAGAACCAAAATCTTGGGAGTTGGTCAAGCCAGTGACCCCTCAAAGGTAAAGGATTATGCAGATGAAATCATGGACCCAATCTTGCAATGAACCAATAGCAAGAGTCTTAGAGAAGGGGCACACCAAAGGTGTCTTCAAAGAGCCAAAGCAAGGCAATACGAGACATTCAAAATGAGTATATAAACCTCACAACTAGATCAATTCATTATCCTAGTTGTGCATCCATGCCCTGATGTGATCAAATCATGCATAGACTTGCTCCATGCACCTTCTTACACCATTCAATAGGGTCCCTTCATGTTGTAGATCACACCACAAGCTATCAGGGACATGCTAGCCTTGAATTATGATAATACCACCACATTCCCCACTATTGATAGGATGCAAAGGATGTGGGCAAACGTTAACACTCAGACAAGGTTTTTAAGGTCTGAGTTACAACTGGCCAATGGTGATATAATGGTACCCACACTCCCTACACTAAGAACTCAGTTCGTGCTAGCTAGCCAAGATGCATTGTCAATGATGGCTCTCATCTTTGGCATAAATGATGACATGGTAATATATGCAAAAAAAATGGCCATCCTTTTCAGACTAAAGATAGTCAACAAGACGTAGGAGTATCAACTTGACTTCTCAGAGCACATTGCCTTTTCCATAGTGGAACAGTTGACCTAGTTAAGATCAAAAGGGGTATTCAGGTATTCCTTTTTTTTCCATTTCATACTGCATCAGAACCCTAACCTTTTCACCAGACATATGAATATGAATCTGTATGACCCAGCTTTTAACCCCCAAAGGACCATTCTTGTGTCTGCATAGACACACATTTTATCATGAACTAGTGACCCATATGATTTTTGGGAACTATTCGTTACCCCCATTCTTTGTTGCCTTAGCCTTGAACCTATCATAAATAGGTTATTTCCAAGTTTCATGAACCTCCTAGTCAGTTGTCTAATCCTGTGTGACTTTTATTTTGGGTCCCATCACACGATCATAAGAGTTCATGGATTTTGTGCAAAACCAGTGTTTCTACCAAAGACCTTAACTCTTAGGTTGGCATTTCTGAAAGTTACTAGGTAGGTGTTGGTATTTGACAATGAGTATGGTTCCAAAAAGAAGAAGAGAAAAATATACAATCTCCTGTGGATGGTAGGCAACATAAGCCTAAAAGCTAGAGATGCTAAGACTGTGCTGCTAAGAAAGCTAGCCTTCCTAGGGTTCCTGTTAGTCAAAGACAAATGGATTTATGACCCAAGTGATTACATAGTTTATGTGGTAAGGACCAATAGGATTGGGGCCAGGATTGCACATGAAGATCACCCTTTTTGGGAAACTAGAAAAAACTCTGCAGAAGATGCTCATGGTCTCTATGTTGAATTGACAGATTTTCCCCTACCACAGAATAGGCCATGGGAAACCTTCTATGATAAATAAAGGGATTATGAACCCAAAGTTAGGATGACTTTTGGTTTGAGAAGGACATTGAAGAACAAAGGTTGGGATGCAGAGAGGATTGAGGCCTATTGGAAATATAGGAAAGAAATTTCCCAAACCACCCATGCTTTCAACGGTTTAGATTAAAATGAAATATGGGAAGAACTCTAGGATGAGTGTCATCCCTCCCCTGCATCTAGCCTAGAAACAAGCCAATTACGACACTCAAGATAGAGCAAGAAGCTAGAGTAGGACCAAGCCAGCAACTGCAAGCCTCAGAGTAAGCTATAGCTGCAGTCACCACGTCAGCCTAGCCCCAGCCTCTTAGCACCATGGAAAAACAAAGGATTGTGGTGTCTTCACCACCAAAGGCTTCCCCATCATTGGAAGCTATTGAAATCCCTAGTTCTCCACAAGCACCACCAGCAACAATAGAGGTGGAATGGAAACATACACAGCTTGAGGTGGAGACACCCATGAAGATAAAGAGGGTGCAATTCTATTTTTATTCAATGGAGGAAAAAGAGCCTTCACAATGCCAAGTGCAAAGCACTATAACTCCCCCTCAATTAATTATTACTCCTCCTCCCTCTTAGTATGTTCCTTTCCCTATTGGTGTGGTGCCTCCACCTAGCCAAATGACACCTTCTATCACCTCTACGATCCCCATTTTGCAATTAACCCCATCCTTGGTGCCTTAAGCCTTAAATTTACCCCATTTTTCCCCCTCTATTCCTAGAAAGATGCCCCTTTAACTCACCCCTAGCCAACCAATGGCTATCTAATATGGCATGTCACAAGGATATCTTTTCACAGGAAGACATATTGTATCCCCTTCCACCTTCCAAACGTAGGCTAATGCTACTAAGAAGGCAAGAGAAGCCCAGATGGAGAAGAAAAAGACCAAAGAGAATAAAACATTAGCTATTCTACACCTATGGTCATAATTTGACCCTATTTAGTAACAACTGATGGTGACCCATTTTTCACCCAATGTCATCAAGTCGAGCGAGCAGATGTAGCCAGAGGACTATACAATGAATGCAGTGGCCATTAATATGTCCTTATTTAGGCCCTAAGACAGAGTTGAGCTACTGATAGAATCTACTTCTACATCACAGAAGATTATTTGAAAAAATCAAGAAGACTGTAAAAGATGGAGGCTGATTTGGCCAAAGAAAAGGCAAACTATAACAGTTTGGCTAAAGAAATAAATAAGAGAGATAATGAAATAGGTAGTTTGCATAAATAATTACAAGATATTGTTTCCATTCAAACTCAATGGGTAGTCCAAGCCTAGAATAATTCATTGAAAGCAGAGCTCACACTTGTAAAAGATGCAGCAACAGCCCTTAGGTGGGAGAATACAACATTGTAGGTAAGAGTCGAAGGACTTCAACTACAGGTTACCTAATCACAATAGAAGCTACTATATGAACAAAATAAGACTATAGCTTTTCAAGCCTAGTTCTAAGTGGAGCAATAGAGAGCAGCGTAACTAACGCTAAAACTGGCTAATAGGCCACAAGGTGTAGGAGTGATAAAACTGGTGAAGGAGCTCTATAAATCAACGTGGGAAAGAATCTCCTTGAAGATTATTTAGCTCAGACCATCTCTCACCTTCATGCTCAATGCACAACAATTGTGTGAGAAGGTGGAAGATTCAGTGTAGAACACTTTGGCCAAGACTCCAATAGAGTCACAGACTCCCAAACCTTGCTACAAAAGCTCTATGATGTAATGGATGTGACATTGGAAGCTGCTAGAATCCCTGATAGAATGGTCACTACAAAATGGGTCAATGAAGTGCACAGTTGTAATGTTGTAGCCAACCATTACTAAAAGCTTCTTGAAGTCATGAAAGAAGGCATTAGCAAGATGAGATAGCATATGGAAGATCTGGTGCAACTAGGCCTTCCTTTTCCATTTCCAAATGCCAACACGGTGCTAATGATTGATCAAATTGAACCATTGCTATTGGCCAAATAAAGGGATCAAATAGTTTTTTAGGGCCTACGAGATGATTCCTCAGTCTCAAAAGTTGAATTTGTTCTAGTTCCTATTTCCCAGTTAGAATTCAAACTAAAAGTTATAGTCCAGATTCTACAAACTTTTTTGCACAAGGATATCATTAACCTGGACCTGGCTTTTGTTTAATTGCAGAACAAGCAAGGGTTATTTGACTATGAATGGTCCATCTACCAGACAACACTTTTGAAGCTATAAAATTTTGAAATTTTGATAGAGTGGGAGTCAGGTTTCTTTTTGAGTAGGCTCAAAGGTCTTAGGGGTCGCTAGTAACTGTAGAGTAATATTTTACTCTATGTTGTTTTTGAATTTTCAGTCGCACACCATAGTTTTGGTTCTTGCATACCTTAGTCATGGTGGAAGAATTTTAGAGTAGAGTGTGGGTTTATTTTTTGCCTAAGTGTCAAAGTGCAATGGAAGCTGCTAAGTGGTGTAGTCTGAGCATACTTTCTCTTTCCCCTTTTTCATTTCCTTCATTTCATTTTTCCCTAAGAATTGCATTTGGGTAGAAGCCACCAAGTGTCACTTTACAAAACACGGAGCCGGCCAGCTAGTGTTGTCTGAGACACTTTTCATAACTTTCAAGAAGGTCACAAAATGTGCCATGAATCTAGTAGCAGCTGAGTGAAATACACCACATGTTAGCTTCCACATCTCATATCGGTACCTAAATTTCATTTTATTTTTTGGCAAAGGCTTTTAATGAGCTAAGCAGTAGAATCATGTGGAAAGTGCCAGGTGGCAGTCGTGAAAGGCCCTGGACTACCTTTTTCAAAGGAAAGTGGAAGTCACCACGTGTCAAATTTTGAGAGACTTTGGTTCAACACTTGGGTTCCATGTTTTGGTTTAATGCAGAGAAGCATCATTATATTTTGTCTAAGTATCGAAGAGTAGTGAAGGCTACCAAATGTCACTCTCTGAGCCCCCTTTTACTCCATCCTTAGAAATAGTGGAAGATGCCACGTACCCCTAGTAAGAGAAGTGGAAGATGCCACGTATCTTCCTAGGAATAGCGGAGGTCACCACATGGCAACCTCTGAGAGACCATCTTCAAGCTTCATTGCCAAATAAAGATTTTGGTAGGTCTCGAGTGTTATTTCAAAGGTCTGTGGAAGTGCCAAGTGTCAACATGTGAAGACTGTCATGTACATCCATTCCCTTTTAAAAGCTACTCAGGCAAGGAATGCGGTGAGTTTTATTTTGTTAAAACTGCTAAGTATCAAAGAAGTGGATTGTGATAGGTGTCTAAGGTGGAGCGTTCCTGAGTAGAATATAGAGAAAGTGGAAAATGTCATGTGTCTTTGATAAAGTAGGTGGAAAGTGACAAGTGTCATTCTCTGATGCTTTTTAAGCAATATAGAGAATTTTTGAGGATTGACTAAGTGTCCTCTTCCATTTCAATAGAACAAAGTGTCCGTCTACCTATTACAGCCAAGTGAGATGGAGGGAAACTCAATGGGAGTTATTCTTGGTAGATGGAACAGTTCATCGAGTAGATTTTTAGAGCCTACAAGCATTAAAAGGGCCGTCTATTTATCTCTTATAAGCGAAGGTAGAATAGATAGTTGAGTGGCTAAGTAGGTGATGGAATGAGAAATTTAGTTGCAAAGGGAGGTATTAGACATGAATCACCATGCCGCAGTTAGGGCAGTTCTTGATAAGACTAGGATGCATCCAAGGCATTGAAAGTGTTGTTTGTTTATCCCCTATGAGTTAAAGATGGAGTAAATTGCATGGGAAAGGGAGTGATGTAAGGAGACATTTGAGGCTATAAAAGGAGAAGAATTGTAAAATCTAAAAAGAGGGACTTTCTATAGTTTAGATCTTTCTAGAGTTTTTGACTAGTAATATCATTTGCTTTTGTCTCATTTTCTTGAGTTGTAAAGTTCATGTAACTGTGCCTTTTATGTGGTTGAATGAATTAAGAAGATTAAACTCTATGCCTTGGTTGATGTTATCTGTGTCATTTGCAAAGGTAGTTTACACTGTAGATTCTCTAGAGTTATGATTGAGAATGTCATTTGCTTTTGTCTCATTTTCTTGAGTCAAAATTTCTACATAACTGTACGTGATTTCTGTGCCTCTTATGTGATTGAAAGATTCTTATAAGAATATTGAACGCTATGCCTTGGTTGACATTTCCTGTATCTCAGCAAAAGGAGCCCCTATTGTGAGCCTATGTTTCTATTATGTCAATCTTTTACATTGATCATGCACTTGTATGCTCTTAAATGTAATTGAATCCTATGTATAGTCTCACTGTGCTCAGGTTAGGATTAGGATTACACTTAGGCACATTGCCATAGTTAGGTTTCACTTCCTACATTTGCATTTTTGTTTAATTTCCTATCCCTTTTCCCCCAACACTTGATACAAAAGAAGAGACCAGCTTCTCTAAAATCTGGAGGTTGTTTCAAGCCGCATTATCCCACAGCTTGAAACTTCCCATTGTTGATTGATTAAGATCAGGCACAATTTTTGTCGTCAACTTTGTAATTTCCATATAAAAATATATCAAGATCAGTTATACCTTACACTAGATTATATCCTATAAATCTATTTTCATATCCTTCAAATATCCCTAATAGTTTCATACCTCCCATTATGGCTGTGAGAAATCAAAATTTTGTAGCCTTCAATAGAGGTAACCCACTTCAGTTGACTTAGTAAGATGATATACCTACCTCAGCTTTAAAAATCCTTATATATTTTATTGATGAAACTTCCACCACTCCTATGGAACATATACAAGACTTTGGTAATCTTTGTTTAGTCTATAATGTAGTACAAGATAATGTTGCAATCAAACTTCTTGTCTCCACTTTTAAGGGTAAAGCCTTACAATGGTATAGAGACCTACCTCCCAATTCCATCTATGTTTGGGATGACTTGGGGACTACACTATGCATGTAATTTTAAGATAATTGTGATCATATCTCCTTGTAGACACCTAAAACTAGCCATTGATAACCTCCAATTAGGCTTTTGGATAGTTTCCATCTAAAATGCATAATTTGGCCTAAAAACACTAAAACACGCAAAATGATATGAAACTAACATATTCAAGTTCCAATTTTGGCTTAGGTATCTATAAATGGAGAAATTAAATTTATGGGCTAGCTAATTTTGATCAGTTTATTTTGAGTCAAAATGCCAAATTTAGACCTACGTGCTTTGGACTACTCTTTCCTATCAAATCTTTTGCACAACACTTATGCCTTTGTTATTTGTTTTTGGAAACATCCTAAATATGGATACACATCAAAAACATCTAATGTGTACTTTCAATTATAATCCATTCAAATTTAGGACTAATAACAAGGCATTCTAATCAATTTGATTAATTTGTGCATAAAGTACTTAATCATGCTTAAGATATAATTAACCCAAATCAAGGCCTAATAAAAAATTCCATGGAAACTTGTTGAATAAATTATTTTTGGAAATGAATATTGAATATATACATCATCAAGTGACCTCATTTCTTGGGAGACATCTCTAAGCCATAAATGTCACAAATATCAAGATTCATGCCCTCCATGCCTCATCAATGCCTTCCATGATGCCCACCATGCCTCTTAATTGCCCCTTCTTCCAATGGCATGATGAGGATAATTAAAAACTTAATTCTAAAAATTGAATTAATCCTCAACCACACATCTCAATCTTGAGATGGATCGTTGATGTTGGTTCTGATCAAATTCAAAAATCTATAAATAGGAGGCCTCACAACATCATTTCAAAGCTTAATTTGTACAAAGTTATAATGCAAGATTGGTTCCAAAAGCTTCAAAAAACTAGTGTTATAATGCCAAATTTATTCCAAGCCAATCCATGCCATAAGATAAAGGTGCCAAGAGGAGATTAAGGTAGCCACACTCTATTTAAGAAGACCTCTTGAAGCACAAGCTGAGCAAGACACCACAATAAGCATTTTGGAGCATATAAGGAAGGTAAAAGAGTTTTCTTTTGCATTTTATTTTTGTGTTTCATTCATGATTGTTAACTAATGTTTACCTAATGGATAGGCCTATAGATGTTATGATATTAGTGTGTTTGTTTCATTTTATTTTCATTTTGGAACTAACACCATACTAACCATCCTCTCTTTATTCAAATTCATATATCACATAATGACATGCCCAATGGGAATAGACACATATTACACCTAAATGAGATCCTTTTAAAACCTTAAAAAATTTATTTAAGCTTTTAAAACTCTTACAAATTGGTTCTCTATCTTTTTTTTTCCATTTTAGTTGCCATAGTTTTTACACAATAACTGACATTGGTAGAAGTACTGACATTAGTTACTTATCTTAACCAATGTCAGTTAGTAGAACTAACATCGGTCAAATCTCAGTTTCCCATAAATGACACTGGTGGTATTGACTGATGTCAGTCACTATGTTTTTCCAAAAACACAAACCTGAGACCTACTTTTCTAAAGTTTCTTATTTCAAACTCAAAAGAGCTTTAAAGCTAAAAGACATGCTAACAATTTTGTTGCAAGACCAAGTGGGATATTTTCTCAAAACATGTTTAAATCACTTTTTACAGGCTTAAAGTTGGATTAGGAACTTTTTTTTCATACTTAACAAGGAATTTTTTGATATTTTTGGTGAATTTTTTTCAAAGTTTGCAACTAAGACCAAGGGGTCAAAAATAACATCACCAAACATTTCATTTGGGTTTAAAATTGAACATACTTGTCAATTTTTTCTTACAATAGTTGTTTAGATTAATCTTGTTTGGAAAAAAGAGGTATGTTACATGTATGCTCTTTCATTTTTACCCTATAGGGAACCCTTGGAATTAAAATCACCATTCCTATTGCAAGTAACCTAGTCTAAGGCTTAGAAAGAAAGTCATCTAAAGCACTCCCCAAAAACTCATCAAAGTTTGGGTGACCTTGAAAATGACCCTAAAGTCTTTCTATTTTCATGCTTTATTTATTTATGCATCTTGGATTGTAAGGGGGACTTCATCACCTTCCACAAGTTCTTTAGGGAAGCTTTGACCTTGGGTTTCATCTCTTGGCATTGACTTCATTTGACTCTCTTAGAGTTACACATGGGACGTAGTGGCACTTTAGACATCACACTACACTGAGTTAATAGTAGGATGTAGTGGTTGCAAAAAGGAATAGACCTTTTTGCAACAAGCCAAGTGATATGAACCCAAAATCTATGCTTTTCTTTTGCATTGTTTGGCATGAAAGTCATTATGCAATTGATTCCCGTAGATTGTTTGAAAACTTGTTAAAATTAAGACAAATCCCCATTTTCCACAGAAGTATTATTGGTGCAAGGTGCACCTCAAGGTCCATGTCACAATACTAACATTTGAGATAATGAGGGGTGTAAAAAATCTACTATATAATGCACATTTACCTTAGGATGAACGCTTAAAATCCTCTCAAATGATGTATATTGATGGATTCTAATAGTACCAAGTAACCTTGTCAGTTTAGGATCTAAGGATGATTAATTAAGTTGGCCTTGTCCTAGTTTAAAGTCTTGTTTGGATTCAAAATTTGGTGTAAACAAATAATCCAAACCCAACACATAGTCCAAATTTTCTTTTGAACAAAGAGGCATTATGCTTCCCATGTGAGATCATCAAGTTGCCTTGTTCAAAAGTTCATCAAAAGTTTGAGAGTCATATCATCCACTTTGGCATAGTTATGTTACCCAATTGATTCTATACCTTTACCAAAGTTGTTTAATTCCTTCTTTTGTAATTTAAATTTGACATTACACCTTAACAAGTTCATAGGGTTGATGTGTTAAGTGGGTTCACCATTTAAACTAGACTTGAGGGAACTTAGGTTTAATTTATAATTTAGGTTGAAGACCATTTTAATACTCATAAGCCTTATCATCACTTGATAGAATTTAGATATTTTATGCTAAAAAATTACAATTTAAGTCTATACACCACAACATTTTCATTTAAGAAGGGTAGTGTCATGCTATCAAAATTGTGGAAAAATGTCTTTGCCTTAGAGATTTTTTGAAACAAATTTTTTTGTCACACCTTTTGGGTAGTATAGTGTCATTACACTACCCAAATCATTTCAAACTTTGTTTTATGGACCCTCTTACATATAATTCCAAATTTGTTCCTACATATTTAAACTAATCCAAGTGTACTTTTGATCCTTTGTCTAAAGCATAATTATACTATTCACCTTTGTCTAGCTTGTTTATTAAAGGAAATAAGTTTTACACCATTATTTATGAGAAAACAAACTATTGCTAAAGTGCCTTTTATTTCATACCTTATACCTAGTTGACCAAGTTCATGTCCAAGAATCAAATGCCTAGTATTTGTTATAAGTGTTTCAAATCCATTAGATTAAAAATTTCATCTATTGTCAAAGTCTAGATTTTGACACCATTTGGCCAAGAGTCCTAGCACATGCCTTGTTTGAGCCTAGATTTTGATGCCATGTTTGGCCAAAAGACCTAGCAACTTTTAATTTCCTAGATTAGACTTATTTGAAACACTTTTACCTTAGATTTTGGCATTTTAATTTTTTGGTCCATTTCCTTGCTTACCTTTGTGTGAATATTGAAATTTTAGATAATTCACGCTAGCTTGATTCCTCATAAATATTTACATAAACCTTTTGATCCTTTTGACAAATCTAGACCCAATTGAAGTCATCATTTTTTCTATATTTTGTCCTTTTTAGAGTTTGTAGAGCTCTTTGACCTTTTATCACAAGCATTGACTATGGAACCTAAAATGTATTCCTACACTTATAGTGGACTCATGTACAATTCAGGGATTAGTAATGTAGTTATGAAAGAAGAAATGGTGCAAGAGCCCTATGTAAATAACATTGCTTATGAGATGGATTCTTATCCCTCTTATAATACTCAATTAGGGGCATAAAGCCAAGATTCATTCGCTAACTATTTGGTTAACACACAACTTTACATAGAGCAAGACTAAGAACAAACTACACAATACTTAGCTATAATACCAATAGCAGATGAGCATATAATCCAACAGTCATACTCTACTAATATAGCTTCCACTTATGATCTATTTTTGTTTAAATGACATTTATTAGATAAAAAAGACGAGATTTTAGTTAGGGCCATAGAGGTATGGGCTAAGTTTCGAGTAGACTTCCCTCATGAAAATTTACTAAGTCTAGTAAGCATGCCCCATAATATCATTTATGATCAACAGGCTTCTTCTAGCAATCCTATGGCTCTAGTCCATACAACATACCAAGACCCTAGTATATTTTTGGCTAGGGCTATAGAGGTAGGGGATAAGTCTTTAGCAAACTTCCCTCATGAAAATTTACCATGTCTAGTAAGAGTATCCCACAATATCATTTACGATCAATAAGCTTCTTCTAAAAAAACTATGGCTCTAGTCCAAACAATGTACTAGGACCCCAATATATCCAATCAAGGAAAAAGCATCATGGAAGATCACTTTAACCAAATGAAAATAGCATACCAAACCTACTTAAATTTATCACACAATTTCAATCAAATGAACATGGTAAGCCTCTCATTGACCTAGTTCCTTCAACAGGAGTATTGATTGAATTAGTTAGACAAAATAATTTGAGTTCTAACCCAATTTTACAAACCATTTCAATAGATAACTTGATACATATGATAGTTATTGAAGAAGTGTCTTTGGATTTTACACTAAATAGTGAGCCAAATGTAGTAGATAATGTGAAAACAACATCCAATCTTGATCAAATTAGTACTAATGCACAAACAACTAACCAACAATGTGTGTTTATAGTTAATCCCATGAGTAGACCATCATACCAAGGAATAGGAGTGTTTATACCCTAGCCTCAACCAACTACTTCCTCAAGTGTATAACCTATAGGATTAGGTAATCAAACAATGGATAATGTTACACCTCATTGATAGAATGTGATGAATCTTACTCCTCCTCAACAAGTAGCGAGTAGTATTCCACAACAACAGACATAGTCTAGTATATCAATGCAACAAAGGATGAATACATTTCCACCTCAATTAGGGGCAACAAATATTCCACCTCAACAGGTAACAAAATACATACCTCTTCAATCATAGACTAATATGCCAATTCAAAACCATGTAATGACTAATCAACAACATGCAAATATTGGTTAGTGATAGATGTCAAATCTATAACATACCATTACTTCTTCATAGGGATTTGTGTAACAAGGAGGTCCCCATGTTTATTAAGTACCTACTAGACAACTATTGGTTTAAAATGTGCCACAAATTTTGAAACAAGGTCTTAGTCCACAATTTCCTACTCAACAACAAGGTTTGATTAGTTGGCAGCATATACCTTTTCAACCACAATAGGCATAGTATAGTTATATCCCTTCATCCTAACCACAAAATCCTCCAAGTCAAACCTTTATCGCCAACCCAAACTAGAATATTACATATCTAAATGTGTAATTTCAAGTACATCCCAATCTACATATGCATGTTCTTGGTCCATTCCCCAACCAAGCCAATGTACCCCAATATGTGTCTCCATCATACCCTAGTCAAAGTGTCTCACTTGTGACCTCCCAGACATCTACTGAAACCAATAATCTCCCTCAAACCAATATCCCTTCCAATTTCCTATCCCAAGAATTGTAACAGATGAAGGATGTGATTTTTTCCATTCAAGTGAGGAAGTAGACTAAGAAGTTATAATTAGATGACATGTGTTCCTATCCATTCAACATGGAGTATTTATAGATACCATTTTTTCTAGGATATGAACCACCCAAATTTGATAAGTGCAAAGGAAAGGGTGATCCTAAGGCTCATTTGACCAAATTTTTTGTCACATGTCAACCAGTGGCATATAGTGACATATACCTTTTACTATTGTTTCCAAGGAGCTTGGTGGGACAAGCCTTGGAATGGTTTTTAAAGTTGCCCAAGAATTTAGTAATAGACTTTGATGATCCTTCTAATAAATTTTTACAACACTTTTCCTATAATCTCAAGCATGAGATTTCATTAGAAGACCTAACACAAGCAAATAAAAAAGCTAGGGAGATTTTTTCAAGTTATTTACAGTGATGGAGAGCCTTTTCAAGCTATTTCACCCATAATTTACTAGATAAACAATTAACTATTATGTTTACTAAAAATTTTCATAGTGAGATAGCCTATCATCTAAAACTACAATGTGCACATACATTCAAAGAGATCATTGATAAAGGTTTTTTGATCGAGTGAGATCTCATAAATAAAGGGGTCATAAAGCTTAATTCAACTAATCAAAATCAAGGTACCAATCATGTAAATGACCAACATCCCATCCAATTAGAAGAGTCACAACCAACACAAGCCAATAATCATGAAAGACCAAAATAATTCAACTAAAATAGGCATGTTGTGGGAAATGGAGTAACCAAATCTCATCATGTCCAAACTATGTAGACATCATCTACACCACTATTTCAACTTATTCCTACCTAGGAACCTCTCTAACCAATGCCGCATGTATAACAACTAAGACCTACACAACAAATACAACAAAGTTTACCATTATAAACCCCTCCTCTTAAGAGAATTGTGCCTACACATCATATCTTTAGTGACCTAGGAGAACCTATTGAGTCTATATTTATTAAGCTTACCACCACTAATCTGATTAGTTGGCCTATACCAAAAAATTATTTCCAAGGCATTTCTTACCCTGATTGGTATCATGAAAATGAATTTGGTGACTATCATTAGGTTAGTAGGCATAATCTATGAAGATGTGTCCAAATCAAGAATTTAAACAAGAATATGTTGGAGAATGAGGAGATAAAATTGGATAATTTTGATTCCACTTCCAATCAAACTCTTGATATTTATCAAAACCCCTTTCCCTGACATAACAATCAATAATAGTAGAATAATCAACAACAACAACAATGGCCAGTGCAATAGCAAAATCAATATTATCTTAATCAAAGGCCAAACCAACAAAATCAACAAAATTAGTACTAGAATCCATAATGACAAAATAATGGACAAAACCAAGGTCAAAATGGTAACAACCAATAAACCTACCATTCAGTTTCACATGACTATAATAGGGTTATAGGTCATATTGTAGGGGGTAGCATTAATACCATCTCCATTAATCCTAGACCAAGTACTAATCAGCCTAGACCATTGCTAAGCAATAATAATCAACAAAATCACAAGGATAATCCTTCTTTAACCTAGAAGTGCATACAAGAAAACTAGCAAACTAGGGATTCCACTTTTGGATCTTACAGCAACAACTCATTCTTGCCACGTGACCACATGCTAGTGCACTGGTAACTAAGACTTGTCCTATCTAGTCCCACACCATTTCCAACATTGGTTAGCAATAATGGTCCAATATTTAATCTTGATTCTATAATCACAACTCAAAGGTCAAATATTACTATCCCAAGCCCACAACCATCTGCCACTTTTCCTATCATCTGACCAACTGTTCAGCCTCAAAATAAACCATTCACTACTAACCAAGATAAGAAGTTTGACATTGTGTAATAATTATAGAAAACAAAAGCACAAATTTATATTTTAGATTTGATATAGATGTCAATAATCCACAAAAACATCTTGAATGATTTTTTGACCCAATCTATTATTGTTAGTGACATATCCCCTGATAAATTTCAAGCTTTGGTTGAACACCTAACTCCAACCCAACAAGTCACATTCAACCAAAGAGATATGTCTTCCCTTGGCCCACTCCACAATAACCTATTGTACATAGAAGTTTGTAATAAAATGGCATAAATTTAAATTTGTCCTTATAGACAATGGATCTAGCATCAACATAGTGTCTCTCAAGCTCATCAAGCTTCTTGGGTACATAATGATAGATCTCTAGCTAGAAACAATAACTATCAAATCTTATGATAATCAGAAAAGAGAATCATAGGTCACCATTAGTTTGTTAGTTATCATTGGGCCTTTGACCCATGATACACTTTGTCATGTGTTGGATCTTGAGTTATCATACAACATGCTTCTAAGCAGGCCTTGGTTACATGATATTCATGTAGTCCCATTAACACTACATCAATGTATCAAGTTTTCTCACTCAAGGATGGAAAGAATCATGGTTATAATGATTACCAAGCTGGTTGTTATAAAAATTCAAAGTATCCTATTCCCAATAGAATCATGGAGCATCACAATTATGAAGGAAGAGGCCTTAGACTAAATCAACAAGGAACCATCAAGGCAATTTCCATGACTAAGTATGAAAGACCTTACGGACTTGGATTTAAACCACCTAGGGGTGGCCCCATAAATTGTATTCAAACTCTATTTCCAATGACTAATGATGATGATGCCAATAGTGAAGCAACGTCTAATCATAGCCTTACCTTTGATAACCTAGCTAGAATAATCTATTTGATAACAATGCCATTTATACCCTTACCCAAGCTATTTATCATAATCCATTGCCATTATATTATCCCCAACTAATAGATTGGGACCAATGAGAATCCAATCTATCAATTGATGAGTTCTAGAATGATGAGGTATTATGTGATTTTTAGGCCTTAGAGACAATGTTCTATTGGGTGATCACAAATTAGGATTCTCAATCACATTGAATCCTACAGCCTATTTTGGAGAGCAAGTGAACACCCTTAATGAAAAACAAATCAATAAAACATTGATGTCCCAAAGTGAAAAACTCTTTGAGGCACTTTTTAACTAGGGAAAAAGTAAAGATAAAGGCTAGTCTAGTGGTGAAAACCTATTTTAGGTGACATTAGATGGGGGTGTTCATTCTTCTTTGATTTTAGATCAGGAGACCACCAACGATGAACTTACCTAGAGATCTGAGTTTAGCTTTGAGAAACAAAAAGTATTTGATCAAATTCTCCAAGAATTTTTGACTATTTTTATAACATGGCCAAATTTTCCACTAGGAGAAGTTAAAGAGCAAGTCCTAATAGAGGACCTAAACATAGTCCAATAGTTCAAGTCACTACCTATTATCCTAGAAGATAGTTTGACCCTTCTAGTTAAAGATACAATAGAGGTAAATATTGAGACTCCATCAGATCTAAAATGGATAAAATTAGGTGCATCCCTCATTGAGGAGGAACATGACATCTTTATATCTCTATTGAAATATTTTGTGGATATATTTGCATGGGTCTATTGTGACATGCCAGGATTAGACTCCACCTTGGTTTTACACCACCTTGTGGTTAATCCTAATGCCAAAACAATAAAATAAAATATCCATAAGATGCATCCTTGCATTGTTGTATTAGTAAATAAAGAGTTGGAAAAACTCTTAGAAGTAGGATGTATCTGATCCATTGACTACTCTGAATGGATCTCGAATGTAGTACCTATTATCAAAAAGCTTAAAAGAATCAAAATTTGTACTAGTTTTTGAGACATCAAAAAATATTATCCTAAAGATTATTTTTCATTGCCTAATATTGACATGATCATCAACTCCATGGTAGTTTATGAAATACTTTCACTCATGGATGGTTTTTTAGGATACAATCAGATCAAAATAGCAATAGAATATCAGCATCAAATAATGTTCACCACTCCAAGGGGAACATTTTTCTATAAAGTGATGCCATTTGGCCTTAAGAATGTGGGAGCTACATATCAAAGAGCCATGAATATCATATTCCATGATATGATGCATGATATTATTGAAGACTATGTCAATGATATATTAGGAAAATCCAATACCAGAACTAACCATCCAATAGTGTTATGTAAGATATTTGAAAGACTATGAGAGTACAAAGTTAGACTCAATATAAATAAATGTGGTTTTGGTGTAACTTCAAGAAAATTATTGGGATTCATCATGTCTTGTAGAGGTATTGAAGTTGATCCAACTAAAGTCCATGTTATAGCCGAGATGCCACCACCAACCAATATGAAGCAACTCCATAGTTTGCAGGGTAAGATCCAATCCATCTAACACTTCATCTCTTAATTAGTAGACAAGTGCCATCCATTTAGACACCTTTTGAAGAAAGGAGTTGTATTTCACTGGGATGATCACTGCCAAGTAGCCTTTCAATACCTCAAAGATAATATTATCAATCTGCCTATTTTAGTACCTACTATGCTAGGAAATCCATTTTTGTTATACCTATCAGAGACTGATCATGCCCTAGGGGTACTCTTGGCTCAACATGATGACAAAGGAAAGGATCATGTTGTTTACAACCTAAGTTGTACCTTGGTTACATATGAACATAACTATGTATCTATTAAAAAAGCTTGTCTAGCCATAGTTTTTGTAGCTCAAAAACTATCATTACATGTTGAATAATAAAACCATGGTCATTTCAAAGGTGTATCTACTCAAGTATCCACTATCTAAGATATCTTTGTCAGATAGAATGGCTAAATGGATCATGCTTCTTAGTTTTTTTGATATAGAGTATGTCAATTAGAAAGCAATCAAAGGACAAGTTCTTATAGATCAACTTGTTGAAGCACCTCTCATGGACACATAGCCACTCAATTTTCCATTTCTTAATGAATCCATCATGACCATTATTGATACACCCCTTAAGGAGTAATCCTAAAAGATATATTTTGATGGTTCATTCACTGTGCACAAATCAAGGGTAGGCCTACTATTTATTACACCATAGGGGGATCTAATCCCTAAATCATTTAAAATCAACTTTCCTTGTACAAAAAACATGGCTGAGTATGAAGCACTTGTTGTAGGACTTCAAAAAGTAGTGTAATGAAATATATATCATCTTCAAGTTTATGGCGATTCTCAATTAATCATCAATCAGGTCATAGATCATTTTTAGACCAAAGATGACAAGTTGGTTCCATATAAAGCCATGGTTGACACTCTTAAAAAGAAAATTGTCAACATTCATTTTGAGCATATACCGAGAGCTAGTATTAGAACTATAGATTTCATGGCTACTATTGGCTCATTTATTTGACAAATAGATAAATCTAAAGAGTATTAGTTCCTCATCAAGAATTTTTTAGCACCAACTCATGAACCTTTGATCGTTACCATGATTTGTGATATTATTAGTCCTAATTTTATTTGGTACTAGACCCTTAAAACTACCTTCATGACCAATTTATACCACCTAAACTATCTCAAAAACAAACCAAAACCTTCATTAACCATTCCAATCATTATACTTTACTTGGATCCACTCTTTATCATCATAGTTTTTATGGAACTCTACTTCATTGTTTAACTTTGGTAGAGTCTACATTAGCATTAAGATAAGTTCACAAAGGAGTATGTGGACCCCATTATAGTAAGGAATTCCTATTAAAAAATCTCTTACATACTGGTTATTATTGGCTCATAATAGATGCAGATGTTACTGCATATGTAAGGAAATGTGACAAATGTCAATGGCATGCTAATTTGATCCATGCCTCAGTAAAAAATTTGAAACTAATGTTGATGCCATGGCCATTTTATACATGGAGACTTGACCTCATTGGGAAGATTAACCCCACTTCATCTCATGGCCATAAACATATCCTTACCACCACTAAATATTTCACTAAGTGGGTTGAAGCTATATCCCTCACTTACATGACTGGAAAGTAAATTTCCAAATTCATCTTCATCCACCTCATATGCCACTATAGTATTCCCTATAACATTATATCTAATAATGGAGTATCATTCAAGAGCAAAGATGTAGACTAGTTATGTACCAAATACAACATCACACAACACTTTTCTAAAACATATTACCTTCAAGGTAATGTCCAAGCTAAGGCATCCAACAAAACCATTATCAAAATTATAAAAAATATTGTCAATGATGTTGATCATGATTGGCACCTCCAAATATTTCCTATCCTTTGGGCATACCATACCAATCATCATTCCCCCATAGGATCCACCCCATACTCACTTTTTTATAGTACTAAATCCATCCTTCCCATTTAGGTCAAATTTCCTTCACTATGCATCTCTTTCTAGCATGTCCTAGATGATCATGACTATCAAGTAGCTCACCTGCAAGAGCTAGACCTCCTAGATGAGAAATGTAAGGCCATGCTCAACAATCTTCAAGCATATCAGAATTGACTCAAAGGCCACTATAATTGGTGTGTGAAGTATAGAACATTTGAACTTGGTGATCTCATTCTCAAAGAAAACCAAAAGAATACTATAGTCGAGAAGAAACATAAAGGTAAATTCATACCAAACTGTATAGGGCCTTTCATCATCACTACCAATTATGGATCCGGAGCATACAAGCTTGCCACACTAGATGGTGATGAACTTCCAAAGCTAAAGAATATTATTCATCTCAAGTGGTACTATTCTTGAATTATAAGGTGTATTATTTGTAAGGACCATTTTAGTTATGCCTTTTTGTCACTTTTCTTCTTTGAACACATACCATTCTTATCCATCCTCTTTGCCAATTTTTGCTTTTGACCTATCAACCTAGTGTGTTCTAAAACCTAGCCTATTTGACCTTGGTTTTTATCATTCATTACATAGTTTTAGCATCAAGTTATCTGATTAGTTCATCAGTTGGTTTTAAAACTTTATATATAGATCATATTTTTGGATAGTGTGATAGAAGTTTTAGTAGTTGCATCCTTCATTTTTTAGTCCTTTCTTACCACCAATCTCCCTACTAATTATAAACACCTTTGAAAAAATTAGTAACATTTATCTATGCCATTGTGTCCTATTTATAACCACCTATGGGCAAACTAGGGGTAATACTAAGCCTTAACATACCAACTTTCCACTTCTTATGCCATACTTTTTTTTTACCAACTGTGCCTATTTTGTTTGAATTGGTTACTGCACTAGTCAAATTCCTCCACTAAAATGGTGGAACTATAGTGACTTGAGGTCCTACTCTGGGACTATATAGGCAATGCTCAATACTTATAGAGGTTACTTTAGTCACCCCTTTTACCCATGCTCTCACTATTTTTTGAGCAACCTAAGCCATGCTCTCGCTATTTTTTTATCAATATAAGTTTGAATGCTCTTATTATTCTATGAGCAATCTAAGTTTGAACACTCTCACTATTTTGTGAGCAACCTAAGTAATGCTCTCACCATTTGGTGAGAAACCTAAATATGAACACTCTCACTATTTTATGAGCTTGAACCATTTAGTGTCTTGTCATTCTTGATTGAGTTGTGATACTCCAAAATACTTCCAAAAACATTTCAAAAAATTATTAGAAAAGAACAAAAGCATTGACCACTTATTTTCCTTAAAGATTCTAGGAACCTGTACTAAGTTACAAGAAAATTACTTGCCATTTATTTTCCCCATCCCTTTTGGCCTTTTTTCTCATGCACTTACCATTTTGCAAGACCATTTCTATTATTCTATCACATCTATTCTATTTATTTTTCTCAATTATCACATTCTTCCCATTCCCTGGGAGAACTACATTTGGCCTAAAGTTTTTTTATTAGATATTACATCCATGGAACTATGTAGGTAACATCCACTTGCCTAGTGTATATGGAGATAGCTCAGCCACCCCCTTCCTTTTCTTCTATTCCCCCATCTAGTTTGTTTGTTAAGTTGTCACCTATTTTCTAGGGGCAATATTTGTAGGCTTTTTATTGCATTGTTTATTTGATTGTTTTCACTTATTTTATTTGTTTGTCTGTTTGTTTACTTTCAGCACTGTTGCCTTGATTCAGTTTATGTGTGTTCATTGGGTGATTCCTTGTTCACACTTACATTTTAATCCATCCATATTCATACGTTTACATTGTCATCATGGTTTCTATCATTGGTGTATTATTTTATATCGAGTATTGGATTATGGGAGTCATTATTTTTGCATATTTTGGCCATTTCTTTATGGTGTTCTATCATAAATCCTACCATTACATGCTAAAACAAACCTCAACTTCAAGAAGTCTATTTAGCAATGGTGGCATCTCTTTAGCATTGACATCCTAATTCACTCCCAATCATATCCCAACTAGAGTAATTAACCACAAAAGAATTTCAACCTTTATTAGTTCAGATGAGCATCTCCTTACTAGTAGGTTGTTATAATTTATCATTACTTTCAATGTTAATTTATCATCATCCTTGGCCAAGTTTATCATGTTTTCCATAATCAGGGTCCAATGATTATAGCCACCTATGGGCAAATCATTGCACACCATCCCACCTGCATTTCTTAATGATTATAACCACCTTTGGGCAAATAATTATATTGTCACCACTTTACATTTTTTACCCATATAGGGGCATGTTGTTATATTTTTTGTCTATCCTAACTAGGGAAACTCCATCTTCTCAATGATTATAACTGCCTTAGGGTAAGTCATTGTGTTATCATACCACATTACCATTATCAGGGTACAATGCTTATAACTACCTTTAGGCAAACCATTATGCACCATCCCACTTGAATTCCCAATTAATTTTACTAATTTTTCACTATCATTGTGTTTTCACCCCATCATCTTTCCTTTCTTTGGTCCCCTCATTTTGCTTCTTTCTTTTCAAGGGACCGTTTATTGATCCACTTGTGCCAATCATTCCCTCAAGGGGGCATCATATAATTAGTTTAGAATCATTGTAGTTGTAGGCATATAGGACATTTTCATTATTTGAGAAGACATTACTATGCGTATATCTTGTAATGCCTTCCCAAATAGGGGAAAATTGTAGACACCTAAAACTAGTCACTGATAACCTCCAATCAAGATTTTGGCTAGTTTCCATCTAAAATGCACAATTTGGCCTAAAAACACTAAAACACATAAAATTATGGGAAACTAACATATTTAAGTGCCAATTTTGTTTAAGGTATCCCTAAATGGGGAAATTCAATTTATCGGCCAACTAACTTTGATCAGTTCATTTTGAGTCAAAATGTCAAATTTGCACCTACATGCTCTGGATTGCTCTTTCCTATCAAATATTTTACACAAGACTTGTGCCTTTGTCATTTTTTATTGGTAACATCCTAAATGGGTATAAAAATCCAATGCATCTAACGTGTACTTCTAATTCCAATCCAGTCAAAATTAGGACCAATAACAAGGTATTCTTAAATTAATTTGAGTAATTTGTGCATAAAGTAATTAATCATTCTTAAGAACTAATTAACCCAAATCAAGGACTAATCAAAAATTCCATGGAAACTTGTTGAAAAACTTATTTTTTGAAATGAATATTTAATATCTACATCATCAAGTGACCTCATTTCTTTGGAAGACATCCCTAGGCCATAAATGCCACAAATATCAAGATTCATGCCCTCCATGCCTCATCAATGCCTTCCATGATTCCCTCCATGACTCTTAATTTCCCCTTCTTCCAATGGCATGATGAGGATAATTACAAACTTAATTTCAAAAATTGAATTAATCCTCAACCACACATCTCAAGCTTGAGATGTATGGTTGAGGTTGATTCTGATCAAATCCAAAAATCTATAAATAGGAGGCCTCACAACATCATTTCAAAGCTTAATTTATGAAAAGTTATAATGCAAGATTGGTTCCAAAAGCTTCAAACAACTAGTGTTATAATGCCAAATTGATTCCAAGCCAAGCCAAGCCACAAGCCAAAGGTGTCAAGAGGAGATGAAGGTATTCACACTCCATTTAAGAAGACCTCTTGAAGCACAAGCTAAGCAAGCCACCACAACAAGCATTTTGGAGCATCCAAGGAAGGTAAAAGAGTTTTTTTTTTACATTTTAGTTGTGTGTTTCATTCATGATTGTTAACTAAGCTCTCCTTAGTGTCTAGGCCTAGAGATGTCATGATATTAGTGTTTTTATTTCATTTTATTTTCATTTTGGAACTAACACTATAGTAACCATCCTCTCTTGAGTCAAATTCCTAGATCACACTCCCTAGTTAAAAAATTAACTACTATTCAATGAGCTCCCCATGAGTTCATGAGTGTTTTCAATTTTTTTTTCAAAAGACATGGAATAGAATTCTAGTGTGGGTGAATACAACCCCAAATAATTATTTCCTACATTATTTAAAAGCTTTGAATAGTAATATAGCTATTATGATTTAGTTAATGGGTGGTACCATACTTGTCAATGCCTATGAAATTGTAATAAGAGCAGAAAATTGCCTACTTCAAGATGGAAAGATTTCCTCAAGGATTTGGCAGTGAGTTGGTAGTAATGAAAAGGTATTTGTCCCAAAAATATAGGCCTTATTAGGAAGCTAACCAAACACACCAGCCAAATATTCATCTATACCAAGGTAATTTATAGCCACAAAGTCAAAATATATAAATAAAACCTCCAAAAGTCCATGCTCTACCTGTGCCAAGTACTTTCAAAGATATTGGACCTATTCAGAACAACATGGCTTAGGATTATGAGTTATGTTATCCTTTTGATCAACCACATATCTAAAATACTTGTCCTAATGGCATCATAATTCAATCCTTAATGATGCAAGATATATCAAACATTCAAGAAAAGTAAGAAGAAGTCACTTCCTAACAAAAAATACATAAAAACTTATTCAAAATGAGGCTACTCTTTTAAACTGACAAGAGGACATTTTTATTGGTGTAAACTAAGAGGATGCATTATTGAATGGTGGTGGTTTAGTATTAGTAAATACACATTAAATTAAAATAGTAATCAAAAGTGATCAACCCCCTAAGGTGGAACAAGTTACAACTTCTAAAGTTGTACAAGAATCTGCAAAAGGCAATGTAGTATATAGGCCACCCTTTATGCCAATGGGCCATCAAAATCAAAAGTTTTGACCCTAAATCTCATGAAAGATGACATATCTCCCATAAAGGCACCAATGAAGTTTGATAACATTCCTTTCAATATTATTGAATAGATGAAGAAGACTAATTTGAATGTCACTATGTGGGAAGCACTATCCATTCTAGCATAAAGATATTCACTTCAAGAAGTTTTGAAAAACTTTCAAATAATAGACAAAGTTTTGGAAAATGGACCTAATGATATAATTAATATGTGTCAACCAAAAATTTACACCAAAGTGAGTAAAAATTATAATCCTCCCCCTTTCTATCTTTCACTCATAGTTGGGAAGCATCTCATTCATAATTGCATGGTAAACTTAGGGCTAATAGTTCTATTATACTTAAGAAAATAGTTGATGCTCTTGGTATTAACTATACACCTATTTCAAAAGGTCTGGTTCAATTAGATGGGACTATTGTTCAAATAATAAGGACAATAAAAGGCTTAAATTTCACCATCCATGCATGTCCACGCTTGTCAATTTCTCAATATATCTCAATTATTGATTCCCCCCCTATTTTTTATCTACCTTTCCTAAGACTACATTACAAAAATGAGAGAGTATCTATCTACTAACTGGTCTCACATGTTTCATAAGATGAGATATGGAATAAGAGTAACAATAAGAACTAATCTAATTTCTAAATACCATATTGAGCCATACACTCTTATTCCTATGGATATGAATTGGATATTGCAAGATTAAGAAGATGATCTTGATTATGAAGTCACAACATCTATAGAAGAGACTCTAGACACTCATTTGGAATAATAGGGATCAAATATCCAATTTTATCCTTATTATTATGTATAAAAAACCAATTTGGGTACATATGGCATTCATGAAAATGATGAAACCATCCCAAATCTTGTAAAACTAGTTGAAGATCTTCAAGGAATGTGGAAACTATTCTTTGATGGCTTGAAAAGTAGGAATGGTGCAGGTGCAGGTATTGTTTTGATCTCTCCATAAAAGGATATTTATTTATATTCTTTCATACTTTAGTTTAGTTTCACAAATAATGTATTTGAATATGAAGTTTTGATTTGAGGTCTAAAATTGGCCAAATAAAGAGGGATAGAGTCCTTACAGGTATTTGGTGATGGTGAGTTTATTATTTACCAAGTAACATCTAAAATCATAACCAAGAATAACTTGATAAGATCTTACAAACTAGGGTTTAGGACCTATTTTAAGACTTTATCACTTTAAACATTCAAGTGGTACACAGATCATAGAACAAGGATGTTGATCCTATGGCCTCAATAGGCTCCCAATATAACCTACCCAAATAGATAAAGAATAAAAATAGCCATCATGAAAATTTGATATTAAGGCCATCTATTCTTGATAATGCAACCAACTAGCAAGTCTTTGATAGTAATCAACAAAATGCAAATTTTTTGAGAGAAAAAGTTGAATTATCTAATAGAAACCAGTCAAGATTTTAAGATCAATATGGAGATCAAATCATTCAGTTGAAGATGAACAAATTACCTATGGGCCTTGTATCTTTAGAGAATATATTCAATTTAGATGATCAACTAAAAGGTAAAAATATGAATATCATGGTTAATGAAGAAGACTATGAGTTAGTATTTATTTCAAAGGGCAAAATATTGAAGATTGGAAATGTATGTAATGATTCTAAAAAATAGTATTTTATTTAGTTGTGTCAAGAATTTGATGATAACTTTGTTTGGAGTTATCAATATCTAAGGGGGTTTGACTTGAGCTTAGCCCAACACATAATATAGATTGACCCAAAAAGCAAGCATGTTAGATAGAAATAGAGACCAATCAATCCAAAAATAGAACCCTTGATGAAGAGTAAGCTATCTAAATTGATAGAGGTTAATATCATTTTCTCTATAAAAAACTCATCTTAGGTTGTTAGCTTGGTCCCTATAAGTAGAAATAATGGTGAAATTAGGCTTTATGTATATTTTAGAGACCTAAACAAAGCATACCGAAAGGATCATTATCCCCTCCCACCCATGGATCAAATTTTACAAACTATATCAGGATCTAAAAGGTTTTCCTTTTTAGATGGTTATTCTAAATATAGCCAAATCCTAGTGCAAGAATTAGACCAATTCAAGACTACCTTCACCATAAAATGGAGTACATATGCATATAAAAAGATGCCTTTTGGCCTAAATAATGTTAATGGTACATTCCAAAGATCCATGGATATGGATTTCAGAGGTTTGATAAATGAGATGATTCTGGTATACCTAGATGATCTCATAGTTTATTCATGTTGATGCATACCTGGATTGCCTTAGGAAATTTTTTGAAAGGTGTAGATAATAAGGAGTTTTCCTTAACCCAAAAAAGTGAATTTTCATAGTTTATGAAGTCAAAATACTAGGACACATTGTTTTAAAAGAGGGTTTTACAATAGACCCAAAGAGAATAAGTGTTTTATCTACATTAGCACTTCCAAACCATAAAAAGGGGTTACAAAGTTTCCTAGTAAAGATCAACTTCTTAAGAATATTTATTTCAAATTTTGCCTCTATGGCCAAACCCCTTAATATTATGCTTAAGAAGGGTATCATTATTAGCTAGACATAAGATGGAAAAGATAGTTTTCAAGCCATCAATCAGGCTATTTCTCAAGCTCCTACACTGGTCAACCCCAATTACAAGAAAGATTTCATTCTCTATGCTTTTAGATGGGAAGGCAACATCTCAGTTATTTTAACCTAGCATAATAAAGAATATTTGGAATAGCCAATATCTTTTTTAGTTAATCCTTGAAATATTATGAAGAAAAGTATAGTTTTATGAAGAAGCAAATATATGTTGTAATTAAATCTCTCAAAAAATTTAGACAGGTGCTCTCTAATAATAAAATTCATCTAATGGTTAGTCACCAAATGTCAAAGAGTTCCTTTTGAGCCAAGAAATAAATAAGAAAAGATAAGGTTGGATCATAAAAGTCATGGAATATGATGTAAACATAAAAATTACAAAGCTTATAAGAGTAAAGGGCTTATGTGAACAACTAGCTTCTAATATTAAGACTATTGAAATAATATCCAATGCAGTGTATGCTCAAAATGTGCCCCAACTAGCCACTCCACCTCTATACAATAGCTAGATCCATGACATGGCCATATTCTTTCAGACTGGTGATTACCCATATGATTCTCAATAGTCCAAGAAAAGGTATTTCATACTCTAATCTATTCCTTATATTTTTATAGATGGAATATTGTTTATAAAATATATGAATGGAGTTATGCTGAGGTGTATTGAGCATGGTCAAGTCCCAAAGGTGATCAAATAATTTCATGATGGTCCATCAGGTAGACATTTCTTTGAAAGAAACACAACCATAAAAATAATTAGAGAGGGATATTATTGACCTAACATATTTAAATATGCCCAAAAATGGGTAAGGAATAATGAGAAGTCTACTTACTTTATAAGAAAGTAAATATTAGTAGCTCTCCCTCTTAAACCAATCCAAATTGACCAACCATTTACTCAATGGTGATTGGATTTAAATTGTATGATCAATCCACCATCAAGTGTAGGCCACAAATGGATCCTTACAATAACTAACTATTTCACCAGATGAATTGAAGTAGTTAACCTAAAATATGACATAGAGGCATCTATCCTTGAATTCATGGATGACATAATCACAAGGTTTGGTGTTCCTTACACCATTATCTTATATAATTCCAAAGCTTTTATAGACACTCAAGTAATTAAATTGGATATAAATCACAATGTATACTTGAGTACTTATTCTAATTATTACCCATAGGGTAATGGCTTGGTTGAGTCTGCCAATAAAAAGATCATAAGGAGTATCAAAAGGACAATGTAATACAACCAAATGACATGGCACGTGAATATGAAATAAGCACTATGGGTGAATAGGATCATTCATAAGAGAGTCATTGGTAATTATCCATTCATGTTGGTAAATGTAAGGGAAGCTAGATTTTTTCTATGAATTGAATTATCATCTCTAGAACTCAATCATCACCTGGAATTGATTAACAATAATGAAATGTAACTATGATTGGCAAAAATCATAGAACTAGAAGAAGTCAAGAATCAGTCAATGAAAATTTTGAAAGAAAATCAATCTAAAATAAAGATAACTTTTGACAAAAAATCATCTGACAAGAGCTTTAATAAAGGAGATATGGTTCTCAAATGGGCTACTAAAAGGGCTAAACTAGGAAAGCACACCAAGTTTAATGTAACATGGAGTGGTTCATATATTATAACTCGATACAAAGGAGCAAATGCATTCTACCTATCTAAACTTGATGGATTGGAAATACCTATCCCAGTCAATGAGATATACCTCAAAGATTGCTTTTGAGATTAGAATTCATTCCAAAAATATTATATATATTAGGTTTAGTTGTGTTTTCCTAATAAGTGCTTTTTCATAGTTTAACTCATTAGGAGTTTTTATTTCCTTAGTTTATTCTATTTTTCCTTATTTTGTTACTATTTAGGAAAATCCTAGTTTTATTCTTCACCAGTTAAAGTGTGTTAATCTTAAAATGAATCTATGACCAATAAACTAGAAGGCTACTGGAAAGAAACTGATTAGTAAGCAATCACCCTCCAAAGGTCAAAAATGTTGATATTTTAATCCCAAAAATGTCAAAATATCTAGTACCCTAAGGGAGACCCATTAATTTTTTAGAAAAATGCCTTAAAATGACCAGGGACACTCATTTCCCAAAGCCCATTAGAAACTAAAGATTGGGGTGTAATTTATAACTTGCAAACTTTAAAATTACAATAAGACCTTTGCTTCCCACTTTACTCATAGCCGATAGAAATTGGAGATTGGAATGCAATTTGAAACTTTCAAACTTGAAAATTTCTTCCCAACCCCAACTTCTCGCATAACTCACACCCATCATAAACAAAAATTCCACTCACAATTTACAACTTACAAAGTTACAAATTGTAATCAAAGTCCTAGTTTCCACCAAACACATGCCTCATAAAAACCAAATATTTGAATGTAATTTATAAATTGAAAAATTGCAAATTACTTTCCAATCTCTCTTTCCCACACAACACTCCCCATAGGAACCAAAACTCTAATGTAATATTCAACTTACAACTCAATTTACACCTTCCCATTTTCAAATAACTAAGCTATCCTATAGAGAGCAAAGGTTAAAGTGCAAATCATAACTATACAAAATTTCAAAGTTGATCACAGACTCTAAATTTCCAAACTTCTCACCAACCATAAAATTAGGGGAAATTATTATAGAGGTTATATAAATCAATAATGGGGTTAATTTTAATTCATTGTTAATTTCCAAAATTTGAGATTGGAGCTCTACAACCAAGTGATGGCCCTACCAGTGGCCTCAATCAATACTTCCATACATTCAATCAATGCAACCTCGATCCATGATGTAATTGATTCCACCTATATGGTATTCCTATTATCCTCCTAAATTTACAAGTTATCTTTTCTCTTAGTTGATCTTGCTTAAGATTTTTTCATTTTCTTACACTCTGATTGTGGATCTAGTTACAATTTTAGGGTTTTCTTTCCTTTGCTTGCCATCACTAGGGTTTAGGTTTATTTAATTGGTAGCCTCTCTAAATATTCTACTTATCCATCATATAGATACCCAAGTTTTCATAAAATCCTTCTCAATGTTTTCTATCTATTGAGAAACCTAAGGTTTTGATCAAAACCAATCAAATATTCTTATGAATATTCCTTATGTAGTCCCCATAGACATTTCACCTGCCATTGTAATTTAAACCTTGTGGATTTTCCACCTACATCTATAACCCCATAATTCTGTGGACTATCCTAGTGTAGTTTGTAACTCTAAAACCCATTGGATTTTCACTAGATATTTAAAGTGTGTTTTAAAACCACCATCTCCACCAGATATTTTACCTATAAAATAAATCCCAATCTCTATCAAAGATTTCACCTATGTTTTACACCTCTAAAACTTTCCAACTCTGTAGTTGGTTTTCCCATAGAAAATTCCCTAAAATCCATTTCTAGAAAAGAGATGAAATTCAAATCCAAGGGACCTAGTGTCCCACTCAAATTGGAATCCAATATGAATGAGATCATAGACACAGACCTAGGTCACATTGACCTAGTTGATTTCTAGACTAGAGTGAATGATGAATTAAAAAATGACTAGATTAAAAGCATTTATGACTATGGATTGCTCTAGGTAGTAGCTTTCCCCTTATCCATGTAGATACCTAAGCTAGTGCTCACATTGGTGAAGCAATATGATGTAGATAAGAGAGAAGTATTAAGTGACAAGGGAAAAAGGATTCTAAACGTGGATCCTAATTTCATAGACTTAGTGTTCTTGACCCTTAAATATGAGAGTTATCTTGATATAACTCCTACATCATCAAATAAGTTATATTGACATAATAACACTAGATGTTAAAGGGTAACCAATAAATAATGGCTAAAATTCCTTAGGCCTACATCCAAAAGACTACCAAGAACATTGGCAAGGATAGATTTTAAAGATGAAGTGGGTGATTTATTCATACTCCTACATAGGGTCATTATAAACCTAGAGGCCAAGAAAAATTAGGACTAGATGTACCAATACCTATGGGTAATCCACCAAAATAAGTAGTACATCCATTAGGCACAATTGATAAGTGACTCCATCCACAAGAAGTTGATGGAAGTCTATAACATAGGGAGGTTATATATGACTTCTTATATATTCTACATATTATCCAAGGGGAGAGCCTTCCTTGGATTAAATATAGTAGTTAACCAAGTAAACAAGGTTTTAAATATTACCCTAACCTCACTCTAGAAGCAAGTAGGCAAAACTTCAAAAGGGTAAATGATTTATTCATAAACTGCATCATAGTCATGTTTGAAAAAGAGATGGAAAAGAAGAGATTCTTTGATTTTGTTACATTAGCAATCACAAAATGGTGATCATACTTCATTTAATTCCCCACATACTCATACATAAGAGTAGGAGGATTTAGTGGTTGTCCTTACACTCTCCCAAGGTATGTAAGTGATAAATGGGATTTAATATAACTTATGAGGCAACTTATAGACACTCATAAGTTGTTATAAAAAAACACAAGGTAGGAATCCATTTCCCCATTAGTATAAGGGGGTATACATGCCATTCCTTATCCAAATATAAGTTTGCAGATGTTGAAATAACTCAGATGACCTCGAGGGCTCTAGAGGCAAGGCCATTTTATGATGTAAATAGAAACATCACTAGTGTATTAAGGATCATAACATATTCCCATGTTCCCTACTATGAATACTATTGGGAGGACTTGCAAGACTTAAAATAATTGAGACTAAATGATTAATTCAAGATAACCCTTGGATCATATCAAGGATTTTAACATGGCACTAGTCCCCAAGGACTTGGTAGATGTTGAATACCTAGTAGACAATGTCTTCTATGATTATAAAATATTCTCTCAACCCCTTTTAGTAATAAGATGGTCTATTATTGAGTCCTCATTACTGTATATAACCACCAACACAATAAATATAAAAATCAATAGATTGAGAAGTGAAGGGGTCAAAGTGACCAATGAAATAGTGAGCATTAGTGATTAGTTTATAGATTAAGGAGAAGGGAGTGCCACCAACCCTAGAAGGTTACAAAAATAGAACCCTCATAGAATAGGTAAATAGTCTAATGGTTTCCCATAAGATAAATCAATGTTTAAAGGCTAAGAGAGGATAATATAGTATCCAAGGAGGAGTAGCAAATCAATCGATAGTAAACTCATTTGAAGAAACAACTATTATTAAAGCACCAATAGTTTCGACTCCTATCTTGAACATATTTTATACTCATATCTTTATCATTCCATCAACTTCAACACTTCCTCCTCTTGTTTTCACTCCACCATCACCTCATTTAATTACCCCCTCCATTTTCACCAGCTCACATATGCCAGTAACTCCATTGCCAATAGTTCAATCAACTTAATTAGACACTAAAGTTTCACTTTCACTCCCCTCTTCCATAATTCTTACCTCTTTTAAAATTTCAAACCTTTCTTCCATAACTCTTTCCATCTCATCCCTAATCACCATCACCACCCTTTTATTCACTAGCACCACACAATAGTATATAGCTAAGGACTCATTCATCTTCACCAAAATCCTTCTAGCCATCCTAACCACTAGGATAACTACTTCTTCATTTTCATCTTCCATCACCTTTCCCATTTCATTAACCTTGAGGGTCCCCAAAATTTTGATTCATTCATTTCATGGATTTGGATTCCACACTCCCACAAGTTTCCCCTTTTTAATTGCCTATGCCTACCCCTCTACTAGTGTCACTTTCATCTCCCACACCCCAGGTAAGCACATTCATTTCCACTACACCCATTTCTTCCATTTCCACAATAACCTTAACCCCAAAAAAAGAGGTAGAGATAGAGTAAATCATTGATACAAGTATGACCACTCAACCCCTAGATGGGGAAGAGTTTACCAAAACATCATCCAAAGATTTAGCAACCATAATAGTAATAGACTCACTACTTATCACCATAACCACTAGTGCAACAACTTTAGCTATAGATTCATAGTTGGTAGTACCAATATAATAGGATGCCATAATAAGTTTACTAGTACAATTATTGGGGAAGAAACAAAAGCATATGGTGTCCTTGAGTGCATTGAGTTTTGGCCTTACATAGGCCTTTAAGAAATCAAAGACAACTCCCATAACCATATCAATAATACTATATGATTTAGCAGGGGATAAGTATGTAGAGATTGCAATCCCCCTACTAGACAAATAAAAATAAGATCTAGTGGTGGGGGATTACCAAATATCAAAGGTTCACCTTGGTCATCCTATAAGAGAGGGATTGAAACATTATGTTTAATCCATCATTAACTCTCTTTTTGAAAAATGGATAGTGATAAGATCACAAAGGAAGATTTGAAGAATAATGTTGAATAAATGATGGTTGCACTGAAGAAGTTCATTGATCCCATTGCCCAACCAACATAATATATTACCTAGAGATTTGACAAAAACCACTTGCTGTAGTAATTGAGATTGGTAGCATGGGAAGGGATACAAAGTACTAGGTAGAGGATCTCATTTCAAATGGAAATAAAATTATTGAATTAGTAATGGATTACTACAAAGCTCTGAAGGATGTATGGGTAACTTTAAAGGAGAAAATAAACAAATATCAGGAAGAGATAGAAAGGTTGAACCTGTTCTAACCAAAGTTGACAATTATGGATACAATTTAAACTAATACCCTCATTACAAAAAAGATACTAAAAAATGATGCAAAGTATGAAGAATTAGACAAAGTAGCTTAGTTACAAAAATTATTAATAAATTTAAGGCTACACATGACAAGGTCAGAGATATGTTCTTTGATATTGAAGATTTATTGAATAAATTGTCATGTCAAGCAATAGATCACCAAGACCAAATCCTTTCAGCATAAGAAGTTTTTAAGGATAAAATGAATGTGGAATTTTCCTCTATTAAGTTGAAATTAAATGTGGAGAGTATGGAAACAAAAATTAATAATTGAAAATCAAAAACTTAAAATAGAAATGAAAAACATAAGAGGATGACACCAATATTACATGGTTCACCCAACTTGGGCTACATCTATGGAGAAGTTTTCATCTCTCTCTATTGTAACAGAATCCTAGAGAATTACAACCTATGACAATAAACCTGTCATTCACACTATCCAAACTCTCTTACACCTCTTTCTTCTTCCTTTAATACACAAAGATTAAAACCAAGCTTATAATGCAAATACATGAATAAAAATGAACCTTACAAAATAGATAAGTAAAATCCCATACTTAAATCCAAATGCCAATGATAAGAAAGGAGAAAACACATGTGATAGAGAAAATTTCATCCCACTCCTCATGGAATCACTATTGATCAATAGTGTAAAGGTGGGATCATCATTGAATTCCTTCCTTCAAAGAGCATATCATGATGCTATGTTGAATTCTTCCCATGTGCTCATAAGTGGAACGTCCCACTCTCCATGTGTAAAAAAAGGGGTCAAAGGATACCCAATCAGGAATAGTACTTATCTCCACTACTCCACATGTCTCCAATCAACTTTTGAAGATTCTAAATGACTTTTGACTTTCTTCCTTTGGACATAATCATGGATCCACCAAATGCAATGTCCCACATATCACCTTTGACTTTATCCTTTGGACATAATCATGACTCCACAAAATATAATGTCCCACATGAAAATTAAATGAATTTTTAATTCAAAAAATTCTTCATAGTGGAAAAAAATGTCACACTCCACCTCATGCCTTTATGGGTCATGCCACATCACTTTTGGAGTTATCTCACTACCCAGTCACACATCCACATCACCCATGAATAGTAAAAGTGAATAATACCAAATGAATAGTGTTTGTGTGAATAATAAATTTACACATAACAATTCTCCCACTTGAAGTTAGTATTCATAACTTCCCACTATTGCACCCACTACACAAACTTATCATCCCAATATTCCTCATCTATGAAGACCAATTGAAGTTGAACAAAATTTAAACTTCACTCTTGTAACTGTCTTGGTCAACATATCTCTAGGGTTTTCATCCATATGTATCTTTTCTAACTTTAGTCACTCTTCCTCCAACACTAACCATATGAAGTGATACCTCAACTGAATGTGCTTTATCTTAGAGTTAAATGTTGAGTTCTTTTCTAAGTGAATGACACTTTGACTATCACTAAAAAGTACCCCTTTTCTTTGTTGGTGTCCCAACTCCTCCATCATTATTTATATCCATATCATCTCCTTGCTTGCCTCTGTAGCCAAAATATACTTAGCCTCTATGGTAGAAAGTGCAACCACTTTTTGTATACATGAGCCAACTCACCATTTTACTACCCATAGTAAATACATACCCAATAGTGGTCTTACTACCATCCAAATCTCCTATCATGTTCTTATCAACATATCCTCATAGAACAAGATCTAATCCACCATAACACAATATTGAATCCATGATCCTTCTTAAATACTAAATAATCCACTTAACTACTTGCTCATGAATCTACTCACCACTCCCACTATGTGTGCAATGTCAAGCCTCATACACACCATAACATACATCAAACTATCCACCACTGATGAGTAATGGATCTTGTTCATGTGATTACTCTCTTCTTCTATCTTAGGACTCTACTCCTTTGTCAACTTGAAGTGGCCTGCCAAAGGAGTCCCAATAGGTTTTGCATTTTTCATGCTAAACCTCTCTAGCACTTTATTGATGTACTATTCATGTGATAGTGTCAAACATTGATTCTTTTTATCTATAGATATCTACATCCCAAGGATTTATTTCATAGCACCTAGATCCTTCATAGCAAAATAATCTCCTAACTATCTCTTGAGTACAATAATATCCTTCAGTTAGACCCTACCACCAACATGCCATCTACATACAAAATTAGGATAATATAACTACCATTATCAAATATCTTGAAGTACACACAATGATCAAAATCACATTTAGAATAACTTTATTCTAGACTAAAACTATCAAACTTAAGAAACCATTGTTTAGGAGCTTGTTTAAGGTCATATAACCTCTTTATTAGTTTTCACACTAACTCCTCCTTACCACTGACTTCATAACCTTGTGGTTACACCATGTATATATCCTCCTCTAAATATCCATGAAGGAATGTAGTCTTCACATCCAACTATTCTAGATGCAAATATTCCACTACAACTATACTCAAAATAGTTCTAATAGAAGTCATTTTAACAATAGGAGAAAAAACTTATTAAAGTCTATACCTTTATTTTGTGCAAACTCTTTCACCACCAATCTAACCTTTTAATTATTTTATAACCATCCTCCTTCAACTTGTAAACCCACTTGTTTTAAAAATCCCTCTTTCCCTTCATAGGCTCAACCAATTCCCATGTTTGGTTTTCCATGAGAGAGTCATACTTCTCATCCATAGCCTACTCCCACTTCTCCTTGGCATCAACCTACACTACTTTTTCAAATATTTATAGCTCACCACTATTAGTAAGTAATAAATAATTGAATGAAGGAGAAAACCATTCAAGTGGTCTACTTACTCTTGTATATCTTATCATAACAAGAGTTAAGAGTTCAGATTGTTATTGCACATGATGCACTGGTGCCTTTGGGACATTTTCATTCATGATGTTCTCAAACACTGTGTATTATTTCTTGGCTTCCTCTTGATTGTTTTCTATAACTTATCCCTATACATGACTTTCTCATTGAAAATCACATATCACTCTAGATGATTTTCTTATCTTCTTCATTCCACAACTAGAATCCAAAGTCATCAATACCATAGCTAATGAAATTACATTTATGAGATTTAGCCTCTAAATTGGATCTATTATTTTTTATCAATAAGTGCAAAATCTTCACAACCAAAAAATTCTAGAAAAGAATAATAAAATTTCTTACCACTCCATGCCTCCTCTAGTATACCACCATCTAAGGCAATTGAAGGTCCTCCATTTATTACCCAAAACTATAATGATAGACCTACATGAAGATGCATGCTCCTAGCACATTCCATCATGATTATATTCATCCTATTTAACACATAATTAATGTTGTTCCTATAACTATTCTCTACCTTTGGATTCCATTCTATGAATAGTATTCAGTAAACACCTTGTTGCAGTACTCCCCACCATTATTCAACCTGAGGCACTTAAGCTTTGTATCTTCTCATTTTTAACTAAAGATATCCATCTCTTAAATGTTTTATATACATCAAATTTATTTTTAATACAATAAACTCAAACTTTCCTAGTATCATCATCAATGGATGTGACATAATACCTTAAACCACCAAGTGAAGATACCTAAGCAGTTCCTCATACGTCTGTATGCATAATATCTTACTTCCTTGTCTTTTTAGTTGGTCTGACCTTTAAAAATTGTGCCCAATTCTATTTTCCATATATACAATGCTCACATAAGTCCAAGTTTATCTCTTTAAGATATGGTAATCTCCCCTTTGAGTGAATTATTTTCAAGCCCTTTTCACTCATGTGGCTGAGTTTATAATGCCATATAGTTGCATCTACACTTGAAATAGTTAGATCACAAGGTGAGTTAGAATAACTAATGGATAAATAAAAATTACCCACATTCTCACCTTTGGACACCATAAGATCACCCTTGGTAACTTTTCATAAGTCACCATTAAAATTTACCACACAATAATCACTTCCCAACTATCCTACAAAAATCAAGTTCCTCTTCAACTTTGTAACATGCCTAACATCCTTAATCATCCATCTGTTTCCATTATATATTTTCACACATATGCTAACCTTTCCAACAATATCACAAGGATCATCATCACCAAGATACACATGTTTAAAATCACCTTGAACATAATCTCTAAAGTAGTTTTTGTTAAGAGTAACATGAAATGAATCCCTTGAATCTAAAACCCAAGATTCATGAATGTTATCCAAAGAAATTATAAGAGCATCTTGTAGTGTCTCACTTAATTTTCCTCCTTGCTAAATTCATGTTGGTCCTTGATAGATTTATTACAAAGATTCCAACATTATTTATTTGTGTGACATGGATTCCCATAATGATAGCACTCCATGTTTTTGGTGGATTTTAACCTTGAACCTTTCCTTAATTTCCCATGGTTTCCTCTTCCTTTGGTCTTTGATCTCCCTTGTGTCTCCATGGATAACACATTTCTTGATGTGGATGTCTCACTTGTGCTTCTCTTCCAAATTTCCTTGCTAAGGATCACACCCACCACATCTTCAAACTTGAGCTTTGCATTTTTCAAGATAGAGTTGCTCACCACCATGACCAAACTATTTCCACTTTTAGGTAAGGAATAAAAAATGGGGATAGCCCTGAATTCATCATCAAAGTTAATACTAGTAGAGTCTAACTAATTAGTAACCATATTAAAATCAATTAAATGGTTATAAATAAAACCATTTTCATCTATTTCCATATTAAATATGTTTTTCATTATAAAAATCTTGTTACAGGTAGAAGGTTTTTTGTATAAATTTTCCAAGGATTTCATAAGACTCTATCATCTTTTCCTAGGATATGTTGAAGGGCACCATTAAAGCAAGACATAATTGGATGGTCACAAGTGATTTTCTATCCAAAAACTCCCATTACTCATCTTTCATAGTTATAAGTTATCTTGATTTTCCTCCCAATAGTAAGAAGAGGTCATTTTGGTATAGGTAGTCTTCCATTTGCATTTTCTATAACCCAAAATTCTAGCCATTAAATTTCTTCCCCTTTGACTTGCCATCTTCCATCATATCTCCCACTCAAGATAAAAAATCCTTTGGCTTCTTTCAACTTAGATCTTGTAGCAACAACCTTGCTCTAATACCATTTGTTAGGATAAAATGAATGCATAATTATCCTCTATTAAGTTGCAATTAAATGTGGAGACTATGGAAACAAAAATTAATACTTATAAATAAAAAACTTAAAATAGAAACTCAAACCATAATAGGATGACTCTAGTATTACATGGTTCACCTAACTTGGGCTACATCCATGGAGAAGTTTGCATATATCTCTATTATAGTATAATCCTAAGTAATTAAAACTTATGACAATAAATCTATCACTCACACTATCCTCACTCTCTTACACCTCACACTATCATCACTCTCTTACACCTCTTTCTTCTTCCTTCAATACACTAAGCTTAAAACCAAGATTACAATGCAAATACATGCATAAAAATGAACTTTATAAAATGGCTAAGTAAAATCTCATACTTAAAGCCAAATACCAATGAGAAGAAAGGAAAAACTAAGGAGAAAACACATGTGAGAGGGAAAAAATTTTCCCACTTCTCATGGCATCAATATTGATCAATAGTGTAAAGGTGGGAACATCATTCAAGTCCTTCCTTCAAATAACATATCATGATTCTTTGTTGACTTCTTCCCATGTACTCATAAGTGACATGTCCTACTCTCCATGTAAAAATAAAGGGGTCAAAAGATACCCAATCAGGAATAGTGATGATCTCAATTACCTCACATGTCTCCAATAAAATTTTAAAGATTATAAATGACTTTTGACTTTCTCCCTTTTGAAATAATCATGGCTCCATAAAATGTAATGTCCCACATATCACTTTTGACTTTGTACTTTGGACATAATCATGGCTCCACCAAATACAACATCCCACATGAAAAGTAAATGAATTTTTAATTGAAAAAATTCCTCATAGTGGATAAAAATGTTCCACTCCACCTCATGCCTTTGTGGGTCATGCCACATCACCTTTGGAGCCACCTCATTGCCCAATCACACATCCACATCACCCATGAATAGTAAAATTGAATAGTGCCAAATGAATAGTGTTTATGTGAATAGTAACTTCACACCTAACAAAGTTCAAGACAAATTCAAAGAAGTGGTAAAGAGAGAGTTGAAATGAGACACAACATTCAACTTGAGATCCATCCATCATTTTATCAATTACTATATTATCTTGGATCAAATGGGGAAAGAGACTCAAGTATATATATTTGCACGAAGGGAACTCTCTAACACAATTATAGAATGTAAAATAAGTCACCTATACTCTTTTGGTCCTGATGAAGATCGTATCCTAGAGATATTTATTATTTTTGATGCACATATTGAAAAGACATAGATAAATAAGGACAAAGAGTCTTCAGAAGTTATGGTTTGATATTAATTCTTTCCATCAAATACATTATGTATAATGTATTTCCTATGTATAAAAATATTGTAAAGTTACATATAATAAATTATAACTATAATTTTAATAGTTATTTTTAATAAAAAGCCACTTGTAATTTCCATGTTCCTTTTTGATAGGTTGAAAGTTGTAAAAATCAAACTTGTAAATTGCACTTTCCATTTTGACAAGTCTAAGTTGCTTGATTGAAAAAACTCATATTGTAAGTTGTATTTCTAATTTTGTCAAAATTAGATGACTTAAAAATTTGTAAAATTCCCAATTGAAAATTACAAGTTAGGTTTTGCAAAAATAACATAAAGTTATCTAAATTTATTTATTGTCTTGAGCATGAGTTTACTTTTTGGCACCTCTTTACATGGAGAAGCTACAATAGCTCAACTGAAGAAGATGAAGGCATTGCATGAAGATTCTAAAAATTTCCTCTATGGTTCTAGAAATTTCTATAACGCCTAGTAGTTGCATGTTCTTTTCCAACCAATTACTTTGTCAAAGATGCCATTCTAGCTAAAGATCACACACCCTTTGCATGGAGGTTTTAGATTTTTCATGCTTTTGAATTGGACATGGAGTTTTTGTTAATTATATCTATTCCATGATAAATGTTTTATATAAATATGGGTATTATGGTGTATCCCATTTGTATTTTTGTTAGAGAGATTATTCTACATTTTGAATAAGTTATCTACATATTGTAACTTGGAGAATGAGAATAGATTGAATATTTGCCTTTTTTTGAGTTATCTTTGTGTATAAAAGGTTATTTATCAAATTTTTGGATGCTTTTATTCTTATTTAAGTCATAAAAATTTAATTTGTGGTATTATTTTACCCTTTTGAAAGATTTTTTGATTAAAAAATAAAGAATTGTGTCCCTTATATGATAAATACCCAATAATACCTTTGATTCAACATTTGAATGAGTTTGTGCCCCAATAAATTTCAATATATTTATTATTTAGCTATTTTCATTAAAATAAAGCATCAAAATCAATAAAAAAATTGGTTTAATCACCATTTCTAATTTTGTAATTTCATTTCTAAAACTCTTTTCTATGAGTAAAACCTTATTTTAGAAGTAAGATCACTAAGAAGTAGAATTTTCACATGAGCTAGTAGTTTATTAGTTTCCCTAAATTTAGTGAAAGGAATCTAGCCTTATCTAAAGGTTTACCTTAATTAACCAAGGTCCTACATCTTAGAGGTGATCCCATTGTATCATTTGATTTTCACACAATGAGCCATAACACAAAGATGGGTGCAAAATCTATGTGATAACAGTCACTGTGCAGCCCTCACTTTTCAACTACCTTATTGAAATTAGATTTTTATCAACTTAGGAACATGTCTCACCTATTTCAACAACTATTTTTTTCTATTCTATAATTTTATCTATATCTTACCTTTTGCAACATTTTTTTTAGGTTCACCATCACCCAAATAAACCTATCCAAAATCACATTGAACATAGTCTTAAACATATTTCCTATGGGGTCTAGCATGAAATGAAGCCCATGAATCTAACACCCAAGAATTATTAATATTATCTAATGAAAAGATTAAAGCATCTTATAACACATCAGATACTACATTTGCTTCATGATTTTTATCTTATTTTCCATCTACTTGTTTTCCTTTTTGAAACCAATAATCTTTCTTTAGGTGTCCTTTCTCCTTGAAAATATAACACACTAATGTTCTTCTAAAATTGGATCTACCCTTTTTAGACTTCCCATGATTCCATGGGCCTTTTCCTCTATCCTTTTTTCTTCCCATATTTTCCATAGTCAAAGCATTACCTAATGTCTCACATGTGTTTTCCCGTCACATTTCCTTGATAAGAATAACACTAATAACATCATCAAACTTTAAAGTATTTGAATCAAAGATAGAATTACCCACAACCATGACCAAGCCATTTAATATTTCGAGAAATAATCATAGAATTAAAATATCCCTAACCTCATCATTGAAGTTTACTCCTACATATATTAACTAATTTATGATAGTGTTAAATTCATTTAAATGATCAGTAATAGACCCACCTTCTGACATCTCCATATTAAATAAATGATTCATAATAAATACCTTGTTGGAGACTAAGGGATTTTCATACACTATATCAAATTCCTTTATCACATCCTCTATTATCTTTTCTTTTGAAATATTGAAGGCCATTATTATTTCCAAGCATAATCATATTTATCCTAGTTCCTTTTTGTCAAGAACCTCCCATTATTCATCCTTCATAGTCATTGGATTCTTTACTATAATGTCCAATCATATGAAAATATATTTTTGATATAGATAGTCCTCTATTTTCTCTTCCATAGCTGTTAGTTTTGGCCATTAAATTTCTTGACTTTAAACTTTCCTTTTTCTACTATTACTCCCATTCAAACCATGAACCCTCTTTTCTTACAAGTTTATCTACCAAATAAACCTTTGACTCTAATACCAATTATTAGGAATATGGAACATAGATCAATATTAATAAAATAAACATGGAAATAAAATGTAGAAAACATAATACAAGAGAAACATAGATTTAACGTGGTTCACCTAATATGGGCTACATCCACACAAAAATAATCAGTTCTCTTATTTAATCCAATAAATGAAGGGATAAGTCTACAATACATCCACTACAATCTCCTCTTCACTCACACACAATACACTACCATGATTACAATTCTCTCATATCAAATGAGGGTTACATATTAGGGATAAAATGAACCAACATAATTTATACCATTAGATATGTGGCCTAATAGTGAATGATCTAGATTTAATATAAAAACATAATATTTACAATGTATTTTTCCCAAAATTTTCACTTATATGGTATATTGGACCTACATGGAGACCATAGTGGGGGAGTAATCCCCCCTGACACCCCCCTCCCCTATCATGAACTAGGAATTCTAATAAGTCAAGGTCCACCATCCAAAAAGAACAATCTATAAAATTTCTTACTCGCCTTAATTTTTAAAATTATCCTCCCTTGAGAATGGAGAGATTAAAATTATATATAGGCTTGGGTATGGGTTTCCCCATCCTTTAATTAGTGCCTAATTTTATACCTCCAATTATAAAATCAAGGGTTAGTTATCTTATATATATCCTACACATTCATGCTTTACATGAATTATAACTCTTGGGTCTATAATTGGAGATGTAAAATTATGCACTACTTAGAGGATGAGGTGACCCATACCCAAGCCTATATATACTCATAATATATCCATTCTAAAGGAAGGATAATTTTAAAAATTAAGGTGAGTAATAAATTCTACATATTATTCTACAAGTGTTTCTTATTGTGCATTATTTTTATTCTCCAAACCTTGTGATTCATTGAATAAATTCTATCATTCTTGTATTGTTAATATTTGGATTGTGTAAGAATATTTTTAGTATGTAATTATTTAGATTGTATTGTAGCTAGTTTAAATTAATTTATATCTATTAATCATAATTTCCCTTTGAAGATGTGAAATTACAATAATACATTGACAACAATATTTAATTATGAAAAATAAAGTTTACTATATTTATTTCCTTAGACTCCTAAATATTTTTGTGTTATGTGTTAATAGTAACTTGTAGTTGGAATTAGTTATATACCACTTATCCAACCCATAGTGCAAGATCCATTTTTGAAAGGTTTCATCTATATTTTGTTTGCATACCCTATTTTATGCTCTACCCTTCCCTCTTTTTATATTTTTTTGATCTATTCCACCTTAGGTTAGAATCCACCCATCCATATCAAGTAAAATTTGGTAATATGAGGTAAATAACTCATTATTCACTACTATTCCATCACCATATTATTTACAAAACTAGATACTTTACAACTTGTGTCTTGGAGTGAATCTTTTCATTGATCCTAAAATGTTAGAGGCTACCTCATAATATTTTGTGTCAAACAACTTAAATATATTATACATATTTATATGATCATATCTACATTCATATCTCTTGGACTATAATTTTAGGCTCAGATAGTTTCATCAACAAAACTAACCTAAGGATGATGTTAGTGATCCTTGCCCAACAATGGCTATTTTGGAATATGAGGTCATTACTATGGGTTATCCCATTTTATTATAATGTTGTTGCAATGATAAATTAATCATTTTTATTTATATAAATACAATTATCTATCAAGCATCTATACACTAATGTACATTGTGAAATAATGCCTTATTATTTCCAGTTTGTAAATCAATCACTATGATAGTCATCAACCAAGTCTAAAACACACCAAGCCAAGTCAATAGTACATATTTTAAAGTATAAAAATCAATTTTAGGTGAATTAATATAGAAAATTATCACAATTTCAAATTCATATTAAGGGGAATAATTGCATATGGTTTGACTTCCTTGTTTAGACTACTGGATATGAAGGTAGTAGTCAATCATCAATAAGGGTGATTTGGGTTAACTCAGTCCATTACACTTCCTAATTTTTTAAAAGTTTATATTCCTAAAAAGATGATATATGGTTTCAAGGATAAGGAAACTAATTTTAAGAGTTGTGTACATAGTTAGGTGTCAAAATAATACATAGTGGTATTACAAGTAAGCATAACTGAGTTTAGGATCATAAAGATCCAAATCAACCTAAGACTATAACATTAGCCTTAGTCACTATCATTAATTTTTTTTCCCAAAACTAATGTTAGTGACCCTACATACATAGATAATTAGTTTTAGATCCAAGCAACTCACATGCCTATTTCTATCCCTTTCCTAGTGTCATAACTTATTCACCCTGCATGCATAGATAATCAGTTCTAGATCCAAGCAACTCACATGCATGATTTTATCCCTTTCCCACTATTATAATTTAGTCACAATTTAGTCAACATATAAAAAAATCTAAGTATATAGATATATATTTATCACATGCCACTTGCCAAATCTATTTCAATATTATACATTTAAATGCATGCTTACTTGTCATAATTTACATTCAAGTTTATATATTAATTAGGGTTGTATAATATAAATTAGGATAAAATAGTTGGAATCTCTACCATCCCACATACACCCTAATATAATATTCCTAGGAACATAACATAAAAATTATTTCTATATTTAGTAACGAAATATGTGAGCAACAAATAATAATAATTAGCTAAGTACATTTGTATCTTCTTTTGTATTTTATAAATTAGGTAAGTTTATATCATAAAAATTTCTCAATTTATATTAGTGTGTTAAATTTTATATTTTACATAATATGAATTATTTTATAGTTTCCATAATTCTATATCTCTTAGATGTAAAATAAATAAAATGTTTTGGTGAACCTAATAATTGCTTCTAATGAAAAGACCCTTTGTTTCCTTCTACATTAGGGCTTAAAATTTTATTAAGGTTTCAAATTTATCTCCTATTAGGGTTTAACTGTAAAATATTATTTTTTATTTACTCTTATTGCATGAGTGAAATTATTTTTTTCTCACTTTTGCTAGTTTTCTTAATTCTTTCATGTACACATTATATTCCATCTAAAAACATTACGTCTCCTCTACCTATGTGTTGAAGTGATAGATTTAGTGGTATTTAAATTGATAATATTAAAATTAATTTCACTCAATCACATTTTTTTGTGCCAATCATGATGGTGAAAATTAATGAATTACATGTTACTTTATATTAATACAACCATTAATAAGTAACATATAGATGCACATGTATATGTTGTTAATGATGATATACCTAAAATTGAAAATGACTATGAATATCATATTTAAATTCATGTTTAATATCAAGTTAAAATAAAAATTGATGATATAAATGGTGTAAATCCTAAACAAATACAAACACTCTCTAATTATCAAAAAATAACTAGTAAATAAGGTAAACACATAGATATTATCTCAATAATTATCTTAGAGGCTAAAAATATAAAACAAGCTAAGGAAACCAATCTTGAGGAATCATATGATGATATTTTGAATGATATTAATCCATATTTTATATGTTGTAATTAAATTATATATATATATATATATATATGAATTCAATTCACAACAATAGATATAAATGTAAAATCACGAGTAGATTAACAACAATATAGTCCAATAATGAGAACAAAATAAGCAAATCCACACCAATAATTGATGGTAGAGAAAAAATCTCAATAAATAAGATTGAGCCACTTCAAGGGAGAAACCTCCATAACCATTCAATAAGAATATAATTTTTAATATGATGATCAAGTTACTCCACACACCAACCTTACTAACAATATGATAACATAGATAAATGTGACAAGATAAGATAAAATGTAATGTAGGCCATAAATTAGCCATAAATATTCCTATAAATGTTGTATGTTAATGTTATAACATGTCATTCCCCTTGAAAACAATTTTTTCCTCAATATTGAATAACTCAGGATTCTATTATAAGAATTCTTCATCCTTCCATGTTGCATCCTCACTCATAATATTATTCCACTTGATCAAATACTCATTAATATTCCTTATTCATAACCTTTTAGTGTATGTTTTAAGGATAACCTCAGGTTAAAAATGAATCTACATTCCACATCTAGCTTATATAACTTAGTCTAGGTAGATACTTTATAATCAATTACCTTTTTAATTATGAGAAATTAAGTACTAGATGTATTCATGTAGACTAAGGTAGCTTCAAATTGTATGTGGCACTACCATAATACTTAGGAAAAAAATTGTTATTTTTTTATTACTTTAAGGACATTTGTTGTATTTTTATGGATGCAAAAAGACCCAATCACCCACTTCAAAATGTCTCTCACTATAATGTTGATATTCTAGCTACTTTATTTGGTTATATGTCATTTCCAACTTATCTCTTAGACTAGCTAGTACCTTCTATTGGTGTTAAACATGTTTGTCAACAACTCAAACCCTTGGATATACCCTTAATGATGAGGTGATGGATGGGGGTTGATACTCATATAATCCACCAATGGAGACATTTTGGATGATGTAATGAATAAAGTGTTATACCACCATTTTTTTAGTGTCATCCAATGAACCTATATTTATTATTTATCTAATGCAAAATAATGGAGATAATTGTCTAAGAATTTCCTGACCACTTTTATTTTCCCATCATATTAAGGATGATATGACAATTTATGAGATAGCTAATTACCCAAACATGAAAATAAATGAGTCAAAAAATTACTAGTAAAGATATGATCACAATCACTTACTATGATATTTGAAGTAACATGTAGAATTTGAACTATATCATAAAAATAATATGCTATTGTTCTAGCTAAAAATGATTGAGACAAGGTAAAAAAATGGGAATATTTTATGAACCTATTAATGATCACCATGATAACATTTTTATCTTCTGACCTATGAAACCCTATTATGAAATCCATGGAAACCTCCTTCCACATTTGTCTAGAAATATATAAGGTTTGTATAAGACCTAGGGTCCTAGTTGTCTCAACCTCATTTTTTGACACACCATGCATTCTACCATAAATTTTTTAATATCCCCCTTAAGTATTTCCTAAAATAAATCTTATTTAATTCTATGAGAGGTTTTTAAAAATATTGAATGACCCATATTGAAGATGCATGGATATTTGTAAGGATCTTGTATTTAAGGGAAGAATTATTGCATGGGTAAAATATATATTTATAAAATAAGTAATTCCCTTTCCACTAAATTTTTTTTGAGACAATATAATATTTTTAAAGCTACGAAATCAAAACTTGTTCATCTTTTTTGTTTCCATTATGATTTTTACACATCCACTAGATCTACCTACCATATGGACATTAAAAATAACAATGTCTTTGTGTATTCATCCATCCTACATAGTGCATTTGTGACTACATTATTCTTTTTATATATGTGATTCAATGTCATACCCTAGAATTTTGGTCACCCATTTTTTTTATTCTTCAAATGACAAGTTATATTCCAAGAACTATTTTAGACTTTCATGATCAATTTTCACATTAAAGTGTCTACCCATTAAATAAAGTATTCATTGTTTGATTACATGAAGAGTATCCATCCTATCCTTATCATATATAGTCTATCAAATTATTAACCCATATTTTATGACTCAAAAATTCAAGGCGTCACCCTTACTACATGAGTACTACCCCCATTTCATATCCTGATGCATCACATTCAATAATGAATGTCTTTGAAAAATATACGGTATCCAAAACTCAAGTGGACACATGGATTCATTAATTTTCTCAAATGACTTGGTGGTATCTTTGTTATAATGTAAGGAGTCATTCTTAAAAAATAAATTGAGTGGTACTACTATTCTTCCATTATTTTTCACAAACCTATGATAATAACCTTTCAGCCCTTAAAGACATCAAATTTTCTTAAGGTTTTTTTGTAATTTTCCATTATATCATGGCCTTGTTCATGTGAGGGTGTAATTTTATGCCTTCATGTGATATAATATGACCAAATTATACCACATCATGTACTCCAAAATCACATTTTGAAGGTCTAGCATAAATCTAATGTTGTTCCATAATTATAAGTATCTAATTCACATGTTACAAGTGTTCTTCTCATGTCTTACTATATATTAATAAATCATTAAAAAATACCTATAAGATGGAGATTTTAAGCAATGGATTTAAATATGAAAATTATATCAAAATCACTCAAAACATAAATCTCCCATTAAAATCTAGAGCCATTTAACAATAAAATGTCATGACAAATAAAACACTCATACCTAAAGTGCTCTAGATCAAGATCCAAAACAAAAAAAGACTAATTGATTATGGATTAGGATTACTTACCAAAGAATCAAATTGTAGATAGTATGATGTTTGCTTGATTAAGATGGCATGAATTCAAGGACTCAATAATAGCATGAAGACTTAGAGAGATTATGAAAATGTTGATTAGTTTGGCAATGGAGAGGAGGTAGATTTAAATAAGCTATATAGGGAAGATCAATGGCCAATATTCAAAGTTGGGATGAAGAGGATCAATGGTGTGGGATTATCCAAGGAATTAAAAATTCTTTGGAAGCCTCTAGAATATATCCTTCTAGAGAGGAAGGCTTAATATATAGAGGATTCTAGAATTGGATAATTCTATAATCCATTAGGGGGGATAAGTAAGATTAGTAAGTGGTTATATAGGTGATTAGGGACTAGGGATGTAAGAAACCCTAGTAATAGGCTAGGGTAGATGGGATTGTAATTTAAAATTCTAATATAATAGACAAGTGGAATTAGTAATTGAATAATACATGATTATAAGAATTAATAGGTTGGTGGTGATAATATAAGGTTAGTGGATGAAGAATAATTAAGGGAGGTGTTAGATAAATGACTAGAAGGGGTGATATTAGGATGGAATTAGAAGAGATAAATAAGATAAGTGGAATTAGTGTTTATTAATAGTAATATTAGTGATGATAAATGAAGAGATAAAATTAAGATGTATACATTTTACCCCTCTTTGAAAGGGCATTGTGAGTGGACAAAGTGGAAGGATTAATGTTCTTTCAAATAAAAACCATTTCATGGATGAATGTTAGTTTATTATGTTAGTAGATATGATTCCCCCTCAAGGGGACATATGGGGAATAATGATATGGATGGCCACTCAAAAGAGGAAATAAGGGGTGGGATGTGACAAAGAGATAAGGGGTTGGGATGTGAGATAAACTATTAAGAAGATGAAATCAACTTGAGTAGTGGGCTACAAATTAATGATGTCCCTAGCAAAGATATATGCATAGGGGGGAAAAGCAACTATGTCATGGTTGTTGACACATCCCAAAGGAGAATAAACCATAACATGATGATGATAAGACAAAAAATTTTAAGCTTTAGACATATCTTAGGCAAGGACACATGTCAAGGAAATTTATGGACCAAGATAAGACTGATTTGATAACATTAATGATGAGTGTAGCTTAAGGATGAAGTCAAGAGATATGGTGAAGGTGATAAGATTTAATAAATTATATTATTAGGTGACCAAAATATGAAGGGAAATAAATGGTTTGTAATGCATCAAATAAATGAGCTATAATGTGATTGATAACAATGATTCCCCTAGCAAAGGCACATGTAAGGGATCAAGAGATGATAATAAATTTATAGTCTTGGTCATGCCCCAATAGAAGGAAAAAATTGTAAAATTTAAATGGTGAATTGACCAATCAATGATAATGGATTAGTAATGGAAGAAAATATGGATGTTCTGATCTATTAGGCCCAATCAATACGTGTGAACATATGCCAAAAAAATAGGACTATGATTTTGGGGATGGTGATTGATCATGAGATAAATGTGATGACAAATGGGGGGAAATAGGAGAGAGTGGTTGAGATGGCCTCACAGACACCATGTGACTGAGTGATACCTACATAGTCTAAAAAGACCTTAGGCCAGTGTAGTTCAAACTAGATGATAGAGGACTAGATAGACTAGAGGATGATGATAATGGATGTTAGATGTGTTAGTTATTGTTAGATGTTATGATAGGGATGATCAATTTGATGATGAGATTAATATGATTAGATAGATTAGAATAAATGATAAATCTATCATTATTATAATAAGGCTCATCATAGTCTAAGCAATCTGATGTAAATATAGCACTAGGTAGTATGCCCCATGATATAAGTATGACAAAAAAGATGTTGTGCCAAATTGCATGATTTTAAAATGGGAAAATGATGAACTTTGAATCATCAAGGGCACCTAAAAGCATCATTATATCCTTTTTGGTGTCATCATATCATCCTCATTCATTACCCAATAGACAAAAACATACATGACATGAAACATAAGATAATTACACACACACACACACACACACACACACACACACACACACACACACACACACACATGATAAAATACATGAAAATAAGTCAAAAAACATAGAGTATCACACACAAGTATCTAAATGTATTATCATTATGTATTATCTAATTATCCTGATGAGATTCAATAGAATGATTGATCAAGTGATGAGTTTGACTAGGTTGGTCATGATGATCATGATATGAAGTGAAAGTGGATTAAGGATATGGGTGAAATGAAACTTGGAATAAACTAGTGACTTGGATTAGGATTAGGTAACGTATGGCTTAAGGATAGGAGCTTGGATAAGGTATGGTCTTGGAGTAGATGAGGGACTAGGATTAGGATAAGGCTATTGAAAACATAGGTTAAGATGACTAGGATGTTGGGAAAAGGAAAGATGACAAGATGATAATATGGATAATAATTTAGATAAGATGACTAGGATATTTAGGGCATAGGACAAGACAACATATGACAAGATATCTTATATGTTTTTGGATATTGTGGATTTTATAATTTTGAGGGTTTTTTGACATATTTCAATTTTTTTATCTTTTACATATATATATATATATATATATATATAGACACACACACACAATACAAATTAGGGGTTATTAGAAAAGGGAATACCAAGCCTAAAAACTATGATATGTATGGATGGAATAATGGATGGATAGAAAAAGTATGAGGGTGGGACTAAAAAGGGGTTAAGGAGTAAGGAAGAATGGACTAGGGATTGCCAATGACTACATCATTAAGGAACCAAATATCTAGGTACCTGAGTGTCCATTGGAGGATATGCCAATGTGACTCTAAAACATTTCTCAAGACATCTTCCACTCCCTTATGAATTTTAATACTAGAAGAAAGGATGGACATAATAAGATGCACAATATAATGGCCAATGATGGGTATACATAATGGATTGAGGGGTAAGAAAGACATGGATGAGATTGACAAAGGATATTATATGAATGAAATGGATTTTTCCCTCAAGTTTTGAGGTATAATAAATACCATAGACTATTTTACCATGATGTTGGAAACTAGTTTTCATCATGGTACTCACCCAAAGCACTAGAAGACTAGTTTTCACCATTAGATGAATGATTTTTTTGGATGCCATCTCAATTTATTGGAGGTAGGTGAGATGTAAGATGTAAAAAAATTTATGATCTTTAACGAACACTTATTTTATATATATGTGATACTAAGATAATATTGTCATCACTAGATGTATTTATGCTTATGTGATCTCCATTGATTCTTAATTTAGACCCCTCTAAATATCTAGATCAAGTGTCTTCATCATCCCTATGAGAGACAATAATACCTAGAAAGGTGATGTGAGGTATAGACTAGATTAGATCTTGATGTAGATGGAGGTGAATTAGACTTGAATGGATGATATGATCATGATAGGAAATTATGGTGGGTGTTTAAAGATTAAGAATAGCAATCATACACATTGTTAAAGATGTTGGACATTCTACATTTGATTGGTACTAGTTGACAAAAGAATATAATATATATAAGACTTTTAAAATACATGATTCTTATTTGATTTGATTATTTAAAGGATTATCACCCATTCTAATAGTGTTTTTGACATTATTTTGATTTTCAGACATGATTATATTTTGACTATCTCCTAGTGCCTAACTTTGAGCTTCACTAGAGGAGATTGATTTTTGACTTGATTGATAATGATTATCTTGAATTTGATGGTTCCCTAGTTCTTGACATTGGGATTCACTAGGGGAAGACACTTTTGGATTAGGCCAAATATTTGAATTTTCTTGATTTTGACTTGTTAGATCAAAGGTGGTTTGATCATCATTTATAAATTTTTGAATATGGTCTTAGACGACTATATTTATGGCACTTATCATGTTACTTGGGGAAGAGTCTAATGGTGTTTATACATATTCATCCCTATGGAGGGAGGTGATTGAATGATCATAACTAAAAGAAAAGGATATATGATGGATGAAGGTGGGGAATATGGTAAGACAAGGTTATTGAGTGTTAATTGGGAAACATGGTCCTCAAAGGAGTTCCTAAGAGACCTAGTTTTGAGATCAAATAATATCTCCATAAGATCAAGAAAAGGATAACTAAGAATAACTCTAATACATGCATTTGAGATAGGATTAGATCCACTTTGACTATCTTTGATAGATAAATATTCTAAACACTCTATTATGAATTCATCATCCTGATTGGGATCAAAAGATACGCCTATTGATATATTATCATCTGAATTAAAGGAATCATTAAAAGGGTATGCATAATCATCATCTATTACAATATATATGAAGGATGATGTTTATGATGAGGAATCTGATTCAGATACTAGTGTTTAATATGTTCCTGACGTAGATAATAATTGTATCAAATTTGATGCTAACTTTGATGAGGGTTTAGGCGATATCGATGAGGCAATACTACTAATAAAGTATTCCTTCTCTGTAAGTGACCTCTCTAAATGGAGTATTTGTTGTGATTATAGGGATACAATGGATTTAAAAAATCTATGCCCATATAAGGAGAAATCATTAGAGAAGTGAGGACTAGGTTCATGGGGAATAAACTCATCTTTGATGGACAATTTATCAAAGATGGGCAGACCATATAAGATGGGTGTGGTGTCTTGACCTTGACTTGGAAATGGAAGGGATTGATCATGATTAGGAATGATATATTTACATTACTCTTCTTGTTTACCCAAATATGTGTAGACATCCAATTCCTATCACTATTATGATGCAATTATCAATCTAATCAACATTCTACAATAGCACACAATCTGGGCTAAAATCACTAAAACATTCTAAATGGTTTGAAATTATCATGTATAGGTGTAGATTTAAATTAATATATCCCTGAATGGGGAAATGCATTTTATGTCATTATTATCTTTTCTTAAATCACTTTGATTCAAATTATGACCATGTAAAATGACACTCTAGACCATTGAGTGCTTCTAATTCAATAGCACACATCATGTGTATGTGTTATTTCATGTCCATAATGCCCTAACTGGGGTATTGTTATTTATGCAACTAAAACATTCTTCTAATTATACTCCAGTTAAATTACAACTTTGTAAAATGAAATTTTTGACTAGGTTGATTAAGTGTGCCAAAGAATTATAGAAAATTAATCAATCACTTAAAAAAAAAAAAATCAAGAGCCTAAATGAAAAATTCATGGAAGTTATTGAAAATATATTAATTAGATATTCAATCTTCAAATTTACATCATCCCATAACATCATCCATAGGGTGGCATCCATAGGCCATTAATGAAACAAATATCAAGATTAAGTCCTCCCATGCCTCATCAATGCCCCATTCTTCCAAATATTAATGGGAATATTTATGACTTATCCCTCCAAAAATAGAATTGATCCATGGCCACACATATTGATTTCAAGATAGATGGTCATGAATGATACTAAATATTTTTAGAAATCTATAAATAAGTGAGCCAAGACCACCAATTTTAAGTTACATATATACAAACTTATTATGCAAAAATTGCTATAGAATATTTTGAATTGTGTAATGCTACAATGTATAATTATCTTCACAAAGCTTTACCTATTTGTAAAAATGGATCAAACTCATGAGCCTTAGCCATTGGTTCACTATGAAATGATGGAGGAACTTGTTACTCATCATTGATGCATACTTGGAGCACCAAATCTGGGGGGAAACATGTTTTTTATCACTTTTGGAAGGAGGGATGTTATTTAGAAGGTTTGGTAGTATTCCTTCTTTAAATATCTCTTAATTAAAAATACCTGATGATGGAATGGTATTGATGTTTTAGTGTTTCTATGCCTTTTATAGAGATTTTCTTGATTACCACATGGACTAACGTATAATGTAATCTTACTCTACATTTTGGCATCTCTAGTGGGACTCGCACCTCACACAAGTATTTATACCTTCTAATTTTGCATTAAAATCCTCTTTTGAAGTTGTTTTGCACTTATTTTTATCTCATTTAACATTTATATGAATTTTTAGATAAATGGTGGGATCACCTTGTAAAAAAATGGGATCACTCTAGAAGTCAGTAGGATCGACCTGAACATCGATGAGATCACCCTATGAAATGGTGAGAATGCATCCATGAATAGTGGGATTGATTTTATACACTTTTTATCTATGTGTTTTCAAGATCAATGATATTTCACAATGAATCGATAGGATTTCTCTATCGAATGGTAGGAATGCAATGCATATCAATGAGACCACTTTATAGATTATCATGCTAGACTTGTAAAATGGAAATATTGTTTTGGACCAAAAACTAATAGGTGACTATTATTTTATTTTTATGATTTTTATTATTTCAATGGGAATGCCTTGTACTTTAGCAAGAATTCCTTACTAATCAATGATATCACCTTGTAAATCAGTGAGATTGTAAATTGGTGGTTTTTTTGTTCTATCTGTCAGTGAGATCAATTATAAAATGGAAGGAACACACTATGGGACAACAAGATCACTCTATGGAATAGCGAGATTGACCTATACAAGAAAATAAAGACTTAAAATAACAATCTAAAATAATTTCTAATAATATTACACCCTAATTTTAGATTTCTAATATCTTATTAGCAAGATTTAAATCATTTAATATCCATTTTCTAAAAAATCAAAGGTAAATTCCATTCATACTTCATTTTGGTGATTAAAATGAAATCTCACAATTAGCTAAACACTATTACGAGTTTTTATTTTCATGCTTATTTATTAGATTTGTTTGTTCTTTTAACAAAATGAGTGTTGCATGTATGCTCTCCCCCCATCCCCTTTAGGGAACTTGGTTGACCAAAAGTGCTCATTATTTGCATTTAGTATCGTATCCAAAGGTGTGAAAAAAATTCACTAGGGCCCTCCTCAAATCCATATAGTTTGGGTCATCCTAAAATGACCATAAATTCTTTTTGTTTGTCTTTATTTTTATGCACTTTGACTTATGAATGGGAGTTCATCACCTCCTCATAGGTTCTAAGGAACTTTTAAACTAGGAATTCATCTCCTAACATAGTTTCAACCCTACTCCATGATGGGGTATATAGATTTATGGTGACTCTTTAGAATGCTTGTTTTTTGTAGCTAAAACAATCTATGTTAGTTGTTATCATCCTTGAACCATAGGGGCAACTCAGATATCACACTACACTGAGCAATTAATGGATGTATAGGTTATGAAAAGGACAAGACATTTTCATAATAACTCAGTTGACATGGATATAATTGATGTGATAATATCTAGTGTTAACCATACTTGAGACCATCTAGTTGCACAAAAATTTAGTTTTAGATCAACTGCACTTATTATGGGAATATTATTGATGCAAGGTGAGTATCCTGAAGTTACATGTTGTCATACAAACACTTGAGAGAAGAGAGGGTGTAAAAACCCTACTTTTCATGTCCTTTTGGTTTTTGTATTAATAATTTAAATCCTCTCAAGATAATGTATATAGATGGAATTCAATAGTATTATACAAGCTTGTTAGTTTTAGGATCTAGGACATTACACTTTGGTGTGTTTGTCATTTTATCATTTACTTGATTGGTATTTATGAGTCTAAAATTGCTTGTGTGAAATCCAACAACATGTCAAGAAAAATCAAACCCCTTGTTATAAACTATTTTATTTGAACAAAGAGGTGTTACACTAACCAAATTAAAATTGCTCTTTTCCTTGTTCAAATCATCATTGTGAACATTGTGTTTGTATTTTCCAAACAACATTGTTATGTTATCCATTTGAGTCTAGACCATTTGCCCAATTTTCAAGATCTCAAATTCCTTCATTTTTTTAAAAAATTTAAATCTCACCTTCTAAGTTCTAATCCACAATGTTATCAATTTACCTTTCGCACTTGGTTTGAGTAACTTGGGTATGATTTCCTATTTGGATTGAAGGTCATTACCTAGAGTCATCATCACTTTATTCTCATTTTGGACTTAGATATCTTGTGTTTGCTCACTCTCTAAGTTCTTGGAGCATTTTATATATAATTTCCATGTGGCACTATTTTGTTTCCCATTTAGTGTTGGTTTTATACCTAGGATTTTTTATGTTAATTCACATTTTGAGCTTCTTAGTTTGCATTTTTATCTTTCTAATCATAAATACCTTATTCTAATTTTATAGTCACAACTCATCATAGGTATATCTATATTTTATGATATTGATGTATATTTGGCCTAAGTTTGTTATGAGACCCTATACTTTAGGTTCCAAAGTTATCTTACCCTCTTCTAATTTGATGAATTCAACCTATCAAATTTGAGTAAATTTGTAACTAATTTATTCTAATTGTGTGGTACTACTCCACTTCCTTTATTATAGTCTCATATTACCTTATAATTTGTTTTAATAAATCTAAACACTCTTTTTAACATTTTTAAAACACATTTCACATCTTAGCAAATGTAGAAAAACAATCTTCCAAGCATGATGCAAAAGTATACTCATAGTGGGGTCTCTTATGGCCCTAGTTACAAAGAAGAGCAGTTTTATGATGGATAACATAACTCCATAATGTTCAAATATATCCTAAAAATTGTAGGGTCTGAAGAGTATCATTATGAACACCAACCCTTAGAATACAAATATGAATCCCTCCTAAGATTGATAGAATTAGGTGTTAAGTTTCCACTAGATTTATCAATAGAATAATTAAACACACTTGTTAGGTTGATACATGAAAAAGAATTTGGATACTTTGGATAACTTGAAATCATGTTAGAACATATTATATAGAAGCTATAACAATCTAATCCTCCCTAAAAAATTTGGAATTAGTGATTTGTTCTTAAAATAAAACCAAAAGAATATTAATGATGAACATAAAAACAAGGGTAAGTTTTAACCCAATTAGTTGGGTCTATATGTTATCACAACAAATTATAGATTAGAGTCATACCCATTGATTAATCCAAATTCAAAAGATATCCTAGAACCATGAATATTTTACATCTCAAGCTATTCTATGCTTGACATCCTTTTGAACCATTATCTACAAAACTCCTTTCTTGGGGCAACTTGTGTTGAAGTCATTTTATCCCAATATTATACTTTGGACCATCCTATCCTAGACCATTTTTATTATGTCTCAATTTATCATAGACCATTCTATCTTTAACACTATTTTTGTACTACACTAGACCATTATAACCCTAGACTATTTTAACTCTAGACTGTTATACCCCTGGATCATTGGCAATTTAGATCATTTATATTCCACTAGACTCATTTTTATCTCTCTAGATCAATGTAACCTAAATTATTCTACCTAGAAAAATATTATTTCATACCCTATACCATTGTAACGTAGATAGTTCTATTCCATAACCAATTATGATCTTGATTATAACTCATAGGAATTCTAGACACACTCAGTGCCTGTTCTACAAAGTAGTTTAGCCTAAACAGTATTTTACAACTTCATTTAATAGACAAGTGTACAAAGATATGTCAATACATGGTTTTGACATGCTAAATGTTTCTTCAAATTTATCCCAATATTGCATATTGTTCTATTATTCTTTTGTTGTTGTTTGGTACACATTGTCACCTTGATAGGATCAACAAGGTCTTTACATCTGATTTTAGCTATTATTAGAACTCATACCTTGGATGTGCTTCTCATTGATTAGTTAGTTCCATGTGTCATTATTTATTGTCATGATCCCCATTGCAACTAGTTTAACTATTATTTGAACTCTTACCTATGGAAGTGCATCTCCTGAATTAGGTAGTTCCCTAAGCCTTTTGTTAATATTTTGTTCATGTTTTTATCCTAAAAACATAAAACCATTAGAAATTGATAGACCAAAAGAATAAAATCATTGCTTTGAAATCTTTGTTTAGTCTGATCCTACACTCATCATTTTATAAATAATAACCTCTTATGCACTTGTTATTTTATGGTCCCATTTCCTTATTCCTTTACAACATCAACAATGTCTTTCTTATCATCACCTTTCTTGTATCCTATTTCTTGAGATAACTATATTTATCCTAAATTTCATGTTGGATCTTATGTCTATGGAACTATGTAGGCAACATCCACTTGCCTTGTACATCTAAAGTCAACTCAACCACCCCTTCCTTTTCTTCTATCTTCCCCCATTTTTATTTCTATTATTTCCCTATAACTTGGGGGCAACTATGTTTTCATTGTTCTTATTTTGTTGTACTAGTGTCATTACTACCTAGCTTAGAGGTCACCCTGTCACAAAGCATAATTCCTCTATTACATGTGCACGAGCAATTTATTTTTTGTTTGTACTAACATTATGCTTACCATTATTTTTGTGTGTTTATTTAAATTTAATTGTTGTTTTTTTTATGTTGGGTTATCTCTCCTTTTATTTTTGTTGTGGTTTTGTTTCATTTTTTCATTTATATTTGCATTGTCTTGTGTCTTTATTTTATTTTTTGGTGTATTATTGTGTTTTCATTATTTTTTGTTGAGTTACTATTTTATCTATTTATTATTGTTATTTGTTAGTTTTTATTATTATTTTATTTATTCTTGGTGTTTTGTTGTATTTTTATTTTATTTTACCATTTTTTCTTGTTTATTATATTATTTGTTTTAGTGTGTTTAAATACATTCTATAAACATTTTTAGTTTAGCTTTTCATTTAGCCTTGATTTGTTTACATTTATATTTAAAATTGTTTTTTAAATTACACCTTATTTATCCATGTGAATCTTGATTATTCATATCTTGATTTCATTTTGTTTAATAATTTGTTCTTGATTTGCTTTTATACATTCTTGTCCCTTCTTAAGTATTGATTGTTCATATCTTGATTTTAAGTTAGGTTACACTTGTGTATTGTTTTTTATCTCTGTCTTTGTTTATTTTTGTTTAAACATAAACAATTTTAACTTTGATTTTGGTAAAAAAATTATCATTATCCTTATTTATAATTATTCACATTTGAACTGGATAATTGCAAATAAAAATACAATGTTTTGCAATTTATTCATACTTATGATGCATAATTTCAATTTATTATAGTAAACACCAAGTGCTCCAAATCCAAAAATTTAATGAAGATCTGAAGATCATTTTTGAATGTACCATACCTAACATGACACCCTATGAAAATACATGCATCTCTTAGAATATACTATGAGTTTATTTGACTATTTCTATGATTAGTTTGGGATGTGCATCTCCTAAATTATATTCTAGCATCTAGTCATACATGAAGTAGAACAAATACATCAACATCCATATGCTAACTAAGGATGTGCATCTTCTAAAACTATCATATCAAAACATATCATAACAAGAGCAATATAAATGCAAAGATCATGTGACAATCAAAGAATATTAATAGTTCATGTACAAGTAATAATAAGCCAAAAATGCATGTCAGATATATCTCTCAAAATAATGTTTCTATACATCAGAATAATATCTATACATGTCATAAGTACAAAAAGGAGATCTACAAAATAATTTTTTATCATGTTCATCCTTGGGAAGACTCTACTGGAAACTCTGACCTATCCCAAATGTAGATGTTACTGATAGATGTGGTGGTGGAGCCCCCATAACAACCCATTGTGTAGATGGTTATGTCACTAACTAATCTGACTCTATCCCATGTCTAGACCTAGAGGTCTGACTAGTCCATTATGACCTCTTATACTCCCTATAAGAATCTAATCTTTACTCTATAAGAACTATTAACTTATAAGCTCACTTCTAGTAGGCTATCTCATCCTTGGCATGTAGGACATCATATACTACATGAAAGGCATCATCCTTAGCCATAATCACATTGGCCAAGGATGTAATTTAACCTACTCTTGTATCTATCTCAACTCTTTAAACCTCATCCCTTTCTTTTGTCAACATCTAAACTTCCATGCAAGAAAAATCTTTCTCACCCATTACTATAACAAACTCCACATCTTATGTGGATTGTTGAGCCTAAACCCCTACTAGTTATGCTACCTATCCTATGAGACCCATAATATTTTCATCTATAGTTATAATAAAAACTTGTATCCTAGTGGTCTCTCTATGTGCAGTATCTAAGTATGTTTTTAGCCTATCCATAGTGCTCTATAACCCTGTTATCTTGAAAAGATGTGCAAAAATATCCCTCTAAAGCCTATCAATTAATACCTCATCTTATACAAACCTCCCTATACCTAAGGTTCTTACCCCTCTTTATCCCAATCCCTAGCCTATTCCTATCTTTAATGGCCTTGCCTCTCTAAAACCTATCCCATAGCCACCTGGGGAATCCCCTGTATCCACAACCTAGCCATCTAGCTCAACCATATCCACATCCTCAATAGAATTTTGTTATCTTTGAGGCTATACAACCTATAAGGTAATGGCATATAGAATGGTTGGCTATACCATCACCTAACCCTTCTATTGACTGCCCTTTGGGGCATGAAACTTTCAACATAACAAATTTTTCTGCTATAGCAAATAGACTCATCAAACATTCTCTTAAAAAGAAGAAAAAAACATGATATAAAGGTAACATATTATGAAATACTAATTTTCCCAAAGGTAATTAGACATAGTAGTAAAGTGGTTTTCTCTAGTAAGGTAGATGGGTCAAAATAATCATTTGCCTAATGGTGGTTATAATCATTGGCATAGTGAAAATTCCCCATCAAGGTAGATTGAATCAAGATAATGATTTGCCCAAAGGTGAATATAATCATTGGCACAGTGATTTACCCTAATAGGGTGGATTGAGTAGGATAAAATTTATTTTACCCTAATAAGGCAAGATAAAGTAATAATCAATCGAAATTAATTTACCACATTTGGGTATATTCATAAAGAGAGCACATACAATAAATATATAAATGGAGTGATGATGATTTGGTGGAGAATAATAGCATGAACCTAAAAAAGTGACTAGTATGAAGATGCACATTTGAACTAGCATGAGATAAGTCCAAAAAATAGCATTGTTAAATGGGTCTATAAAAACCCCAATAATGTGGTCTACTTAAAAAATAGTGAATGTAGAATCGAACAACACAAAAAATAGACAATATAGAGTTAGAAATAAGAACTCTTGAAATGAACATAAAGAAACCTTAGGCCTTGAGGGGGTAAAAAGTTATTTTTCAAGCTATATATTCACCCTGTTGGTGAAAATTTTTCATTTTCACCCACACCCTTTGCAAATATTGAGCTTTGACCTTATGATAAGAAGTGACTAGAAATGGCACATGGATGAGAATGAAGGCACATGGGTGACTGAGTGAGGGTGAAAATGTATCCACCACATGATTGACCTCTGATAAGTGAACTCACTTTATCTTCTTAGGGCAATTGTTATGCATTTAATGCTTGGAGTATGGCTAAAAATGGCAGTCATCATTATCATGGTAGGAAAAATGATAGATTCAACCAATAAAATGGTCATAACACTAAAAATGAATGATAAAATCACCAAAAATTATCATATTTTACATATTCTATGGCTTCATGAAAAACACATGAATTCATCACTTTTGTGTGGATTAAAAATGGCAATATCATCAAAAACTTGTGAAAATTTTATTTTCAGTGATTTCACCCAAAAAGGATGAAGTCACCATTTAGGGTCAAATGGAAAATGGATACTTCACCATAATCCCTAAACTAATGTAATTTTAAAACAATTAGGCATATAGGAAAATAATCCTTATGGGTAGACTAGTATGCATTTGCACTTATTTAGATAATAGTGTAAACTAACATTAATCTTACTATGGGTGTAAGAGTGGCTTATGGTACTAAAAATATGGGAGAGGCATTCTCATTGTTTGTGAGCACCATAGATATGGATATAGGACATGGTAACATTATTTCATGCCTTATATTTATTATACATTACATAGATGTCTATGATCTGAGCATATTGAGTGTACCTAAGTGCATTGGTTGAGCGATGGCACTCCAAGACTTCTTCATTCTACCTACCAACTAGGGAGGCTATAGTTACACTACATGATACTTGATAGATACTAAAGCTACCCATAAGAGGCCATAAATTATTTTGGAAATATCTAGTAGTAGGTGATGTTGGATGAATTTAGTGGACTCCTAGATATTCCCATGGTACATGGGAAGGTTAACATTGATTTGTTGGAGACATACACAAACTTGTGGCTAGATGAATTAACCATAGAGGACCCCTCACCACTAGCTTTGATTGACAAAGAGGTTATTTTACTTATGGAAATTTTCAATTGCATATTGATTCTTAACAAGAGTTATCCCTTTTGTCACATGGGCTTTGGTGGAGTCATTTGTTTGATGATGGATAACATGAATAGGTTTACTTGGGGGCCAATATTATTAGCCTATTTATATAGATAATTACACATTATATCCTAATAAGGATTCCAAATTACCAAATCTTTCACACTAATTTAGATTTGGGGATGGGAGTATATGGCCATAGAGTGGCCAGTCAGTCAGAGATGGGTCAAAAACCCTCAAGAGCCATTGGCTTATGGCTAGGGTTAGATAATTTTGGGCCATAAGAGACATCATGGTGAGATATACTACTACTAACATGTGCTCAAAAAATTGATATATAAGTTCCACATTTGGTGGCCCTATCTTCCATATCAGCTTTAGTGGTCATGGGATAGATGGTACACTAGCTTCATGACAACTAGGTGTTTCTTTAAAGGGAGATAAGCTCATGTTATTGAGGAATTCCATCTATATTAGGTGATACAGTAGTTTTTCATGCTATAATACATTATTTTGGAGTGAAGGTTGTTTTCTTATGCCACCCAAGAGATTAGCCTCACTACCCAAGTGGTTTTGAGGAGTACAGTAGTGAGTAACTATAACGTAGTGCCATGGTTTGCATGGGCATATGTAGGAGGCCCTATAGATGTAGGTGTGACACCAATATATGTTAATTTTTGGGTACAAGTTTGTCCATTAAGACTAAAATCCTTTATATGTCTATTTGGATAGAGTGGATTGGTATAGGGTCAGGGGCCTGTAGATGTGGATGATGCTGATGTTGGAATATAACTAGATACTAAGAAGGGGGGTAAATTAGTATATCAACTAAAACTATTCATTTAAATAATTTTAAATTAGATTAAAATATATATGAAAATCACATCAAATATGTAGAGATCACACACACACAAACACACATGACACTAGATGTATATGTGGAAAACCCATTAGGAAAAACCATGATGAGAATAGCTTCTAGAATCTACTATTCTAATCTAGCCTCATAGTCAAAACCTCACTAGTTACACATTGAAGGGCACCAACCCTAAGGAGATACCAATCCCTTGATTCAAGAGCTTCAACTCTAAAGAATGACCCACTTCCTAATCTGACCACCAATTTAGATTGTCTATTGACACTAACTTATCATATTCTTCTATGGAGATACAACATCAGATTATAGCTTAGATTCATAAATGAATCTAATCTTTATATTCTCTATTACAAGTTTGATCATTAACTGATCATGCTTTGCACATAATCTCTTTGTGTCTTTCTTCTCTTCACCCCTTTGTCTCTATGTCTAGATATGTCCCTATTTGACACACTTAATCTTTCTTGATATTTATCTCTATCTCTTTATTCAACTTCATTTCATATCAATATAAATAGCTCTAGTTACATCTACTTATAACCTAGATGTCATATATATAAATAATTGAACTAGGGTTCCATTTCTTCTATGTGTTCACACTCAGACTTTAACACATCACACATTATTTCGGACTCAATTCATTATGACTTGAACTATAATTTTCTTGCATCTCAAATTAATGCATCATCACCTTGATTCTTGGTCTCTTTACTATCTATAGTATTTTTTGGACACTAGTTTTTATGCACATGCACATTTACATAGATTTGATTGGTTACAGTGATCAATCTCATTATCTATGTCATGATTCATGGCTTACTTGCATGTTCTTGTGTCTGACCATTAGACTGATCATATCTTTAAATATCGATCATGATCATGTGTTTGGCACCATGATTTGATGGTCTTTAATTAAATATCTCAACTTTAAAATCTGTCCATTCGATCACATTCTGACAAGCTCACACTATTCATTTAATCTTTGTATGCTTCTAAACTTTATCTTTGTCAACTTTAACATGCATCCATTGATTTTCCTGATCTGAGATTTCATGTGCCATTATATCTTGATACTATCCCAATCTTTACTTATTTTTTGATGTTAAACATCAAGCTCTTCATTCCATCTCATTGCTTCCTGAGCCTTTAGATCGCTTACACTCCATCAATATTCCTAGACTTTCTCAATCTTTAACTTGCCACTACATTTATAAACCTTGAGCACTTTATTCCATCTGAGTCCACTAATTTCATTGGATTTCCTTTACACGATCATCCACTCACTATTATATCTTCTGACAAGCTTGATATTTAACTCTGCTTAGCTCTGAGAATGTGACACTTGGCATAATCACATGCCTTCTATACATTGCTATCAGTTTCCATTATTGAGACACTTGGCATCTTCACATTACTCTCTAACAATTTGACTTTAAAATTCATTATAGATTTACTTTGCAAGCTTTGTGATTGAGACACTTGTCACTTGCACATTTACTCAAAGATCCTTTTGATAATTTGACTTCATTGTGCTTCACTAGATTTTCTTCATACAATTAATCGATATCCATTGATCAAGATAGGACAAATATAAATTATAAGACTTAGGAAATATTAAGTCCTTTGAATTAGTAATTGATATGTCAAAGAGGCCAGTTTTACAAATATAATAAAGGATTTATTTATAACTTAAGTTACCAGGTCCTGGTTATATCTAGTCAACATTATAATATAAAATCATATTGATGTCATGACTTAAACCCTTAGGTTTTAATTGAAAAACCTTATCTTTTTCGAGAGCAAAGATAATTCAATTTTGAACTCATTCCCTCTCATTTGAACTTATGGACCATAATTCTAGAATGCTTATGAAAAACCCATAATAAATCTACAATTTATTTCCTTTGTAAATGTCCGTAAATGATATTTGTAAAAGCATGACAAATTTGTAAGGACTTATGTATATTTTAACTATGGGGACCATTTTAGTATGCATGTAAGGCTAACTTTACATGTACATAATTCTTGACGCACTTCATTACATGACCTTTAAATTAGTGCATAATTTCCTCTTATATAGGGGATTCCATCCATATATCCATTTTCTCCTGAGTCCTTCATATGTGAAAGATATGTCATCATCTAATTGCCTACTTATCTTTATCTTTTGTTGTGATATGTCATGTGACCTGATATTTAGCACATAAAAATTAGGCACAAAAATGAACAAATCCATATGATCATTTTGTCCTTAGACCTCCATATGTGTAAACACTAACCTCAATAACATGCTTACTTGACTCTGTTTAACCTTTTTACAAATTTGTCTGTGTTAGAACTTAGTGATTTTTGTTTGAGTAGACAACTTTTCATGCCCATATCTTCAACTGCACTTCATTGCATGGCTTCAAATCTGGTGCATAACAATTAGGACTAGTGTGATCACAAACATGTGACCATCTCCCCCACACTCATTCACACATGGTAATAGTGACAACATCAAAATGCCTTCTCATCTTTTCCTTTCATAAATCAAAAATGTCTAGATGATCAACATGAAAAACTAGATGAATTCCACTCATGCACACAAGCACTCCAATCATCCTTAACCTTTAATAAGATCCTTTGTATATCCTCTAATCACCATACTTAGTCTTGAACATAAATGACATGCTCATAATGTCCCTTTTGACATCAATGAAAATCATATTTCCAATAATCTCCCCCTTTGTCATTGGTGGCAAACTAAATGCTCTAATCTTCTAATACTTTTCTCTTTCTCTAGCATTACTTGCATTGGTTTCTAATGAGTATGAACTAAAGTTGTTCATACCATACTTTCTCCCCCTTATGAAATGGTACATTTTCTTAATACTCAACTTGGACACTTACTTTATTTTTTCTTTGACATTTGCACTTTACAGAGATCATTTTCTCTTTTTCTCCCCCTTTGTCATCAATGGCAAAGGGACTCTTTTTGATTGTTTGTCCAAATATTTTTCCCCTTTATTAGATAAAGGATTTTTTCCAAGAATTTTAAACCATCAACTCATTATAACTTATCAAAATTATGCATGCATGACTTGCCTTTTTGTTTTTTTCCATGGATTAACAAAGCTTCTTTGAGACTCCCCTAGACTCATGCCCCATCATTAGGATCTAGTGATGTGATGTAGGAGCCACCATTCCCAACTTCTATCTCAAATATTTAAATTTTTCCTTAGGAAGAGGTTTGGTGAATATGTCTACAATTTGATCCTGAGATGGAACATACTCCATTATGACCTCTTGATCTATAATCATCTCTCTTAAGAAGTGATACTTGATTGATATGTGTTTGGTTCTAGAATGCATCACTAGATTCTTTGATATATTGATAGCACTTAAATTATCACAAAGAATAGAGATATGGTGAATTGTACTCTACCTTGATGTATTTTAGAGTTTACTTCATCCATAAGACTTGAGTACAACATGCCACTACTACTACATACTTTAATTTTATTGTATAAATAGTAACTGACTCTTGCTTTTTGCTCAACACAAAATAAATATATTTCCAAGGGAAAATGAACTACCACTAGTACTTCTTATATCATCCACACTTCCTATCCAATCAACATCTGTATATGTTGTCAAAGTTAAATCTTCACTTGTAGGATATCATAGGCCATAGTCAATTGTGATCTTGATGTATCTATAGATATTTTTCACTACATTGACATGTGACTCTTTAGGAACAGCCTAAAATCTTGTAACCATGAACATTACTTGCATGATATCTGATCTTGATGTAGTTAGGTATAGCAATATACCTATCATTGATCTATACATTATCTAATTTGCATCAAGGGACTCATCCTCTTTGGTCAAATTTCATCCATTTATCATGGGAGTAATAACTAGTTTGTTATCTTCCATTCTAAATTTCTTGAGCATTTCCTTTACATACTTGGTTTGGGATAATATCCCTTCATTAATTTGTGTTATTTGTAGACTAAGGAAGAAATAAATTTATCCTAGCATAGACATCTCAAACTCACTTTGAATTTATGTAGCAAATTATTTGCATATTCTATTATTGCGACCACCAAAGATGATGTCATCTACATAAACAAAAATAATTAACATATGCTCACCTTCTAATTTAAAGTACAAATTATTGTTTGCACATCCTTTGTTGAAAACTTATTGTTTCCGATACTGGTCCAATCTTGAATACCATGCTCTATGTGCTTATTTGAGACCATACATTACTTTCTCTAGTCTACATACATAATCTTTTTGTTTTGAAAGCTGAAAACCTTTAGGTTGTTCTATGTATACTTTCTCTTCTAAGTTCCCATTCAAGAAAGTAGACTTAACATCCATTTGATAGACTTTGAACTTCTTGTAAATGAAGAATTCTATAAACATTCTTATAGATTCCAATAGAGCAACTGGAACAAATATTTCCTCAAAATCTATGCCCTCAACTTGTGCATATCCTTTGCACACCAATCTTGCTTTATTCCTTATAACAGATTCATCCTCAATGAGATTATTTTTGTAGATCTATTTTGTACCTATCACATTCTTATTGTAGGGTCTTAGAATTAACTAACAAGTTTTATTTTTTTAATTTGGCTTAGTTATACTTCCATGGATTTTAACCAATTCTCATCCTTGTTGGCTTCAACATAGCTCTTAGGCTCAATTTCAAATATTAAAGAAAACTTACTTGTTCATTATCCATTGTAGATCTTCTCTTTGTCTAAACTCCTTCATTCTTATTGCCAATTATATTCTCTTTAGGATGATCCTTTTGAACAAATCTTGGAGGTGCCTTTTCAATCATTTCCTTAGCCTCTTCATTATTTGCTTCTTCTTCAAGATCTGATTCTTTAATACTAATTTCCTTATCAGGTTCAGCGTGTTTCATTCCTTATTCAACCTTGACATTAATTATCTATACAATCTTGTATAGCCTTTTATTATAACATACATAAGCTTTGATTTGAGTGGAACAACCAATAAATATTATTTCATCACATCTTGATTCAAAGCTTTCCAATTTGTCCTCTTTTTTCCTGATGTAGCATCTACTTCCAAACAATCTAAAGTACTTAATGTTGGGTGAATATTTTGTTACTAACACAATGGTAGAAAAATGTTTATTTTAGCCATAGTGTGATGAGATAAAATCTCTCATCAAGATAAGGGGAGACTCCCTTCCTATTGTTAACTGAAACAAGTTATTATTTACACTTATTTACACTAATTTTATAATAATGGGTGTTGTCATATCATCCAATTATCTTTTTTTAGGATTTATTTATTCTTAAAAACTTTTTTCCTTCTTTTACAATTTATTGAGTAAATGTAAAATATCTTGATAGAGCAATAGTAACTGATATTTAGATTAGTTAGCTAAAAGTATAACTAGAATAATACTAGTGAATTAAAGTAAACAGATGGAATAAAGTGTAGCCCAAAGTCTTCACCTTATTTTTAACAAATATTAAAAATCACCAAAGAATAATAACTTGTATCCCAAAGTCTCCATAGTAATATGCTTTCAATGATGAACACAAACCCAGAAACTAGAAAGTAACTCAAAGACTCTAAAATCAGCTTCCTAGCACCTTTTATTTTATATAAATTTCATGCCACAATCTAATCAAAGCACAAGAAAATGTAATGTAAAATACATAAGAACATCTCCAACACACCACAAGTTTATCTTAACATCAAGATTGAAATATCACTTGATTTTCTTATATTGAGTGGAATTCAAGATTTACAAAATGAATAAAAAGTTTCAAAATTGTTTATCAATTCAGTAGCATTTTGTCTCTATATATCTTGGTGTCTTTTAAATAGAGAATCATCCTATTTATATAGAGGATATATGAAAAAAAATATGAAATGCATAGATACATTGACTAATTCATTGACAAAGTCCAATTTGCCTTAGGACTATGTACTTTTTTGACGTGTAAATTGCACCAAACAAAATTACATATGAAAAGTTACAAAAATAAACTATCCTTAGACACGAGAATTTCTTATTTTTTATTCTTCTATAAATATTCCTTGTATCTCTTCAATTTATCTTAGACCTCATTATTATCTAGCCCTGATTTACTCTTGGAGATAGCAAGGACCCTTATGATAGAATCTTCTAAGTTAACCAGCAAAGCCTTGCTTTTGTCCAAGATTTTTTATAGTTTATTCATAATGACTTGAAATTCAATCAATTTTTCAATGGAATCTAGTGTGAACATTCATGTTTCAATCTCTATTTGGAGTAAAGATTTAAACTCTTGAACCATAGTCTCCATAGGAAGAATTTCTTAGGAGTCATTTTTAACTTGATAGGGAAGCTCTCTAATTTTATCTGCAAGATCTAACATCTTATTATTACACATGTCTTCAGCTTCTTTGAGATATTTAACTAGATTATCAAGAACTTCTCTTTTATAATTCATGGCTTCCCTGTACTCAATGAACATTTTTCTATTTGGAATGAATTTTTTCTCAACTAGGAGAGCCAACTTGAATTGACATAGCTAAGTCAATATATCAATGTCTTTCTCAATCAATTCCAAATTTTGAGTGAGTGTTTTAATTTCTTTCTAAATTTATATTTTCACTTCACTCAGGTTCTTCAAAAATCCAATGGTAGAACATAACCACTGAGTACCCTATGTTATTAATATCTCAATATAGGCATTGACCACCTGACCCTGAGATCTAATTTGATCTTCTTGTTGAATTGCCTTTTCAGTATTTTTACGTACAACAGGCTCAATATACTCAAAATATTGAGCGGTCTTCAATTAAATAGAGGTCAATTATTTTACTTATACTTTGAGATAATCCTTGATCTTCTTGTCTTTGTCATATATTTCTAATAAAGATGCCATAACTGCTTGAAAATCTTCTTTTGCAACCTCATGTGTTTGTTTCCCCAAGTTTATCCATATAACTACATAATCAAACACTTGAATATATTTAATGCTTTTATCTTTTGGAGGTACTACAACTTCAGCATACTTGTGCCCAGATTCAAAAATTACCCTTGACATAGTTTTGTCTTTCTTTGTTTTTTTGGGCTTTATCAACACAAGCTAACCAAAATCAAACTCATCGAGTGAAACAACCTGCTTTTTCCTCTTAGGTGTCTAAGAAATTAGCCATAGAGGAAGAGGAGATTAGTCTTCTGGAGTAGAAGAAACCAAGGATTGTGATCTTTGGGGAAGAATAATGGTTCATGAAATAGGTGGAATAGAAAATGGAATAGTGGAGGTATCTAATAGTGGAGTCAACACCAATGGGATATTGGTAATAATCAGTGGGGTTTGGGTTGGCGTGAATGACACTTTGGGGTCTGATGGTATTTTAGACACTGGGGTGATAGGGGCCTAAGTTTTTATTTTAGAGGAAGATACATACATGAATTTATCCATATCTTATTGAGTGAAGTACAAATTAGTTGGGGATCCCAATAACTTTGAAGGATTAGGTAAATTTGATAATGAATAAAAAACTTGATCCAATATGCCTTATGAGGGAACTTGAAAAAGTATGGCACTAAGAGGTGAAGGGGGAGATGAAATAAAAACTTGAGGGAGAGCAAAAATAATTGGTACAGTTGTATCTATAGGGGAAACTATGGAAAAAAATTCCTATGAAACCATGATTTGAGAAGTCTCAACCAAAAGAACTGTTAGCCAAAATTCACACCTTACTTTGTAATTTCCTTTGCCTAAGTTCAAGCATTCACCTATTGATTTTAAAATCACATCAAAAACCAGTGTTCTCTTTTCTTCGAATCTTTTATTCACCTTTTCAAGGCTTTCCTCCTTAGCTTCTACCCAACCTTTTCAAAGCTTTCTTCCTTGTCTTTTGTTGCCCAAGTTGGAAATCTTTCAGCGTTTTTATCTTAAACAAAATTTTTGAAATGATTTTCCCTTGTCTTCAAATTCTTTTGGCCTTTTTATATGGGATAAAAAGTTTGAAAGAATCCTTCAAGTCTTTCTTAAAAGTCTTCTTCCTTGGCTCTTTCTCTTCAAAGGGCCCTTCAAAATTTTTTGAAGGGACACTTTTGTCTTCAAAGTGCCCTAAGTAATTTTCTGAAGGGACACTTTTGTCTTCCAAGTGACCTTAAGAATTCTTCCAAAGGGACAATTTCCTTTGACTTTCTACATGTTTTTTCTCAAAGTGCCCTTCAAAAAAATTTTGAAGGGACACTTTGTCTCAAGTTCCCTTCGAAAAAATTTTAAAGGGACACTTTGTCTTAAAGTGCCCTTTAGAAAAATTCTAAAGGGACACTTTTTCACAAAGTGCCCTTTGGAAAAAATTTGAAGGGACACTTCATCTTAAAGTTCCCTTCTTAAAAATTTAGAAGGGACACTTTGTCCCTTTATGTCTCAAAGTGTCCTTTAGAAAAAATTTGAAGGGACACTTTATCCATTTGTGTCTCAAAGTGCCCTTCAAAATTTTTCCAAAGGGTCACTTTCATTCCAAGTGCCCTTCGAAAGTATTCTGAAGGGTCACTTTATTAAGCCTAAATAAAATTCAAAGGAATTCCTTTGAAGAAAATTCCAAGCAAAGAACCTGATGAAATATCCCTAAAAGAAACATGTTCGAAGGAATTATCCTATGATGTGTTGGGGAATGTCAAATTTTGAAAAAAAATATATCCATTGGGATTCAAAGGGAATAACAGCCTGAGGGATGTCAAAATTAGGGGTGAGAAACTATCCATTAGGAGTAATCAAGATGGAAAAGTCCAAAGTCTTCTTGCTGGAAAAGTCTAAAGTAAAAGAGGCTCAAGAACCCAAATAACTCTTACTAGTGCAAATCAAGATTTTCCAAGTGATCTACTTATGAACTTTATAAGTAGAGTAATGCCAAGAGTCCAAAGTTATCACACTCAAAAAACCTAAAGTCATCAAGTAAAGTGGTTCCAAAAACCTAAATGGGTCACCAAAGAGCAAATCAAGATTTTAAAATTACTTTGCTTATAAACCTTATAAGTAAAGTGGTTCGAAAAACTTGAGTGGGTTTACCAAGTTCAAATTAGGTTTAAGTAAAGGCTTTGCTTATTAACCTTATAAGTAAAGTAGTTCAAAAAACTTGAATGGGTTTACAAGTGTAAATTAGATTTTTAGAGCTACTTAGCTTATAAGCTTGATCCAATGGTTGATCGATGATGCACATGAGTCATGATCAAATGAATGAGCAGCTACCATGTGGCGTAAGCTAGAGTAGGTTGGCTTCTCAAAGAGAAGATGAAGTAGGCATCCATGCAAGAGTAGATTGATGGTGTAAATCAATGATCCACATCAATTTTGATGGCCAATCAAAAGAGTGAGAAGTTGAAGGAGATACACATAGGTTTTGGAAGTTTTCATCTCCAAGACCAAATAGAATGAAATCAACTCTCCTCCATGCCATGGAACCTCTACACAAACTGAGAAGAAATTGTTAGGCATCAAGACAAATTTCATATAGGTGGATCCTTTTTTAGCAACTATTTTGATGCCATTTGTCAAATATCTCATTTTATTGAGCAACCATTGGATAATCATCTTCAAGGGGGCAAGCTAAGGGCTTTCGAAAGGGTGACATCTGTTAATACAAGATTGTATTGTCTCTCATATTCTGTATTATTTCTGAATTCTAGTTACATATTACTTTTGGTTTAATTTCATGTTTAGTTGCTTATACCAGGTAATCAATTGTGCTCTTAATATTGACAAGTGGTATCAGAGTTATTTGCTCTAGATCCTGACAAGTGGTATCAGAGCCTGGTTGAAGGTTCATCAGAGCCTAGTTCAGAGTAGGTTAGTGTTTGTTGATTATAGGTCACTCTCAGGGGTTTATGTTTGAGTGGGAGTAAAGCAATGGCAGAAGAAAGTAAATTAAGAATGGATAAATTCAATGGTAAGAATTATCAATTACTTTATTGTGGAAAGAAAGAGTAGGTAAAGAAAGATTGTTGGTTGGTAAAGGATTAGCATGAAGGAAATAAAGAAACAAATGATGCAGGTATTGTTGCATGGGATGCTCTTATATGTTCCTTGGATAAAATAGAATCTTGGATTTTAGATTATGTTGCCTCTTTACATGCAACTCCAAATAGAATATTTTTCCATGATTATGTCCGTGGAGACTTTGGAAAGATTTATTTAGGGGTTGGTGAGCCTTGTCAAATTGTTGGCAAAGGGGAAGTGCAGCTGAAATTACAGATGGGAAACACATGGGTGTTGAAGGATGTCATGCATGTCCCAATCTTGAAGAGGAGTCTAATTTCTATAGGAAAACTTGGGTGATGAGGGTTGCATAGTTACTCTCATAGTGGAATCTTGGAAAGTTTCCAAGGGTGCACTTGAATTAGCATGTGGTAAGAAAGTAGGTACTCTTTATCTATCTACTTGTATTACTAATTCTCTTTCTATTTTATCTACTTCAAATGTAGATGCAAAGATGTGGCTCTATAGGCTTGGTCACATGAGTGAGAAGGGGATGCATGTTCTTGAGTCAAAAGGTAAGAGTTCAGATTTGGAAAGCATAGATCGAGATTTCTATAAGCAATAGAAGAAAGTGTGGTTTCTTGTTACTGATCCTACAAGAAAGGATCGAGTTTATTGCATAAAGAGGAAATTTGATGTTTTTGACAAAGTGAAGAATTGGAAAGCCTTGGTTTTCATGGAGAAGATGATGGACAAAGATCAGCTCAAGGGGTTGAATAATTTTGAGCAGGGTAGTTTGGACAAGGTAATGATTCAAAGTGAGCTTGTAGGTAAAAGTCATCACTCACAAGAAAACACAGTTATCGATGTCTGTCAGGTGAGAACTAACATCGATCAGGCAGGTACCGACATTAGTCATGTGCAGACTAGAGTTAGTGGTGTTGGGTAGGTGGCCACCGACGTCAGTCATGGAATTGGTGTCGATGATCAGGAGGAATCGACATCGATTGGGTGCAGACTGAGGTCGGCCAGAGGTGACTGAGATTGGTCACTGTTAGAATATATTTTGGGTAGATGGCAAGATTTTAAGGAGTCTCAAATGCCCATGAGGAGGACTAAAAGGGTAAGTAAGCCTCAAATTCATTATTCCCCTTCTTTACACTACTTGTTGCTCATTGATGGTCAAGAACTAGGAAGTTTTAAAGAGGCAATGCAGGTAGAATCCAAGAAATTGTGGGAGCATGGCATGAATTCTTTAGAAGAGAACCAAATGGGAGATTTGGTAGAGTTGCCAACTAGAAAAAAACACTAAAAGATGAATGGATTCCTAGGTTAAAGAAAGAAGAGTATAGACATGTGAGACAAAAGGCCAAGTTATATGGTCTTGAGCAAGCTCCAGGACAGTGGTATAGGTTTGACAGGTTTATGACAAAGCATGGCTTTAGTCAATGTCAATGTAATCACTATGTTTATTTTACCAAGTTAGATAATGGTCATGACATTATCCTATTACTGTATGTAGTGTATATGCTTGTTATAGGGTCACACATGCAGGGAATTACTGAGCTAAAGGTAAAGTTAGTTCAAAGGTGTGCCAAGAAGGATTCAGGAGCAGAAATCCTTGGCATGAGTATTTTAGAGATAGGGAAAGTCATAGGTTAATTTTGTCTCTAGATGATTATGTGAATAAGGTAGTGGAGAGGTTCAATATGTAGGATACAGAATCAGTTAGCACACCTGTGGATGGATAGTTCACAGAATAGTGTCCCAAATCACATGATGAGGTTGAGTACATGTGTACTAGACCTGAGATTACCCAAGTAGTGGGAGTTATCAGCAAGTTTATGGCCAATTCAAGAAAGGAGCACTAGAAAGTAGTTCAGTGGATTCTTAGATATCTGAGAGGGACCAGTAGCAAGGATTCATGTTATACAGGGTTAGGCACTTCTCTACATGGGTATGTAGATTCGGATATGGCAGGTTACTTGGATGACAGGAGAAGCACCATAAGATATGTGGTGTTTGGTCTTCAAGATTGAACTTGAAGAGGGATACAAGCTAGGAAACAAAATTAGATGATGTATAGGTATAGGTATAGGTGCAGTTGTTTATCTCCAAGTGGGAGATTGTTAGGTTGTGGAGCTAAAAGCTTCACTAATGCAAACGGAGGAGGTTGCTAAGTTGCAGAGCAACTGATGTTGATTAGGCCAACTGACGTCAATCATATTTAGTGTGCAAATAAACTAACATTGGTTAGGTGTCAGCTGACATCGATCAAAAAGGAACTGACGTTGACAACCTGTGTGTGCATGCATTTGCATATGCTTCCAAAACTGGTCTAATTTTAGATGGATAGTTAGTTTGCATGTAAAAGACTAATTTTAGTCTTGAGTCTGCATTTCTAATTATTATAATTAAGAAGTCTAATTATTATTTGTATGGGATATATTTAAGAGACCCATGGGGCTGTATTGTAATGTGAAGTATCATAAGGACTTGCGAAGGCAAGGGCAAGGGTTCTTCTAAGTGTGAAGGATCAGAAGGACTTGCAAAGGCAAGGACAAGGAAGAGATCCTTCTAATTGTAAGATTAGTTGATCTGTAGGTTGTGTAACATCAGGGAAGATCTACATGGTAAGTAAGGTCAGTTGATCTGCAAGTGTGTGTGTGTGTGCAAGGTCAAAGGAGATCTACAGGGTAGCAAGGTCAAAGGAGATCTGCAACACAAGGAGCAAGATCAGGGAGATCTACTTGGAGTACTTTGAGTACTTGGTGGATTGGTAGTATTGTTACTAACTGGTGGAGGGAATAACTCTATGTTTGAGTTGTGGTTGTAATTGATTGTGAGAGAGAGAGAAATATTGAGGTAAAATTACTGGTACACCCAAGAGGTGTGGGAAGAGTGTGATTTTTTCATTGTATTTCCTTTTAGAAGAGTGTTAATACAAGATTGTATTGTCTCTCATATTTTGTGTTATTTCTGAATTCTAGTTACATATTACTTATGGTTAAATTATGTGTTTAGTTTCTTATACAAAGGTAATCAATTGTCCTCTTAATCCTAACAAGTGGTATCAGAGCTGTTTGCTCCAAATCCTGACAACATGGATCAATCAGGGTGCCCTAATGATTATCTTTGGTAAAATTAGTTACAACTAAAGATGAAGACCTCAAATAATATTGATTCTTCTTTTTGGCACTAAAGGCCTCCTCTTCTCACTTCCTTTAACTATAAATAAAACCCTTATGCAAGGAAAAAAGAGACCACATAGTGTATGGTGAAGCCCTGTTGGAATGATTCAAGTTTTGCCTTTAAGCATTTAGCATAAATCTATTTCCTTCAAGATTTTTTGGGGTTTTTATTCTAAGTGTGCAAGAGATGTATAGTGGAAGCATGTGATGATTTTCCATCCTTATACACACTTTATCCTTCATACCTGAACAAGAGTTCTTAATCTAATTGGTCACACAATGTGTATTCAAGTGTATTGAATTTTTGCATGTGTATTACTGTCTTGAATGTGCAAAGTTTTCCTTTCAGCTCATTTACCTTGTGTCATTTTTTATACATCTCACCTCTATGTTGAAATATTTTTGTTAGAATATTTAGAGTTTTGGAATGGTTTGTGCTTTTGCTATATTATGCAATGGAATCTAACATTCATGTAGAAAATAGTTTTGGTGTATCACCACTCTTAGAATAGGATTTCCTTTTTGTAAATTTTCAAATATTTTCCCTCTAAACAAGTTGGTTTAGCATAGATTGTCTTGAAAAAACATATAAAGGGAGTTATCCCTTTCAATCTAGAGGTTTATTTCCTCCATAGGCATACCCACAAGCCTAAAAATGTTCCAACATTACCCAAATTTAGGAGAGGACTGAACACTCTCTTCTAGGGTGTAAGATTTGGAGACAATAGGAACCTCTAATTATATAGCCTCTAATTATGTAGTTTGTTGAATCACTAGATGAGTTTTTTGTGAAGTTATTTATTGAGGTGGTGCCTTACTTGTAGTTGTATTTTCTTCCTTTTATGCTTGAGCACTTTCCTTGGCACTAGTTTCTTTGTCTTTTTACCTTTACTTACAAATATAAACTTTGGCTTTTGAGAAGAAGTAGAGGCCTCCTATTTGTTCTTTATCCTAAGCTCCTCTCATTTCTTAGTAGCATCTTCATCTTGTTCCACCTCAAAACTAGATTTGAAATGTTTCAATTTCATTCTTTTAGACTAAAACTGAGTGTTAGTCCTTACCAAAATGGGTTGAAATTTATCCCCAATTGATGTCGATTCTTTGATTGACCATTAGATTTGAGGAAGAGGAGTCAAAGCTACTTGATTACCCTCATATGAGGGGTCAAATACATCCTTGTCATCTGATAAATCTACTAGAATATTAGCCAAATTTAGATTGTCAATTTGGTCAGTAGTAAGATGGTTGTAATCTAGCTTCCTTACATCTTCATCAATCCTACATTATGCCTAGATGTCCTCAATCCTATGTACATGAGTGAAATTATGCTCTTCTCCTTCATCAATTTGTAATCAAAATCTTCTCTACTCTTAAATATTTTAAGATTTATCCACTACAGTTTAGTTTCCATGGTTTTGGCCTTTAGAGTAGTGGCAACAATATACCACCCAATACTAATCAGAAACTTCAAACCTCTTTTATGGGCATCTGACTATTTCTTATGTACACTCATTATTTTCCTACACATCTCCATCAATACTAACTTATCGTTTGGATATATCGATAACATGTATGGTTACCCATCAAATTTTCCTACCCTAATGTAGGTGAAGGTTGAGAACTATAAAAAGATGCAACTAATTTTATTTACTATTTCCCCTACATGATTTGAAACTCTCTTATTCTCAATATCTTTCTCAAAGATGTAAATGAATTTGTAGAATAAAGCATCATTAACTCTCCTATAATGTTTGATACTTTCCTTGAGAGTTAATTGTGGATAGCACTCATGAACTTGGACCTTTCTCCTCTCACCACTACTGGTCAAACCTAGGAAGGATCTCATGGTGGATATAGCATAAACTAGATAAGAAGTCATATAAAGGTTTAGGGAAGAAGTCACCTCTGAAAGCTGGTGACATATAACATCATTGATTTGGCTCCCTTAGTAAATTCTTTGTTTTTCCTTCCTGATTATGAAGATGTAATGATACATCCATTATTATAACACATTTTATGTTGGGAGGCTCTCAACTCAACTTAAGAGAGTACTCAAATATCATACTTCTTACAAGAATTCACTATGATATAAGTATTTAGGCCATCTTGTAATTGAATGTCTAGGAGTCCTGAGCCAATGTGCATTGATGTGCCTCTTACACTTTTCAAAATTCCTATCATAATATTTGTGGGCTGAATTTATACTTATATCTAAGCACCCTTCAATGTCTAAAATATGAAATATTTTTTTTAAGTAGTTAGCATCCAATAAAATTATCACCTTCTCACTTGCATCCTTGACTAATCTAATTTCCTTATTGAAGTGGGCAATAACTGTTAGGACAAATTTTAGGTCTTGTGCTGAGATAAGAAAAGTAGCTGCCAAATGAATCTCATTATTTAAAATAGCCTGTGTGTGTGAATCTATGGGCTCCCTCCCTAATCTATGCAATAATTCTACCATGTTAACATGGCCAATTTTGGTATCTCCAATTTGATCCACATTAGATTCCATTATAGATATGAGAAAGACCCCTTGGAATGTATACTTCATTATTTTCTTAGCAGGTGAATTTGTTGACATTGATTAAGTAACTGCAAGAAATTTTCATTATTCTAGAGTTAGAATTTTCATTTGTTTTGTAGAAAATGCAAGAGTGGAAAAAAATGTGTTCTTACATGGGATAGGAACAAAGTTTTGTAGTTCAAAGAATTTTTTGCAAATTTCATAGCTTTTGAAGGCTTTGGTTGCAATTCAAAAAAAAATCTCTAAACTGCACAAGACTTGGGTACTTATTCATTGGTTACAGATCAAAGAATTTTCTTTGACCTACACCATGTTATTTTTGTTAGTCTAGGTGTAGGTCATAGAATTTTCTCTAACCTACACCCAAAGAGATGGTGTAAGTCAAAGAATTTTTTCCAACCTACACTGGTTTTACTTGATTTGGTGCACATCGAATAAAATTCTTTGAAGTGTACCATGGGGTTGGCTATTTGCACTTTAGATAATTTTCTTTGAGGTACATGGGGAAATGGTCAAAGGTGTAAGGGTGTAACTTAGATAAAATTCTTTGAGGTGTATGGGGAAATGACTTGGAATACACCTCAAAGAATTTTCTCTAAGATGCACCCTTGGGGTAAGATCAAGTTCACTCGAAAGCATACTGAGGAACTCAAAGACCATTATAGGCTTAGAAATGGGTTTCAAAGGCATGAGGTGATGTTTTTTTGGAAGCAAAAAATAATGATTAGATGGTGTCAAGGGCATAAGGTGGGAAACATGAGTGGAGAAGGGGTGAGAGCTCAAGGTTTTGATATTAACAAAACAATGCCAAAACAAAAGTAAACAAATAAAATTTTAATGTCCTACGGTTTTAGAACTTATAATACAAGGGTTTGTAATATACAAAAACAACCCAACCAAAAATGAGGAAAATAACTAAAGAAGTAGCCTAGAAGGAAGACCAAAAACTCATTTGAGATCCACAACAGAGAGAATCCATGGATGAATCAAAACACTTGATCATGAAAATTATGAATGAAGGAGGGGTGTACACGGGCTCAAAAATAGTGAAGAGAGGAGAGTAATAACAAATGGTAAAAATAAAATTACATGGGTTAATTATATATAACTAAGGTAATTAATGCATATTAATTACCATAAAAATTATGGGCGTGGATGCAGGATCAAAGAAATTCTCTGACCTTAGACATTTAGTGGTGGAGAAATTCTCCACTATTGCATGAAATGGTGCAGTTCAAAGAAAATTATTTGACGTGCACTAAAATAAACTTGGTGTATTTTAGATAAAATTCTCTAAACTACACAAGATGAAAAACTCATTCAAAAAGTCTAAATTTTTTAGGATAGACTAACGTAATAAGGCAATGATTGGCTTTGTTTTACATGCTTAGATCTTATGGGCTATGAAATAGACAAGTTTAATAGGGTTTATCTCATGAATTTATCCTACTTAAATTCAAGGATAACAACTAGATTTGATTGAGAAATTTCTTTCAAACATTCTTTGAAAAGCTTTGAGGGAAAGATAATCCTAGAACTCTAAGCACCTTTCCTCATTGAGCCATGGAGACAAGTGACTGACTAGACTAAACAAAAACAAAGAATATATAGATATTTACAATATATATATATAAACTTATTAGAACCTCACTAAGTGAAAATTTTCAGATGTTACCCATTGTAAGGTAGTGGTAATGGTGTTCCATCTAGGTAAGCCAAGAGGAAACTATGTTCTCCAAAAAGTTGATGGATGAGGAATGGACCTCTCCACAAAGAATCAAATTTCCCATGCATTCCTTTTGGTTCTCTTATCTTTTCCCACAAAATAACTAGATCTCCAACTCAAAAATCTTGTGACTTGGCTTTCTTGTCAAAAAGTTCTTTGACATGAATTTGATGTTTGACAATGTGGTCCACTACCTTTGTATGTTTCTCCTCTATCTTGATAAGGTACATAATACACTTTTCTAGAGAGCTTTCAAATGTTTCATCTTCAATTACCTTATCCAATTTGAGAGTGGGCAACTCTAATGTGATGGGTATTTCTACATTCAATCCATATAAAATTTAAAAAAGAGACATACCAATCACTCACTTGGGAGTGATGTGATTATCCCACAATGCCTTATGTCAAGTTCTCTAATTGTCCTCTACCAAATTTATAATTATAGTAACCAAATTCTTGTTACTCATCTCAACTTGATTGTTTCCTTGAGGAAATTAGTTTTAAGATGTGAGACAGAATAATTATGTATTCAAAGCAAAACTAAGTCATCTCCTAAGAAGTAAAATAAGTAGCATTATCAATCACTATCTTGTTAGGTACTCCAAACCTTGTGATGATATTTTCTTTAAGGAAGTTGTAAACAACCTCTAAAGTAACATTTTTGGTTGGAATTGCCTCCACCCACTTGGTGAAATAATATGTAGCCATAAGAACATAAATATGACTGGTGTTTGGCAATGGATTCACTATGCCAATAAAATCAACACCCCATTGCTAAAAAGGTTCTTCAATTACTATTGGCTTGAGAGGTAAGGCTACTAACTTGGGTTTCCCCATAAATTGTTGGCACTTCTTGCATTTATGCACCCAAGTATATGCATCCAAAAAAAGTGTTGGCTAGTAGTACCTTGCCCACAAAATCTTGTGAGTTGTAATCGAGGCTAAAAAATGTCCTCCACAAGCCAGATCATGAAAATATTCCAATAACTTACCTTGATGTGCTTTATCTACACATTGTATAAAAATTCCATCAATGTTTTGCTTATACAAACCATTGTCCCAAAGGATGAAGTTTTTATCCTTAAGCTTGATTGTCCTCTACTCTTTGAGAGATAAATGTTTTGGACACTCTCCATATGTGAGGAAATGAGTAGTGTCAGAATACCATTCATTTATTGTGCTCACAAGCAAGACCATGGGAATTTCTTCTATATCTCCCTCATTATTGGGTATCTCTCATGGTTTAGTCTCTACCATGAGTTGACACAAACATTTTCCATGCACAAGTTGTGTAGGCTTGATCTCCATATCATACTCTTGTATCTTGGTAATCTAATTAACTCTTTTGTATCCAAATTCTTGTTGAGTCAAAATGGATTTAACCATGGAATTTGGTACTAGCGTAATGGTGTGAGAGTTAAGGATGTAATACCTAAAATGCGTAACTAATTTCACCATAGCGTAACCATGTTTTTATATGGATGAATACTTAAGTTCATGATCCTTTAGAGGGTAGCTCATGAAATATATGGGAGATTCAATCCCCTCTTTATTTATTTGTACCAAGATTACAGATAAAGTATGCTCTAAAGCATAACTATACATGATGAAATTCTTGGTATAGTCAGGGCAAACTAGGACAGGAGCAAGTGTAATTACTTCCTTAATCTCATGAAAGGATACTCTCCCCTCTGCATTCCAACTAAATATTGATTTCCCTTTCATTATTTCAACAATATGACATGTCTTTTCAATAAAATCTAGAATGAATCTTCATAATAAATTAACTTTTCCAAAGAAGGAATGGACTCCTTTCTTAATTGATGGAAGATTAAGATTATGAATTGACTTGACCCATTCAAGATCAATCTTGATTCCTTCCTTAGACATAGCATGTCCAAGTATCTTACCTTTAGTAACCCCAAAGATAGATTTCTTGGGATTAAGAGATATCCCATGTTCACGACATCTTTCAAGCACTTGTTGCAAATGGTCATAATGATCTTGATTTTTTTTGAGAAAATGGTTAGATCATCTAGGTAGACTATAATAAACTTACCAGTTATATCTCAAAAATCTAATTTCATATCCCTTTGAAAGGTATCACTAGTATTGATCAATCCAAAAGGCATTCTATGATATGCAAAAGTGCCCCATGGAGTAGTGAAGGTTGTTTTATGTTGATATTTATCAAAAACCTCCACTTGATTGTATCTTGAGAAGCCATATAGCATGGATAACATTTATAAACCTATAACCATTTGTAATACTTGACACATTATTGGTAATGGGTAATTATCCTTAAGTGACAATTGGTTCAAATTATGAAAATCAATACAAATGCAGATTTCTTCATTCTTTTTCCTCACAAGAATAGTATTAGCTATCCATGTGGAATGATGTATAGGGAAAATAATCCTATCATTCAACATCTTTTGAATTTTAGTGAGGATGGTCCTTGAGATTTTAGGATTATATTGTCATTATTTTTGCTTGTGAGGCTAAGATCTTGGCTTGAGAGGAATATCATGTTACACCTCCTTTATTCAGAAAGATTTTATCTCAGCATATGAATATGCTAATACATTGATGTAATAGCATAGGAGTCTCACTAACTTTTACCTTTCTTCTAATGAACAACATTCCCCAATATTTATCATTTTGGGATGATCTTTGATCCCTATATTGACTTGCTCAATTTATGTTGTTGAGTCTGATTCTGACTATTGACATTTAATGAATCGATCATGTTTATCAAAAAGTCTCTCCAATGATACCAATCCTTTTGGAATCCTATTCCCTTTTAGCTACAAGACTTCTTTGTGAGTTTCCTCATTAACTTTAGAGATTGAATCTTGAGGGATAGAGTCACTTCCTTAAAAATATAACTCACTAAAATTCTCCACCTTCTCTAAGAATGAGATGAATTGCTCATCATTATTGAAAACCTATCAATGATTGATACTATCGATAACATTGGGTCAAAAAACTAACTCAATGGTATACTTGTTTCCTTGGAAATATTTATGAGGAATCAAGAGAGTGGCTGAAATAGCCAATGAATCAACTCTCATTATATTATTTTATAACTGCTGATATATTGAAAGCATCAAAACTTTCCATGCAATCCCAAACTTGATTCTGGTAATGTCTAAGTCTTTCATTCTTTGTTTGATATAGATTTATAACTTGACAAATAAATATCTCGACATCACCTTGAGCATGAAGATTTTTAATTCCTTTCTTTTATGAAACCTCCATTCCTAAAAAGGCTTCATATTTATCAATGTTGTTAATGTTATCAAACTACAACTTGAAAGAGAAAGGGAATATTTTTCATTTTAGAGATATGAAGACTATCCTTGCTCTAGATCTAGTTGAGGAATAATTACCATCAAATTCTAAAGTCCAAACATCATTTGAAATTTTAACTTTGATAATTTAAAAACCCAAAACCTCTTCATTTGAATCAATTGGTTCATCTATTTCCTAATATTTTTTAAAATGTCATTTAATGATATTGTATCTTCATCTATGTTCAATAAATATGTACCCATTCTAGTAGTTTCAAAAAGAATCTAGGCTTTTGGATCCTTAGTCTTTTTCATAGTATACTTTGCTTACTTCGTTGGGTGAAGTTTCTACATAACACCCTTAATAGGTATTCGAGCCTCAGACCAATCCATGTTGATCTCACCACCAAAAATTTTACTAAAGTTTCATCCTAACAAAACTCTATATGAGGCTAGAACATTAGCCACTAGAACTGTCATCTTGATCTTTTTCTCTAGAAAAGTAGCAAATACAAATTGTGCATCTTGTATTTGGCTTATGAGAGGTACTTGCTTAGTTTCTATTGAAAATTAATAGCCAAAAAAATTTGTCAAGGTTAATCCCAAGGTAGTAGCCACCTTAGTAGGCATCACATTATCAGAAGCACCCAAATCAATAACACAATTACTAAGCTTATAACCATTGACAAATAGGGAAATATAAAAAGGTTCTATTTCTTTGGAGTTAGATGCAATAGTAATTTCCTTGTGTATTTCATCCTTGGTTTTAGCTTTATCAACATTTTTTGTTGATTTATTTAACTTTGTGAATGGGTAAAGATGGCATAAGACTCACCTTGTATGTCTTCTTCTTATTCAGCCTCTTCTTCTTTAAAGTTTAAAAACTTTATATCAAAATCACCAGCTTCTCCTTGTTCTTCTCCTATGAAAGGAGTTGCATCTTCTTCTATTACATATAATAATTTTTTAACATCATCAGTTTTATGTTCCAACCAATTGACTGTTTCATTATCTAGAGGTGCCTCTAATGTAAGCCTTGCTTCTGGTAGAAGAAGCTTATTCTAATTTTGATTCCTTGTAGCATTGTTGGAATAATTATAAGCATTTGGGCATGTCAACTTGGGAACATCCTTAAATGGATAAAATAACATACTTTGAGACATTTTCTTCTTGAGTGCTATCAATTAATTTGCTAGCTTTTGAACCATGGGATTTGTGGTGCTAGTAGAAGGTGAAGTTGTGGAGGGATACCCTCTAGGCTTGATAGAATTATTTATCACTTTCCTTTATAAGATCAAATCATATTTTACTTTAGTGGCTAGGCTTTAAACAATGTCAAGATCAATTTGGGATGCTCTTCACAAAATAAAACTCACTTTGAGTAACTAAGAATTGATGAAGAAGCACTTCAAGTTCTTAGGTGTAGGTTAAGCAACTATTAGAATCATATTCCTCAACTTGTTAAAATTTACCATAAACTCATTCCTGGGTTCATGTGTTTCTTTCTTCATTTATGTAATTTGATCCAAAAAGGCATGAGTATATTTTGTAGGCTTGAACCTTTCCTCAAACTTAGCTTTAAGTGTTGCCCAACTGGTGATGGTTTTGGTTGCAAGATGATAAAACCAATCAGTAGCAACACCTTGGAGTGTTTCTATGAACAATATTATAAAAACATATTCATATTCCACTCCAAGAATTTTTCATGCAATATATAAATCAGCGATATGTTCATCTAAATGTTGCTTGCTATCACCATAGAACGTTGGAAAAAAATTCTGTGAATTACAAGGAAGTTCATGAGATGGAGGTGTCAAGTTCAATTGACCAAAAATAGCTCCCCATGGACCTTGAGTAGTAATTATATGTGGATTATAGGGAGGAATAACAAACCTTTATAAAGGCAAGACCCTGCAAATGTTGGAATTTTCCCAAGGTATAGGAGATCTTGTATTGGTATGTGGAAAACTTCATGTATGTTAAAGAGGAGACCTTACACATGCCAGCAATAGATAGAAGTTATGCTCTTGAAAAAACTCAAATGTAGGATAAATGTGTGCCACTACCCTTTTATCATGAGTGTAGCTTTGTTTCATTAGATCATAAAATTATCTAGAAAAGAAAAAAATTAACTACAGCCAAAAGTAAGAAACAATAAGGTGTTGGTCCTATTACAATCAAAAGAGTGTATAACTTAGTTGTGTGTTCGTATCCCTAATGGAGTAACCAAAAAAATTTAGGTGAATATTTTATTACCAACACAATGGTATAAAAATGGTTATTTTAACCATAGTGTGATGAGATAAAATCTCTCCTCAAGATAAGGGGAGGCTCCCTTCCTAGTGCTAACTAAAACAAGTTATTATTTACACTAATTTTATCATAGTGGGTGTTGTCATATCATCCAATTATATTTTTTCATAATTGATGTATTATTAAAAACTTTATTTCTTCTTCTACAATATATTGAGAAAATATAAAATCTCTTGATAGAGCAATAGTAACTGATATTCAAATTAGTTAGTTGAAAGAATAACTAGAATAATACCAATGAATTAAAGTGAATGGATAGAATAAAGTGCAGCCCAAAGTATTCACCTTATTTTTGAAAAAAATTAAAAATCACCAAAGAATAATAACTTGTGGCCCAAAGTCTCCACAGTAAGTCACTTTCAATAATGAACACAAACCCATAAACTAAAAAGTATCTCAAAGACTCTAAAATCAGCTTCATGTCACCTTTCATTTTATATAGGTCTCACACCATAATCTAATAAAATCACAAGAAAATGTAATGGAAAATAAATAATAATATATCTAACACACCACAAGTTTATCTCAACACAAATATTTAAAGATCGCTTGATTTTCTTATATTGAGTAGAATTCAAGATTTACAATATGAACACAAAGTTTAAAAATTGTTTATCAATTCAGTAGCATTTCACCTCTATATCTCTTGGTGTCTTTTACAAAGAGCATCCTACTATTTATAGAGAGGAGATATGAACAAAAATAGGAAATATATAAATGCATTGGCCTATTCATTGACAGAGTCCAATTTGACTTGGGACTATGTACTTTTGCTACATGCAAATTACACAAAACAAAATTGAATTTGAAAAGTTACAAAAATAAATTACCTTTAGATACAAGAATTTATTCCTTTTTATTCTTCTCTAAATATTTCTTGTATCTCTTCAATGTAGATTGGACCTCACTATTATCTGGGCCTGATGTACTCCTGGAGACAATAAGGACCCTTATGATAGAATCTTCTAAGTTAACCAACAAATCCTTAATTATATCCAAGATTATTTATAGTTTATCCATAATGACTTGAAATTCAATCAATTTGTCAATGGAATCTAGCATGAACATTCCTATTTCATTCTTTGTTTGGAGCAAATATGTAAACCCTTGAACTACAATCTCTATAAGAAGAATTTCTTAGGAGTCATTTTTAACCTAATAGGGAAGCTCTCCAATTTTATCTACAAGATATAACATCTTATTTTTGCACACGTCTTCAGCTTCTTCAAGATATTTAACTAGATTCTTGAGAACTTCTCTTTTATTCTTCATGGCTTCCCTGTACTCAATAAACATTTTTCTATTTGGAATGACTTTTTGCTCAACTAGGAGATCCATCTTGAATTGATGTAGTTGATTCCATGTATCAATGTATTTCTCAATCAATTCCAATTTTTAAGTGAGATTTTTAATTATTTGTTGAATTTTTATTTTCACTTCACTCAAGTTATTCAAAAATCCAATGATAGAATGTAACTATTGAGTACCCTATGTTAATCTCTCAATCTAGGCATTGATCACCTGACCCTGAGATCCAATTTTCTCTACCTATTGAATTACTTTTTTAGTGTTTTCATGTATAATAGGCTCAATAGACTTAGACTATTAAGTGATCTTCAATAAAATAGAGGTTAGTTGTTTTACTTGTACTTTGAATTGATCATTGATCTTCTTGTCTTTGTCATATCTTTCTAATAAAGATGTCATAGCTGCTTGCAAATCTTCTTTTTCACCCTCATGTGTTTGGTTCCCCAAGTTTATCTATGTAATTACATAATCAAATACTTAAATATCATCAATGCTTTTATCTTTAGGAGGTACTAAAATGCTAGCATACTTGTGCTTAGATTCAAAAATTACCCTTGACATAGTTTTGACTTTCTTTGTTGTTTTGGGCTTTATGGGCATACGCTAACCAAAATCAAAATCATCAGGTGAAATATCTTACTTCTACCTCTTAGGTGTTTGAGAAATTAGCCATGGAGGAAGAGGGCATGAGTATTTTATAGTAGAAGAAACCAAGGATTATGATGTTTGGGGAGGAACAATGGTTTTTGAAGTAGGTGGAATGGAAAGTGGAATAGTGCAGGTATCTGATAGTGGAGTTGACACCAATGGGATAGTGGTTATAATCAGTGGGTTCTGGGTTATAATGAATGACACTTTGGGGTATGATGGTATTTTAGACACTAGGGTGAAAAGGGCTTGGGTTTTTATTTTAGAGGAAGATACAGACATGAATTTATCCATATCTTATTCATTGAAGTACAAATTTGTTAGAGATCCCAATGACTTTGAAGGACTAGGTAAATTTGATAATGAACCAAAAACTTGATCCAATGTGCCTTGTGATGGAACTTTAAAAATTGTGGCACTAGGAGGTGAAGGGGTCAATGAAATAATAACTTGAGGGGGAGAAAAGACAATTAGTATAGTTGTATCTATAGGGGAAATCGGGAAAAAGTTACCTGTGAAACCATGATTTGAGAAGTCTCAACCAAAGGAAACTCTGATTATATAGCCTATGATTATGTAGTTTGTTGAATCATTGGCTAAGGCATTTGTGAAGTTATTGATTGAGGTGGTGCCTTGCTTATAGCTAGATTTTCCTCCTTTTCTACTTGAGCACTTTCTTTGGCACTAACTTTTTTGTCTTTCTTTTTACCTTTGCTTATAAATACAAACTTTGGCTTTTGAGTAAAAGTATATGCCTCTTCATTAGTCTTTGTCCTAAGCTCCTCTCATTTCTTGGTAACATCTTCATTGTATTCCTCCTTAGAACCAATTTTTATATGTTTCAACTTAATTCCTTTAGACTCCAACCAAGTATTAGTCCTTACCAAAATGGGTTGAAATATATCCTAAATTGATGGAGATTCTTTGATTGACCATTATATTAGAGGAAGAGGAGTAAAAGCTACCTAATTACCCTCATATGAGGGGTTCAATACATCCTCATCATCTAAAAAATTTGCAAGAATATTAGCCAACTTTAGATTTATAATTTTGTCAGCAATAAGATGGATATAAAGTAGCTTCATTACATCTTCATCAGTCCTACATTCTACCTAGATGTCCTCAATTATGTGTACATGAGTGAAATTATGCTTGAGTTTCTCCTTCATCATCTTGTAATCAAAATCTTCTCTACTCTTAAATCTCTTAAGATTTATCCACTACAGTTTAGTTTCCATGGTTTTGGCCTTTGGAGTGTGGCAACAATATACCACCAAATACTGATTGGAAACTTAAAACCTATTTTATGGGCATTTGATTTCTTCTTATATACACTCATGATTTGTCTACACATCTCCATCAATACTAACTTATCACTTGGATATCTCGGTAGCATATATGGTTTCTCATCAAATCCTCCTACCCTGATGTAGGTGAAGGTTAGGAACTATAAAAAGATATGACCAATTTTATTTACTATTTCCTGTGCCTAATCTTAAACTCTCTTCTTCTCAAGATATTTATCAAAGATGAAAATGAATTTGTAGAATAAAACATCATTAACTTTCCTATAATGTTTTATTCTTTTCTTGAGAAGTAATTGTGGATAGTACTCATGAACTAGGACTCTATTTCTTTCACCACTATTGGTCAAACCTAGTAATGCTCTCATGCTAGCTACAACATAAACAAGATAATAATTCATATAAAACTTTAGGTAAGAAGTCACCTCTGAAAACTAGTGACATATAGCATCACTGATTTGGCTCCCCTAGTAATTTCTTTATTTTTCCTTCTTGATTTCTTGGAACACATTTGATGTTGGGAGGCCCTTAAATCTACTTAGGAAAGTAATAAAATCTCCTACTTCTTCCAAGAATTCACTATGATATAAGTATTTAGGCCATCTTACAATTAAATGTTTTAGAGTCCTAAGCCAATGTGCATTGATGTGCCTCTTACACTTTTTAGAATTCCTATCATAATATTCCTGGGCTGAATTTATACTTATATCTAAGTACTCTTCAATGTCTAAAATATGAAATATTTTATCAAAATACTCAACATCTAATAAAATTATCACCTTCCCACTAACATCCTTGACTGATCTAGTTTCCTTGTCAAAGTGGGCAATAACTTTTAGGACAAATTTTGGGCCTTGTGTTGAGATAGGGAAAACAACTACCAAATGAATCTCACTATTTAAAATAGCCTACATGTGTGAAGCAATAGTCTCCCTCCCTAATCTATGTAAGAAGTTTATTGCATCAACATGGCCAATTTTAGTGTCTCTAATTTGATCCACATTAGATTCCACTATAGATACTAAAAACACCCATTGGAACTTGTACTTCATTATTTTCTTGGTGGGTAAATCATCTGACATTGATTAACTGCAAAAAAAATCATTATTCTAGAGTTAGCATTTTCATTTATTTTGGAGAAAATGCAAGAGTGAAAACAATTTGTGCTCCTACATGGGATAGGAACAAAGCTGTGTAGTTTAGATAATTTTCTATGAATTGCACAGCTTTTAAAGGTTTTTAGTACATTTTATAGAAAATTCTCTAAACTACACAAGACTTGGGTACTTACACCATATTATTATTGTTGGTTCAGGTGTAGGTCATAGAATTTTCTCTGACCTACACCTAAAGATATGGTGTAAGTCTTTGGTGTAGGTTAGATAATTTTATCTAACTTGCACTGGTTTTGCTTAATTTGGTGGATGTCAAAGAAATTTTTTTGAAGTGTACCATGGTATTGGTTATGTGCACTTTGGATAATTTTCTCTGAGGTGCATGGAGAAATGGTCAAAGGTACAAGGCTGCACCTCAGAAAAAATTCTCTGAAGTACACAAGGAAATGACTTGGAATATACCTCAAAAAAAATTCTTCAAGATACACCCTCAAGGTGAGATCAAGTTTGCTCAAAGGCATGTTGAGGAACTTGAAGACCATTACAGGCTTGTAAATGGATTTCAAAGGCATCAAGTAGTGTTGTTTTGGAAGCACAAAATAATGATTAGATGGTGTGTAGGAAACATGAGTAGATAAGAGGCAAGAGCATGGGGTTTTACTATTAATAAAACAATGCTTAAACAAAAGTAAACAAATAAAATTTTAATGTCTTAGGGTTTTGGAACTTATAATACAATGGTTTGTAAAATACAATGGTTTGTAAAATACAAAACAACCCAACCAAAAATAAGGAAAAGAACTAAATAAGTAGCCTAGAAGGAAGACCAAAAACTCAGTTGAGATTCGCAACAGAGAGAATCAATAGATGAATCAAGACACTCTATCACAAAAATAGTGGATGGAGGGGTGAACATGGGCTCAAAAATGGTGAAGAGAGGAGAGTAAAAACAAATGGTAAAAATAAAATTACATGATTTGATTATATATAACTAAGGTAATTAATGCATATTAATTACCATATGAATTATGGGCCTAGGTGTAGGGTCAAAGAAATTCTCTAGCCTTGCACATGTAGTGATAGAGAAATTCTCTAATATTTCATGAAATGGTGTAGTTCAAAGAAAATTCTCTAACTTACACCAAAAAAAACTTGGTGTAGTTTGGAAAAAAATTCTTTGAATTGCATGGGATGAAAAACTCCTTCAAAAAGTTTGACTTTTTTAGGACAAACTAATGTAATAAGGTAATGATTAGATTAGTTTTGTGTGCTTAGAGCTCATGGGCTATAAAATGGACAATTTTCATAGGGCTTATCCCATGAATTGAGCCTACATAAATTCAAGGATAACACTTAATAGAGGTAAGTTTTTCATACCATAGCTCATAGAGAGTTTTGTTACTATTTACCATTAGTTAATCTCTATCCAAGATGTATATTATTGTTTGGACTACTTCTCTCCAGTATCCATTAGGTAATTTGGCCTCTTTTAGCATTGGTCTATCCATCTCTTTGATTTTTATGTTCTTTCTCTCAAAAACTTCATTTTTTGTGGAGTCCTTGCTGTAGAGTAATGCCTTTTGATCCCATGCTTCTCACAATACTCTATGAACTCATTTGAGGTGAATTCTTCAACTTCATTAAATCTTAAGCATTTGATTTTGATTTATTCTTTTTGGGGAAATTAGTGTTTAATTCCTAAATAGTAAAAGGGTCTGAGTAGGATAAAATTAGTAAATAATATTCCAAATTAAAGCTATTGATTTGTGAAATTTATTTTTAATTAAAGCTTTTCTAAAAATAGTAGTGAGAGAGAGAAAATTAAACTTATCTTATTCTATGCTGATCCAACTAAGATAGGGTTTGGAAGTTTGTGTGTAGGCCTAGGACACTATTACAAATAGGTTTTTGGATTTTATTTTTTGAGTGGATAGGAGCAACAATAGTGGACAAGAGTGGCACTGGTTCTATAGTCCTTGTCTAGCACTATTGTCTTAAAGATCTAGATTTTGTTCGATAGGTCTGTGTGACTCTATTTTTGAATTTGCAAAGCCTCACTATCAATAGTGCTCTCTATAGAGATGATTCTCTTCATCTATACCTTCTATGCATTTGAATGGAATCTTTGATAAATAGGGAAAATGGGTTAGTGTGTGTAAGATTCATTGGACATGCTTCACACCCCATGTTTGGGCATATTGCCTACATACCAATACTCTAATGAAGGATCAATCCATATGTAGTTCTCCTTTTAAGAGTTCTTGGTGCAATAGTGAATAAAAATGAAAGAAATGCTAAAATTGGGTGTGCTTGAGATGACTAGAGACTGGTGTATAGACTTTGATTAGTTTGAAAGTTTATAGGCTAGCTATATGCAAAGAGTAGGGAAGATTACTTGAGTGATCTTACTTGTATTCTTGTTTGCTTGAATGATATTTTCCAACCCTTTCCAAATGATCTTTAAGTTGGCTTATTTATGGATCTATTGGTCATAGGTTAAATGAATTCATGTAAGGTTGACATGATTGAAGATAAGGATCCATAAGGAAATGATTGGTGGGGCCTTAGATGCACCTAGAAAATAGAGATGAAAGCTAGACACCCTAGGGTCTGGCACTAGTGTCCAAGTTGGGCGCTATTATCCTGAGTTGATGGGGCCTATGGGGAAAGATTAGTCATGAAGAGAAGTTCCTATCTTAGCTCAAATCAAATCTAGAAGGCCATAGATGATTGATAATCATTGAAAGTAAGCCTAAGAGGGTCATGAGAGCAAGCAAGAGGGACCTAAAGATTGGGTGTCATTATCCATGCTCAAGTTACCAATTTTTGCATTTTTTATGACTACATTTGCCCCATCTTTATTCTAGTGATGTAGAAAAGTGAATTACTAGGATAAAGGAAAATAGAAAGCATACTTGAACTTACCTACAAAGGTGAAACCCATGAAGCTTTTATGATGTTGAGTAATGTTGGATAGTGCATAAAGATCACATTGTGTAACTATGAATATACAAAAGAAAAATAAAGAGTAGATCAGTTCTTGTTATATGTAATATAAAAAAAGAACGTATAAAACTAAGTGAGAGAGAGAGAGGATGAGAAAGGAGTAAATACACCTCACTAGGTATGCAAACCAATACAAAATGTGTTGTGATGTTGAGTAAGGTTGAGTGTGTTGGGTATGTGTTGAATGATGATGTACCAAAATTTATATCACAAACAAAGCTGAGTACTCAATTCCCCAAAAAGTAGCTCAAGAATGCAAAGGTTTCCCCTTTGGCTCCATCATCACCTACTGAGTGAAGCTATATGATCATGCATGTGTTAATCAGTGTTTGTATTATATGTCCAATCCCTCTAAATAGGTGGATTAAGAATATAAAAGTTGGCCCTTTGGCGCCATCATTGCCCATCGAGTAAATATGTATGATCATGTGTGTGATAATTTTTGTTTGGAATATGTGTCTAATCCCTATGAATAGGTGGCTCAAGAATACAAAGGTTGAATCTTTAGCTCCATCATTGTCCACTAAAGTAAAGTTATAAATTGATACTTGTATGAAGAATTATGTCATATGAGATGGCTCCTAAAGCCCATGAATGCTCTAGAAATCTGATAGTATGGCATGGATAGCCAAAAGTGTATTGTAATCTAGGCTAATGTTTTTCATCTTGGAAAAGATGGAGATTAGGCTTGTATAAAAGCCACTCCAAAATTAAAAAATTGGCCTATGTGGAAGCCACTTGAGAACTCAAGAACTTAGGAATGTGGAAATTAGGCTTGTATGAAAGCCATTCCAAAATGATGCCAACCACCTATAGATGTATTAAGGCATGCAACTATTGAGAATTCCTAGGTAATGTTAAACTTGAAAAGAAAAGAAGCAAAAGTGTTGTGCAATCTGCCCCCAATCACTTGTGTCTAAAACATGGATTTTGATCTAGAAGTTATACCAATTGTTGTATATAAAACTAGAAGTGAGAGCCATCATGCCACACATGATGCCCCTTATATCTAAATCCTCTAAGCAAAACTATACTAAAATTATTGATTATGGTCTGAACTATAGCTAAAAAAACTATAATTAAACTTTTTACCTACTTTTAGAAAATCTAGTTTTTCTACTATTTAGTTAAGAGCACTGGAAATGGATAGTAGCACCATCGATGTTGTAGCCTAGTCTCGATGTTATTATCTTAGGCTAAAACAAATAATTGTTTTAGAATATTGACTATCTATCTAATCTATTCTAAGTGGTTTGATGACTGGTTGATATTCTAGTTATTCTAAAATTGGATTTTTCAATTGATATGAGCTCTGATCTTTATAGTAAAAACCCCTATTTATTTCCCCTATTTTGAGGGTAGGAATAGGTACCTTACAATCACTACCCTCAGAAGAAGAAGCCCTACAAGTGTGTTAATTTGGAAAATATACATGATATATCAATGATAATCAATAATATATCTCAAGATATAGCATAGTTTGAATTGAGAGATTGTTAGATCAACAGGGGTATGCCTCGCTATATATAACAATGTAATAGCATGTGAAATGTACTAGAATTAAATTAAAACTATAAATGTTGGTTGTTAGTTATTAGTTTGTTAGTTTTTAGTTGTCATGGGGGGATGGAGTATGATGTTCATCATGGCATCTAAGAGAATATGAAAATACATGATATGGATCATGGCAATGCAACAATCAAGAAGAAATCAAGAAACAAACACATAAATAAAGAAGTATGAAGCATACAAGGGTGGCCAAGGGTCCATGCAAACAAGGGACATAGGCACATGTCACTCAAACTAGAAAGTAAGCATACAAGACATGTCCAAATACCATATACACATACAGGTGGAGCAAGCAAAGTTGGCACAAGGGCCATAGACACATATAAGAGTACAATCAAAAGGCAGTGTCAAATGCCCTAAGGCACACACATGAATAGAATAAAAGGACATTGGAAAATGTCCTAAAGTACATATAAGAGACAAGTAGTAATTTTCAATGTAATCACATCAAGATACACTAAGCAAGAAGATAAAGCATGTAAATCCTAGAATGATATAATCACATCTAACTAATCAAAGCAAGAGGGAAAGTATGCAAGACATGTTTAGTATAAGACTAGGTATATGCTAAGAAATACACAAGTGCTAGATACTAATGATATGTCGATAAATTAATTTTTGTAATCTAGTAGATAATGTACATCAATGTGATAACTTAGAGTGTGGATTGTAGGAATTACATAACATGGATGGTGTAGTCATGTGGAAGATTCCCCTAGTGGGTATGTATATCAATGTGTGTCTCAAATATAGAAGTAGGATGACCCCTTAATGGGTAGAGTGAATCAATCAAGGATTTGGTTGTCACTACACACACTCAAAAAAGATCAAGTGAAGCATGGTAATGTAGATAAATGGATAAACAATAGCATAGAACAACAAATGTAAGTCTAGCATAGGATTAGAAATGTAAAGCATGGAGAATGCATACAATCCAGATGTTTTTGTGTTTGTGACATATTTGAATTTTTTTGGATTTTGAAGTTTTATATTGTTTTTTTATATTTTAAGAATATGTATTCTATGTATAATCAGTCATAGGGAAATTATGTACAAGAAAAACTGAGAAACTATGTACAAGTAAGCAAAAAGAAACTTGTACAAGTAATACTGAGAAGAGATGATACTAACCAATAAATCTCATGGGAGACTCCCATATCATAGTGTCATATATCAAACAAATAAATTGTGCATGATTATGAAGCATGAGGGAATGGTTGTGAATATGACTTTAAATATTCATATTCATTGTCAGTATCTTGGAAATCATAATAACATGTATTATTCCACTCATCATTATCATCTTTATTTTGAACCAATGGAATGCTAGTGTTGAATTTTGTTATATCTGATACTTTTTATTCAATAAATTATGTCTCTAAATGATTTGCCTTATTATGTTAAATAAATTCCAAACCTTGGTGTCAAACATTATCAACTGTTAGAATAAGAGTAGTGATGTCTTGAGCCTGCTTGCCCAACCCTTAACCTTGATAATTAAACCATTGTAGATATTTTTGACCAAACTCATACTGCTTTGAAAGTTGGGCCTTATTTTGGAGAGGTATATTTACATCTATCTCATTATTTACCTATGCTTGTGGTACTATTTCTTGTTCTGATTTTGTTTTATGATCCTTTTGTTGTTATGAGTTATGCTTTGGTAACCACTTTTGTATTGTTTTTAAATTTGACCCTTTGTGAATTTGTTCCTTATCATTATGGATTGCTTTATTGATTTACCTTGTATAGGGTCCTCATTAGCACTTATCTATTTTATATGTTGTTTTAATGCTAACCATGAATCTGTGTGATGCCCATGCATTCTATGATATGCATAATAATATCTAGATCTTTTCATTGGATATAGAGGAGGTAGTTTGATAAACTTAGATTTAATCATTTCTCTTAATACCTCACTTGAACTCTTTTTTAACCTTGAATGCTTTTCAAATCACTAGTTTTAGATTTACTTTGTTGTGATGTCTTGTTTTGATATGTAATATTGCTTGCAACCAATTGACTAAGTGAAAGTGCATATACATGATAGGCACATGGATGCCTTTGAGGCTTTTATAGTATAATCAAATTTTCCAATGTTGTGATCTTGTCATGTAATAGCTGATTTTGTATTTGTAGATATAAAATTAACTTGCTCATATTGGTGATTTGATCCCTTAGAGCCTTACAAGTGAAAACCCTAGTTGATTTTGATTAAACATGTAAGCACATATCTTAAAGATGGTTTAAATAAGTTATAGGCTGAATGTATGCATTAGGAATAATAGTATAGGTTACCTCACCTTTTAGAGGGGTGATAGCATAAATCTGGTTAGAGGGAAAGTATCTATCACCTTCTTGGGGGAGATGAGGAGAAGGGAACTATTTCTTGGGCATAAGATATGACATTGAAACTTGATAGGTAGTTGTTAGCTTATATAATGTGTAGACACTAAAAAACTACACACATGGTCCTAGTCATCTCAATACCTTTAGTTTCTCTTGAACTTTTGTTGACTACACCTATAAGTTTGACAAACCTACCTAGCCTAACCTACTTACCTAATCAAGAGTCAAGTTAGTCACTTGTCTAGTTTAACTCACCTTTTCACCCATTTTAACCTATCTTTTTCCTAGGTCTTCAACCAGTGATGGTTAGGGTGATTGGTGATAGTCACCCTAACTGATGATGTCAAGTTGGATAGCCTGGAATCAAAATGCAACCTACATACAAACCACCACCTTGGTTTTCTAAACATGGTATTATAAATATATTTGTGAGCCCTTTGCATGGATGACTTATATTTAGAAGCCTTATTCAAGTCTATTTTGGATAACCACTTTCACCTCTTGTTTGTGCCTATAAGAGAGAGCCCTGGGAGGTCAAACCATCTACAATTGTTTTCAAGATATCTTTGTATCTAAAATCTCTTTTTACATGTCAATCTACATTATAAAGTGCTATCAACCATCACATAGGGAGCCTACTTGTCATCAACCCTCTACTAAGCTCCCAAATATTGTTATAATGCTAAAATCAACCTAGATTCCACCAATAAGCAAATCCACATCAACCACCCACCAACTAATTTCTGGTAAGACAAGTACTTTTTTTCTTGTATTTTTTACCAAGTTTTTGTTCTAAGCCTAATATATCTCTCAAAATCTGCTTTCCACATCTCATCAATCAGGAAACCCAAACCCTAGTTTCACTTCTAAGTTCACTGATAGGTAATTAGTGATGGTTACCCTCAACTAACAATGGTCACCTGATCGGTGATAGTTACCCTTGACCGGTGATGGTTTCATGACCAATGACAATCACCTATGGCACTAAAAACTAGCAATCTAATTTAACCCTCTTACACCCAACCAAATTCACTTTTATGTGTCCCTACCTATTCATAGGCCCCTTTCTAATTTTTTGAGCCATACGATGACCCATTAGCACTAGTACTAATCATTTTATCTCTAGTTAGATCATTTATAGTTTTTTTTTTAAACAAGTTTTTCTTATATTCAATTTTAATAATCTTCTATTAATTATGCAAGTATCTTCTTTCTAGTTTTATCGACTTAATTTTGAAAAACAAGTGGGTTGACAACCCTTAAGGAAGCTCTCACTTCTCAGATCTATCTCTCACTAGGAAATCCACCTTATTGTTTGTCTAATGAACAAGTTTTCCTTAGTGCTTTCTCATCTATAGGTATTCTTCCCAAGACAAAGAGGAGTTCTTCACATCCTCTGATTCAATGCATGCATAACCAAACAGGTTTTTCAACCACACCTATATCAAGTTTATTTTCTTTCCTAAGATCCTTAAAACTAAAAATTACTCTTAAACATTTTGGCATGTCTGATGGGACCTAGAGTCTTTACTCATGTTTTCTTTGCATTTGTATACTCTCCTCTTTATCTGTGCTCATAATTAAAACTAAAATTTCTTTTGGTCTTAAAATCAACTGCATCCATTACTTGCTTTTAACATTAGTTTAGTTTGAATTAAAGCATAGTAATCTTATCATAGCACCACTTTTGTTGCACACACTAGCCAAACCACTTTTATCAATCAAACATCAAAATAATTTGAGGCAAGGCTCAACTGGGATTTCATCACCTAACAGTCACCTTACCCATTCTCAATAATCCTACTTGGAGGTCATTACCAAGAGGAGAACCAACTCAGCGCTTTGGTTGAGTATAAACTCTGGACATCAATATATATTATCTAAGCACCTGACACCATTGTCCCTATGGGATTGTGAAGTGAGGGGTTAGAACCTAATACCAAGCCATGTATTGATTCCAATACAGATTATTTTGAGCACATAAACAACCTAAAACCAACCATAGACTACTTCTATAGTACCTGATCTATAAGCCAACTTCTATCACACATTCTCATAAACTAAGGCATAAGCCAAAAGCGAGATTAAAACTAAACTCTAGGATTAAGTGTAATTCATAGTGTGTGTCTTGATTGCCTTGATCATTTTCTTGTCTTATTCTTGTTTGAGTGGTGAGATTGTTCTTGTTTTCTCTCCCTTTTTCTTGTATGGTTCTCACTTGTCAGTAGTGAAGAGACTTGGGAGAATGAAACCCATCACTTAAATCAACTTTTTATACCTCCTCATCTATGGAGTATGTCTTTGAGGTATAAGATTCACCTCATCCATTGGGAATCCCTACTTTCCCTTGGGTATTTCCCGAAGTAGACATGGATTTTACCACCTTTATAAACAACAATCTAGTGGCCCTTCAACACTATCTTAACACCTCTTCTCACCATATCCTAGTTTAAACCCCACCTCAAGATCCTTCTTATGGCATGCCATCCCACCTTATGGAGGGTATCCCTATTATTTTGGCCACCACCCAACCTTTGACCACCTAGGAATCTTCATCTACTAACCCCTTTGATTCTATGGTTGAGAACCAACCTATCCAACCAACCATTACCCTTACACCTTACACACCTACAAATGACTCCTCTACCTTGGAGACAACCCAACCATTGACCCATCATGTCCCACTTATAGCTAGATAACCCACCACCATCATTATCAACCTCCCCTTTATCAAACCTAACCCATCGGTTAATACCCTTTTACCAAGCATAGGGGTATCTATCCTTTCTACTTCACCACCCATTAACACAAAGGTCACTACCTCACCTCTTGTCACCAACCCAACTACCACCCACGCCTAATCCATAAGGACTTCTCAGTATTTACCCATCATACCCAATCTAGGATACATCCCTAACCCACAAGGGTATGTACCCACTACCCAAACACCATCAACCACCTACCCTACCCAACCTATATCATCCACATTCCAATATGTGGCAGCCTCTCAACCACTAAGCAATTACCAATAGGTTGCCTAACCTCAACCACAATATCAGTGTTACAATCCTTTTGGTGCACCACCTTAAACCAACATAATAAAAATTCTCATGGATAAGATGACTAAGCTTGAGTCATCCATTTTAGGAGCTCATAATATCATATCCTATGATTAGATTTATAATGAACTAATTCATCTTTTTGTCCCCATCATACCTTACCCTCCTCAATGGGAACTTCCATAATTTACCAAATTTTAAATCAAAGAGGACCCCTAGTAACACATTAGGGATTTCAAGAATGCATGTTACATGATTGCTTATAATGATGCCCTTCTCCTTCAAACCTTCCCCATGTCTTTATCCGACCTAGCACTTGATTGGTATAGTGCCCTCACCAAGCATTCCATCTTCTCTTTCACCCAACTATCACAAGTCCTCTTAGATCACTTTTCCATTAAAATTTCTAAGAAGGTCTATATCACAGACCTCTATTCTATCAAGCAATTTGATGATGAGTCCATTACCAATTTTATTGCCCAATGGAGAATCTTGATTAATTAGCTTTCTTTCTCCTTGCCTCAACCTAAACTTATAAAAAAAAAATCTCAAGCTTGTACCAAATATATATCTTCTACACTACATGTCTAGAGCTTTCAAACCTTTGCTAAAGCTTTTACCATGGCACGTAAGCTAGAAAATTGGGCCATATATGAGGGTAAATTAAAATTATATAATAAGAACTCTACCTTCAAGACCAATGAAACCTCTTCCTCCAAACCAGGTAACCAAGCCAATACTAAAACCAAGACCAAGGGAACCATGATGCCATCATCCTTAAAACTGCCCCTCCACCCAATATCAACCAACAACATTCTCCTATTACCTCTAATCAAAAAATAAGGAACTCAAATTGAAGAAACCAAAAATAATTCACTCCATTTGGAGAATATTACACTTTAATTTTGGAGAATCTACTAAAAGCTAACCTTATACAAATTTCACCTATCAAACCTCCCTAACAATTTGATTCTTCTCATCCAGCACTTGCTTGGTATAATGAGAATGACCTCTATGTTTTTCATTGGGTAATTGGACATGACATTAGTTGATGTAATACTTTCAAGAATATTATTCAAAGTCTTATTGACAAAGGGGAACTCATGTTGGATAATCCCAATGCCCCTCAAAATCAAGATCTTGACATCTTAAAGAAACCTTTTCCCAACCATGCCCCTATCAAAACTAAGGACACATAGGTTGAATTCTCTTATAATGCCCACACAGTCAACATGGTTCATGATACACATGTTCATGATACACATGTTTATGAGGACCCAATCAACCAATATACCTATTCTTCCCCCACCTTTCTTATCGAGGTAATGGAGTCACCTTACCCTCCTTTGGATAGCCAAACCAAAGAGGTTCCTTTCTCCCTAGATACCCTCATAGAAGTCTTAGAATCATCACATACTACCTCAACTATCACATCAAAACAAATCGACATTCCTAATTCACCACCTCCACTAACTATCAACCAAACTACCACACCTATAGACATCATCCCTAAAGGATAAGTGGTTCCACCATCACCTCTAATGGAGGAGTTATCTGTCCCAACCCTACCTTCCTCACCTCAAGAAATTAATCAACCTGTAAACCATCTTCCCTAACCTACAAGTCTATTTGTTGCATCCACTACCCATGGATCAAGACCATTACATAAACCTTTTTCCACATTAGTACAAAAATTAGAATTCACCTTAAAACCATACATGGATCAAACCACTTTCTAGTAATAGTTAGGTCTTCCCTCCATCAACAAATTTGAACCTTCTCTCATGCCTCTAACCAACCATTCCATCATCTCTCCACTACCTCTTAAACCAATCCAAACCTCCAACAACCCCTCGACTTCTCATTCAACCAAAAAACCACCACCTCACCAACGAAACCTTTCAAAACTCTTGGTCTTTCCTTACTCAAATTTTGGTTCACCCATCCTTAAAAGTAAATTTAACTTCACCCAAGCCTATACCCAGATCTCAACCCACAATAACCAAGAGGATGAAAGCATCGAAAATACAAATGAGTAAGCCTCTACCTCCCTTTACCTTTCCCTTTATCTTAGGGCCTCACCCTTCCACTTTGCTTAAAAATCAAACCCCTTTCAATAAATGTCACCCACTACCATTGATTACACCAGCACATTTATTAGCTAACATGTTGATCCTTCTTAGATCACAACCAGTTCGACCACCAAATTTGGCCACCTCAACTACCAACATACCTCAGCTAAGACCATCCACCCAAACCACCTTACCCAAGCCATCTCTCATCCAGCCTATTACCACCCACACACCCTTCTTACCAACTAAAACCATGAGCCAAAATTGTCCTTACCTCTAGCATAATCTTATATAACCATTTTTTGAAGGTTGGTGTAGACCTCCTACCTCACATTACCTCCCATCAAACCTTTTGATCCTCTTGGTTCAAATTCAAACTATTACAATGACCATCAAATTTGCTCTTATCATAGCACACCTAGGCATGACATGGAGAATTGCAAATCTCTCCTAGCTAGTATCCACCAACTCTATAATGAGTATGATCTCTTGGTAGATGAGCTTCCACTGATTCCTCTACTATTGAAACTAACAACTAGCCATCAACACATTCCCAATCCCCCACTCTCACCTCAGAGTGATAGAGAATCTACCCAACCCCCCATCACACCTTCCCCATCTATTTATTCCATTAATGTGGTCACTCCATCACAACAAAAGGATAAAGGGAAGGCCAAGGTGTCCATTCCATGGATATACCCACCTAACCATCCTCAACCAAACTCAATCTACATCCTCAGCTACACCTAAAATAACCATCTTAGGCACCATTGAGGTTAATCCTTCTAAATCCATCAGGAGGGTCATTCTTAAGAAACTTAACCAAACTCTAGCTAAGACAAGCCTCTATGAGCTCATTTCACCTCACCTCACCATCACCAGGCCATGATAGAGGCTATGCAGGCCATTAAGGTTGGACCAAGAGACTTCTAACCTATAGATGCCTTCATGGGTTCTCTCTAACTCTCTACCCTTGTTACCTTTAAGGACTCAAAGATACCTTCCATCCACCTTGAAGACCCAAATACCCCTCTCTTTATTACCACCCATATCAATGAAACCCACTTCAAATGGATTATGATCGATGGGGGAGCTAGTATCAACAATATCTCTTCCCATGCCTATGACCAACTCAATCTACTAGACAATTTCATGTCCACAACTTCTATCATCCTTAGATCCCTTAATGACAATATGACCACTTACATGGGAACTATTGTACTCTACATTCACTTAAGACCTCGCATGCTCCCCAAACTTTTTTATGTGGTTGAAGGTGAATTTTAGTATAATGTTTTACTAGGGAGACCTTGGATCCATGCCATGGCTTGTGTACCTTCTACCCTCCATCATTGTGTCAAGTTTGAACATGAAGATCAAGTGGTTACCATACAAGTTGACCCTAACCCTTTTAAAGTATTCAATATGACATACTAACCTAATGATGTTCTCCTACCTCCATCCAAAACACCATAAAAACCCTCATCCATAGAAGTTGAAGCCATTGCTTCCCCTCCTATAGAAGTATCTATGAGTTTATCTATTCCTATGAAACAAATACCCAACACTAACCCTTTAAATTCTACCTTCCGATGCCTTACCCTTGGAGAATACCATCTCTTCACCTTGGATGCCCTCCTTACTCCCCAAGAATATGGGAAACTCAACCACCAAATAGGTATGACCCCAATATTGGATCTATTATTCCTTTAAGACCTCCCAACTATCAAACCCACTTCATCTATGGGGGAATCAACAAATCTCTTAATTCTTCCACTTCCCACCCTTCACCTCAACCATTCACCTCTAACTTCTCTTAGACAAACCTAACTTTGCCAAACTATACCTTGATAGGTGTGCTTGGAAAGGATTCAATTTAGGATCATGTGAGCATGGCCCACACACATTGACTTCGATTGAGACTCATAAGCCTGAGAAACATGGCCTCAGCTTCATTCTACCCAATAAGAATAAATATAAACAACCTAACACTACCATTGTTATAGAAGAGACCCATTCCCCACCATCATCCCCTCAACCTGAATGTAAAGATGAGGACATCATCCCACCTAACTTTTTTTTCATCAACATTATTACCCTCAACCCCCTGACTTACCAAAAGGAAGGGGCACCCATATCCATCCCTTTAATCCATCCTAAACTCATGGTAGAAGACTTTCCTACCATTAACACTTTTCAATGTTAGGACAATGATGTTATTCTCACTTACCTTAGTACACTAAACTTTTCCATCCAAAGATTCCTACCTTTGGAAACTTTTACCATGTTGAATGAACCCACTACATATATTGACATAGGCACTTTGGACACCCCCCATATCTTCAAACTTGGCCAAACTCTCACCCCTAAACAACTATAAGACTATTCAACCTTCCTCCATGGCCATAACATTGCATTTATTTGTACATATGTTTATATGCCTAGTATTGACCTGGCTATTGCCACTCAAAACATCATCACCACTTGTGATGCCAAACCTATCAGATATAAAATTCAATGAATGCATACTTGCATATCCCTCCTTATAAAATAAGAGCTTTAATGTCTCTTTTTATCAACTTCATTCAACCCATTGACTATCCCCAATAGGTTTCAAACATTATGCCTATCACTAAGCCACAAGGGTTTTACGTATCTATGTGGAATTTCATGACCTTAACCTTACTTTCCCAAACAATGAATTTCCTCTACCTAGCATTGACCAACTTGTTAATCTTACAGTAGGCCATGAGATGTTGTCTCTCATGCATGGATTCTTAGGTTATAATAAGATCTTGATTGCCCCTAAAGATCAACATAAAACTACCTTTATCACCACATGGGAGACTTTCTATTACAAAGTCATGCCCTTCAGTCTTAATAATGTTAGCTTAACCTACCAATGTGCCATGACCTATATTTTCCATGACCTTATCCATATAATCATCAAAGACTATGTGGATGACCTTCTCAAGAAGTCTAAGCTTTTCAAAGACCATTTAGTCATTCTTAAGATTATTTTTTAGCAAATTATCCACTATCACATCCATCTCAACCCTAAGAAATGTATTTTTAGAGTCTTTCTAGGTAAACTTCTTGGCTTCATCATTTCCCTTCGAGGAATTGAGGTTGATCTGGCCAAAATTAAATCCATCCTCAAGATGCTACCTCTAACCAATCTTAAACAACTTTATAGTTTGTAGGGAAAGCTTCAATCCATCTATTGCTTTATCTCCCATCTCTCTAATTAGTTTTAACCCTTTTGTCACCTCTTTAAAAATGAGATCTCTTTCAATTGGAATGTTGATTGTTAAAATTCCTTTGATGTACTCAAAAGGTACCTTTTGTATACACCTATCCTCACCCCTCCTAAGGATGACCAACCTTTCTATCTTTATATCTACACCACTAACTATTCCCTAGGGTTAATGCATGCCCATAAAAATAAACAACACAATGAGCAAGCCATCTATTACATTAGCTATACACTTGTCTAGTATGAGACTCGATATATGCATACTGAGAGACTATGCTTGGATCTAGCCTTTTTGGCCACCAAACTCTACCACTGCCTTCTTAACCACAAAACATTTATCATAAATAATACTAATCCACTCAAATATATGCACTCCAAACCATACCAAAACTAGCGTATGGTCAAGTGGCTCATGTTTTTAGTTTATTTTAACCTTGAATTCCTCTAATAAAAATAAATCAAGAGGCAGGTCTTTGTCGACCAATTGGCTGAGGTACCTCTAACAAAAAACCAACCTCCTCCTCTTGAATTTATAAGTAGATCTATTGCAAGCCTATCTCAATAAAATTTCACCAATCAAATAACCATGTTTTTTGATGGTTCCACATGTCAGCGTGGGGGGGGGAGCCAGTATCATCCTTATCTCCCCTATCAATGAACCACTTCCTCTATCATTTAAGCTTGACTTTGAATGTACCAAAAATGTGGCTGAATATGAATCCCAAGTAATAGGTATCCAAATTTCCTTAACCTTATGGGTCAAAATAATCAATATCTTTGGTGACTCCCAACTTGTGGTCAACTAAGTCACCAGCATTTACTAGTGTAAGAATGAGGTTTTATAGTTGTACAAGCAACTAGTTATATAACTCTTAGCATCATTTGAATGCTACCATATTCAAACCACCTCATGATATACCAATAATTTTGCCGATACCATGGCTTCTCTTGCCTCTTAGATCCCATCATCACCCTCAAACTCTAAACTATCAGTCATTGTTCATCACCTCACTAAACCTTCCTACACCAAATCAGACACTCCAACCATCTCTAGTGTTGAAGAAATTCTACCTGACCTTTAGTATTATTAAACCTTTAAATACCTTCACCTTAGCATAGTTCCCTCTAGACTCTCTAATAATTCCCATCGGGCATTTATTCAAAGCATCTACCATTACACCATTATGGGAGGAATTCTTTATAAACATGGTTTTTATGGCCTCCTATACTATTGCTTTCATAGCCCAAAAGCATCTCACATTATCAAAGAGACACATGAAGGTATCTATGGGGACCACTTTAGTGGATTTGATGTGGCTAAATTCATCCTCCACCTGGGCTTATTGGACCACCTTAACCAAGACTATTGTAATTACATGAAAAAGTGTGTCAAGTGTTAACAACATGCTAATTTATATCATGTACCTAGTAATAGTCTTCATGTTTATGAAAACGTTTATCCCTTATCACAATGGGGTCTAGACCTTATTGGTGAAATAAACCCCCACTCTTCACAATGTCATCATTCTATCATTATCGTAACTAAATATTTTACCAAATAGGTGGAGGCTATCCCTCTTGTCTTGATGAAAGCTGAAAAGATTATTGAATTTATCACTCACCATATCATCTATCATTTCAATGTTCCTCATAATATTATCATTGACAATGGCAAATGTCTCAAAAATAAACAAGTTCAAGGCCTTTGTGATGTATTTGGTATTTAACATAGCTTTTCATTACCTTATCACCCACAAGTAAATGGATAAGTCAAAGCCTCTAAAAAACCCTTAAAAACATGCTTACCAAAATAGTTAATGCTTTAGGATTGATACTTGTACATCCCTTTCACCTTATGGGCATACTGTACTAGCATCTAAACTCTTATAGGTGCTACACCTTTCTCTCTTATATTTGGGGTTGAGGTTGTATTGCCTCTTAAAGTCTAAATACCTTCTCTTCACATATCTTTGCATGACCTTATTTTAGAAAATGAGTATAATCAAGAATGTTTAGCTTAACTTGAGCTACTTGATGAGTGTCATTTGGCCACCCTTTTCCATCTTCATGTCTATCAAGAATGAATCAAATGAGCCTATAACAAACACCTAAAAGTATGAGGATTCAATATTGGAGATCTTTTCCTTAATAAAAACCAATGTGTAACTAATATGGATAAAAGAAAAAGGGGAAAACTTATTTTTAATTGGTTTGGACCCTACATCATTACCCATAAGTACAGATTATGAGCTTATCATTTATCCTCTCTCAAAGGCAAATTAGAACCTAAGCCTCTCAATGTTTTGCATCTACATCATTTTTAGTATTAGATAGGGATCACAATCACCATTTGTCTAACTTGAGCTCATCCCTTACAACCACATTAATTTCCCTCTTTTTAGGGGTAATTGACTAAAATGGAATCATGTGATTATCTATCATAATTATAGCTTAATCTTAAACTATGGGTACCATAGATCTATCCTTGGCATGATTCTCATAATACTTTCCATCTCTTTGAGATCATTTCCTATGGTCATTGTTACCTATACTTCCTTTTCACCTATGGGACCCCCATGTCAACTTAGTTTTTCCTTCATAAAGCTAATCTATTGAGCATGTATGAAAAAGTATATGTCAAACAAAATCAAATAAAATCAAAAAGAAATATCAAATAGCAAAAAAAAACTATGGGTCATTCTTAGAATTCACATCCCTTGAAGGATAGCTATTGAAAATCATCTAAAATTACCAAACATAAGGTGGATTGCTCCCTTGAAGGATAGCTATCAAGAGCATTCAAACTAAGCATATAAACTTAGACCACTCCCTTGAAGGATGGATGAGTAAAGCATTAGTCAAAACCAATAATTTCTCAGAAGCTTCTTGCATCGATCAACTTCTCCCAACCCTCAAGTAAAAGCATAAATGAAAATAATATCAAGAGTAAAAAAATTTGGAAGACACAATCAGATCTCATAAAAGTAATGATTTGGGAAAATTGTAATTGACTCTCCTTAGTAGACTTCCCACATCAATCAGTCTACACTTTATATATGGGCATAGGATTATTTATACTACCTCTTTGGACACCTATAGAAAAGGCATAATAGCCTCACTAATAGTTCTAGTTTCACCCATTATCCTTCTATATATCATATGCATGGGACTATGAGCTTACTTGACATAATATGATCTAGATACATATTTATCAACCTAAGCATGTTAATGCAAATAATTTGAAAGGCTTATTTTCACTAATCCAATCCAAATTTTAGGTTTCACATCAGTCCTTACCACTAAAAAAGGCATTGTGTTCATTTTCTCATCTTTTATTAGCTTATGTAGTCCTACTTCTACCAAGATGAAAAATAAACATCATACCAAAAGCATAAACATCATGAACAATATTAACAAGCAAAACAACATTTATCTATGAATGAGCCAAGCATAATGTAAACATATAGCAACCAACCATAAACATTAACCTATCCATCACATCGTGTATGACTCTAAACATGTTCTTACACTATAAACCAAATTAATGATCAAAACGTCATAGCATATACCATTCACCATTCAATCCATATAATCATAAACATGAGCCATAACATGTATCCATCCATAACATATCCTATCATAACCATGAATAAAATTAAAATATCATAATTCAACTTTGTAAACATCACATGTCTAAACTAATGAGTCAAATAAACATAACCATGAGCATCTATGACCATAAATCATAAACATGAACATCACATAAACTATAGAAATCCATCATATATAAAACATTGAATGTCAGACATCATATACATCAAATAGTCAAAAATAATACATGTAGCAATGTATCAAACTCTCTCTCAATAAAATATACATCTCTCTACATCAACACATAGGCTAGTATCAAAATAATGTGCTAGAATCACATATCTAAGCATAATCATGGTCCCCTATCGACCCTAGGTATCTCTATAGCATTGTCATTAGCCCCATATAGTCATGCACCTATACCTATACCTAGTGGCAGGCCCCTTGAAGCCCCTACCTATCCAACTATGACTACCCACTAGCATGGAGTAGTTATTATTGCCCCACCAACCAAACTAATTGTATACTCTATGTATCTTATGGCCTAGTGCATTTGATCTATCATCATGGCCTCATAATATATAAGCTCCCATATAATGGCTAAGTATCATGATTTCGGCATTGAATTAGGTGCTCCTATAGCTACCCCTATCACTAAAAGAGATTCCTTCATGGCATCTCACTCACCTATAATTGTGGCAAGGGAATCTTGTGCCTAGTCTCTCTCGGATGAAAGATTTCATCTACCCCTATAGGGTGACCACTTGTCCCTATAGTGTGGCCACCTATCCTTGTAATGCATCCACCTATCCTTGTAAACCAATAACCTAGGCCTATTTTATGATAAGTGCTACTATTACCTATCTATCTCTTTGTCCCTGAGCCTACACCTAAGTTGAATCTACATCCATGGTTTGTTAACCCTTATCATCCCATATAAAGTCTACCTTAGCATACCTACCTTGGCACTAGGCCATGTAATCATCATCAATAGGAGCCCTCACTGGTAACTCCTCAAAATTAGGCACAACCTCTTATGGCTGAGGTGTGGGTAATATAAACTCCACCTCTTCTCTCCTGTACTTAGGGAAATTAGGTGGGATCCCTTGAAATATCTTAGACTATATTTGCACATGATTAAATGGGAGAAGCTCATTCTCACCCTCCTTATGGCCATATATCCACCACCATCTCTACAAATATAAGGTGTGATATTTAAGCCCTACCCATTGTGGTCACCTAATGTAGGGCCTCCATATCACATCCCTAACTACCAGTCCATCTAATGTCCCTCAAAACCACTCAATGTCTCTATCTCCTCCACCTCCCCTATCATAGCTCTGCCTTTCCTCCATCATAAGAAGTCCACTATATAATCCATCAAGAGATAACCTTCTATCGGTAATCCTAAGGGTCCCAATACCTGAATGTGCTTAAAAGCATAGTAATGAATAAAAAACCCCACATATGGATTCCAAAGTAAGCCTAAAATAGCACAATTGTTAAACAATTTTAAACCCTACCCTAACTAGCAATTTAAACACATCCCCTACCTCATTTTGGGAGCATTATCATGGCTATAGGCCTCATCCAATCATTCCACTGCATCCTTGACCTATCTCCATCCTCTTAATCCTCACTCAATAAGTACACCATTAGCTTACTTCCACCTCAGTAATCCTTAGCCCACCACATGCAAAAATCATTGTAATTCATCATAGCAAAAGCACACAAGTCCAATGAGTGAAAATGACACTCACTTTTTACTTTTACCCTAGTATATTTTAGGGTTTTACCCTAACCATCATCAATTAGGGTGACCAACATTGATCAACCCTTAGGGCATTCCCCTAACCATCATTAGTTAAGGTCTCCACCTTAATTTTTAAGCACTTACCAGCAACTAACCTAATTATTTAGCCATATCTTTCCCACATGGGAAAAAATAAATTGGCTTAAAGTTTTTTTGGATATTACATCCATGTAACTATGTAGGTAGCATCTACATGGCTTGTGTACATCGACTCAGCTTGATCATGACCACCAACCTAAAAACCTCATCACCTCATTGTTGGTATATTTTGTCCTATCTAACATGTAAGTTTATGACCCTTTTTTCCTAGTCTCTTGACTATAGTGACAACATTATCATGTTGACCTTTTGTATTTTTTCCACCTCACACAAACTAACTGGTTTGTGTCTCAATGGGAGCACTTCCTACCTTGGATATCTGTGACACTTGACCCATTTATGTTTTCCTCAAGAGCACTTCCTACCTTAGATACCCATCAAAAACATGAAACTCAATTAGGATATTGGTATTTATGAGTATTCCTAGCCACCATACCTTTAGGTGGTTATATTATTCACTTGTCACTTACTCTCCTCAGCACCAACCCTTACTTTTTACCAACATTGGTAATTTTAATCTTTTATGTGATCTTAGATATCACACCATTTTATCACATTTTATGCACAAGTTTGCATCTCACATGCCTAACCCTTCCTTTTTTCACCTACCATATACCTATTATCAAACCCATACTCACTTATGTTTCACCTCACCATCTCAAGGCAAGCAAATCTAGAGCCAGTCTCTATTTTTATTTTTCTACTCATTCATGCAAGCCACATAACATAAAGGGGCAAAATTTAGACACTAGAAAACTACACACATGGTCCTAGTCATCATAATACCTTTAATTTCTCTTGAACCTCTATTGACTACACCTATAAGTTTGACAAACCTACCTAGCCTAACCTACTTACCTAATTCAAAGTCAAGCTAGTCACTTGTCTGGCTTAACTCACCTTTTCACCCATTTTAACTTATCTTTTTCCAAAGTCCTCAATGGTCAAGGTGATCAATTATGATCACCCTAACCAATGATAGTTAGGTTGGATAGCTTGGACTCAGCATGTAAACCATTTCCTAAATTTTTTAAATACGGTAGTTTAAATCTAGTTGTGAGCCCTTTACATGGATGACTTATTTTTAAAAGCCTTCTTCAAGTCTAGTTTGGACAACCACTTCCACCTTTTACTTGTGCCTATAAGAGAGAGAGACCTGGGAGGTCAAACCATCTATAATTTTTATCAAGAGATATTTGTATCCAAAATCTCTTTTTGTAGGTTAATTAGGTCAATCCATATTATCAAGTGCTATGAGCTGTCACATAGGGAGCCTACTTGCCATTGACCCTCCACTAAGCTCCCAAGTACTACTACACTATCGTAACCAACCCAAATTCTACCAACAATAAAATCCACATCAACCACCCACCAACTAATTTCAAGTAAGATAAGTATTCATTTTCTTATATTCTTTTACTAGGTTTTCATTCGAAGCCTAAACTATCTCCTAGAATCCACTTTCTAGATCTTATCAATCGACAAACCCAAACCCCAATTTCATTTTCAGATTCATTGATAGGCAACTAGTGATGGTTACCCTCAATCAGCAATAGTCACCTGACTGGTGATGGTTACCCTTGATCGGTGACAATTGCATGACTGACGATGGTCACCTGTGGCACCAAAAATTAGTAAGCTAATTTGACCCTCTTACACCCAACAAAATTCACTTTTTTATGTCCCTGCCTATTCATAGGACCCTTTTTGATTTTCTAAGCCATACCCCAACCTATTATCACTAGTACTAATCAATTTATCAATAATTAGATCATTTATAATCTCTTTTTTTAACAATATTTTCTTGTATTTGATTTTAGTAATCTTCTATTATTGATGCAAGTATCTTCTTTCCAATTTTATCAAATTAATTTTTTAAAATAGGTGGGTTGACAACCCCTAAGGAAGCTCTCGCTTCCAAGATCTATCTCTTGCTAGGCAATTCACCTTACTATCTATCTAATGAACAATTTTACCTTAGTGTTTTCTTATCTTTAGGTATTCCTCCCAAGACAAAGAGGATATCTTCACATCTTTTGATTCAAGGCATGCACAACCAAATAAGTTTTTAAACCACACCTATATTGAGTTTATTTTCTTTCCTAAGATCCTTAAAACTAAAAATTACTCTTAAATACAATGGATCCTCTAGGTAGAAACCATGTATGTGGGATAAAATGCATGTAATTAGAGTTATAAGTTGTATAACAATATGTTTATAAAGAGCATTCTACATGAGAGATAACAATCAAGGGAGAGAGAATGTATTTATTCATTGATGCATAAAGAAATTTGACATGTGCTATGATATTTCTAATGTGTTTAGCATGATAAACTTGAAAAAAATTCCATATGAGAAATAGAAAGTAAAGTGTAGAGATTATGAATTTTTGCATAAAGGCATATAATCTTTTGACATGTAACATAACATTTCAAATGTGTTTATAAAAATGGAGTTGGTAATTATTTCGTTTGAGCAAAAGAGAATATTAAAAAAATTGAAATTTTTTGCATTTTTGGCAATGAATTTTGTAATATCATCCCATATAATGAAACATAAGCATGAAATGCAAAGGATGAATCTTCGTACTAATATATGATAGACTTCATCATTCATATACATGATACGACCCATTATAGTTTCCTTGTTATTTTCAAAAAATGTAAGAAAAGTTTGTACATAAGTGAAAATCATTTTTTTCAATTTGATTAAGGATGAAGGTGATACCTCAAGAAGTAAATAGGTGTTAGTATATGTAACTAGGGATTAGACAATAATTTTTTTTTTAAATACGATGAATTTTTAAATTAAAATTGAATTTATGAGTTAAGTATGCAAGTAAAAATTCAAAAAATTATGTGAAAGTATTTGATTTAATGGGACCTACTAGATGCAACTAGGGTTTTGAATAAAATAATTTTTTTGAAATTACTATGAATTTTTGAAATTTTAAGTGATTTTTTTAATTTTTAATATGCAACTAAAAATTCAAAAAATGATTAGAAATATTATTAGAAAACTATTGGGGCTAGCTAATGCAACTAAGGTTTGAAATAAAAATATTTTTGAAATTACTATCAAATTTGATAATTTGAATCAAATTTTTGATTTAGATATGCAAGCAAAAAATTAAGAAATTATTGGATTAATATTGGAAAATTACTGGGACTTAGTGTATGCAACTAGGGTTTGAAATAAAATTATTTTAAAATTTATTACTAAATTTTTAAAATATAGGATGAATTTATACTTTAAATATTCAAGAAAAAAATTATAAATTTATGGAAAAAATCAACTAGGAATTTACCCTAGGGTTTATAGGGTTTTTATGCATAATTTGAAGTAAGTCAGGTTCACCAAATGATTCATTATTTTTGGTAAAATTAGTGTTTAATTATTAAATAATAAAAGGGTCTAATTAGGATAAAATTAGTAAATAATATTCCAAATTAAAACTAATGATTTATGAAATTTATATGTAATTAGATCATTTCTAAAAATAGTACTGAGAGAGAGAAAATTAAACTTATCTTATTTTGTGCTGATCTAAATGAGATAGGGTCTGGAAGATTGTGTGCAGGCCTAAGACACTATTAAAAATAGGTTTATGGCTTTCATTTTCTAATTAGATGGGATTATTGAAAGTGGATAAGAGTGTTACTAGTGATATATTCCTTGTTTAACATTGTTGTCTTGAGAATCTAAGTTTTTTAGGTTTTATTTGATAGTTATGTATGACTCTATTTTTGAATTTGGGAAGCCTCGCTATCAATAGTGATCCCTATAGAGCTATTTTTCTTCATTTATGCCTTCTATGAACTTAAATGGAAACTTTAACAAGTAGTTAAAATGGATTAGTGTGTGTAAGATGCATTAGACATACTTCATACCCTATGTGTGGGCACGTTACCTACATACCAATACTTCAAGGAGGGATCAAGCCATATGTAGTTCTCCCTTTAAGAGTGTTTAATGCAATAGTGGATGAAAATGCAATAAATACTAAAATTGGATGTGTTTGAGATGACTAGGGACTGGTGTAAGGACTTGGATTGGCTTGAAAGTATATAGTCTAGCTATATGTAGAGAATAGGGAAGATTGCTTTAGTGGTCTTTCTTGTATTCTTGCTTGCTTGAATGATATTTTCCAACCCTTTCCAAATGATTTTTAAATGGGCTTATATATTGATCTATTGGTCATGGGTTAAATGAATTTGTGTTAGGATAAAATGATTGAAGATAAGGATATAGAAGGAAATGACCGTTGGAGCCTAAGATCCACTTGGACAATAGCACTAAAAGCTAGACACCCTAGGGTTTGGTGCTAGTGTCCAAGTTAGGTGCTATTGTCCTAAGCTAACAAGGCTTAAGGGGATATCTTATTCATGAAGAGAGGGTCTTGGCTTAGTTGGGATCAAGTTTAGAAAGCCATGGATGATTGATAATTAGTGAAAGTAAGCCTAAGAGGGTCATAAGAGCAAGCAAGAGGGACCTAAGGATTTGGTGTTATTATCCATGCTTAAGTTACCAATTTTCACATTTTCTATGACTACAATTTTTTTGTCCAATCTCATTTTTCACCATGGCTCTAAAGATCTTGAATATTTAAAACACTTGATACTTATACTTTAAAAAGGTTACCCATGTCATTATTTAGTAATCATCTACAAATAACATGAAGTATATTTATCCTATAAATCCTCTTGTCTTGGTAGGACCACAAAGATTAGTATGAACTAATTTTAGAGGCTTTATAGTTGCATACTCCTTTGCCTAAAATTTCACCCTTATTTTCTTGCCTATTTTACATTCCTTACAAGTAGTGTCTGTAGCTTTGGTTATCTTGGGAATGTGTTTTACACACTTGTTTAATCTTACTTTGACTAAGTTATCAAAGTTAACATGACCCATTATTCTATGCTATAACCAACTTTCATCAATCTCTCCTATCAAGAAGCTACTACCATTCACTTTAAAAAGATTATAAATGTTGTGTTTAATCCTTTTCCCTTCTACAACTATTATTCCAAATATTTTTAGCTTACAACCTTATACATTAAATGTTACATTATATCCATTGTCACATATTTGATTGACACTTAGCAGATTATGCTTCAATCCTTCAACATAAAAGACATCATGTGTAGGTAGTTTTCCATATATGTTTAAAGTTCCTTTGCCTTTGATCTTTATTATTGTGTTATCTTCTAAGATGATATATCCTTCCTTACATTTTCTCAATTTGGTGAACTTGCTCTTTTCACTAGTCATATGCTTTGAGAAACCACTATCTATCACCCATAAATTTTGCTCCTTGGCATGGAGTGTAGTTTGAGGAATCATGGATTGAGTTTTCACTCTCCACACATCCTTAGGTTTCTTTTTTGTTTTCTTTTCATAAACTTATGAACCTTTGTTCACTTTAGGAGGCATGTCTTTCTTTACACTGTGTACTTTTGATCTTACAAATCTAGTTCTACATTATTTAGCTATGTGACCAAAGTTAATTAAATTGTAGTAGATTACATTTGTATCTAACAAAGGAGAAAATGAATTTCTAATTACAATTTTTTTCTCATTTTAGGTACAACTCTATAATAAATATCTCTATGACTAAACTAATTACAAGTATAGAAATAACCATAGAAATATGAAGAAAATTTGGCCATAGCATTTATTGGTGTAGTATGAGTTCTTTTAAACTTTGGCTTCTTTAGGTCTCTCACTTTTGTGTATCCATTTTCATTAGCTACCTTTGTCTTCTTCTCTTCAAGCTTATTTTTATCTTTATCTTTCTTCACATCATCTATGTTTAGTTTTTTCTTTGTGCCCTTAAAATCTTTTTCTTTTTTTGTTCTAGATTCTCTTTTTGATTTGAAGTTTTCATATAGGTTAGCAGACGTACTAGTTGTGGAAATTTTTCCCTTTTTATAGCCAAGATCTGATCTCTCTTTTGAGGGATTTTGAGAGTTGATCAATTCATCAAGAATGTATGATCCTCTTATCAATTTTAGACTTTTGTCTAGTTGTCCTTTAGCTTTCTCAAGGCCACTATATTTGATTCTAACTTCATGCACTCATTAGATTTATATTTTAGTTCAAATTTGACTACTTATTTTATTATTTTGGCCTCTTTAACTTATGTCTTTAGGCTCACTATCATCTTATCATATTTTTCAAGACTTTTAGACATTTTCTCAATTTCTTTTTATCTAAGTTTCTTCTATTTTGAGCTCTCTTTTCTCATATCATAAGTTGTGAAGGTTCCATGTAACACATCAATTGTGAGTTTATCTAGATCTCTTACTTCTTCTATTGTAGATATTTTAGAATCATATCTTGATGTCAAAGAACTTAGGACTTTTTTGACAATGATTGGTTCTTTCATTTATTCTCCAAGGCCTATGATTACATTGACTATTTCATCTACCCTAAGGAGGTAATCTATAATCTTCTCCTCTTCATTCATCTTAAGGATCTCAAACTTGCCTTTATAAGTTTATAGCTTGGCCTAATTTACCTTGTCATCTCCTTCATAGATACTATTTAGTTTGTTCCAAATATCTTTACCAATGCATCACTTTGACAAACTCTGAGTTTGACAATCCACAAAGTATAGCATTCTTTACCATGGAATTTATTTCATTATTCATTCTTGGTAGCTTGATTAGTAGGAGTTGTAGAAAGGGTTGTATATCCATTTAATACAGACATCCATACATCAAACCTTAATGAGGATAAATAAGCTTTCATTCTTATTCTCCAAAATGCATAGTTTGATCCATCAAAAAGAGGTACCTTGTTTGATGAAGATCCTTCTAAACTCACCATTTATGTTCATTGTTATAATATCTACCTAAGTTTATTAAGATTATTTCAAGGAACCAAGGCTCTAATACCAATTATTGGAACACAACTAGATACTAAGAGGGGGTGAATTAGTATATCAACTAAAACTAGTCCTTTAAATACTTTTAAATAAAATTAAAAGATATATGCAAATCACATCAAATATATAGAGATCTCACACACACACACACACACACACACACACACACACACACACACACACACACACACACACACACACACACACACACACACACACACACACACACACACACACACACACACACACACACACACACACAAACACACACACACACACACACACACACACACACACACACACACATTACACTAGATGTATGCATGGAAAACCCATTGGGAAAAACCATGGTAAGAATAGCTACTAGAATTTACTATTCTAATCTAGCCTCACAATCAAAACCTCATTGGTTACACATTAAAGGGCACAAACCCTAAAGAGACACCAATCCCCTGATTCAAGAGCTTCAACTCTAAGGAAGAACCCACTTCCTAATTTAAGCACCAAATCAGCTTGTCTGATGGCACCAACCTATCAGATTCTTATATGGAACTAAAACTATAGATTATAAAATAGATTCATAAATGAATCCACTCCATTTTTTCTCTATTAAAATTTTGATCTATAACTAATCATGCTCTACACATAATCTCTTTATGCCTTCTTTCTCTTTACCCCTCTATATCTGTGTTAGACACACTTCATGATTATTGCTCTCTACCTCTATCTCTCTATTTGAATTCACTTCATAGCAATAGTAATAACTATAGCTACATCTAATTGTAACTTAAATGTCATTTATATAAATAATTTATCTAGGGTTCCATTTCTTCTATGTGTTCACACTCAGACTTTAACACATCATGCTCTATTTTAGACTCAGTTCATTAAGACTTGAACTATAAGTTTCCCATGTCTCAAATTCATGCATCACCAAAATGATTCTTAGTCTCTTTATTATTTATAGCATTTGATAGACACTAGTTTTTATGTACATGCACATTTACATAGATCTAATCGATTATAATGATCAATCTCATTATCTACATTGTGATCCATTGCTTACTTTCATGTTCTTCCATGTTCCTGCATTTGACCATTAAATTGATCATATCTTTAAATATCAATCATTTATCTTGTATTTGGTGTCATGATCTAATGGTCTTTAATCAAATAGCTCAACTTTAAAATGCATCCATTTGATCATATTCTAACAAGTTCATGCTATCTATCTGATCTTTGTATGCTTCTAAACTTTAGCTTTGTCAACTTTAAAATGTGTCTATCAATTTTCTTGATCTAATATTTTGCATGTCATTAGATATTCATAATATCCCAATATTTACTTTTTTTTATGTTAAACATTGAGCTCTTAATTCCATCTCATTGCTTCCTAAGCCTTTAGATAACTTATGCTCCATTGATCTTCCCAGACTTGCTCAGTATTCAAATCACCACTATGTTGATAAACCTTGAGCACTTTATTCCATCTAAGTCCACTCACTCTATTATATCTCTTTTGCATAATCATCTTATCACCATCATATCTTCTGACAAGTTTAATCTTTAACTCTACTTAGCTTTGAGAATGTGACACTTGGCATAAACATGTGTTTTATATATATTATTGTTAGTTATTGCTATTGAGACACTTGGAATCCTCGCATTGCTTGTTGATAATTTGAATTTAAACCACACTATAAATATATTATGTAAGCTTCATGTTTGAGGCACTTATCACTTGCATATTTACTTGGAGGTCCTTTTGATAATTTAACTTCACTGTGTTTCATTGGATCTTCTTCATATGATTAAGCGATAACCATTAATCAAGCTAGGATAAATATAAAGTCTAAGACTTAGGAAATATTAAGTCCTTTGAGCTAGTAATTACTAGGTCAAAGAGGCCAGTTTTACAATGACAACAAAGGCTTAAGTTACTAAGTCTTGGCTATATGTAATCAACATCAAAATAGAAAATCCTCTTGACACCATGACTTAAACCCTTAGTGTTTAACTAAGAAACCCTATCCTGTCTAAGAGCAAAGATAATTCAATTTTGAGCTCATTCCTTCTCATTTAAACCTCCAATCCATAAATGATATTTGTAAAAGCATGACAACTTTGCAAGACCTTGTGTATATTTTGACTAAGTATGGGGACCATTTAAATATGCCTAGAAGGCTAAATTTTTACCTGTATAACTCTTGTCATGCTTCATCACACAACCTATAAATTAGTGCATAATATTCTCTTACATAGGGGATTTCATCCATATATCCATTTGCTCTTGAAGCCTTCATATGTGGAAGATATGACATCATCAAAGTGCCTAATTATCTTTATCTTGTAACCTAAAAATTTGACCATGTTGGTAAACACTGTCAAAATATCATGGAGCCATACTTTTCTCAAGCATATCTTTTGGCATACTATGTCACATGACCTAAGATTTAATGTGTAGAAACTAGGCATAAAAATGAATAAACCCATATGATCATTTTGTCCTTAGACCTCCATATTTGTGAATTCTAACCTCAATAATATGCTTAGTTGGCTCTATTGAACCCTTTTTCAACTGAGGCTAAGTGTTGGAACATAGTGATTTTTGTTTGAGTAGCCAACTTTACATGCCTATATATTCACTTGTACTTCATTGCATGGCTTCAAATCTGGTACATAATAACTAGGGACTATTCTTTTCACAAACATGTGAAAAAACCCCCCATACTTGTTCACATGTGGTAATTGTGATGTTATAAAAATTCCTTCTCATATTTTCCTATAATAAACCAAAAATGTCTAGATGATCAATATAAAGAACCAGATGAATTCCACTCATGCACACAACCACTCTAATCATCCTTGACCTCTGATAGGATCCTTTACATATTTTATAATCACCATACTCAATCTTGAACATCAATTACATACTCATAATGTCCCTTTTGACATCAATAACAATCATATTTCCATCTACTAAGGCTGAGATGAGTAGCAAGGCTAGTGACAGTGGTAGTAGTTGACATAGTAACAAGAGTGAGGATAATAATGATGAGGATGATGATAGAGGGGATGGTGGTGATACATAGGCCATGATGGTGGATTTGAGTTTTTGGGTGAATATTTTTTCACCAAAAAATTTGTAATAGAATGGTACTTTCAACCACAGTGTGATGAGATTAAATATCTCCTTAAGGAAAGGGGGGCACCCTTGTTATTACTAACTAAAACAAGTAATTAATTACACTTATTTACACTAATTTTATCATGTGGGTGTTTTTATATCATCTAATTATATTTTTTTATAATTTAAGTTCACTTAAAAACTTATACTATAAGCCCTTTCGATTCTTATAATGTATCATGAAAACATAAAATTACTTTTTGGAGAAATAATAATTGATATTCAAATTAGCTAGATGTAAGAATAACTATAACAATGCCAATGATGTAACATAAATAGATGGAACAAATTGTATCCCAAAGTTTCCACCTTATTTCCAATGAATATTAGATAACCAAAAAAAATAACTCACGACCCAAAGTCTTCATGGTCACTTCTAATAAAGAATTCAAAACACAAACCCAATAATGATATTGTAGCTCAAAGACTTCAAAATCAACTTCTTTTCACCTTTTAATTTATAGAAATTCATACCATAACTCGATCAAATTCATAATAAAATGTAATGGAAAAGATGTAAGAACATTTCTAATACACCACAAGTTTATTATAATAAAAAGATTGAAAGACCACTTGATTTTCTTATATTGATTGAATTAAAGATTTATAATTTGAAAATAAAATTTCAAAAGTTGTTTCTTAATTTAGCAGTGTTTCTCTTTTCTAGCCCTAGTGATCCCTTTACAAAAGAGAATCCTCTTATTTATAGAGAGAAGACATGAACAAAAATAAGGAAAACATAACTACTTTGACTTATTCTAGATAGACTTCAATTTTACTTAGGACTATATATTTTTCTTACATGTAAATTACATACAACAATACTACATATGAAAAGTTTTGAAAATAATCTAATTGTCCATAGACATAGGAATTTATTCCTTTTTATTCTTCTCTAGGTAGGCTTTGTATCTTTTTAAGGTAGCTTGAAATTCATTGTTAACTAGCCTTGATGTGTTTTTGGAGATGGTAAGGACTCTTGTGATGGAGTCTCTTATGTTGGTGGGCATGCCTTTATTATTATCTAAAATTCTCTACAATTTATCCATTATTACTTGTAAGTCAACCATTTTATTAATGGATTCCAATGTGAATTTTCCTATTTCAACCTCAGTGTAGATTAAGAAACTGAACTCTTAAACAATTATTTTTATAGAAAGGAATTTTTTAACATCATCCATCACTTGACAAGGAAGTTCCCTAATCTTCTCTATAAGGTCCAACCCTTTATCTATGCATAAGTCTTGAGCTTCTTCAAGATCCTTGATCAGGTTTTAGAGGACTTCTTTATTGTTATTCATCACCTAAATGTATTCCACAAACATTTTCCTATTTGGGATCACCTTTTGCTCAATCAAAAGTTCCAACTTGAACTAGCGTAGCTAGGTCCATATATGAATATCATTATTTGTTAACTACAAGTCTTGAGAGAGTGTGTCAAGTGTTCATTGCATTTCCATCTTCACTTCACTCAAGTTATTAAGAAACTCAATGGTAGAATGTATCTATTGAGCACCTTGTGTTAACAGTCTCTCTATCCAGGCATTGACTACCTAACCTTGTGACCTAATCTTCTCTACCTGTTGAATAGATTTTTCAATAAAATTGCTCTCAATGGTATCTACTAGTTTAATATATTGAGTATTTTTTAGTATAACAAAGGTAAATTAATCTACTTGAGCCTTAATTTAATCCTTTATCACCTTATCCTTATCATATCTCTCAAGAAAAGATGTCATTACTACCTACAAATCTTCTTTTTCACCTTTCTACATTTCTATACCAAGATTTATTCATCCAATTGCATAGTCAGATGCTTGGATATCTTCAATATGTTTATCTTTGGGAGGAATCATAACTTTGACATACTTGTTACCAGAATAAAAAATCACTCTTGATAATATTTTGGCCTTTTTGTTGATTTTGGCTTTACTGTCACAAGTTGACCAAAGTCAATATCATTTGGTGACATATTCTGCTTCTTTCTCTTAGGTTTTTGAGACATCAACCAATGGGAAAGGGTAGATAAATCTCTATGTGTAGATGATTCCAAGGATTGAGATAATGGTAGAGGATTAATGGTTTGTGAGGTGAGTGGAATAGAAGGTGGAATGGAGGTATCTAATAATGGATTAAATATTGATGGAGTGGTGGTAATGATAGGTGGAATTTGAGTAGGTATATTAGAAACTTTGATTCCCATTGACACATTAGGCATGGGAGTGAATGATACTTGAGTTTTCAATGTATAAGATGAAGTAGACATAAACCTATCAATGTCCTGTTGGGTAATATACAAACTAAAAGGTGATCTTGATGACTTTGAAGGACTAGGTAAATTATAAAGGGACCCAAATAGTTTGTCTAAATTTCCATGCGAAGGAACTTGAAAGAGTGTGTCATTGGTTGGTGAGGAAGGAGAAGAATAAATACTTTACAAGGGCACTGTAGAGGTAATTGATACATGAGTGATTGGGGGAAGAAAAGAAGATGATACCTGGGGAGTCTCATCTTGAGAAGTCACTGGATACACTGATGCTTCCCCCATAGTAGGATTTTCTTCTACATTAGTCTAAAAAAATTTCTCATATGTGATGGTGCCCTTGCTTTTACCTTTATGTTTGCTTTTGAGAACAAACTTCACCTTTTATGTAGAGGTAGAGTTATCTTCTTTATTCTTTGTCCTTAGCTCTTCTCCTCCTAAGATACAGTCTTGAAAGGTTTTAGTTTGATGTCCTTTCCCTCTAACTAGGCATTGGTTATAGCAAGAATGTGTTAGAATCTATCTTGTATAGAATTAGATTCCTTTACTGACCATTGTATTGGGGGAAGAGGATTAGAAGCAACTATATTACTCTCATACATAGGGTCTAATGTATTTTCATCATCTTTCAATTCTTCAAGAATGTTACCTAGTTTCAAATTAATAATTTGATCTAGAGTGAGATGGATGTAGTCAAGCTTCCTCAAATCTTCATTTGTTCTACACTCAGCCCAAATATCTTCTATTCTATGCACATGAGTGTAGTTCTCTTTGAGATTTTATTTCATGTTCTTGTAGTCAAAATCTTCTCAGCTCTTAAACCTCTTAAGATTAACCCATTATAGTTCAGTTTCCATCATCTTGGCCTTCGGAGTGGTAGACACTATATATCATCCAATACTAATTGGGAACTTGAATCCAAGCTTGTGAGCCTCTAATTATTTCTTGTGGACACTCATCATCTAATGACACATTTCCATTAGTATCAATTTGTCACTTGGGTACCTTGGCAGCATATAGGGTTGTTCATTGAACCCTCCTACTCTGATGTAGGTGAAGGTTGAGAATTACAAGAATATAGATCTAATCTTATTCACCTACTCCCATGCTACATCTAAAACCCTTTTCTTCTCAATTTCCTTATCAAAAATACAAATCTACTTATAGAATAACGCATTATTGACCCTTATATAATTATTTGGGCTCTCCTTCAAGGTCAATTATGGATAATACTCATAAAGAGGAACTTGCCTTTATAACACTAATGTCAGTTAGACCTAGAAAATATTTCATACTTGTGGCAACATATACTAGATAAGAGGTCATAAATAACTTAAGAGAAGAAGTCACCTCAAAAATTTGGTGACAAATAGCATCACTCATCTGCTTTCCCCAAAAGAGCTTTTGTTTATTCCTGTTAATGACCCATATGTAATGATACATCCACTCTTGAAATATGTTGGATGTTGACAGCCCCTTAACTCTACTCAGAAGAGTGACCAAATCCCTAACTTCTTCTAAAAAATCATTATGATAAATGTTTTTTGGCCATCTAACAATGGTAGGCCAAGGAGTCTTCAGCTAGTGGGAGTTGATGTGCTTTTAGCATTTATCAAAAAAAAATTCATAATGTTCTTGGGTTGATCTCACAATAATATCTTAATACTCTTTTATGTTATGGAGATGAAATATCTTGTCAAAATACTCCTCATCAATCCATATGATAACTTTATAATATATGCATCTTTAACTGACTTAGTTTGCTTATCAAAGTGGGAAGTAACTATCAAGACAAACTTTGAATCATGTGTTGATACCAAGAATGTGGCTTCCAAGCAAATTTTTCTATTCAGGACAACTTTCATTTGAGGTGCAATGGGGTCCTTATTTAACCTCTATAATAATTATGTCATGTCTACATGACCAATTTATGTATCTTTGATCTGGTCAACATTGGATTCAACTACGGACAAGCGAACCACTCCTTGGAATTTTTACTTTATGACTCTCTTAGTAGGAGAAACCTCCATCATTGGTTGAGCAACTACATAAGAGTGTTCAAATCCTCCATATTTATCATCTTTTTCTTTGGAAAGAAAGTATGTAGGGGTGGATAAAATATATATCTTTGTATATACTTTTAAAACTATGTAGTTCATAGAAAAATTATATGAACTGCATGAGGGGTAAAATGACTTTATTTAGCTCAAATATAATTCTTCATACTACATGGGATGAGAAGGGGAGGATGTCAGCCAAAGAATTTTCTATGGCCTACATCTGGGTTAAGACACTTGAGTGTAGGTTGAAGAAAAGTCTCCATCCTACATGGTTTTGGATAAGACTAAATTTTGGATGTAGGTTAGATAATTTTCTCTAGCCTACACCATAACTTGGGGGATTGGGTGTACTTTGAATTAAATTATGTAAAGTACATCCAATGGAAGGATGGTTGAGTGCTCTTTAGAAAAAATTATTTGCAATACACTTGACAGGAAAAAGGTTGTGTTAATTGAAGAAAAAATTATGAAACACATAGTAAAAATTGGAAGATAAAGGGTTTTGAGATAACATGAGAAAAGACATAAATATGAGGTTCCTAAACCTATGTAAAGGCATTATGAAAATGATGTAATAGGGGGTTTTAAATCTACAATAGGGTTTGTAAATACAATAATAAGGGTTCATCAAATACAAAATAACCAATGAAGGAAAATAAATTATGGGGTAATATGGTTTCACACACAAAATAGGGGTTACAAACATAAGACACAAGATCAAAAATACACCACAGGGATCCTAGAATTACAACAAGGTTTTAAAAATAAAAATGGCACAACTAAGAAAACTATGGAAAAATAAAAATAATGTAATAAATTAAAAAAAACTAAACCTTACATGAGATCCACAGTAAAGAAGGAAAATAGCAGACAAGCTAAGGTAGGTTGGCACAAAAATGGTGAATGGAAGCGTAGACAAGCTCAAAAATGGTGGGGAGAGAGAAGTAAAAAATCAATGGTGAAAAATAATTACCATAATTATTATTATAAATAAGTGATAATTAATGTCTCATTAATTACCCCATGGTGGGCTAGCATGTAGGGGTGGAGAATTTCTCTGACCCTACATGTGCAGGAGTGGAGAAATTCTCCACCCTTGCATAAGCAGTGTAATCCAAAGAAAATTCTCTAGATTACAAGGTTTGTGTAATTCAAAGAAAATTCTCCAAATTACAAGAGATGAAAAATTCTAAATCAAAATGACTTATTTTTTAGGATAAGATAATGCATGAAGGCAATTATTATCCTCATTTTGCATGCCTAGATCTCGAGGGATATGAAATAAACATGTTTTGTAAGGGTTATCCCACTAATTGAGCCTACTAATTTTGAGGATAATAACTAGCTCTAACTAGGGAATTTCTTTTAGGCATTCTTTCAAATTCTTAAGGAAAAATAATCTTATAACTCTAAGTACCTTTCTTCATTGGGCCATAGAGTCAGGTGATAAACTAGACTAAAGACAAAATAAAAAGACTATATAGATATATACAAAATGTACAAACTTATCTGGAACTTTACTAAGTGAAAAACTTTAGATATTGTCCATTATTGGTAAGTAGTAATGGTGTTCCATCTTGGTATGCCAAAATGAATTTTTTCTCTCCACAGAGTTGATGAATAAGGAAAGGGCCCCTTCATGAGGAATCAAACATTATGTGCATTTCCTTTTGGCTCTCTTTCTTGTCCCACAAAAGGACTAGATCCCTGATTTGTAAATCTCATGTCTTGGCTTTCTTGTCAAAAATCTTCTTGACTTGGATTTGATATTAAGCAATGTGGTTCACCACCTTTGTACATTGTTTTTATAATTCAATAATGAACATAATACACTTATCTATGGAACTTTCAAAATTTCACCCTCAATTTATTTAGATAATCTAAGAGTGGTCAACTATAATGTGATAGGTATCTCTACATTCAAACCATAAATAAGTTGAAAGGGGAACATACCAATTTCTCACTTAGGAGTGATGTAATCATTGCACAATGCATCATATAATGCCTTGTGTCAAGATCTCTAATTTTCTTCTACGAACTTCTTGATAATATTAACCAAGTTATTATTACTTAACTCAGGCTAACCATTTCCTTGAGGCTAATAATGCAAGGAGTGAGATAGAGTGATCTCATATTCAAAATAGAACTCAGTTATCTCCTAGGATGAGAAACAAGAAACATTATCTTTAACTATCTTGTTAGGTACTCCAAACCTTGAGATAATGTTTTCCTTGAGGAAGTTGTAAACAACTTCTGAAGTGGCATGTTTGGATGGAATAGCCTCCACCCACTTGGTGAATTAGTCAGTAGCCATGAGAATGTGATTATGACCTATACTTAATAATGGGTTTACAGCACCAATAAATTTAATACCCCATTGCTATAAAGGTTCTTCAATAACTAATAACTTAAGTGGTAGGGTTACCAACTTGGGTTTCTGCACAAATTGTTATCACTTCTCACATTTATGCACTCAAGCATATGCATCTTGAAAAAAAATTGGCCAATAGTACCTTGCTTGCAAAATATTATGGGTTATGATCAAACCTAAGAAATTTCCTCCACATGCCAAGTTGTGAAAGGATTCTAGCAACTTGCCTTGTTGTGCTTTGTCTACACATTGTAGAAAAATTCTATCAATGTTTCTCTTGTATAAATTGTTATCCCAAAGAATGAAGTTCGTAGCTTTAAGGTTGATTGTCCTCTTCTCTTTGTGAGATAAATGTTTTAGACATTCTTCATATGTGAGTAAATGAGCAATGTTTGAGTACCACTCATTCATTGTGCTTATGAAAAATATTATAGTAAGTTCTTCCTCTATATCTCCATTATCACTAGATACCTCTTATGGTTTGTTTTTTTCAATAAGCTAACACAAACCTTTTCCATGCACTAGCTTCATAGGTTTAATTTCCATGTCATATTCCTAGATCTTAGTGATCCAATTACCTATCTTTCTTCCACATTATTTTTGAGTTAAGATGGACTTGACTGTAGAATCTGGTACCAATGTGATGGTATGAGAATTGAGGATGTAATACTTAATATGCTTAACTACTTTCACCATAACATAAACATGTTTTTCCATAGATGAGTATTTGAGGTCATGAGATTTTAGAGGATAAATCATGAAAACTATAGTAGATTCAATCTCTTTTTCATTTTATTACACCAAAATGGTGGATAGAGTATGCTCAAAGCATAACTATACATTGTGAAGTCCATGGTATAATCAGGGTAGACTAAGACTAGAGCATGAGAAATTACCTCTTTTATTTCATGAAAGGCATCTCTCCCTTTTGCATTCCCATATAAAATTGACTTCCCTTTCATCACATTCAAAATATGACATGTCTTCTTATCAAAATTAGGTACAAATATTTGTAATATAATAACCTTCTCGAAGAAAGAATGCACTCATTTCTTACTGGATGGCAAAGTGAGATTCTAAATAGACTTGACCTGTTCAGGATCAATCTTTGTTCCTTCCTTGGTCACAATGTGCCCAAGGAGTTTACCTTTAATAACCCTAAAAATATATTTCTTGGGATTAAGGGATATCCCATGTTGATATCACCTTTGAATTACTTATTGTAAATGATCACAATGATCTTGACGCTTCTTTGATCCGTAAATGAAACACATGTGTCAAAAATTTGACACACACACTATTGTTTACATGGATTTCTAAATATTTTCTAATTTAAAAATAAATCAAACTTATACTATATAATGACTTAAATTTTAAAAAAAACAAGAATAATCATAATAGTAGAAAATAAGAACAATTCACTAATCAAGACTCGATAACGAAGTTTGGCTTATAATCCTAAGTTTCTAGGTCTACTCCAAGTGAGGACCATTCTATTAGATTATTGCATAAAAATGGCTTAACAATCAAATTAAAAGTCTTTAGAATCTTCCTCAGTGTTTGCTCTCCCTTGGAAATAAATCTCGTAAGCCTATTCTTCAAGCTCAAGGCTCTAAATCTCCAATAATTTTGTCTTTTTAAAAAAATACATAGTCCCATCAAAATTAATGTTCAAATACAAATTCATGGCTTTTATACACATTTTGACCCATAGGTCTAATGGTTAGGCCCTTATATTTTTGGTCGATAGGTTCAAGGTTTAAACCATCTACACTTGCTTTATCATGTGGGCATATCCATTATTACCACATTTGGGAGTTGAAAATGTTTTAAAGCTTATTTAAGCCTGAGGATCCACCTTTGAAGCTATCAATGGCCATTTTGTTGGCTAAAAAACTTGATTTGGCTCGATCCATGAACTATGTTGGGATTTCCAAGCTTTATTTAATCACTACAAGCTATGTTGGGCTTGGCCAAACTTGATTTAGTTTGGATTTGAATTATGTTAGAATCAACCTAACTCAACATTAGTATTGGCAGTTGGTTTGATGGTCACATTGGAAACTTCAGTGTTGAGTCAGTTGGAACATGGGTTTAAGCTTGACAATCAACTCAATTTGATGACTTAAGTTGGCTTGAGCTATTTTTACAATAGATGAACATTAGTCCCATATTCATGGGAATATAAATCAAATAGGAATTCAAATACACCAACATATATAATGAATTGTGAAGTAAAGGAAGCCAAGGCACCCCTCATCATAAAGAGTGTGTCAACCCTCATTGAGGGCCCCTATTGAGTAAATAGCAAGGCCCATAAGATGAAATAAAAAAACCAAAACCAATTTTTACTCTAATGGACTACCACATATTACAACTTCATTGGTCCACTTGGTGGGATAAAATTGTGCCACATCAACTTGCATCATCAATTTTTTTTTCCTATTGGCCAAAAAAATCAGCATGTGATATCTTGCACATATGAACTCAAAATCAATTCATTCAAATTATGTCAAAAATATTTCAACAAGCTCTACACTATGCCATCAACCAAACTATTTTTTATTTTAGAATGGTATATGGATCCATCTAGATCAATCCTCCTACTAGGAGATTTTGGACCTCCAAAGTTGATTTTTAATTGGTAATGAGGTGAGGGTATTTCTCCCTCACCTTTTTGGCTTCCATCCATTTGGCCTTGTTTGGGTGCATCCCTTTAATACCAACATAAAGATACTCAGTATATCCCCTTCACGAGCTTTGAACCTTCCTATCAAGAATTATATCTTCCTACAATTTTTTTAAATACTCAGGAGCAAAATCATCAATAGAAGGAATGGATACACTTTCATCATGATCTATAATCATTAGAGGCTCATATAATTTAAAATTTTCAACATTGACAATTGAATAAATCTACATGTAAGATGGTAAATCTAATCAAAAAGCATTTATACCAATTTTGTCAATAATTCAAAAAGGACCATACCAGATTGGTTCCAACTCTTTACCTTTGCCTATTAGTCTTTCCTTACTGATGTGGAGCTACACCATATCACCTTTAACAAATTGGTGATCAACCCAATGATTATCATGTCTTACTTTGTACTTTTCTTAACTTTTCTCCAACTGATCATGAATAGTCCAGTGTATTACCTATATATTTTCAATGAACTTATTGGATTTAATAACATCATTATGTTCAACTATAGTTGAATCCTATCCATAACAAAAATCTAGAGGATATCTAGGCAAGTATCCATAACAAACTTCAAAAGAAGATTTCATAGTAGAAGAATGAAGTGCATGGTTATAAGTATGGTGTATGTAATGCAAATGTTCATCCCATAACTGGGGATGTTTATTGTAATAACCCTAAGAAAATATACCATGGTGTGGTTCACAACCTCTATTTGTCCATCAATTTATGGATGAAATTTAGTGCTCTTTTTTAATTTAGTGTCAATTAATTCCTATAAAGTTTACCAAAAATTCCTAATAAACTGAGAATCCTGATCATAAATAATAGAAGTGGGCAACCCAAAATGAACTCATACATGTTTAAAGAATAAGTGTGTAGTGCCTTCCCCAGTAATTTGTTTAGTTCAAGGGATCAAAACACACATCTTTCTAAATCTATCCACTACCACATACAAATAGTTATGTTTTCTCTATGACATAGGCAAGCCCCCTACAAAGTCCATGGAAATACTTTCCCATGGGTAGGTAGGAATAGGTAAGGGAGTGTAAAATCCTAGTTTCCTATTGCTAGGATTTCTTGTGGCACATAGAACACACCCCTTTATGTATTTGACAACATGCTCCTACATATAGGGCTAGTAACAATACATTTTCAAATGTGCAACCATTTTTCCAACTCCAAAATGATCAAAAATAAGAGAAGTATGTCCTTCCCTAATCATGTGCACCATCTCATTTTGAGGAATACAATGTTTATCCAAATGATACAAAATACCATTATGCACATGATAGTCCAATTTTTCTACTTGTTTACCACTCATCAAGTCTTCATACACATCCTTAAAATCAAGATCATTAACATATTTTTCTTTATAGATTTCATGAGAAAAAGAATCATGCTATAAAAAAATATATGAAACTACCATAGGAGACCTAGAAATCATGTTATCAACCTTATTCTATATACTTTTTTTGTACCTAATCACAAGATTAAATTGCTTCAAGAAACCCATCCAATAGAAATGCCTAGACTATTGTAACTTGGTTTATGATTGGAGATACTATAAGGGCTGGTGATCTGTATGTATTACTATTTCCTTGCCCATCAAGTTATGTTTATATTTTTTAACACTTTGAACCAATGCATATAATTCCTTATCATAAGTTGGATAATTCCTTACCATACTTTTGAAGGTCTTATAATGATAACAGACAGGCTTCTTTCCCTACATTAAAATAGATCCCATAACATAATCACTTGTATCCATGTTGATCTCAAATGGTTGTTTTAAGTTGGGAAGTGTCAAGATAGGAGCAGTACTTATCTTTTCTTTCAAAGTGTTGAAGGCCTTTTGATGTTTGCCTACCTAGTGAAAGACCTATTTCACACTAGTTAAAGAATGCAAAGGTGATGCAATATATGAGAAATGAGAAATAAACTTTCTCTAAAATTGTACTGCACCAAGAAAACTTCTAACCTTAGTTACATTATTGGGATTTGGCCAGTTAACAATGATTTCCACCTTTGCAAGATCAATTTTAAATTTACCATGTCCTATAATTTACCCCAAGTAAATCAAAGAGGTTTTTCCAAACTCAAATTTGACATTTTCAAATAAAGTTTTTACTTTCTTAATGCATCCATGACTTTCTTAATATGGATCACGTGATCTTCCCAAGATTTGATGAAGATCAATATATAATCTAAGTACATTATAAAAAAATCATCAAGGAATTACCTAAAAACATCATTCATCAAATGCATGAATGTAGTTGGTGCATTGCACAATCCAAAAGGCATAACAATCCATTTGAACAATCAACATTTTGTTTTGAATTTAGATTTTCAAACATCACCTTCATTGATTCTAACTTGGTGATAACCACTTCTTAAATCTAACTTAGTGAAGTAAATAGCATTTTTCAACTAATCTAATAAATCATCAATATGAGGAAGAGGGTAATGAATCTTAATAGTAATTTTGTTTAAAGCATGAAAATAAACACACATTCACCATGTTCCATCTTTATTTGGAACCAAAATGATAGATGAACCAATAGAAGATAAATTTAGGTGAATAAAACCTCTTTCCAAAAGTTCCATTACTTGCTTTTTGATTTCCTTGTTTTCAACCACTGATAACCTATACATGCCAATGTTAGGGAGAGGACAATCTTGTAATAATTGAATTTCATGTTGAAACCCTCTTTTAGGGGGAAACCCCTTGGGATCTTAAAACACATCATCATAACCAAAAATTATTTCAACCAAATTCATATTTATGCCTAGGATCATAATGTTCCAAAGCCTGATAATATTCTTTTTCTTTAGGCTTAATCAACATGAGAAAAAAAAGTCTTGCTTGAATTAACTAACCTTTTCATTTTCCCTATTGAAACCAAATAAATACTTGTCTTAATGTGATGTGCTCTGACTATATATTCAATGCCATCCCTTAGAAGCAAGTACTTATTTTCCTCCCTATAGAAGATTGCTTTTATATCATAAAGATATGGACTTCCTAACACAATACCACATATGACCAAAGGGACAACATCCAAATCTACCTCGTCAACAAACTTTGATGTGATTACAAACCTTAATCTACAAGTTTTTGTTACTTGTAATTTTGCATTATCACACACCCAACCTAGTGGATAAGGCTTTTGATGAGGATTGGTTTGTAAGCCTAACTGTTTAACAACCTCCTCAAAAATAAAATTTACTTGAGATCCACTATCAAATAGAGTGTTAATTTTAGTATGTTTTGAAATAAATTTAATGTGGAACAATTCATTTCTTTTCTTATCAACATGAGAAAAATTCTATTTTTAAGGAGCAACATCCGATGACTTAGTGTTATAAACTGAAAGAGAAGAATCATTTTTCAATCCCATAGTTGTAATCTTAGTTTCATCCCCTAAATATGAACCTAGATCCTGACCCATAGCATTAGATTTATTTTCTTTATTTTTAAACCTTTTAGGCCTTAACTTAGGATGTAGTTTCCAACACTTAGACTCATCATGATTTTTATTGCAATGATTACAAATTGGTTTTCCTTCTTCCTTTTGAATAGTAAAAGTGGATTTTTGTGTACCCTTTCCTAAAATTTACCCTTTTGATTATCTAACATCAGATTCCATAATTTTAATTTTAGGAGAATATTCTTTTGTTGGTTTTCCTCTGGCCTCTAAATGAGTAGCTTGAACACAAACTGCATCTAAACTAGTGGGATTGAGAACAAGAATCATGTGTCTCAAATAACTATGCAACTCGCCTATGTACTTAAGCAGTGTTTCTTGTGTATAAAGAGGAATATTAAAAATTAAATATTTTGTTCTAAATTATTTTGTATAATCTTAAACATTTTGGCCTTTACCTTGTCTAAAATTTTGCCAATCCATCATGGGTTGCTGCATATAGCGTAAAGCATAAAATTGATTTTTGAGTTCATTAACAAATTCACTCTAGGTATAAATTGAGTTACCCTTTATAGGCTCAATTTCCTTCAACTTATTATCCAACAAGATGAAAGATATGCCTCCCATATGAAGAGAAGCCAAATGAATTTTGGCCTCATCCTTAGCAAACTTTTGGACCCTACAATATACTTCAATTTGCTTGATCTAATTATCCAATTTCTCTACATTGACTTCAACATTAAACATTGGAAATTCAAACTTAATATCTAGCTTTAATGAAGGAATATATTCAATGGGTTTCTTATCTTTACCATTATTCAAAAAGGAAGAAGTTTTCTTAGATTCTTTACCACCTTCATCTCTCTCTATTTTCTTTCATCTTTCTTGATAGAGCTCCTCAACCATGCCCTTAATTTTCAAGAAGGCTTGGTGAAAAGATCCTTTAGATTCAAGCTCTTCTCATGAAATTTAGTAGTATATATTAACCTAATCTATGGATCATACTCTACCAATTATCCCTCACCCCACCTTGATCTAGACATTGTCAACATACACTAGTAATCTAATTGTTAAAATACAACCGCTCTAATATCAAATTTTGATCTGTAAATGAAACACAAGTGTCAAAAAATCAAAAAAAACACTATTGTTTACATGGATTTTTTAAGTCTTTTCTAATTTAAAAATAAATCAAACGTATAATATATAAGGACTAAAATAAAAAAAAGAATAATCAAAATAGCAAAAAATAAGAATAATTCACCAATCAAGACTTGATAATAACAGAGTTTGGCTTATAAGCCTACATCTCTAAGTCCACTCTAAGTGAGGACCATTCTATTGAATTTTTTCATCAAAATGGCTTAACAATAAAATTAAAAATCTTCAAAATCTTCCTCAGTGTATGCTTTGCCTTGGAAATAAATCTCTTAAGCCTATTATCCAGGCTTAAGGCTCTAACTCTCCAAGAATTACATGCCTTTTTAAAAAAATACACAGTCCCAAAAAAATTAATGTTAAAATATAAAGTTGTGGCACTTATACACATTCTGACCCATGGGTCTAATGGTCAGGCCCTTATATTTTTGGTCAACAAGTTTAAGGTTTGAGCCATCAACACTTACTTTAGCATGAAGGCATATCCATTAGTCCCACATTTGGGAGTTGAAAACATTTTAAAGCTTATTTAAGCCCAGGGCTCCACCTTTGAAGCTACCAATAGCCACTTCTTAGATAAGGCACTTGATTTAGCTTGATCCACAAACTATGTTGGGCTTACCAAGCTTGTTTTAACCACTATGAGCTATGTTGGGCTTGGCCAAACTTGATTTAGTTGGGATTTGAACTATGTTGGACTCGACCCAACTCGGTATTAGCATTGGTAGTTGCTTTGATGGTAACGTTGGAAAATTTAGTGTTGATTTAGTTGGAACATGGGTTTGAGCTCAAAAACCAACTTGGATTGGCAACTCAGGTTAGCTTGAGCTTTGTTTACAATATATGAACATTAGTCCCACATGCATGGGAATATAAAGTAAATAGGAATTTAAATACACCAATGTATACAATGAATTATTAAATAAAGGAGGCCAAGGCACCCTTCCTAATAAAGAGTGTGTCAACCATTGCTGAGGGCCTCCAATGAGTAAATAGTGGGGCCCATTCGACCAAACACCATACACTATCAAAGATGAAGGACAAAAACCAAAACCATTTTTTGCTCTAATAGACTACCACATGTCATAACTTCATTGGTCCACTTGGTGGGTTAGAATTGTGCCACATCAACCTATGTCACCAATTTTTTTACCTGTTGGCCAAAAAACTTAGCATGTAATATCTTGCACATATGAAAATAAAATTGATCCATTCAAATTGCATTAGAAAACTCTCGATGAGCTCTACATTGTACCATCAATAAAACTAAGTTTTGAAGACTTTATTTTAGAATGGTACATGGATCCACCTGGATGATTCTTTGAGAAAATAGTTAAATCATCAAGATAGACCATAATAAACTTACCAAAAATATCCTAAAAATACAAGTCCATAGCCCTCTAAAAGGTAACACCAACATTGATCAACCTAAAAGGAATTTTATGATATGCAAAGGTGCCCTATGGATTGGTAAAGGTCATCTTATGTTGATCTTCATCGGATACCTCTACTTAATTATATCCTAAGAAGCCATCTAACATAGATAAAAATTTTAAACCTATTACAATTTGTAGTACTTGATCCATTGCTAACAATAGGTAATTATCCTTTAGTGAAAATTGGTTTAGATTATGAAATTTAACATAAATGCAAATTCATCCATTCTTTTTCCTCATATGAATGATGTAGCTATCCATGTTGAGTGATGTATAGGTGATTTAACTATTTTGAGAATATTGAAATAGTATTCCTAATTTATTTAAGGGTCTAAGTCAAATAAAGTAGTAAATAATATTTTAGAAATTAAGTTACTAATTTATATAAATTAATTGTAATTTGAACCTTTTTAAAAATAGTAATAAATTTGGAGAAAATAAGACTTAGCTAGAAATAGACTAAAACAACTAAGACAAGGTCTGAAATTTACTATGTAGGACTAGGATAGTGTCATGAATCAGAATCTAGCCTTCATTTCATGAAAGGATAAGAGAATTAAAATAAGACACCCTAGGGTTTGGCATTATATTCCTCTTTTGCTAATGTTATCTAGGAGATCTGAGTTTTTTGGGTTTTATTTTGTTACCCCTTTATGAGCCTACCTATGAAGTTTTGTATGTTGTATATCTATAGAACTCCTTATAGAATTAATTTAGTCATCAAACCCTAGACTCAATTATACTTTGACAAATTTTAATATAGAGAGAGAGCTAGTGTGTGTAAAATACACTGAACATGTATCCACACCCCTTGTGTGGGCATGCTACCTACATACCCCTACTCCAAAGAGGGATCAAGCTATATGTAGTTCTCTCACTTGATGTGCATTGTGAAATAGTGTGTATGAAGATGTAAAATGATAAAACTAGATGTTCTTGAGGTGGTTAGGGACTGGTGTAGGGATTTGAATAAGCTTATGGTTGTATTGGATGGTTGTATGTAAAGAATAAGGAAATATTCCAGAGTAGTATTTCTTGTATTCTTGCTTGCTTTGTGATATTTGTCAACCCCTTGTAAATGAACTTTGAATGAGAATTTATAGGGATTATTGGTAATAGATGAAATGTATTCATGTTAGGCCAACAAAAACAGGGATAGGAATCAGAATGAATTGACAATTGGAGGTAAAAATGCAATTGGATAAGAGCACTAGAAATGGACACGCTAGGGTTCAGCATTATAGTCCAAATTGGGAATTATTTTCCTAAAGGTATGATACCTAGGGGGATGGAATTATCATATAAAATGTTACCTAGAGGAGGTAGAATCACTATTTGGAAGGTTATTGATGACTACAAATTAGTGAAAAGGTGCCTAAAAGGGTTATGAGAGAAAGTAAGAGGGACCTATGTGTTAGGTGTCATAAGCCACACTCAAGTTACCAATTTTCACATTTTATATGACTACATTTTCCCCCCTTTATTTTAGTGATGCAGAAAAAGTGAAATAATAGGATAAAGGAAAAATAAAAAGTGTACCTAAATTTACTTGTAAGTGTGAAGCTCATGAAGCTGTGTGATGTTGAGTGTGCATAGAGAGAGCACATTATAAAATGTAAATTTGTAAGATTAAAATAAAGAGTAGATCAGTTCTTACTAGATATTCTATATCTAAAATAAGAACATGCAAAGCTTGGTAAGAGAGAGAGGAAGATAAAGGAACAAATACACCTCATTAGGTATGTGAACCAATATAAAACCTATTATGATGTTGAGTGATGTTAAATGATGTTGAGTAATTCTAGGTATGTGCTAAATGATATTGTACCAAGAGTAATATCATGAATAGAGCTGATTATTCAATTCCCCAAGAATGTATCAAGAATTCAAAAGTTATCCCTTTAGCTCCATCATCGCTCACTGAGTGAAGCTATGTGATCATATGTGTGTTAATCAATGTCTAGACTATGTGTCTAATCCCTCTGAGGAGGTGGCTCAAGAATACAAAGGCTATCCCTTTGTCTCCATAATTTCTCACTAAGTGAATCTATATGATCATGCATGTGTTAATTGATTTTTAGGCTATGTGTCCAATCCCTCTGAGTAACGACTAAAGAATACAAATGCTAGCTAGTCATTTAGCTCTATCATTGCCCCATGAAGTGAAGCTATGAACTAATATCAGTATGAAATGTTTGACATATGAGATGGATCCTAAATCTCATGAATGCTTTATAATGTGGCATTATGGTGTCAATAGTTGAATGTGTGCTAGAAACTATGCCACTCTTGGCCAACTTATAAAAATTATAGAGATTAGGCTTATATGAAAGCCACTCCAAAACTAGGTAATAGGTTTATATGGAAGCCACTTATAAATATGAAGGTTAAGATAGTATAAAATCCACTCTAAAATTATGCCAACCACCTATATATAGATTAAGACACATAATTACTGAGAATACCTGGGTAATGTACTAAACTTAGAAAAAAAGAAGCCAAATGTGTCGTGCACATTTCCCTCAATCACTGGTTAAAACATAGATTTTTATCTAAAAGTTATAACAAATGACTAATCTAAAACTATAAGTGAGAGCCATCATGCCATGCATTATTCCCCCTATTTATGGATTCTCTGAGCAAAACTTGTACTAAAACTACTAATTTTGAACTAAATTATTGCTGACAAAATTGTAACTAGTCTTACCTTTCTGTTTGTTTTTGAAAAAAATGATTTTTATGTTGTTTGGATAAGGGTACCAAAAATGGACACAATATTAGCTAGTGTCTTAGTCCAATCTTATTGCTTTTTTTCTAAGCTACTTCTGATGATTATTTTGTAATTGTCACTATCTTCCTAGTATGTTCTGCTTGGTTTGAAGTTTGATTGTTATTTTGGGTGTTCTAAAAGATAATTTCTTTACCATTAGGAGCTTTAATATCTATAATAAAACCCCTATTTGTTACCCCCTATTTTTAAGGTATGAATGAAGACCCTACAATGATTTCCCTTGGAAGAAAGAGCCCTACAAGTGTGTCATTTTGTAAAATGCATGATATAGCAATGATAATTGCCAAGAAATCTCAAGATATAGCATGGTTTGTAATGGAGATTTTTAATAAATAGGGGTATGCCTAGATAAATATAATAATGTAATAATATGTGTAATATAATGAACTGAAACTATAATTCTAGTTAGTTGTTAGTTGTTAAGGAGGGATGGAGCATGATGTCCATCATGGCATCCAAGAAATCAAGATAATTCATGATGTGGATCATGAAATTGTAAATAATTTGAAAATCAATCAAGCAACAAGCACACAAGGTAAAAATCAAAAAGCATACAAGAGTGACCAATGGGCTAAGCAAATAATAGATATGTGCACATGTCACTCAAATTGAAAAGCAATCATACAAGGCATATTCAAATATCACATACACATACAATAGGAAATAATTAATGTTGGCATGAAATCCACAATCACAGAGAAGAGTACAAGCAAAGGATATTATCAAATATCCTAAAGAACACACAATAATCAAAGCAACAAGAACTAGGAAATGTAATCACATCTATCTATATAAAGTAAGAAATAAAATCATGTAATATACTATAAATAAAATCACATCTAAATAATCAAAGAAAGAAGTGAAAGTATGCAAGACATAGAGTACAAGACTATGTAGATGCTAAGAAATACATAATTTCTATATACTAGTGAGTGTCGATAGAGTAATCTATGTAAGCTAGTAAATAATATACATCAACATGATTACTAGAGTGTGTGGTGTAGGAATAACATAACCTAGATGGTGTATTCATGTATAAGATTACCCTAGAGGATATATATATCTATGTGTGTCTCTAATTTAGAATTAGGATGCCCCTTCAATGGTTAGAGTGAATCAATGAAGGATTTGGATATCACTGCACACACTCAAAGAATATCAAGTGAAGCATGGTAATGTAGATAAATTGATAAACAATAGCATAGAATAGAAACTATAAGTCTAGCATGGTAGTAGAAATTTAAAGCATGGACAATGCATATAATTGAAATATTTTTGGTGTTTTTGAGTTATTTGAACATTTTTGTATTTTTGATTTTTGAATGTTTTTATATTTTGAAATATTTGAAGCTATGTGCAATCAATCATAAGAATAATATGTGCAATAAATAATAATAAACTATGTACAAATAGGCAAAAAAAACTATGTATAAGTAATACTGAGAATAAATGATACTAACCAATTAGTCTCATGGGAGAATCCCTATCATGGTATCATGCATTGAGGAGAGGGATTGTGCATGATCATGAAGCATGATGAAAGGGCTGAGACTATGGCTTTGAAATTTGTGTATGTTTTAAAGGCTCTAAAATATTTGAATTAGAAACCAACTATGGGGTCCCCCTATAACTTTAAGAATTAGATGCAACTATAGGGCTCTTAGGGACCCATCTAGTAAAAAGAGAAATTTTCTAAACATGTGTTGTATGAATAGAGGCATGAGACCTCAATGATACTGCCTTGGATGTAAACATTGTAATTGGCAACTATCTAGAGTTCTAAAATTGTGGTTGCTCTAAAAGAGGTATTTATGGAAGTGTATGAACTCTCTATGTTGATGAGAAAGGCCTTGACTATATCTAAATCTAAATTGGAAGAAGAATTGTAACTAGTGGAGAAATTAAAATTGGTGACTTTAAAGTAGAAGATGGCTCTAAAGTTGGGAGTGATAACTCATAGAATTCCACCAAATATAATAACTTGATTAGCATGAATTAATTTCATGTATCTATGAATTGTATAAGTTACTACTCAAAGTTTTTAAATCCATGGTCATTCAAGTAACATATCAAAAACTCATGCATTGAGAACTATAGTAAATGGTGTGGCCACATTTGTTGGAACAACCTATAGAGGAAGTACAATCTCACCTAATTAACTCTATATGTGTCCACTAAATCGACTGATAATTATTTTTGTTAGGGTAATATCCTACTCTAAATATCCTAAATGCTATAGTAATTTCATAGTACACATGTTCATAATGGATCCATTTTCTATGAGAACACTATGAATAGGATGATCATGAATGTAAGCTTTGATAAAGAGTTCATGATAATTCAAATCATCCCCAATTGTCTCCTAATCTAAAAAGGAGATTCAAGGTCTATCTAAAATTTTATAATTTTACACACCAATCATGTTACTCAAAGGATATGACTCAACTAAATATGTCATGTATGTATCTAGTGGTGGATGTGCATGATATGTATGGTGAACACCTAATGTATCCCTTGTCTCTTGTTTAAAATGTTGTGGGAAAGGATTTGAAAATATTTTCAAAGATTTATCTTGTGTTTGCTTTGCCTAAGGAGGCTCAACTGAAGTGCCAAGATCAATAACATTATAATTTATCAAGTTTTGTATCATGTGTTTCAAACTAATGCATCTATTTATTGTGTGTCTTGGTGCCTTGTGAAAGTTACAAAATACATTTTGATCATATCCCCATGGAAGAGGCTTTGTTGAGTCAAATTCTCAAATAGGAGGGAGAGATATGATATTACATTCTAATAGCTATGGTAAAACTCTAGCTAGAGATATTGGTAGACTGGTGAAATTTCACCGAGGAGATGTTGATAAAACCACTCACTGAGGGGGCTCTAAAGTTGCATTAACTATAGGTTGATTTTTACTTTTGCTATCATTGACATTGACCTTGTATGGGACTTTATTTTTACTCTTGTTTGTTAATTTTGATATACTTTTATACTTGAGTTTTCCCATTAAAATTAGTTTGAATTCCCTTTCCTTTAGTGTATGACATAACCTAATGAAAGAAGAGAACCTTTTGAACATTATTGACTCATGCAAATCTAGTGGAAGATTTTTTGAAGAGATCTTATAACTATTGATAGGCTATGGGGCTAGGCATCTTGGTCAAGATAGTCTTATATTGAAGAACATAATCTGCGAGATGCTCATTTGACCTTTGTTTTTATTGTGAAAGTTTGGCATAAGAAACTTATCACTAATGTTAATGTTGAAATGAGCTAGGAAAATGTTAGCTAAAGGATTGAAAGCATTGACTGATTGATTTGGTAGAATATAGAACCATTATAAAGCATAATCCTTTAGATTTTGTGGAAATAGCTTGGTAAGTAGCCAGTCATTTGGCACATAGTCCAAGCATGTTGTGTGAAATTCTCTAAAATGTGTCTTTAGATCACCTTTTCCATTATATAGAGTGAACTTGGGTTGAACAAAACATAGTGTCAAGGGTGTATAATCAATATGATGTGCCAATGGTGTATGTAGTAGAGCAAAAGAATCTAAGGCTTGTGTGGGTCTAGAGGCATTTTTATCAATATGTATCACCTTAGATTAAAGATAATTTATATCTTATATAAGGGCTTCCACATCAGGAGACAAACATGTATTAGCCATAATTGGTGGTGCCTCATAAGAAGGTTGGGTTGTTAAAGGGGTTGTTCAGACATAGTTGCCCCCGTAGTGTCATTTACAACTAGTTGCTCTATGGTTTGAGAAGATTAACCATTGTTCACTCTTTTTTGTTCTTATTGTAGTATTCAAATCATGTCATCTTGCATGTTAGGGTATTCAGTTAAGAGTTCATGAAGTTCCCTTTTATCAATTTCATCAAAACCAATGTATTGGGCCATTATTAAAGTAGGAAAATAATTTGAAAATTGATTGAATTTTTTGTAATATTTGAAATAAGCAAAGTAATATGGAATAAAAATAATGAATATAGGAAATGTAATATCTTTAAAAAAAAAAGCTGGAAAGTGCATAAAAAGGATACAAAGCTCATAAATATTTAAGGTGATACCTCAAAAGCAATGAGACCTAGTATGTGCAACTAGGGTTTTGAAGAATGATATTTTGTAAAATTACTATGAATTTTAAAAATAAAATACAAATTTCTTATTTAAATATGCAGGTAAAAATCAAAATATATTACGAAATTTATTGATTTAAAGGGACCTAGTATGTGCAACAAGGGTTTGGAAGAAATGTTTTTTTTTTAAATTACTATGAAATTTCAAAAATTAAAGTGAATTTCTGATTTAAATATGTAAGTAAAAAAATTAGAAAAATTTGGGAAATTTCTTGATTTAAAGGGACCTAATATGTGTAACTAGGGTTTGGAAAAAAAATATATTTTTTAAAATTATTATGGAATTTTAAAATTTAAAGTGAATTTTTGATTTAAATATGCAAGTAAAAAATTAGAAAAAAAATTATAAAAATTAGCAAGGAATTTACCCTAGAGTATCTAGGGTTTTTATACGCAAACAAAGTAAGTCAGGTTCACCAAATGATTTAACTATTTTGAGAATATTAGATTATTATTCCTAATTTAGTTAAGGGTCTGAGTTAATTAAATTAATAAATAATATTGTAGTAATTAAACTATTGATTTATATAAATTAATTGTAATTTGAACATTTCTAAAAATAGTAATAAATGTGGAGAAAATAAGACTTAGCTAAAAAACTAAGACGGTTGAGATAGGGTCTAAAATTTGTTGTGTAGAATTGGGATAGTATCGTGAATTAAGATATGGTCTTCATTTTTTGAAAGGATGGGAGCACTAAAATAAGACACCCTAGGGTCCAGTGTTATAGTCCTCTTCTACCATTGTTGTTTAGGAGATCTAAGCTTTCTAGGTTTTGTTCGCTACCCCTGTGTGAGCTTGCCTATTAAGTTTCAAATGTTGAATGTCTACAAAAATAATTATAGAGCTAATTTAGTCTTCAAACCCAAGACTTCATTGTGCTTTGACAAACTTTGAGATAGAGGGAGGTTAGTGTTTGTAATATGTATTGAACGTGTATCCATACCCCTTGTGTCAACACGTTTCCTACATACCAATAATCTAAAGAGGGATCAAGCCATATTTAGTTCTCCCACTTGATGTACTTTGTAAAATAATGTGTATGAAGATGTAAAATGCTAAAACTAGGTGTGTTTGAGGTGTTTAGGGACTGGTGTAAGGATTTGAATAAGCTTATGGCTATATTAGATGGTTGTATGCAAAGAATAGGGAAATATTCCTAAGTAGTCTTGCTTGTATTCTTTTTTGCTTTGTGATATTTTCTAAACCCTTCTAAATGAAATTTGAATGAGATTTTATAGGGATCTATTGGTCAAGGGTCGAATGTATTCATGTTAGACTGACAAGAAGGGGGATATGAATCAGAAAGAACTAACCATTTGAGGTAAAAATGTAATTGGATAAGAGCATTGTAAATAGACACCCTAGGTTTTGGTGCTATAGTCCAAGTTAGGCAGTATTGTCCTAAAGGTACAAGACCTAAGGGGATGGAATTTTCATAGGAAATGCTACCTAGATGAGGTGGAATCACTATTTAGAAGGCTATAGATGACTTGAAATTAGTTAAAAGGTACCTAAAAGGGTCATGAGAGAAATTAATTAGGACCTATGGGTTGGGTGTCATAAGCCACACTCAAGTTACCAAATTTCACATTTTATATGACTACAATAGGAAAGACGATTCTAGCATTCAACATCTTTTAGATTTCAATAAGGATGGTACCTAAGATTTTGGAATTGTATTGTCATTGTTTATGCTTGTGAGGCTAAGACCTAATTTTAAGAGGAATATCATGCTGAACTTCCTTGGGCTAAAAATATTTCAAATTAGCATATGAATATGCTAACACATCAATGTACTACTATAGAAGTGTCACCAACTTCTTTCTTTCCTCCAACGAGTAACATTTCCAAATATTTATCATTTTGGATCATCCTCTATTCTTAGATAGATTTTCTCAACTTCTATCGATGAATATGATTCATATTGTTGACATTTGATAATGCAATCACGTTTATCAAAGAGTCTCTCTAGAGAAACTAATCCCTTGAGAATATTATTCCCCTTCAACTACAAAATTTCTTCACCAATTATCTCATCTACCTTAGAGATTGATTCTTGAAGAGTAGAGTCACTTTGCTTGAAGTATAGCTCATTAAAAAAAATTGGCTTTTATAAAAAGCAATGACTTGCTCATCATTGATGAAAACTTACCAATGATTGGAATTATTAGGAACACTAGGTCAAAAAACTAACTCAATGATATACATGTTTCCTTATTAATCCTTGTGAGGAATCAGGAGGGTAGTTGAAATAGCTAATGAATTTGCCTTATCATTATATTCTCTTAAGACTACTGATATATTAAAAGCATCAAAATATTTCATGCAATCCCAAATATGATTGTGATAATACCTTAGCCTTTCATTCTTTATTTGATACAAATTCTTGACTTGACAAATGACTAACTTAGCAGCACCTTGAGCATGAATATTTTTAATTCCTTTCTTTTGTGAAACATCCATCCTTAATAGTAAGGCTTCATATTCAGCAGTATTGTTAGTATTATCGAATTGTAACTTGAAATAAAAATGTAAGATTTTTCCTTTCAGAGATATGAGGACTATCTCAACTTCAGATCTAAATGAATAGCAACTACCATCAAATTTTAAAGTCCAAATGTCATTTGAACTTTCTACTTTGACAGCTTCAAAATCTAAAATCTCTTCATCTAAAGAGGGTGATTCATCCATTTCCTAAACTTCATTTGAATATCATTTGATGATATTGTATCTTCATCTATGGTTAAGAAATAAGTGCCCATTCCAGAGGTTTCAAATAGAATCTAAGCTTTTGGATCCTTAATCTTTGTCATAGTATACTTCTCTTACTTATCTAGATGAATTTTATACATAACACTTTTGACAAGTATTCTATCCTCAAACCAATCCATGTTGATTTCACCACCAACATCTTAGCAAAAATTCCATCCCAACAAAACTCTATATGAGGCCAGAACATAAGTTACAAGAACCGTCATCTTTATCTTTTTCTCCAAAAAAGTGGAAAATGTAAATTGTACATCTTTGATTTTACCTATGAGGAGTACTTGCTTAGTTTCCATTGAGAAGCAATGGCCAAAAGTCTTTGTTAGAGTTAACCCCAAGGTGGTAGCCACTTTGGCTAGTATCATCTTGTCGAAAGCACCCAAATTAATGACATAATTACTGAGCTTGTAACCATTGACAAATAGGGAAATATAGAAAGGTTCTATTTTTATGAAGATTGATGGAGTTAAAACCATTTTTTTTGTTTAGCCTTTGGTTTAAGGTCATCAAGTGCACTCTTAGATGAAACCTAATCAAAATTAGTTGCTTTACTCTTAAAAAACATAGCCAATCTTTCAAATTGATCAGGATTAGATTAGAGGTATTCAACCTTAGACATTTTAATTTTTGTCTTCCTAGCATGGTCTATGATATCAAAAGTTATGTGTAGGGCAGCCAAGGAAGATGAGGCATTTTCATTTTCAAGTTTTGGGTTTTGGGCACTAGGTCTAGATGTAGAAGGAGAAAAAGTAGAATGATGGGGTGTACTTACTTTTTTATCCCCTATTGTGTCCTTTATTTGAAATGGTAAAGGAGATCCTCTTTTGTAAATCATAACCTCTTTACGTGGTTCATCCTTGGATTTAGTTTTATCAATCTTCTATTGTTGATTTAGCTAGTTTTGAGAATGGGTGAAGATGGCATAAGACTCATCATGTGTATCTTCCTCTTGTTTAGCTTCTTCATCTTCAAAGTTTAGAAACTTGATATTGGAGTCACCAGAGTCTCCTTTTTCATCTCCTATGAAGGGATGAGTGTCATCTTATGGGACATATTCTATCTTTGAAAGATCATCATTATTAGGTTCCAAGAAGTTTATTATTGTGTTATCTAGTGGTGCATCAAATGCAATCCTTAATTTCAATGGAGGAAGCTTATTCTAATTTTGGTTTCTTGAAACATTGTTATAGTAATTAGATGCATTTGGATATGTTATTCTTGGAGTATCATTATATGAATAAAAGGACAAACCTTGAGATATTTGCTTCTTGAGTGCTAATAATTCATTTATCAGCTTCTTCACCATAGGATTTGTGGTGCTAATAGAAGGTGAAGTTGAATAGGATTGCCCTTTAGGATTGATTTAATTATTTCTCACTTTTTCTACCAAGATCAAATCATCTTCTACTTTAGTATCCAAACTTTGAGCAGCATCAAGATCAGTTGTAGTTGCTCTTTGAAAAATAAAACTAACCTCTGATAACTGAGAATTAACAAAGAAGCACTTCAAGTTCTCAAGTGTCAATTGTGCAACAAGTGAGATCTTGTTCCTCAACTTATTAAACATTGACATGAACTCACACATGGGCTCATGTGTTTCTTTCTTCATTTGTGTGAGTTGAGATAATAAGGCATGAGCATCCTCCATTGGCTTGAATCTTTCCTCAAACTTAGTTTTGAGTGTTGCCCAACTTGTGATGGTTCCTGTTACAAGATGGTAAAACCAATTAGTAATAACACCTTAGAGTGTTTCTATGAATAATATTATATAAATATATTCATGTTCCATTCCTATAACTTTGCATGCAATGTATAATGTATCAATATGTTCATTTGGATATTTCTTTCCATCACCATAAAACATGGAGAAATTTTTTTATGAACCACGAGGTAGTTCATAGGATGGTGGTGTCAAATTTAATGAACCAAAAGTAGTTCCCCATGGACCTTGACAAACCATTATATGTGGGTTGTATGGAGGAATAATAAATCTTTATAGAGGTAAAATAGACAAGACCCTACGAACATTGAAAGCTTCCCTTGGTATATGAGATCTTGTATTGGTAGGAGGAAAACTTCTTGTACACTGAAGAGGTGGTCATGTACGTGGTGGTAAAAGATATAAGTTATGCTCTTGCAATAAATCAAATGTAGAATCAATGTGTCCCACTTCCCTTATGCTATGAGTGTAACTTTATTCCACTAGATCATGAGCTTGTCCATAATATAAAAGAGATTAGCAATAGCTAAATAATTACAAACAATAAGGTGCTGGATCTATCTCAATCGAATGAGTGTAGCTCTTAGTTGCATGTTCACTCCCCAGTACAGTCACCAAAAACTATTGAGTGAATATTTTTTCACTAATAAAATGGTAAAAAAATGGTACTTTTAACCATAGTGTAATAAGATTAAATCTCTCCTTGAGGAAAGGGGAGGTACCTTTTTTATTGTTAACTAAAACAAGTAATTAATTACACTTATTTACACTAATTTTATCATGTGGATGTTTCCATATCATCCAATTATCATTTTTTAGAATCTATGTTCACTTAAAAACTTATACTATAAGCCATTTCAATTCTTACAATGTATCATGAAAACATAATATTACTTATTAGATCAATAATAATTGATATTCAGATTAGCTAGATGTAAGAATAACTAGAATAATACCAATGATGTAATGTAAATAGATGGAACAAAGTGTATTTCAAAGTCTCCACCTTATTTCCAATGAAGATTAGATAACCAAATAAAATAATTCATAGCCCAAAGTCTCCATGGTCACTTTCAATAAAGAACTCAAAACACAAACCAAGTAAAGATATTGCAGCACAAAGACTTCATAATCAGCTTCTTGGCACCTTTCAATTTATAAAAATTCACACCACAATTTGATCAAATGCATAAGAAAATGTAATGGAAATATGTAAGAACATTTCTAATACACCACAAGCTTATTCTAACACAAAGATTGAAAGACCACGTGATTTTCTTCTATTGATTGAATTAAAGATTTACAATTTGAACAAAAGTTTCAAAAGTTGATTCTCGATTTAGAAATGTTTCTCTTTTATAGCCCTGGTGATCCCTTTAAAAAATAAAATCCTCTTATTTATAGAGAGGATCCATGAACAAAAATAGGGAAAATATAACTACTTTGACTTATTCTAGATAGATTTCACTTTTACTTAGGACTCTATACTTTTCCTCCATGTAAATTACATACAACAAAACTACATATAAATTTTTTTGAAACTAATCTAAGTGTCTATAGACATAATAATTTCTTCATTTTTATTATTCTCCAGGTAGGCTTCTTATCTATTCATGGTTGCTTGAACTTAATTATTCTTTAGCCCTGATGTGTTTTTGGAGATGGTGAGGACTCTTGTGATGGAGTTTGCTATGTTGATGGGCATAACTTTATTCTTATCCAAAATCCTCTAAAATTTATCCATTATTACTTGGAATTCAACCATCTTATCAATGGATTCCAACATGAATGTTCCTTTTTCAACCTCAGTGTAAACTAAAGAAGTTAACTCTTGAATAATTATTTTTGTAGGAAGGATTTTTTTAGCATCATCCATCACCTAGTAAGGAAGTTCCCCAATCTTCTTTGTAAGGTCCAAACCCTTGTCTATGCACAAGTTTTGAGCTTCTTCAATATTCTTGATTAGGTATTATAGGACTTATTTCTTGTTCTTCATTGCCTCCCTATATTCCACAAAAAATTTCCTATTTGGGATCACATTTTCCTCAATTAAAAGTTCCAACTTGAACTGACATAGCTAGGTCCATGTATGAATATCATTATTTGTTAACTGTAAGTCTTGAAAGAGTGTGTCAAGTTTCTATTGCATTTTTGTCTTCATTTCACTCAATTTATTGAGAAACTCAATGGCAAAATGTATCTATTGATTACCTTGCATTAACAATTTCTCTATCTAGGCACTGACTACCTAACCTTGTGACCCAATATCCTCTACCTATAAAATATATTTTTTAGTAACCCCACTCCCAATAGGCTCTACTAGTTCAAAATATTGAGTAATTTTTAGTATAATTGAGGTCAACTATTCTACCTATGTCTTAAGTTGATCCTTGATCACCTTATCCTTATCATATCTCTTAAGAAAAGATGTCATTATTGCCTATAGATCTTCTTTTTCACCCTCATGCATTTTTTTACCAATATCTAACCATCCAATTGCATATTTAGATGCTTGGATATCTTCAATATTTTTATCTTTTGGAGGAACTATAACTTTGGCATACTTGTTACTAGAATCAAAAATCACTCTTGATAATATTTTGGCATTTTTTAGAGATTTTGGCTTTACTAGCATATGTTGACCAAAGTCAAAATCATCTGGTGACATAGCCTACTTATTTCTCTTGGGTATTTGAGACATCATCTAAGGGGGAAGGGTAGATGAATATTCATGTGCAGATGATGACAAAGATTGAGATTATGGGAAAGGATCAATGGTTTGTGAGGGGAGTGGAATGGAAGGTGGAAGGTAGAAGGAGGTATCTAGTAATGGATTAGATACCGATAGATTGGTGTTAATGATAGGTGTCATTTAAGTAGGTATGTTGGAAATGATGATTCCCATTGACACATTAGGCATGGGAGTGAATGAGCCTTGAGTTGCCAATTTAGAAAATGAAGTAGACATGAACCTATCAATGTCTTGTTGGGTAATATACAATTTGGAAGGTGATCTTGATGACTTTAAAGGACTAGGAAAATTAGAAAGGAACCCAAATTATTGGTCCAAATTTCCATTAAAATAACTTAAAAGAGTGTATCATTGGTTGGTGAGGAAGGAGAAGAATAAATAGTTTGCATGGGCACTATAAAGGCAATTGATACAGGAGTGATTGGGGGAAGAGAAGAAGATGATACCTAAGGAGTCTCATCTTAATAAGTCACTGGATGCACTAATGTTTCCCCCATATTAGGATTTTCTTCTACATTAGTCTGAACATTTTTCTCCTCTATGTCAATGCCCTTGCCTTTACCTTTACCTTTGATTTTGAAAATAAACTTCAACTTTTGTGTAGAGGTAGAGGTATCTTCCTTATTCTTTGTCCTTAGCTCTTCTCATTTCCTCAAATTCTTTTCATCATACTCCTCCTCAGATCCAATATTGAAAGGTTTTAGTCTAATGTCCTTTCCCTTCAACTAGGCATTGGTTTTAGTGAGAATGTGTTGGAATCTATCTCTTATAGAAGTAAATTTATTTATTGACCATTGTATTGTTGAAAGAGGAGTAGAAGTAACTTGACTACTCTTATATAGAGGGTCCAATGTATTTTCATCATCTTTCAATTCTTTAGAAATGTCAGCGTATTTCAAATTTATAATTTTATCTAGAGTGAGATGGTTGTAGTTAAACTTCTTCACATCTTCATCTGTTCTACACTTAGCCAAAATATATTCTATTCTATGCACATGAGTATAGTTCTCTTTGATCTTTTACTTCATTTTCATGTTGTCAAAACCTTCTCAGCTCTTAAATCTCTTAAGAGTAGTCCATTTTAGTTTAATTTCCATCATCTTAGCCTTCGAATTGGTATACACTATATATCAGCTAATATTGATTAGGAACTTGAATCCAAGATTGTGAACCTCTGATTATTTCTTATGGATACTCATCATCTATCAACATGTTTTCATTAGTATCAGTTTGTCACTTGGGTACTTTGGTAGCATATAGGTTTGTTCACTAAACCCTCCTACTCTAATGTAGGTGAAGGTTGGGAATTGTAATAATATACAACTAATCTTATTCACCTACTCCTATGCTACATCTAAAACTCTTTTCTTCTCAAGGTCCTTATCAAAAATATAAATGTACTTGTATAATAAGGCATCATTGACCCTTTGATAATGCTTTGGGCTCTCTTTTACGATTAATTATGGATAATAATCATAAACATGAACTTGCATTCTATTACTAATGCCAATTAGACCTATAAAATATTTCATACTTGTGGTAGCGTATACGAAATAAGAGGTCATGAAGAACTTGAGAGAAGAAGTCAAATTAGAAAGTTGGAGACAAATACCATAACTGATCTCCTTTCCCCTAATGATATTTTAATTATTCCTCTTAATGACCCAAATGTAATGATACATCCACTTTTAAAATATGTTGGACATTGGTATCCCCTTAACTCTATTAAGAATATTGACTAAATCCCCTACTTCTACTAATTCACTATGATAAATGCTTTTTGGCCATTTAGCAATGGTAAGCTAAGGAGTCCTAAGCCAGTGGGAGTTGATGTGATTCTTGAATTTATCAGAATGTTTGTCATAATGTTCTTCCATTGATCTCATGGTAATATTTGAATACTCTTATATGTCGAGGAGATGAAATATATTGTCAAAATACTCCTCATCAAGCTAGATGACAATGTTACCATCTGCATCTCTAACTGACTTAGTTTGCTCATCAAAATGGGTAGCAACTATCAAGATAAGCTCTAAATCTTGTGTTGATACCATGAATTCGATCACCAAGTGAATTATACTATTAAGGACAACTTGCATGTGAGGTGAAATGAGTTCCTTGTTTAACCTTTGTAAGAATTCTATCATGTCTACATGACCATTTTTTGTATCTTTGATTTGGTTGACATTGGATTCAACTATGGACAAGGGAACCACTCTTTAGAATTTATACTTCATGTCTCTCTTAATAAGAAAAACCTCCATCATTGGTTGAGCAACTGCATAATAGTGTTCAAATCCTCTACAGTTAGCATATTTTTCTTTGGTGATAAATTATGAAGGGGAAAAGGAAATCTACACCTATGCATGTACTTTGAAAATTATGTAGTTCAGATAAATTTCTCCAAACTGCATGAGGGGTAAAATGTCTTTATGTAGTCCAGATAAAATTCTTCTAACTACATGGGATGAGAAGGGGAGGATGTTGGCTAGAGAATTTTATATGACCTACATCTGGGTTAAAACACTTGAGTGTAGGTCAAAGAAAATTCTCCATCCTACATGATTTTGGATAAGACTAAGGTTTGGGTGTAGGTTAGAGAATTTTCTCTGGCCTACACCGTAACTTAGGGGATTGGGTGTACTTTGGAGAAAATTATTTGAAGTGCATCTAATGAAAGGATGGTCAAGTTCTCTTCATAAAAAATTATCCAAATTACACTCAGTGGGAAAAAAGCTTTGTTGATTGGAGAAAAATCTCTAAAACACATGGTACAAATTAGAAGACAAAGGGTTTTGAGATAACATGACAAAAGACATAAAATTTGGGCTCCTAGACCTACGTGAATGCATTAAAAAAATGACACAATAAGGGGTTCAAACCCCATAATAGGTTTTTTAAATATAAGGTTCCACCAAATAAAAAATGAGTAATGAAGGAAAATAAATGATGGGGTAACAATGTTTCACACATGAAATAGGGGTTACAAACATAAGGCATGAGATCAAAAATACACCACAGGGATCTTAGAAATATAATAGGGTCTTAAAAATAATAATGGTGCAACTAAGATAGCTAGGACAAAAGAAAGAGAAAGTAAGAAAGAAAAATAAACTAAACCTTACTTGAGATCTGCAACAAAGAAGGAAAATAGTGGACAAGCTAAGGTAGGTTGGCACGAAAACATTGAATGGAAATAAAGTCGAGCTTGAAAACATAGAGGAGAGAGAAGTAAAAAAACAATGGTGAGAAATAATTACCATGATTATTATTATAAACAAATGGTAATTAATGTCTCATTAATTAGCCTATGGTGGGTAAGCATATAGGGGTAGAGAATTTTTCTAACCTTACATGTGCAGGAGTGGAGAAATTCCCCACCCTTGCATAAGGGGTCTAGTCCGAAGAAAATTATCTAAATTACAAGGTTTGTGTATTTTGAAGAGAATTCTTCATATTACAAGGGATGAAAAATTATAATTCAAAATGACTTATTTTTTAGGAGAAGATAATGCATGAAGGTAATGGTTAGCCTCATTTTACATACCTAAAACTTGAGGGAGATGAAACAGACAAGTTTCATAGAGGTTATCCCACAAATTGAGCTTTCTAAATTCTAGGATAACAATTATCTCTGAGTAGGGAATTTCCTTCAAACATTATTTGAAATTCTTGAGGTAAAAATAATCCCAGAACTCTAATTGCCTTTCTCCATTAGGCCATAGAGTTAGGCGATAGACTAGACTAAAGACAAAACTAAAATACTATACATATATATATATATATATATATATATATATATATATATATATATATATAATGTACAAACTTATCTATAACTTTACTAAGTAAAAAGCTTCAGATGTTGTCTATTTTAGGGTAGTGGTAATGGTGTTCCATCCTGGTATGCCAAAATGAAATTATTCTCTCCACAGAGTTGATGAATAAGGAAAGGGCCCCTCTAGTAGGAATCAAAAATTTTGTACATTCCTTTTAGATATCTTCTTTTGTCCCACAAAATTACTAGATCCTCAATTTGTAAATCTCATGGCTTGGCTTTTTTTTCAAAAATCTTCTTGACTTGGCTTTGATGTTTAGAAATACAGTCCACCACCTTTGTATATTGCTCTTCTAATTTAGTAATGAACATAATAAGCTTTTCTATGGGACTTTCAAACATTTCATCCTCAATTGATTTCTCCAATTTGAGAGCAAGCAACTCCAATGTGATAGGTGTCTCTAGATTCAAACAATAAACAAGTTGAAAGGGGGACATACCAATTGAGTGCTTGGGAGTGATGCAATTAGCCCATAATGCATCATACAATGCCTTGTGTTAGGATCTCTAATTTTATTCTACCAAATTCTTGATGATAGTGACCAAGTTATCATTACTCGACTCATCCTAACCATTTTCTTGAGAATAATAATCCAAAGAGTGAGATAGAGTGATCCCATATTCAAAATTTAACTTGGTTATCTCCTAATATGAGAAACAAGTAGCATTATTTGTAACTATATTGTTAGGTAATCCAAACCTTGAGATGATGTTTTCCTTAAAGAAGTTACAAATAACCTTTGAAGTGCCATGTTTGGCTAGAATGGCCTCCACCCACTTGGTGAAGTAGTCAATAACCATGAGAACATAACTATGACCCACACTTGATAATGGGTTCACTACACTAATAAATTCAATACCCCATTACTAAAAATGTTCTTCAATAACTACTGGCTTGAGGGGTAGGGCTACCAACTTGGGTTTCCCTATAAATTATTGGTACTTCTCACATTTACACACCCAAGCATATGCATATTGAAAAAAAATTGGCTAGTAGTTCCTTACTCACAAAATATTATGGCCTATGACTAGAGATAAGAAATGCCCTCCATATTCCAAGTTGTGAAATTATTCCAGTAACTTGCCTTATTGTGCTTTATCTACACACTGTAGAACAATTCCATTAATGTTTCACTTGTACAAATCATTGTCCTAAAGAATGAACTTCACAACTTTAAGCTTAATTGTCCTCTTTTATTTGTGAGATAAATGTTCTAGACATTCTCCATATGTGATTAAATGAGCAATGTTTGAGTACCAGTCATTCATTTTGCTTATGAACAAGACTATGGGAAGTTCTTCCTTTGTATCTACATTATCACTAGATATCTCTTTTGGTTTGTTTTCTGCAATAAGCTAAAATAAACCTTTTCCATGGACTAGCTTCATAGTTTTAATTTCCATGTCATATTCTTAGATCTTAGTGATCCAATTACCTCTCTTGCTTCCAAATTATTGTTGAATCAAGATGGGCTTGACTATAGAATCGGGTACCAGTGCAATGGTGTGAGAATTGAGGATATAATACCTGAAATGCTTAACTAATTTCACCACATCATAAGCATGTTTCTTCATAGGTGAGTATTTAAACATGTGATCCTTTATAGGATGGATCATGAAAGATATAAGAGATTAAATCCCCTCTTCATTTGACTACACTAAAATGGTAGATAGAGTATGCTTAGAAGCATAACTATACATGATGAAGTCTTTGGTATAGTCAGGGTAGACTAAGACTAGAGCATGATAAATTGCCTCCTTTATTTCATGAAAGGTAGCTCTCCCTTCTGTATTCTAATATAAATTTGACTTTGATTTCATCATATTCACAATATGGCATGTCTTCTTAGCAAAATTAGGTATAAATATTTGCATGAAATTAACCTTCCCAAAGAAATAATGCACTCTTTTTTTATTGGATGGTAAAGTGAGATTTTGAATGGACTTGACCCATTTAGGATCAATCTTTGTTCCTTCCTTGGTCATAATGTGCCCAAGGAGTTTACCTTCAATAACCCCAAAAATAAATTTCTTGGGATTAAAGGATATCTCATATTGATGGTACCTTTGAAGTACTTGTTGTAAATGATCACAATGATCTTGATGCTTCTTTGAGAAAATATTTAAATCATCAAGATAGACCACAATGAACTTACCAATAGCATCCTAAAAATATAGGTCCATATCCATTTGAAAGGTAGCACTAGCATTGGTCAACCCAAAAGGCATTATGTGATATACAAAGGTGCCTCATGAAGTAGTGAAGGCCATCTTGTGTTGATCTTCATCATGTAACTCCACTTGATTGTATCTTGAGAATCCATCTAGCATAAACAACATCTTTGAACCGGTTATAGTTTTTAGTACTTGATCCATTATTGGCAATGGGTAATTATCCTTTAGTGATGATTGGTTCATATTATTAAAGTCAACATAGATACAAATTTATCTACTCTTTTTTCTCATAATAATAATGTTAGATATCCACATTGAGTGATGTATAGGAAAGATTATTCTAGCATTCAACGTCTATTAGATCTTGATAAAGATGGTACTTCAAATTTTGGGATTGTATTGTCATTATTTTTGCTTGTGAGGCTGAGACCTAGATTTCAGAGGAATATCATGTTAAACTTCCTTAGGTTATAAAGATTTTAAATTATCATATGAATATGATAACACATCAATGTATTATCGTAGAAGTATCACCAACTTATTTCTTTCCTCCAACCAATAACATTTCCCAATATTTATCATTTTGGGATCATCCTTTATTCTTAAATTGATTTTCTCAACTTCTGCCAATGAATCTAATTCAGACTATTGACATTTGATAAAGCAATTTTGTTTATCAAAGAATCTCTCTAGTTAAACTAATCCCTTGGGAATCTTATTATCCTTTAGCTATAAAATTTCTTTGCCAGTTTCCTCATCTACCTTAGAGATTGATTCTTGAGGAGTAGAGTCACTCCCCCTCAAAGTATAACTCACTAAAAAAATTTTCCTTCTCCAAAAAGGCAATGACTTTCTCATCACTGTTGAAAACTTGCCAATGATTGGCATTATTAGGAACATTAGGTCAAAATACCAACTCAATGGTATACTTGTTTCCTTGAAAATCATTGTGAGGAATTAGGAGGGTAGCTAAAATGACCAATGAATCTACCTTATCATTGTATTCTCTTGGGAATACTAATATATTAAAAACATCAAAATATTCCATACATTCCCAAACATGATTATGATAATGCCTTAGCCTTTAATTATTTGTTTGATACAAATTCCTGACTTGACAAATGACTAACTCAACCATCACCTTGAGCAAGAATATTTTTAATTCTTTTCTTTTGCATAACATCCATCCCTAATAACAAGGCTTCATATTCAGTAGTATTATTAGTATTATAAAATCATAACTTGAAATAAAAAGGGAATATTTCTCCTTTCAAAGATATGAGGACTTTTGCCACTCTAGATCTAGTTGAAGAACAACTATCATTAAATTATAAATTCCAAACATCATTTAAACTTTCTACTTTGATTGTTTTAAAATATAAAATCTCTTCATCTAAGGAGGTTAATTCATCCATTTCTTGACCTTCATCTAAAATATCATTTGATGATACTAGATCTTCATATGTGGTCAAGAAATAAGTGCCCATTCCATAAGTTTCAAAGAGAGCTTGAGATTTTGGATCCTCAGTATTTGTCATAGTATACTTTGTTTGTTTCTCTAAATGAAGTTTTTGCATAACACATAACACCTTTTATAGGTATTCTAACCTTAAACCAATCCAAGTTTATTTCACCACCAACATCTTTGAAGAAATTTTGTTCCAATAAAACTCCATATGAGACTAGAAGATCAGCTACAAGAACTATCATATTTATATTTTTCTCCAAAAAAGTGGTAAATGCAAATTGTGTCTTTTATTTAACCTATTAGGGGTACTTTATTAGTTTCCATTGAGAATCAATGGCCAAAAGTCTTTGTTAAATTTAACCCCAAGGTGGTAATTACTTTGGCTAACATTATGTTGTTAAAAGCACCTGAATCAATGATGCAATTACTGAGCTTGTAACCATTGACAAATAGGGAAATATAGAAAGGTTATATTTTTTTAGAGATGGATGAAGAAGCTACAACCAAGTTATTTTGTTTAGGCTTTGGTTTAAGGTCAATAGGTGCACTCTTAGATTAAACCTAATTGAAATTATTTGCTTTACTCTTAACAAATGTAGCCAATATTTCAAATTGATCAGGATTAGATTGGAGGTATTCAACCTTGGACATTTGAATTTTTGTATTCTTAGCATGGTTTATGATTTCAAAATCTAGGTATGTGGTAGCCAAGGATGATGAGGCATTTTCATTTCTAGGTTTTAGGTTTTGGGCACTGGTCTAGACATAGGAGAAGTATAATGATGGGGTGTGCTTACTTGTTTATCCCATATTATGTCCTTTGGTTGAACTGGTAAAGGAGTTCTTATTTTGGAAATTGTAACCTCTTTACATGGTTCATCCTTGGATTTTGTTTTATTAACCTTCTGTTGTTGATTCAACTAGTTTTTAAAATTAAGACTCACCATGTGTATCTTCCTCTTATTGAACTTTTTCTTCAAAGTTCAGAAACCTGATATTAGAGTCACTAGCTTCTCCTTCTTCATCTCCTATGAAGGGATCAACATCATCTTTTGGGACATATTCTAGCTTTGAAAGATCATCATTTTTCAGGTTCCAAGAAATTTATTGCTACGTTATCTGGTGGTGCCTCCAATGCAAGCTTTGTTTGTGGTGGAGGAAGCTTATTATGATTTTGGTTCCTTGTGGCATTATTGGAGTAATTAGAAGTACTTGGGTATGTTCTTCTTGGATTATCCTTGTATGAAGAAAAAGACATACCCTAATAAATTTGCTTCTTGAGTGATATCAATTCATTTTCTAGCTTCTACACCATAGGATCCATGGTGCTAGTAGAAGGTGAAGTTAAAGAGGACTACCCTTTAGGCTTGATTAAATTATTTCTCACTTTTCCTACCAAGATAAAATCATATTATACTTCAGTAGCCTAACTTTTAGTATTAAAAATATCGACTGGGGATACTCTTTGCAAAATGAAACTAACCTCTAACTACTGAGAATTAACAAAGAAGCACTTCAAGTTCTCAAGTGTTGACTGTGCAACAAGTGGGATCCTATTCCTCAACTTATTAAAATTTTCCTTGAACTCACACATGGGTTCATGTGTTTCTTTCTTCATTTGTGTGAGTTGAGATAACAAATCATGAGCATCTTCTATTTGCTTGAATCTTGCCTCAAACTTAGTTTTGAGTGTTGCCTAACTTATGATGGTTCTTATTGCAAGATAGTGAAACCAATCAGCAACAATGATTTAGAATGTTTATATGAATAATCTTATAAAAACATCTTCATGTTCCACTACTAAAACTTAGCATCCAATGTATAATGTAGCAATATGTTCATCTACATGTTTCTTTCCATCACTATAAAACTTGGGGAAATTTTTTTGTGAACCACAAGGTAGTTCATGGGATGGTGGTATCAAATTCAATGGACCAAAAGTAGTTCCCCATGAACCTTGAGAAACTACTCTATGTGGGTTCTATGGAGGAATAATAAATCTTTACAAAGGTAAAATAGGTAAGACCATATGAATGTTGAAAGCTTCCCCTAGTATAGGAGATATTTTATTAGTAGGAGGAAAATGTCTTGTACTCTAAAGAAGTGATTGTGTACATGTTGGCAAAAGATTGAAGTTATGCTCTTGCAACAACTCAGATGTAGAATCAATGTGTCCCACCACCCTTCTACTATGAGTGTAACTTTGTTCCACTAGATCATGAGCTTCTTAATTCAATAGCATTTTTATTTTATAGCCCTGGTGATCCCTTTACAAAAGAGCATCCTCTTATTTGTAGAGAGGATCCATGAACAAAAATAGGGAAAACATAACTACCTTAACTTATTCTAGACAAATTTTAATTTTGCTTAGGACTCTAATAGATCATGAAAAGTTATAAAAATAATATAAGTGTCCGTAGACATAGGAATTCTTCCTTTTTATTCTTCTCCAAGTAGACTTCATATCTCTTTAGGGATGCTTGAACTTTATTGTTGTCTAGCCTTGATGTGTTTTTGGAGATGGTGAAGACTCTTGTGATGAAGTCTGCTATGTTTACAAGCACATCTTTATTTTTATCCAAAATTCTTTATAATTTAACCATTATTACTTGGAAGTCAACCATCTTATTAATGATTCTAATATGAATGTTCCTATTTTGACCTTAGTGCAGACTAAGGAAGTGAACTCTTGAATAATTATTTCTATAGGAAGTATTTTTTGAGCATCATTCATCACCTAGTAAGGAAGTTCCCTAATCTTCTCTGTAAGGTCCAACTCCTTATCTATGTACAAGTCTTGAGCTTATTCAATATCCTTGATCAGGTTCTGGAGGAATTCTTTCTTGATCTTCTTTCCTCCTTGTATTCCATGAACATTTTCCTATCTAAGATCACCTTTTGCTCAATCAAAAGTTTGAACTTGAATTGAAATAGCTGGGTCCATGTATGAATATCATTATTTTTTAATTTCAAGCCTTGAGAGATTATGTTTGTTTTATTTCCATGTTCACTTCACCCAAGTTATTTAGAATCTCAATGGTATAATGTATCTATTAAGCACCTTGAATCAATAGTCTCTCTATCCATGAACTAATTGCCTAACCTTATGACCCAATATTCTATGCTTGTTGAATAGATTTTTTAGTATCCTCATTCCCAATGGGCTCTACTGGTTTAGAAGATTGATTCATTTTAGTAGAATTGAGGTCAATTATTCTACGTGAGCCTTAAGTTGATCTTTGATCACCTTATCCTTTTCATATCTCTCAATCAAAGATGACATTGTTGCTTATATTTTTTTTTTGCACCTTTGTGTGTTTGTTTACCAAGATCTATCCATCCAATTACATAGTCAGATACTTGGATATCTTCAATATTTTCCATCTTTGGGAAGAACCACAACTTTAGAATACTTGTTACCAAAATCAAAAATCACTCTTGATAATATTTTAACCTTTTTTCTAATTTTGTCTTTACTGGCACAAGTTGACCAAAGTCAAAATCATTTGGTGACATAACTTGTTTCTTTCTCTTGGGTGTTTAAGACATCAGCTAAAGGGGAAGGGTAGATGAGATGATGCCAAATATTGAGATGATGGGAGAGGATCAATGGTTTGTGAGGTGATTTTAATGGAAGGTGGAATGGAGGTATCTAGTAATGGATTAGATACCTGTGGAGTGGTGGTAATGATAGGTAGTATTTGATTAGGTATGGTAGAAACTTGATTCTCATTGACACATTAAGCATGGGAGTGGATGAGACTTGAGTTGCCAATTTGGAAGATGAAGTAGACATGAACCTATCAATGTCTTATTGGGTAATATATAAATTGGAAGGTGATCTAGATGACTTTAAAAGACTAGGAAAATTAGAAAGGGACCCAAATACATTGTCCAAAGTTTCATGAGAAGGAACTTGATAGAGTTTGTCACTAGTTGGTGATGAAGGAGATGGATAGATAGTTTTCAAGGGAATTGTAGAGGAAATTGATACAAGAGTGACTAAGGGAAGAAAAGAAGATGATACCTAGGGAGTCTCATCTTGAGAAGTCATTAAATGCACTGATGCTTCCCCCACAATAGGATTTTCTTCTACATTAGTCTGGGCATTTTTCACCTTTATGTCAATGCCCTTGCCTTTACCTTTACCTTTGTTTTTAAAAACAAACTTCACCTTTTGTGTAGAGGTAGAGGTATCTTCCTTATTTTTTGTCTTTGGCTCTTCAAAGTTCCTCAAAGTCTTTTCATCACGCTCCTCCTCAGATCTAGTCTTGAAAGGTTTTAGTCTAGTGTCCTTTCCCTCTAACTAGGCATTGGTTTTAGAGAGAATGTGTTGGAATATATATCTTATAGAAGTAGATTTATTTACCAGCCATTATATTGGGGGTAGAGGAGTAGAAGTAACCTAACTACTCTTATACAAAGGGTTCAATGTATTTTCATCATATTTCAATTCTTTAGGAATGTCAACCTATTTCAAATTAATAATTTAATCTAGAGTGAGATGGTTGTAGTCAAGCTTTCTCACATCTTCATCTATTCTACACTTAGCCCAAATATCTTCTATTCTATGCACATGAGTATAGTTCCCTTTGAGATTTTATTTCATTTTCATGTAGTCAAAACCTTCTCAACTCTTAAACCTCTTAAAAGTAATCCATTGTAGTATGGTTTCCATCATCTTGGCCTTTGGAGTGGTAGACATTGTATACCAACCAATATTGATTGGGAGCTTGAATCCAGGCTTATAAGCCTTTAATTTTTTCTTGTGTACACTCATCATCTATTGGCATGTTTTCATTAGTATCAGTTTGTCACTTAGGTACCTTGGGAACATATAGGGTTCTTCATTAAACCCTCCTATTCTGATGTAGGTGAAGGTTGGAGATTGTAAGAATATATAACCAATCTTATTCACCTGATCCCATACTACATCTGAAACTCTTTTGTTCTTAAGGTTCTTATCAAAAATTCAAATGTACTTGTAGAAAAAGGCATCAATAACCTTTTGATAATTCTTTGGGATATCTTTCAGGGTCAATTATGGATAATAATCATAAACAGGAACTTGCCTTCTATCACCAATGCTAGTTAGACTTGGAAAATATTTCATACTTGTGGTAGCATATACTAGTTAATAGGTCATGAAGAACTTGAGAAAATAAGTCACCTTAGAAATTTGGTGACAAATAACATCACTATTCTAATTTCCCTAGAAGATATTTTGCTTATTCCTCTTGATGACCCAGATGTAATGATACATCCACTCTTGAAATATGTTGGACATTGGTAACCCCTTAACTTTTCTCAAAAGAGTGACCAAATCCCCTACTTATTTCAATAATTCACTACAATAAATGTTTTTTGGCCATATAAAAATGGTAGGTTGAGGAGTCTTGAGCTAGTGGTAGATGATGTGCTTCTTGAATTTATCATAATTTTTGTCATAATGTTCTTGGGTTGATATCATGGTAATATCTAAATACTCTTATATGTTTGGGAGATGAAAGATCTTGTTAAAATACTCCTCATTAAGCTGGATGATAACTTTACCATCTGCATCTTTAATTGACTTAGTTTGTTTATCAAAATGGGAAGAAACTATTAAGACAAACTCCATATCTAGGAATTTGGTTACCAAGTGAATTTTTCTATTTAGGATTTCTTGCATGTGAGGTACAATGGGGTCCTTGTTTAACCTCTATAAGAATTCTATCATGTTTAAATGACTAATTTTTATATCTTTGATCTAGTCAACATTGGATTCAACTGTAGATAAGGGAACCACTCCTTGGAATTTATACTTCATGGCTCTCTTAGTAGGATAAACTATTTGTAATTTCTCCTATAAAGGTCAAATTCTAACCCTTGCAATTTAAAAATTTTAGAAACTATCAATAACCTTTGTAAGCTAATCAAACCAGTATATTCTAGTCTAAAAAGTCATTTTTTAGTCTTTAAAATGTCAAATTTATCTCAAAAGGTCATTAAATTATTCAAAATACATTTAGTTATATTCAAAAATATAACTTTAGCCTTATCCTAAAGTTTTATGGCTTAAAAAGTAATTTAATGTAATTTTTAAGCCAAAAAGGCTTATTTTGGACCCACATATGCCAAAATTAATCCTTCAAATCATGGAAAAGTCCATATTTGATATTTTAAAATTAAATATCTTCATTTAAATCCATATCATTCATTATCTTGTCATTGGAATCTTGAATTCTTTTCTAAAAAGCTAAAAATAAGCTATTTTCTTCACTTTCAAGAAGAGAAGTATAGATCCATATGGATTTATTACATAAGGAGAAGGGATAATCAAGAAAATGTTATTAAAAAGATTAAATAAAATTTTCATGTTGTTTTTATTCATCAAAGTCTCAAAACCATTTCATACAGGCACTCCTCCTAGTTTGCACATAGTGACTTGCTTGCAGGTTTGATGATGGTACAGTCATTTTGAGAAAGGTATAGGTCTAAATTTTTGGGTGTGAAATCTAGACTTAGAGGGATTCTTCATGAATCAAGTGGTTTTTTAATTTTATTTCATATTCTAATGTACCATCAGGTTTAAAATAAGCCAAATTTTTTAGTATTACAACCTAAAAGGCAATGAGTTTTTCTCAATTTCTCCTCACTTGGGAAGGGTCTCATGAAATTTCAAGTTGTTCCAGAATATTATGGAATTAATTTATCTCTCCATGTCATCATTAACATATTATTCATGCATTTCATGGTCTAACAGAGCAAAAAAAACCTATTAAATCTGTAAATTTGCATGCTTTCATGAAGAATGTAGGGCTGGAGAGAGAAAACGGTTTTTTTTAAGATTCCATTTTTGGATATTTTTCATCATTTAATCCATGTTTTAATTTTTTCAAAAAAAATTCCCAAATAAATTTTCTAAAAATATCCATTATTTGGCAAATTTTGGTGCCTTTAAGCTTTCGAAAGGGCCTAGTATAGCATAGTTTAGGGAAATTTTGCATTTTTTAAGGTTTTTTATAGAAAACTAGGTTTTAATGGACAATTGAACTAATTTAATATTAATTTTATCTATAAATCATCCATTATCCATGAAATAAAATGCAAAAATATGCAAAAATACATTCAACTATGCACACATTCGGGGGATCAATCCAACAATAGATTACAATTGTGAAAGCAATAAACGCAGAATTAAATCAGATAGACAAGTAACTAGAATGATAAACAGCAAGAACAAGAGATACAAGAAACCACCCTGAAAACTTGTATTAACAAACTCTTTACAAAAGGAATACAATTGAAGAAACTTCTTTCTTCCACACCTCTCCTAGATGTATAGATCTCTCAATAGATCTCTATTCCTCAAGAGCTCTCTCTCTCAAGAACAATCAACTCCAACAAGCCTAGATTGATTCAATTCTGTATTGTTCTTCACACACAATGAATTACAATAATAATTCACCCAACTACAATAATCTACAATAAGCTAGGAAGATCTAATTCTACATATAGAATTAGGAGACTTGAGCATGTACTTCCAACAAGCAGTTAAGCCACTTGAACAAGGGCTCTAAAAATAGTATTGCCAATAATAGAGATGCGAACTTGAGACTACAACTAAAACTCATCATGCAAACACTCGCTTCTATCCACGGAAATAGCTTTCTAGACACGCAGATAATCGACGTTGGTTCCTGCTGCTTGTCTATGACCGCCGTCGGTCGACCCTCTGTCGACATCGGCATCTCTACAACTGCTCCTGACTGATGTCGGTCACTCCTAACCGATGCCGGTGTTTGTGTAGACCTAAAACTGCTAATGAATGCTCCTTGGTGAAGCTTTTAGCTTCACACCCTAACAATCTCCCACTTGGAGATAAACAGCTGCACCAGTACCTGTACAGCAACATCTTTTAGCTCCTCCATCTTCAACTCAATCATGAAGACCAACAGAAGTTGAATGAAGATTCAACTTCTCCTTTGTAACTGGCTTGGTTAACATATCAGCAGGATTCCTATATGTATTGATCTTCTCCAGCTTCAACTCACCATCTTCCAATACCTGTCGTATGAAGTGATACCTTAGCTGTATGTGCTTTGTTCTTGAATGAAAGGCTAAATTTTTAGCCAAATGGATTGCACTCTGACTGTCACTATACAATCTGCAACTCTCATGCTCCCTACCAAGCTCATCCATGAACCGTGTCATCCATATCATCTCCTTGCTAGCTTCTGTGGCTGCAATATACTCTGCTTCTGTAGTTGACAAGGCAACAACCTTCTGCAACTTAGATATCCAACTAACCGCCGTTCCACCTACAGTAAAAACATAACCTGTAGTGCTCCTCCTGCCATCCAAATCACCTACCATATCTGAATCTACATAGCCATGTAGAGAAGTATCTGAACCTCCATAGCACAAGTGCCTACTGTTGGTTCCTCTCAAATATCTAAGGATCCACTGAACTGCTTTCCAATGTTCCTTACCTGGATTGGCCATATACTTACTTACAAATCCCACTGCTTGGGCAATATCTAGTCTAATACACACCATTGCTACATCAAACTCCCTACTACAAAAGAATATGGAACCTTACTCATGTACTCTACCTCATCATATGAATTAGGACATTGCTCTTTACTCAACTTAAAATGTCCAGCCAAAGGTGTGCTTACCGGTTTAGCATCCTGCATATTGAACCATTTCAACACCTTGTCCACATAATCTTCTTGAGACAATATCAACCTGTGATTTTTCCTGTCTCTCTTAATGCTCATGCCAAGGATTTTCTTTGCTGCTCCCAAATCCTTCATAGCAAACGTTTGAGCTAATTTCACCTTAAGCTCAGAGATATCCTGCATGTGAGATCCTGCAACCAGCATATCATCTACATACAACAATAGAATAATATATCTACCATTATCAAATCTCTTGAAATAAACATAATGTTCTGATTGACACCTACTGTAGCCATGCTCAGTCATAAACCTATCAAATTTTAAGTACCATTGCCTAGGAGCTTGCTTGAGGCCATACAAGCTTTTCTTCAATCTGCACACAAACTTCTCCTTACCCTTGACCTCGAATCCTTCTGGCTGTTCCATATAAATTTCCTCATCCAAATCTCCATGAAGAAATGTTGTCTTAACATCTAGCTACTCAAGATGCAAATCCTCAAAAGCAACCAAAGACAATACAACCCTTATTGAAGTCATTTTAACAACAGGAGAAAAAATCTCACCAAAGTCGATACCTGGTTTTTGTGCAAATCCTTTTACCACCAATCTGGCCTTATATCTCATCTGTCCATTCTCACCTTCTTTCAACCTGTAGGTCCATCTATTCTTGAGTGTTCTCTTACCAGCTGGCAATTCAACCAAATCCCATGTTTGGTTCTCTCTTAAGGACTCCAACTCCTCAACCATGCCATGCTCCCACTGACTCTTGGACTCCACTTGTATTGCTTCCTCAAAACTCTCTGGTTCTCCACCATCAGTTAGCATAGATAAAATAAAGAAGGAGAATATCTAATTGGAGGCTTACTCACCCTTTCTAACCTCCTGATGGGTGTCTGAGACTCGTCTACAACACTCTGTCCACCCAAATTTTTTGACAGTGACCGACCTCGGTCACCTGCAGCCCTATTAGTGGCCGACGTCGGTTCTGCCTGACCGACCTCGATACCTGTTCTACTGACGTCGGTCTCTGTACGGCCGATGCCAATTTCTGTACTATCGACGTCGATTCCTAATCTGCCAATGTCGGTCTCTGTGTTTTCCTGCAAGTGATTATTTCTTTTTCCCGTGAGCTCATCTTAGACTTTCACCTCGTCCAATTCACCATTGCTCTGCTTAGATTGATTCAGCTTCCTTAGCTGATCACAATACATCACTCTTTCCTTGAAAACAACAACACGGCTCCTAATTACATTGTTAGTTTCTAGATTCCACAATCTGTAACCAAAATCATCTGAGCCATAGCCAATAAACGTGCATCTCATAGACTTAGCATCAAGCTTCTTTCTATTTTCCTTATCTATGTGCACAAAGGCTTCACAACCAAAAAATTTGAGATATGAGAGATCAACCTTTTTACCTGTCCATGCCTCTTTTGGAATACCACCATCTAGAGCTGTAGAGGGTCCTCTATTAATCAGGTATACTGCAGTGTCAACAGCTTGTGCCCAAAACTGTAAGGGCAAACCGGCATGCAATCTCATACATCTTGCATGCTCTATTATTGTCCTGTTCATCCTTTCAAGAATACCATTCTAATGAGGTGTCCTTGGAACCGTCCTTTGCCTATGGATTCCATGCATGTAACAATAATCTCTGAACTTATGACTGTAGAACTCACCGCCATTGTCTGATCTCAGGCACGTTAATCTTTTACCTGTCTCATTCTCAACCATAGCTTTCCAATTCTTAAAAGTATCAAATACATCAGATTTCTTTCTAATACAATAGATCCATACCTTCCTTGTAGCATCGTCTATGAAAGATACATAGTACTGTGATCCACTAATGAAAGCAACCTGAGCCGGTCCCCACACGTCTGTGTGAACAAGCTCCAACTTGTGCCTCTTCTTAGTAGACCCAGTTTTGAGAAAACTAACCCTTTTGTATTTTCCAAATACACATTGCTCACAAAACTCTAGATCTATGCCTTTTAAATCTGAAAGCATACCTTTTGACTTAAGAATTGACATCCCCTTCTCACTCATGTGGCTAAGCCTTGAGTGCCACAATTTAGCATCCACATCTGAAGTAGATAATACAGAAGGAGATTTGTCAGTAACACAATTACACAAATAGAGAGTACCTTCTCTCTTACCTCTGGCCATAACAAGTGCACCCTTGGTCACCTTCCAAGATTCTGCTGTGAGAGTTACTGTACAATCCTCATCCCCTAGCTTTCCTGCAGAAATCAAATTTCTCTTCAAGCTAGGAACATGCATCACATCTCTCAACACCCATGTGTTGCTATTCTGCATCATCAGCTACACTTTACCTTTGCCAATTATTTTACAGGGCTCATCATCCCCTAGATACACTATTCCAAAATCTCCATGGATATAGTCACTAAAATATTCCCTGTTAGGGGTAGCATGAAAAGATGCACCAGAATCTAATACCCAAGATTCTATATTATTATGCAGAGAGAAAATTAAAGCATCTTGTGCAATACCTGCAATCTTAGCTTCTTCCTTTCCTTTGTGCTGATTGTACTCCTTAGGCTTTGACCAACAATCTCTACTTATGTGCCCCATCTTTCCACAATTCTAGCATTGTGGCTTTCTGCCATTTCTGGATTTAGATCTACCTTTCCCCTTTGACTTGGATCTTGATCTGCCTTTCTTGCTCTTCTCTTTCTGCCTTCCTCTGTTCTCAAAACTTAAAGCATTCCTAGATGCCTCTTCTGTGCTTTTCCTACGTATTTCCTCATTCAAGATAACACTAACAACATCCTCTACTTTCAAAATATTTGATGCAGATGCAGTATTACTTACTGCCATTACTAAGCCATGCCAGCTTTCAGGGAAAGAACATAATATTAAAAGAGCTTTTATTTCATCATCAAACACTATATTCACTGAACTTAATTGATTCACAATTCCATTGAAATCATTCAGATGAGTAGAAACAGATCCACCTTCATTCATATGCAAATTGAATAACTGCTTCATAAGATATACCTTATTAAAAGCTGAGGGTTTTTCATACAAATTTGCTAACATAGTCATCAACTCTACCATGGACTTTGCCTATGATAAATTGGATATCACAGTGGATGCTAGACTCAGTCTTATAGACCCCAGAGCCTTTCTGTCAAGAACTTCCCATTCTTCATCCTCCATGTCTTTGGGCTTCTTTGCAACCCCACCTAACGGTAAGTAGAGATCTTTCTGATACAGATAATCTTCTATCTCCATTCTCCAGTGTTGGTAATTTTTGCCATTGAACTTTTCCATTCTCAATTTACTTTCATCTACCATTGCTTCTCCCACTCAAACAAAAATCCTTGTAGAAATCCCTGTGAGAACCTGTAATCAATACACACTACACAGATCTGAACCACCTATTAGTGAACCTGAGCTTTGATACCAATTATTGGATATCAAGCTCTGAACCTACAACCAAGGCTCTGATACCACTTATTGGGGGATCAATCCAACAATAGATTACAATTGTGAAAGCAATAAACGTAGAATTAAATCAGATAGACAAGTAACTAGAATGATAAACAGCAAGAACAAGACATACAAGAAACCACCCTAAAAACTTGTATTAACAAACTCTTTACAAAAGAAATACAATTGAAGAAACTTCTTTCTTCCACACCTCTCCTAGATGTATAGATCTCTCAATAGATCTCTATTCCTCAAGAGCTCTCTCTCTCTCAAGAACAATCAACTCCAACAAGCCTGGATTGATTCAATTCTGTATTGTTCTTCACACATAATGAATTACAATAATAATTCACCCAACTACAATAATCTACAATAAGCTAGGAAGATCTAATTCTACATATAGAATTAGGAGACTTGAGCATGTACTTCCAACAAGCAGTTAAGCCACTTGAACAAGGGCTCTAAAAATAGTATTGCCAATAATAGAGACGCGAGCTTGAGACTACAACTCAAACTCATCATGAAAACACTCACTTCTATCCATGGAAATAGTTTTCTAGACACGCAAGTAACCGACGTCGGTTCCTGTTGCTTGTCTGTGATCGCCGTCGGCTGACCCTCTACCGACGTCAGCGTCTCTGCAACTGCTCCTGACCGACATCGATCACTCTTGACCGACGCCGGTGTCTATGTAGACCTAAAACTGCTAATGAATGCTCCTTGGTGAAGCTTTTATCTCCACACCCTAACAATTTTGGTGCCTTTAAGCTTTCAAAAGGGCCTAGTATAGCATAGTTTAAGGAAATTTTGCATTTTTTAAGGTTTTTTATAGAAATATAGGTTTTAATGGACAATTGAACTAATTTAATATTAATTTTATCTATAAATCATCCATTATCCATGAAATAAAATGCAAAAATATGCAAAAATACATTCAACTATGCACACATTCCATGCAAAAGGGGCATTTTTGAGGAAATTTGAGGTTTATGGCATCTACAGCTGGATTTTTTACTCCAAATTTGGTTTTTAATATCATCATGAGTTGAATAACCATCCATAAAAATTTCAATTCCATTTAAAAAATTTAGGTGCTTGTTGTCTTTACACAGACCTAAGCCTCTCAAAACATAGTCAAGAAGAAAGCAAGCTTGAGCAAGATGAAGCCTCCAAGAGCAAAATTCAAGATTTTGGTTATTTCTAACCCTTGTGTAATTTTTTTAGGTATATAATAGGTTTTTAAAAGATGTAAAAATGAATAAATAACCATATATTATTGTTTTGAATATTCTAGGAAGCTTCTAAGTGACAAAAGTTAATTTAATAGACCTTTTTTATCAATCAAATAAATGAAGGTTGAAGTTGAAATGTCTATCTTGGAGTTTAAATGTCTATCTTAGAGTTTAAATGGAGTTTACCACATGCCATATCTATTTTTTATGTGGAAATATCATTATTAAATCAATCCATAAGTGCCTCTTCATATAAGTTGAGTTCAAGTGGAAGATGACTAGTGTTTGAGTCCACATCTCTTCAGTTGACTAGTTTGACTTGTTTCATGCATCTCACATGATTATCATGAAAGATAAGGACATTAAATAACTTAAAATCACTTTAAATATGGATTTATATCCCAATTTATGCAATGATTTTCATGCAAAGAAGATTGACAAGTCAACATGGGCCCACCACCTCCAGTTTTTTTGCCAAAAGTAAAGGCCATGTAATATTTGAAGACTTGAAGAATTAAAGACTTAATTTAATATTCTAAAATGAATTTATTATTAAGGAATGGCATGTATTTTCATGCATGATGACTTGAGTTGACATCAAGATGGGTCCACCACTTTTCCAATGCCAAAAAGAAGGTTTATTACAAGATAAAGAAAGGAGATATTTAAAGAATATTGTAATTAATTTGAACTCAAAATTGACTAGAGTTGACATCCAGTTAATCTTCTCTTCTTTTTTCAACTCCAATCTTAGATGTTGCTTCTATTTTCTATATATGTAGGCTTTTTATCCATTTTTTAGGAGGATCCCTCTTTTGTCAAGACCAGACTCTACCAAAATTTGAGTTTTGTAAGCTTTTCAAAGAAATAAAATATTGTTTCAGATTTCCATTACTCTAGTATAGTGTGTTAATATCAATTTGATTTACATATTTGGTATAAATATCTCCCTTGTCAAGTCTTGATGTCACCTAGCTACTAGTATGATATCATGCAGGTCATGTTTAGTGTTTAATATAATTTTTTTAAGTTGATAATGGATAAACATTAGTTGGTTAATGCCTTAAATCAGGCCTACTCCATTTCCCTCACACTTATATTAATTGATAAAACCTCTTCATGAAATATTGATGCATAGGAGTCAATTGGAGTTATAGATTCAATCTGTGTTTATTTAATCAATGTTTTAGAAGCTCAAATTGAGTGGATGAACTAGCAATATGGGTGTATCACTAATAATAGAGTAGGATTTCCCTTTCAGTTTCTTTCTCTCCTTTTTCATCACAACATTTAGTTGTTTAGTAAGTAGTGCAGAGTGATACATCAGAGGAGCTAACCTCACCAAAATCTAGACATATGATCTGAGTTCAGGTGTCCCACAACTCTAATCATTTTAATTTTAGTCTAGGTGTAAAGTTTTCAAAGCCAAATCCACCAATCCTTTAAGTAGGGTGTTATTTAAATAGCTAACAAAAACCTCCATCAATTGTCAAGAAACTATATGAGTGTTCAAATCCTCTATATTTATCTTATTTTTCTTTGGAAATAAATTATATAGGGGTGGAGAAAATCTATGCCTATGTATGTACTTTGAAAATTATGTAATTCAGAGAGAATTCTCTGAACTACATGAAGGGTAAAATGCCTTTATGTAGTCCAAATAAAATTCTCCAAACTACATGGGATGAGAAGGGGAGGATGTCAGTTGGAAAATTTTCTATGGCCTACATCTAGGTTAAGACACTTGACTATAGGTCAGAGAAAACTAGTTGGCCTACATGATTTTGGATAAGACTAAGGTTTGTGTGTAGGTTGGAGAATTTTCTCTGGCCTACACCGTAACTTAGGGGATTGGGTGTAATTCAAAGAAAATTATCTAAAGTGCATCCAATGGAAGGATGGCCAAGTGATCTTTAGAAAAAATTGTTTGAAGTACACTCGATGGGAAAAAGGTTGTGTTGATCAGAGAAAAATATCCAAAACACATGGTACAAATTAGAAGACAAAGGATTTTGAGATAACACAAGAAAAGACATAAAAATAAGGTTCTTAGACCTACATGAAATTATTGTGAAAATGATGCACTAGGGGTTGGAAACCCATAACAAGGTTTGTAAATACAACAACAAGGGTTTGCCAAATATAAAATGAGTAACAAAGGAAAAGAAACAATGGGGCGATAGGGTTTCACACACAAAATAGGGGTTACAAACATAAGACATAAGATCAAAAATACACAAGGATCTCATAAATACAAGATGGTCTTAAAAATAAAAATCATGCAACTAAGATAGATAGGATAAAATAAAGAGAAAGTAACAAAGAAAAACAGACTAAACCTTACCTAAGATCTATAACAAAGAAGGAAAATAGTGGACAAGCTGAGGTACGTTGGCATGAAAATGTTGAATAGAAATGCAGTCGAGCTCAAAAATAGTGAGGAGAGAGAAGTAAAAAATCAATGGTGAAAAAGAATTACCATGATTATTATTATAAATAAATGGTAATTAATGTCTCATTAATTACCTAATGGTGGGCTAGCATGAAGGGGCAGAGAAATTTTCTTACCTTGCATGTACAGGAGTGGATAAATTCTCCACCCTTGCATAAGGGGTGTAGTCTAGAGAAAATTATCCATATTACAAGGTTTGTGTAGTCTAAATAGAATTCTTCAGATTATAAGGGATGAAAAATTCTAAATCAAAATGACTTATTTTTTAGGGGAAGATAATACATGAAGGCTATGATTAGCCTCATTTTGTGTGCGTAGAGCTTGAGGGATATGAAATGAACAAGTTTCATATGGGTTATCCCAAGAATTGAGCCTACTAAATTTGAGAATAACATAAGCTATATAGGTATAATAGGTACATATATTGATCAAGTCCAAGTAGGGCCATCAAGTATAGCTAGAGTGGTTAGGGATAGTGTCTTTCTAGAAGAGGAGATTATAGCCAATATAGGTAAGATCTAGGGATTAGAGAATAGAGTGGATAATTTACATGGATATTTAGATAATGAGGATGAAGATGTGACTACCCTTCAGTCAAATATTACCCATCTAAAGGTAAAGGTGGCACAAATGGTATAGGTATAAGTACAGTATGATTAGGCTATATCATATAAGGATCATGCCTTATCAAATATATAGAGGCTTTAATGTGAGTGAGATGAGGCATGAGGTGCCATATCATAGATAGTATTTCTTAGGATGGTATTGGAGAGCCTTTGGGATAAGAATGATGCCTCCTACTATCAATGGGTCTATGAGACTATAGTCCCTAGAGATCAGCAGATTCCTATGTTTGAGGTATGGGACACAAAGAGGGTTGGAAGTAAGTCATCTCAATCCAAGACTATTACACATGGGATAACATCCTTAAGTTATTCATTACATTATTCATGACCACTTCCACCACTAGGACCACCTCCTACAGGATCTATGGAGTCACAAAGTCAGAGCTGATTGTTAAAGCTCTTTGGCATTTTATATTTTGACATCATGATATGTATATATTTTCAATGTATATGACATTCTTTTGTAATATATATTGGCACTCATATTTGGTCCTTAGAGGCCTTTGTACATTAATTATTTTTATTTTGATATATCTGATGCTTTATTGATTATCATGTTGATCTTTGTTTAGATGTGATGATTTTCCATTGTGGATGTGTATTTTCCATGCAAACATGTATCCTCTTTTATTTAATGTATTGTCATGTATATGATATTTTTTAATATGACCTATATATATGCCAAATGTCAACCCCTAAAATCAAAAAATTCCCCATGACACCCACCTAAGCTTGCACACAATGATATTCCTACATGGTGATGTCTTATTTGGTATCATTTTTAACCTTGTTAGCATTTATTAAGGTTTCATGTTTGTGTTAGAACCTGCTATAAAGATCATAGTATGTCATGGTTGTCTTGAGCCCTTAGGTGATGTCTTAGGTGGTCATAGTGTTCATTGTATGAGAATATAGTTATCAAAGTGATTTTGAGGTCTAGAAGGTGGTTTAAACATTGTTTGACAAGATTAAGGATCTTTAGCAAAAGTTGAGGTAATTTTACAAGATTAAGGTTTCTATTTCTCATGAGTTTTAACCCTATTTAAGCCATTTCAAGAAGGGAGAGATTTATCATCATGATACAAGGGTGTCTAATTCTTGTTTGAAGTCATGACATGATGTCCAAGATGTACATAATGTTATTTTCTATGACATATCCATCCAATCCTACTTCAAACCTTGATTCATCCTCTAAGTCATCAAATGACCCTGAAACACCTCATATTGGTCACAATGCATTATAAAACCTTTGGAAAGAGTAATTTTTCAAGTGTCTCAAAGTTTATAAAAGTCTTAATAAGTTTTTAATAATTTTGAGAATATCAAAGTTTTAATCCTAATTTAGTTAAGGGTCTATAATTATAAATCAATAAATAATATTGCAATAATTATAGTACTAATTTGTATAATTTATTGTCTTTTAAACCTTTATATAAATAGTAATAAATAAGGAGAAATACAACATAGCTTAAAACTGGACTGAGATGATTGAGATAGAAGCTAAAACTAGTTATGTAGGACTAGGACATTTTCATGAATCTGGATCGAGGTTTTATTTAGTGAAAGGATAGGAGCACCAAAAATAAGACACTTCAAGGTCTGACACTATTGTCCAGGTCCTACTGCTATTGTCTAAACTATTCAAAAAGATCTAAGTTTTTTGGGTTTGATTCATTGTCCCTATATGATTCTACATGTGAAATCTTAAGTGTTGAATATCGACAGAACTCCTTGTAGAATTGATTCAATATTGAAACCCTATACCTTCATTATGCTTGATAAAACTTAAGAAAGAGGGGTGGCTTAGTGTGTGTAAGATGCACTGAGAGTGTATCCACACCCTTTATGTGGGAATGTTGCCTACATACCAATACTTTGAAGAGATATCAAGTTATATGTAGTTCTCCCACTTGATGTGCCTTTTGTAATAGTGTAATAAAGATGTAAAAATACTAAATTGAGAGTGCTTGAGGTGGCTAAGGATTGGTGTGAGGGTTTGAATATGTTTTCAACTATGTTAGGTGACTGTATGTAGAGAATAGGGAAATTTGACTTAGTCGTTTATTTGTATTCTTACTTGTTTTATAAGATTTGTCACCTCCCTTTGTAAATGACTTTTAGATGGACTTTTATAGGGAATTGTTGGTCATGTTTTAAATGTATTTACATTAGGCTAACATGATGGAGGATAGGAATATGATAAAAATGGTCATTTAGAATGTGATTGGATAGGAGTGCTAAAAATGGGAAATCCTAGGGTTTGATGCTATAGTCCAAGTTTGGCACTCTTATTTTATAGGCTTGAGACCTAGAGAGATAGATTTGGCTGAGGAAATAGAGTTTGTTTGAGATAGAATCAGGGTTTAAAGTTATATGAATGACTAGGAATAAGCAAAAAAGTGTCTATAAGGGTCATGAAAGCATGTAATAAGGTCCTATAAATAGGGTGTCACAAGCCACACTCAATCTATCAATTTGGACATTTTATATGACTACATTTTCCCCTCTTTTACTCTAGTGACATAGCAAATTGAAATACTAGGATAAAGAAAAGTAAAAAGCATACTAAACTTACCTATAAGGGTGAAGCCCATGAAGTTATGTGATGTTGAGTGTACGTAGAGATAACATTGTGAAGTGAAAATATGAAAATGAAAAACAAAGAGTAGATCATTTCTTACTAGACATGTTATCTCTAAAACAAGAACATATAAAAGTTGAGTAAGAAAGAGAGACGAAGAGAAAGGAATGAATACACCTCACCAAGTACATGAATCAATATAAAACTTATGTTATTGAGTGATGTTGAGTGATGTTGGATGATGTTGGATATGTGTTTTACCAAAAGTAATATCATGAATGGATCTAAGTGTTCAATTCCCTGAGAGTGGCTCAAAAATACAAAGGTTGGCCTTTGGCTCCATCATTGCTTACTAAGTAAATTTATGTGATCATGCATGTGTTAATTGATATTTGGAATATGTGTCCAATCCCTCTGAGTAGGTGGCTCAAGAATACAAAGGATAGCTAGACCCTTGGCTCTATCATTTCCCACTAAGTGAAGCTATAAACTGATATCGATATGAATGTTCATCATATGAGATGGATTCTAAAACCCATGAATGTTCTATAATCTAACAATGTGGTATGGATAGTTGAATGTGTACTAAAACTAGGATAATCTTGGCCACTCTAAAAAATGGATAATAGGCTTGTATGAAAGCCACTTTGAAACATAAAACTAGGCTTATGTGGAAGCCACTTGGGAATGTGGAGGTTAGGCTTGTATGAAAGCCACTTTGAAATGATGCCAACCACCTACATATGGAATAAGGCATGTAACTATTGAGAATGTCTATGTAATATACTAAACTCAAAAATAAAATAAGTAAAATGTGTTGTGCACATTACCCCCAATCACTAGTGTCTATAATATATATTCTGATTTGGAAGTTATACCAACTACCCAATCTAAAACTAGAAGTGAGATCCATCATATTGTGTATGATGCCCCCTATATCAAGATTCTCTAAGAAAAAATGTATTGAAATTATTGATTCTAAACTAAACTATTGCTAACAAAATTATAATTAAACTTACCTTTCTACTTATTTCTATAAATTATAGGTTTTTATTATTTAGATAGGAGTGCCAAATATAGGACACCTTATTATTTGGTGTTATTATATAGGTCTGATGCTATTGTCTTTTACTAATTTTGATCACTATTCTACAATTATTGCTATTTTTATGGTCTATTCTACCTAGTTTGATCTTTGATTATTGCTCTAAGTGTTTTGAAAGATGATTTTTGAACAATATGAGGCTTTGATCTCTATGACAAAACCCTTGATTGTTGTCCCCTCTTATGAGGGTAGGAATGAAGACCCTACAATGACTGCCCTAAAAAAAATAGCCCTATAAGTGTGTTATGCTATGCAATACATTATATAGCAATGATAATTAAAAATATGTCTCAAGATATAGAATATTTTGTATTGGAAATTATTAGATCAATAAGAGTATGCCTAGATAGATTTAATAATGTAATAGCATGTGCAGTATTGAAATAAAACTTAAAAATTTAGCTAGTTTTTAGTTTTTAAGGAGGGATGAAGCATGATGTCCATCATGGCATCCAAAGAAGCAAGATAATTCATTATGTGGATCATGGCATTGCAAACAATGAGAAGCAAACAAGGCAAAAATAATAATCATACAATAGAGTGGCCAAGGAGCCAAGAAAATAATGGATGCACATGTAATTCAAACTAGAAAGCAAGAATACAAGGCATGTTAAAAAGCCACATACACATATAATTGAAAAAAAACAAGGTTGGCACAAAGGCCACAATTACATAGAAGATTATAAGTAAAGGACATTGGCAAATATCCTAAGGCACACACAAGAGATAAAATAAGAAATAATAAATGCAATCACATTAAGCTACGCAAAAAAAGAAAGTAAAGTATGTAAATGATTGTAAATACAAATGCATATAACTAATCAAATCAAGAAGTGAAATTATGTAAGACATGGAGTATAAGACTAGGTATATGCTAAGAAATACACAAGTGATATATACTAGTACATGTCGATAGAGTAATCTATGTAATCAATTTACATCATCATGATAACTAGAGTGTGTGATGTAGGAATGACATAACTTGGATGGTGTAATCATGTAAAATATGTCCCTCATGGGTAGATATATCAATGTATGTCATGAATGTAGAATTAGGATGCCCCCTTAATGGGTCGAGTGAAGTAATCAAATATTTTTATGTCACTGCACACATTCAAAGAAGATCAAGTGAAGCATGGTAATGTATATAAATTGACAAACAATAGCATATAATAGCAAATTTAAGTCTAGCATGGTAATATAAATGTAAGGCATGGATGATGCATATAATTGAAATGTTTTTGTGTTTTTAAATTATTTGAATGTTTTTGTAATTTGAAATTTTATAAAATTTGAATGTTTTTAGATTTTTGATATAAGCTATGTACAATCAATCATGAGGATACTATGTACAAGTAATTGAAAAGAAGATATATACAAGCAAGAAAAAAAAATTATGTATAAGGCTAAGAAGAGATGATACTAACCGATGAGTCTCATGAGAGACTCCCTATCATGGTGTCATATATCAAGGAGAGGGATCATGCATGATCATGAAGCACAATGGAAGGGTTGAGATTATGGCTTTGAAAGTTGTGTATGTTGTAAACTCTCTAAAATCATTATAGTAGAAAATAAATATGGAGTCTCCTTGTAACTCTGAGAAGTAGATACAACTTTAGGGCTCTTAAGGACTCATTTAGTAGTAGGAGAAGCTTTCTAAACATGTGCTTTATGTGTAGAGGTATGAGAACTCAATGATACTACCCTAGGTGTGAATATTGTAGCTTGAAACTATCCAAAATCTTAAAAGTGTGGTTGCTCTAAAAGAGGCCTCTATGGAAGTGTATGAACTCTTTATGTTGGTGAGGAAGGCCTTGACTATGTTTGAATCTAAACTAAAGGAAGAATTGTAACTGGTGAAGAAGCTGAAACTGATGGCTAAAAAGTAGTAAATATATCTAAAGTGGGGAGTGGTAACTCATATAACTCCACCAACTATAATAACATGATCAGCATGAATGAATTTCATGCATCTATGAACTATAGAAGGTAATACTCAAAGTTTCTATACCCATGGTCAACCAAGCAACATGTCAAAGACTCCTACACTATGAATAATAGTAAATGGTGTAGCCACATGTGTTGGACCAACCTATAAAGTAATTACAATCTCACCTAATGAACTCTATATATTCCTACTCAATCTAATAATAACTATTTTTGTAAGGGTAATATCTTTCTCCAAATATCCTAAATACTATAGTAATGTCATAGTGCACATGTTCACATTAGATCCATTATCTATGGTAATATTATGAATGGGATGATGATTAATGTAAGCTCTAATAAAGAGTGCATGGTAATCCGAATCATCCTTGACTATCTCCTACTCTGAGAAGGAGATGGAAGGTCTAGATGGAACCCTAGAATTATACACACCAATCATGTTTCTCAAAGGATGTAACTCAACTACAGGTGCCTTATATGTAGCTAGTTGAGGATGTGCATGATATGCATTATTAACACCTGATGCATCCCCTGTCTCTTATTTATAATGCTATGGAAAAGGATCTAAAAAAAATTAAAGCCTTATCTTGCATATGCTTTTCCTGAAGAGGCTCAACTAAAGTGTTACGATCAATAATATAGCCATCTATCAATTCCTATATCTTGTGCTTCAAATAGATGCATCTATTTGTTGTGTGGCTTGGTGCCCTTTAAAAATCATAAAATGCATTCTAATCATATCCTCATGGAAGAGGATTTGTTGGATCAACTTCCCAAATAGGAGGGAGAGTTATGATATTACATTCCAATAGTTACGATAAGACTATGGTTGTACTAGTAGATTTATAAAAGTTCACTGAGGAGGTGCTAATAAAACCACTCACTAAGGGGGCTCTGAAGCTGCATTAACTATAGATTGATTTTAAATTTTTCTATCATTGACCTTTAATTTGTATGGGATTTTATTGTTACTCTTTTTTGTTGTTTCTAATATGCTTGTGTACTTGAGTTTGTTCATTGATATTAGTTTGACTTTCCTTTCCTTTAGTGTCTGACATAACTTAGTGAATAAAAAGAATCATTTGAACATTATTGACTTATGTAAAACTAGCAAGATACATTGTTTGAAGAGATCTTGTAACTCTTGATTGGCTATGGGGCTAATCATTTTAGCCAACATAGTCTTACATCAAAGAACATAATCTGTGAGATTCTCATTTGACCTTTGTTTTCGTTAATGCTAAAATGAGCTAGGAACATGTAAGCTAAAGGATTGAATGCATTAACCAACTAATTTGATAGACTATAGAACCATTATAGAGCATAATCCTTTAAAATCTATGGAAATATCTTGGTTAGTAACCAATCATTTGGCACATAGTCCAAGAATGCTACTTGAAAAGCTCTCAAGTGTGTCTTTGTATCACACTTGTCATCATATAGAGTGAGTTGGGGTTGAACAAAACCAGGTGGCAAAGGTGTAGAATCAATATGATGTGCTAATGATGTATGAATTAGAGCAAAAGAATCCAAAACCTATGTAGGTCTAGTGACACCTAACTCAAGATGGAGCACCTTAGATTGAAGATATTTTATCTCTTACACAAGGGTAGCCACATCAAGAGATAGAGATGTACTAACCATAACTGGTAGTGTCTCATAGGAAGGTTGGGTTGTTATATAGGGTTGTTGAGACATAGTTACCCTTGTAGTGTCATTTATAACTAGTCGCTCTGAAGGAATGGAAGACTCAACTTGCTTAGCCTTTTTAATTTCCATGAAAGATTGTAAGATAAGGTTATGATCTCAGGGTTGTTCCCTGAGTCTTTCTCTAAAACTTTGTAGAATCAAATATTTATTGACAACTTCATTATCAATAATAGATAAAAGTGGATCAAGAGTCTGATGTGGTGGGTCATGAACATCAATGTGTGTATCATCATTTTTGTTCTCATATTATTCATTGTCAAAATTATCTTTATGAAAATTAGTGTAATCTAGATGTATAAGATCTATAACAAGAAGTTAAGCTAGTTATTTATCCATGGTATATGAACAAGTTGAAGGAATCTGGGTGAATTCAAGAGGGTTGACACTAAGTCTTATACTTCATTTCAAAAGAAGATATGCAAGGATTTTAGATGGCATAAGGAAAATAACTTGAATAATGAAAGAAAAGATTAAATAAATATAATCTAAAGAATGAACTAGAATATGCATAAAAAAGATATGAAACTCACAAACATGTAAGGTGATACTTCAAAAGCATGGGACCTATTATATGAAACTAGGGTTTTAAAATAAAATAATTTTCAAATTTACTATGGTAAATTTTTAAAAAATTTAAGTGCGACTCTTATTTAAATATGCAAGAAAAATTCAAAAAAAAACTAGAAAAATACCATGACCTAGTATAGGCAACTAGGGTTTTAGTGAAATTATTTTTAAAATTACTAAGGTAAATTTAAAAATTTAATGTGATTTTTTTTTTTTAATATGTATAAAAATCAAAAAAATACTATAAAAATCAGCAAGTAATTTTTCATAGGGTTTCTAGGGTTTTTGTGCACAAACAAAGTAAGTCGAGTTCACCAAATGATTTAACAATTTTGAGAATATTAGATTTTTATTTATAATTTAGTTAAGGTTCTAGAATAATAAATCAATAAATAATATTACAATAATTACAGTACTGATTTGTATAATTTATTATGTCTTTTAAACCTTTCTAAAAATAGTAATAAATAAGGAGAAATACAACATAGATTAAAACTAGACTAAGATGGTTGAAATAGAAGTTGAAACTAGTTGTGTAGGACTGGGATAGTGTTGTGAATATAGATATGGATTTAATTTGGTGAAAGGATAGGAGCACCAAAAATAGGATACTTCAAGGTCTATTTCTATTGTCCAAGTCCTGTCGCTACTGTCCAAACTGGTCATAGAGATCTGTGTTAGGTTGTAGAGCTAAAAGCTTCAACCCTTTGCAAACTGTGGAACAATGGTTGCTGAGATCCAGGAGCACTGGCGTCAACAGCAGGACCGACGTCGACAGAGACCAGTGCAAAAGGCCATCGGTGACGGCAGGAAGTCAACCGACGTCGGCAGAACCAGACAAGCAGGGACCGACGTCGGTCGCCTGTGTGTTCCAGAACTGCTCGTTTCACGGATAGTTAGTTAAGTGAACGAAGAGTTTGCATGTTGAGACCAGTTAGAGTCTTGGGCTGCGAGGATAATTGTCTAAATTAAGAGTCTAAGTTATTTTTTGAGTTAGGGGTCTATTTATAGACCCATTGGCATGTATTGTATAAGCATGAGATAGAAAGGAAGAGTTCCTTCTAGTTGTAAGATCTGTGAGTTGCAGGTTGTTGCAAGCTCATTGGGGATCTACATGTAAGTTTGGTCTTTGAATTGCAGGTTGCAGGTTCATGAGAGATCAGCTTGAAGTGCTATAGAGTGCTTGGTGTACCGGCAGGGTTATTACTGACTGGTTGGTGAGGTGAACACCAATTTTGTGTGTGAGTTGGTTGTTGGGACCATTTTTTGTGTAGGAGAGTGTGTGTGAGAAGAATTACTAAACACTTGAGGTGTGGCAAACTTCTGTAAGGTGAAAGAGTGTGGCGGCTCTTTGTTGTATTCTTTTCTGTATAGTGTTAATACAAGATAGTGTATTGTCTCTCATATTTTGTGCTATTGGTGAATTCTAGTTACTTGTGTTTCTGGTTATTTCTACATATTCAATTGCTTATATTTGGTAATCATACTGTGCTCTTTCTGAGGAGCAAGATCCTAACAGGTGGAATTAGAACAGGTGTGTTTGTTCTTGGATTTATCTTCCACCTTCCCCAACAAGTGGTATCAGAGCCTTGGTTGTAGGTTCAAAAGCTGATACCCAACAAGTGGTATCAGAGCTTTTGGTTGGGATACTAACAGATTGGTGTAGATCTGGGTAGTGTGTTTTGATTACAGGTTACTCACAGGGTTTCTATTTGAGTGGGAGTTGAGCAATGATAGAAAGCAGTCAACTACGAATGGAAAAGTTTAATGGCAAGAACTACCAATTATGGAGGATGCAAATTGAGGACTATCTGTATCAGAAAGATTTGTACTTACCGTTGGGTGGGGTTGCTAGCAAACCCTTGGATATGAAAGATGAAGAATGGGAGGTTCTTGATCGGAAGGCTCTGGGATCTGTTAGATTGAGTCTTGAATCATCTATGATTTCCAGCTTATCACAGTGTAAGACAACAGTGGAGTTGATGGAATCTTTGGCAAATTTATATGAAAAACCCTCAGCTTCGAATAAGGTATTTCTTATGAAGCGTTTATTTAATTTGCAAATGTTGGAAGGTGGATTTGTTCATAGCCATCTTAGTGATTTCCATGGTTTGGTAAACCAGTTAAGTTCAGTCAATATTGTATTTGATGATGAAATTAGAGCTCTCTTAATCTTGTGTTCATTACCTGAAAGTTGGGAAGGTTTGGTAATGGCAGTTTCTAATACTGTGTCTCCTTCAAAAGTCTTAAAAGTGGATGATGTTGTGAGTGTGATCTTGAATGAAGAGATACGCAAGAAAAGCACAGGTGAATCATCTGGAGATGCTTTGAGTGTTGAAGGAAGAGGAAGGCCAAGAGAGAAGATAGAGCGTGGGAGATCAAGGTCAAAGATGGGCAAGAGATCCAAGTCCAGGTATGGCAGAATAACCTACTGGAAATGTGGAAAGCAAGGGCACTTAAAGAGAGATTGTAGATCAGGTACAGATCAGCATGAAGAACATGGAGAAGAAGCAGATGTTGTGGGTTACGTTGCACAGGATGCTCTGGTATGTTCTTTGGATAAAGTAGAATCTTGGGTATTAGATTCTGGTGCCTCTTTTCATGCATCCCCACATAGGGAATTTTTTCATGAGTATGTCCAGGGAGATTTTGGAGAAATTTGTGTAGGGGATGGTAAGCCTTGTCAGATTGTTGGCAAAGGCAAAGTGAAGCTGAAACTGCAGACAGGTAACACATGGGTGTTAAAGGAGGTCATGCACGTCCCAGTTCTGAAGTGGAATCTAATTTCTGTTAGAAGTTTGGGTGAAGAGGGTTGCACAGTAACTCTCACAGCAGACTCTTGGAAGGTTACCAAGGGTACACTTGTTATAGCTAGAGGTAAGAAAGTAGGTACGCTTTATCTATCTACTTGTTTTACTGATTCTCTTTCTGGGTTATCTACTTCAGTTGTAGATTCAAAGATGTGGCTTAATAGGCTTGGTCACATAGATAAGAAGGAGATGCTGGTTCTTGAGTCAAAGAGTATGCTTTCAGATTTGGAAGGCATGGATCGTGGTTTCTATATACAAAAGAAGAAGGTGAGGTTTCTTGAGGAATCCGATGTTAGTGACAAGAACAGGAAAGCCTTGGTTTTCAAGGAGAAAATGACAGACAGAGTTCAGCACAAGATGCAGATGAATTCTGAGTAGAGCAAGGGTGATTTGGACAAGGGTTTGATCCAAAAGGAGCTCGCAGGAAAAAGTCAGGTCTCACAAGAAAAACACAGAGACCGACGTCGACAAGAAAAGTGGCGTCGGCATCCAGACAGGGACCGACGTCGGCTATGTGCAGCCCGACGTCAGTGACTCGGGGCAGAGAGAGACCGGCGTCGGCCAGGGGAAATCGACGTCGGCAGGGAGGCAGTCGCAGGGAACTGACATCGATTTGTTGTAGACTGAGATGTGACTGGCATCGGTCACTGAGATGAATTTCGGGTGGACAGCAAGCTGTCATGGAGTCTCAAGTGCCCATATGGAGGACTGAAGGTGTAAGTAAGTTCTTAAATTTGTCATTTCCCTTCTTTACACTACTTGTTGCTCACTTATGGCATAGGACCAGGAAGTTATTGAAGAAGCAGAACAGGTAGATCTAGGAAACAGTGGGAGCTAGGCATGAATGAGGATGTGATTCCTTGGAGGAGAACCAAATAGGTGTTTTGGGTAGTGTTGCCAGCTGGAAGTAAGCACTGAGAGACGAATGGATGTTAAGGATAAAGAAGAGTAGAAATGGATACGTGAGATGGAAGATCAGGGTATTTGATCTTGTATTAACTGCAGGGCAATGGAGGTTTGATCATTGTGTTTCTCTTTACCAGGTTGGATAGTATTGGCTACACTATCCTATTTCTGTATGATGTGCTTGTTGCAGGGTTACATATATAGGTATTGCTGAACTAAAGGTAAAGCTAGTTCAGGTGTTTGTCATGGAGAATCTGAGAGCGGCAAGATTCTTTGGCATGAGTGTGTTCTAGAGACATGGTAGGTCATATGTTGACTTTGTTTCAGGATGATTGTGTGAAACCAGATAGCATGCCGATGGTTAGATAGTTCACAGAATAGGTGTCTTGATTCACATAATGAGGTTGAGTGCATGGTATGTACTAAACCTGAGTTTTCCCAAGCAGTGGGAGTTGTCACAAGTTTGGAGTCAATTCGGGAAAGTAATACTAAAGGGCAGTTCAGTGGGACCAGCAGCAGGTGCACATGCTATGCAGGGTCAAGCTCTTTTTTCTACATGGTTGTAGATGCGGATGTGGCAGGTAATTTGGATGACAGGTTTTACACCACGGACTTTGTGGTGGTTGGTCTTCAAGGGTGATTTTGAAGATGGATACATAGCCAAGGGAACAAACTAGATGGTGTACAGGTACATGTACAGGTTGCAGCTGTTTATCTCCAAGTGGGAGATTGTTAGGTTGTGGAGCTAAAAGCTTCAACCCTTTACAAACTGTGGAACAATGGTTGCTGAGATCCAGGAGCACCGGCATTGGTAGCAGGACCGACGTCGACAGAGACCAGTGCAGAAGGCCACTGGCGACGGCAGGAAGTCAGCCGACGTCAGCAGAACCAGATAAGCAGGGATCGATGTCGATCGCCTGTGTGTTCCAAAACTGCTCATTTCATGGACAGTTAGTTAAGTGAACAAAGAGTTTGCATGTTGAGACCAGTTAGAGTCTTGGGCTGCGAGGACAATTGTCTAAATTAAGAGTCTAAGTTACCCATTGGCATGTATTGTATAAGCATGAGATAGAAAGGAAGAGTTCCTTCTAGTTGTAAGATCTGTGAGTTGCAGGTTGTTGCAAGCTCATTGGGGATCTACATGTAAGTTTGGTCTTTGAATTGCAGGTTGCAGGTTCATGAGAGATCAGCTTGAAGTGCTATAGAGTTCTTGGTGTACTGGCAGGGTTATTACTGACTGGTTGGTGAGGTGAACACCAATTCTGTGTGTGAGTTGGTTGTTGGGACCGTTTTTTGTGTAGGAGAGTGTGTGTGAGAAGAATTACTGAACACTTGAGGTGTGGTGAACTTTTGTAAGGTGAAAGAGTGTGGCGGCTCTTTGTTGTATTCTTTTCTGTATAGTGTTAATACAAGATAGTGTATTGTCTCTCATATTCTGTGCTATTGGTGAATTCTAGTTACTTGTGTTTCTGGTTATTTCTGCATATTCAATTACTTATATTTGGTAATCATACTATGCTCTTTTTGAGGAGCAAGATCCTAACAGGTGGAATTAGAACAGGTGTGTTTGTTCTTGGATTTATCTTCCACCTCCCCCAACAATCTGAGTTTTCTAGGTTTTATTCATTGTCCTTGTATGAGTTTGCTTGTGAAATCTTAAGTGTTGAATGTCAACAGAGATCCTTGTAGATTTGATTCAATAATAAAAACTTAGACCTTCATTATTCTTGATAAAACTTAAGAAAGAGGGGGAGTTAGTGTGTGTAAGATACACTAAATGTGTATCCACACCCCTTGTGTGGGCACACTGCCTAAATACCAATACTCTAAAGAGGGATCAAGCCATATGTAGTTATCTCACTTGATCTGTTTTGTGTAATAGTGTAATAAAGATGTAAAAATACCAAATTGAGAGTGCTTAAGGTGGTTAGGGACTGGTGTGAGGGTTTGAATATGTTTACATATATGTTAGGTGATTATATGTAGAGAATAGAGAAATTTGCCTTAGTGGTTTGTTTGTATTCTTTCTAGATTTTAAAATTTGTTACCTCCCTTTGTAAATTACCTTTGTATGGAATTTTATAGTGAACTATTGGGCATGGGTTAAATATATTCAAACTAGGTTGATATGATGGAGGATAGGAATCAAATGAAAATGGTCATTTGGGCTCAAAATATGATTGGAAAGGATCACCAAAAATGGGGCACCTTAAGGTCTAACACTATAGTCTAGGTCTAATGCTCCTATCCTATAAGCTCAGGACCTAAGGGGATAGAATTGGCTTGGGAAATAGATTATGGCTATGTTGGAATGAGGGTTTATAAGTCTATGGATTATTGGGAATAAGTAAAAAGGTGTCTATAAGGGTCATGAAAGAAAGTAAGAAGGTCTTATGGATAGGGTGTCACAATCCACACTCAAGCTACCAATTTAGACATTTTATATGACTACATTGCCATTCTCATCATATAATCATGACTAGGCAGTTTCATATCCATAAAGGTTCATTTTGGAACACAAATTCACCTTTTGCTCACTAAATGGGCCCCACACATGGGAACGTGTGTCTCTTCAACTCCCCCCAACTATACCACCTAGTTTGAAATGTGGTTTGACTTATGTTTTCCCTCTTCCTACCCTCCAATGGCATCCAAAGTTATAAAACATGAAGAAATGTAGGAATATAAGTTATTTTCAAGTATTTTGTAGGGTTGTATAGACCTGTATGTTTAGTTTCATATAGAGGAAGGTAAAATATTTCCTTAGGATTCATGTTAGATGTCTCATAAGAGTTGCAAGCCCAAAATATGCAAAATATGCCTAAAACCATTTATCTTTCTCCACTGATCTCCTTAACAGTCCAGATGAGCTTTTAGGTTTTTGGTCAATCTATATAGGAGAGAGAAATGAGGATTTGATACTTTGGTAAGAGGAATGGGGTATATTAAAATTAATGGGTTCTATGGGGGTCTATAGGAAAAATCATTGGCCATAAGTTTTGGATTCAAGGTTTGTACTTTATGAACCATCATTAAGATGGCAAACCTCCAAAACCCTCCTTATACCCTAGCACATGCCCAATTTGGGAAAACTTAGTATATTTGAAATAAAACACCTTGAAATAGCCTAGTAAAGTCTTGAATCACCTAGTACACTCATAGGGGATATCATCTATGGTACTAAATTGTATGGATTATTGTACACACTTGTTAAAAGTAGTACTTTTGTAAGGATTTGAGCAGAGAATGGGGTATAGAGATTGTTGAGGAGTTGAAAACTATTAGAGGGGGTAGTGTGAGATTTATTATAGATTTTTAGTCCAAAAAATGTTCAAAAATCTCCCTGAAATGTTCATACTAATTTGTATAAAAGAGCCAATCTAGGAAGGCTAGTAGAAGGTGACCTAGCCATCTAGATTAGCAAAATTGTAAATGTATATTACTTGTAAAGTCATAGGTCAAGGTATAAGAATACTATTCAAACTTGAAATATGCTTATTCACTTGTATTAATATTTATATTTAGGTCTTTGATCATCCATCAATAGATAGCTAAGTCACTAAGCCTAGTATCCTAGTTGACCTACTTGATCAACAAAAAGAGGTGTAAGCTAGCATAGAAGGGCTATTAAGTGGTCAATGTAGGGTCACATTATCACCTTGTAAATACCATTATGAAGGCTAGTAGACACACATCATATTAATCATAGAGGATAAGTTATTTTCATGTCTTGTCAATGTGCACAAAGGATGGTGGGTTGTTAAACATTTAATGAAGGCAAACTTAGACTACATTTACACCTTGTAACTACCAAAGGAAAAATCATTGACCATATTTAGGTGTGTACTTACTTTGGAAAATTCTAACCAAGTTGAAAATATCCTCCACCATGCCACACTCTTCATTAAATATCATTAACCATGGAAGCAACATATGAAGGGAGTCATGAGAGCTATTGTAACTGTTGACCAAGTTTGACTTTCTAGTCAAACTAGGGCACCTATAGAAAAAACTTGAGTTTTTGGGTCTATAGGAGTTTTAATGGATTTTATAAGATATTTCAAGGGTCAATTAATGTCATTTCATGTTATGTTACCTTCGATTATTAGTCCCCTATGTCTATTTATCATTTTAGGTCATTTAGAGGTCATTTTAAGTGCATTTAATGCTTTTTATAGGTTTATTGGGATTTGTGCAAGTTATAAATTATTATGTCATCCCATATGTGTCCTTATAAGTCTTTAATAAGCTGACATAAATAAATTGTAGGTTGTTCAAAAAAGGGTAGTTTTCTTGACAAAAGTGTGAGGAAAAGACACTTATGCATCTCTTTGGGAAGTGTTCCACTTAGAAAACATGGCGGTGTGAATATTCACATATCTACAATCCATATATATATATAAATCATTTTTTCACAAAAAATTCCATCTGTAACTCAATTTTCTTCATTTTCCTCTTAGCATGCAAATGAACATCAACTTCAAGTGCTCACTATGGGTCATACAGGTGGATGCAATAAGAATGGCCTTATGGGTGGATAGTGTTTTGAGTGAACTTCATTTCCATAATAATAACTCTCATATTGGTGGCTCCTCCTTCATGAATAATCAATTTTATCCCAGGTAGCTTCTTATGCATGTTCAACCATGAGGGGGTCTCCTTTTGAGCCTATTTCAGATTTTATTGATTTGGATTGATGGGTTTCTCTATTTTAGGTGTTTATAAATTATTATCAATATTTTACCATGCTTGTTATTATCTTGGAGAGTTTAATTATGTGAAGAAACCTCTTCTAGGCTTGTAAAATGCCAATTTTGTATTCAGAGTCAGCATAGTTGCTTTGTAAATGATCCCTTCACATTGGATATGGTGTTTTAATATTGTTTTGGTGGGATTCTTGATGTATTTTTCATATTTAATAATTTACATTTGTCTTGTGGTGCTTGAAAGGCCCTTTTTTTTGCATTTTCTTGTTCTCTCATTTTCTCCCTACACAGTACAGTCACAAAACTCCATCTACAAGAACATGTTCATGTCATCAATGCAAGTTCTAAGGATTGGCATGGTCCTTAACCTTTTGGTACTACTAATGTGCATTGAAGTGTTGGGAAAAGGAATATATGTGCTACAAACTAGCAAATTTGGAGAAAGGTCTCAGTTATGCTTATGAAAGGAGAATGTCATCTATAGTTGATACCATAAATAGCTCTTTTAGAGGTGTTCTAATGGGATGATCAATAAATTTGTAGGTTCCTTACCATATATAATGCCTAGATAAACCTATTTATGATCCTAGTTGACAATAAATGTGGCAAAACATCAAAGTGGAAGTTGGATTGTGTTTTAGGCCTTCTTGCTCTAAAATGATCAAATAGAGGCCTAAGGGGTTTTTGTAGGCCTCTCAAAGTGTAACTATTAGAGGATTTCAGTCCTAAAATATGGTGGATATATATTCCCTATACCAAATAAGTATCTCTCAAATTTTGAATCCAAAATGCTGAGAAGAAGATCATCATTGAGACCCTTGAAGATGTCTAGAAACATACTGAAACTAGTTAGTGTTGTCTACAAGATAGTGACCAAAAAGTTGCCTTACTCTCCATTATGGTTTTCTAGGTTGTGCCATGAAATTTGAATGATTAAAATGAGTTAAATTATTTTATATAAGCCAAGACGGCATGAGAGGGAGATAAATTCAATTTCTTAGCCCCAATGAATGCTCTCTATCCATACATAGCACTGTGATGAGCATCTACAAGTAGAAAGAGCAAAGTATGTGAAACAATCATGACATTGAGAAATATTGAGGAAATTTTATGGTTTGAATTCAAAAAATTGTGCTCTTATATCACCAATAACCATGAAAAATTTTATATTCACCTAAAAATAACCTACAGGCCTAAATGGATGAAGAAACACAGTCACCTACAGTTGAAGCTAACAATGGAATGAGATGATGACTTTAGAAGAGTGTTGAGAGAAATTTTGGGTTAAGGGAGATATAAATGTAAAACATAATGACTTCAGGATCTAAATGAGTTTCTATATCATTTATCAAAGACTATTTTCATGCCCTTTGACACCCTAAAGTAACCTATAGGCAGATTGTCTCAGTCTAAAAGATAGTGAGCAAATTGGCAAGTAAAGAAGTGTCAAGATGATAGGTTTGTGGAATGTTTAAAATTGGAATGTTAATGTGTTTCAATGAATTTATATAAGGTATTGTCATATTTATAATATCCTTAAAGAGGCATCTAAACAAGAACACCCATGTTCACTGTTGCAAACAGGTAAGGCCCTAATGTGAGAGGTATGTGTTGAAGGTTACCTAAGCAAGGAAAGGGGAAATTTAAAACAATGTGATATGATCCTAATGATAAAATTAATTAAATTACATGCATAACTCATCCTCAATTACGCTAATACCTTTCTCTTGTAGCAAAGTGGACTCAAACTGTACAGTCAGGCTAAGAGAGGTTTTGGTTTAAGAGGTGAGTATAGGATTTCTCTTAAAAGAGATATTTTTGGTGGGTCCCTGAGTTCTATGAGAATGAAATGAAGGTGAGGATAATTTATAAGTAACTTTCAGTCATAAATGAAGGAATTAAGGAACATTCATAATGAGGTTTGGGTGAAAATATGCAAGAAATAGGGTTTTGACCCCTTTTTTGGCAAAGTTGAGTTGTTTTGACCACGTAGACTTGGAATCTGATGAAACACTTTGGTAAAAGTGATCATATAAACCTAATTAAGGTCAAAAAATACTCTCCTTTACCATTCAATTAGTCCTAATAACCTCTATTTTGTCTCAAAGGGAGGAATATCCTCTCATGCAAGAAGTTGGTAGTTTATGGAAAAAGAGTTAGATAGTGAACTAGAGGTCATTATAATAAATTGGTGAGGTTTTTATAGTTTTTTTACATATATAGGGACATAATAAACTAATACATAATGTTTTTATACCAATGAAATGATCTACACAAGGAGTTTTGTAGGCAGACCTGATGGGAAAACATGCAAACCCAACCCTAAATGAAGTATCACTTCAAGTTTTAGCCTTCCCTAGGTACTATAATGCTTTGTTTGATGTATACCAAGGTAAATTTGATGTTTTAATTCTATTGGAATGCACTCATGGTGATAATTATCATCTTATGGTTCACAAAGTACAAATAGGCATGTTGGCAAGGCATAACTCTTATTCCAAAATAGGGGTAACTTCTATTTTTAGCTCTTGTTGAGCTCTCAAAATTATTTAAATATGCTATTAGGTTAGTCTTAGAAGTGAGTAATCTTTTTTTTGGTTGAGAAACTCCACTAGAATCCATATCCAACTCCAGACATACTCAGACCCTCATAAGAGGCATGAAAGCCATTCAAAGGTCAATTTTGGACATTCATACCTCCCACCATATTTTTCATGGTACCCTAATCCATTTGGATATGTTAGGGAGGGTCATTTAGGATCCCTCAATGGAATTTTGAGGTATTTTCAATGTCTAACCTTTATGAACAAAGGTTAAGCATTTAGGTCACTCAAAACCCTTACAAAACCTTCATAGTGACCTGATTGGAGAGATAGAGAATTTTAAGCATCCATATGAATGGTGATAGCCATGAAACCACCTATATGTTGTATATTACTATCATGGGATCCCACACATTTTTTTTCTGTACGTGATTTTATGGATCAAGGGAAAATAGGGCTTATTTTATCCATTTTCAGTGGTATACAAGCTACAAAGGGAGTTATAAGATGAAAAAAACTTTAGAATGAATATTTACACCTTATATAGATCTTAAAATTCATTTCATATCATTAATAAAATTCTAGGTGTCCCAAATAGACTCTTAATTTCAGCCAGTCTAGTGAGCCATACTAGTGAACACTTGGGAAAGTGGTGAAAAGCAATTAGGGGGCCTTGTCAAGATCTAGAACAACAAAAAGCTCTAATACCACTTGTTAGGATTAGGAGCATAATTTATTACCTTGTATAAGCAACTAAACATGGAATTTAACTAGAAGTAACAAGTAACTAGAAATCAAAAACAACATAGAATTTGAGAGACAATATAATCTTTTATTCAACTCATCCAAAAGGAAATACAATGAAGAGATTACACTCTTCCAACACCTCTTGGGCATACCAGTAACTCTCCCTCAATATTTCTTTCTCTCACAACCAATTACAACCACAACTCAAACATAGAGTTGTACCCTCCACCAGTCAGTAACAATACTGCCAGTGAAACAAGTACTCAAAGTACTCCAAGTAGATCTCCCTTGATCTTGCAACAACTTGCAAATCAAATGATCTTACTTACTATGTATATCTCTCCTAATCTTGCTATATCACAGATCAACCTGGTTTTGCACACCTGCAAACCTAGATCTTATAATCGAAAGGATTTCTTCCTTGTCCTTGATTACAATACAGCCCCATGGGTCTATTATATAGATCCCATGCAAACAATAATTAGACTTCTAATTATAATAATTAGAAACGTAGCTCAAGACTAAAATTAGTCTTTACATGCAAATTGACTGTTCAACAAACTAACTATTCATGTAACTAACAGTTCTAGAATGCATAGATGACCGACGTCGATCCCTGTCTATCTGGAGATGACCAACATCGGCTGATTCCTAATCAATGTCAGCAGCTTTGTAACTAGATATGATCGACGTCGATTGATCATGCCAATGTCTGTTGCTTTAGCACTTAGCAACCTCCTCCAATTTACATAACAGTGAAGCTTTTAGCTCCACAACCTAACAAGCCTTTTATAGGTTTTTTATTGAAAATAATGGTATGATATCCTTTACAAGTGTCATTTAATCTTATTCATGGATCATTTATTAAAATTTATGAGTTTTGAATGCCAAGTGGAGAAGGTGCATGGAAAAGAGCCCTTTTGAAACTACCAATGATGATTTTACATGTCCATAAGAATTGGGATGGTCAGGGATCAATATAATTCATGTGGATACTTTTTTTTAACCCCTATTTCTCATACCAATCATAATACCTGACCATATGTATGGATAAGGGTAGTTTTGGAAGGCAAATCATATAGGTAGTTTCTTGTGCCAAACTTACAGGTTTTGTGCCATTTTTCACTATCTTTATGACTTGTTTGGACAAGTACACCTTAATTACATGGAATTTCTCCCCACCTCTCTTATATATCTAATTTTAACTAATATTCACTTGATGACACATGTCTTTTGTGCCTTTTCAACTTCTCTTTTCTCTTTCTTATTTTAAGTACTATAAATGTATGCCATTTTGGCTATTGAAAGGATTCCAACTCTTGGTATGGTGAAGCCATACCAAAATTATACCTTTATTTTTACTTAATCTAATGATAAATAAGTTATTTATACTCTAAGTCCATTTTCACTATGTGTTGAAGTGATCCATCTTGAAAGTCAAGTATAGATTAAGTTCATCTTGTTTCATGTAATCATTGAATGTGTTATTGTAAATGACTTCTCTCCTAATAGGTTTCATGAAGTGTATTCTACTAAAATAGACCTTTGAAGTGTGTATGAGTTTGGTAGTGTCATATCTGACCTTTCCTTCACTTGCCTTCATTTTTTGAGTTGTTATTTTCCTTCATGAGAAACACTTATGCTAGGGAGTTCCATTAATTGTGTGAGGCTAGTTTGATTGTCTTAGTTCATTATACAAATCCTAAGTGTGTGAATGGAAACAAATCTTGGTTTATCACCTCCTAGTTTAAGATTTATTTATGTATCTTTATCTCCCTTTTCACCCATGTTAGTTAGTTGTAGTAGCATAAGCACATCAAGTCATATCTAGGGAGCTAGCCCTTTTCAATCCTAGAGACTCATCCCTCTTACAAGTTCCCACAAACTTGAGGGATGATTTAATGTTGCATTAAATTGAAATATCTTCATAGAATGTCCTAGGGTGCATAATTTGATTATAATAGTAACTATTATGTGAGTGGACTATGGTTAATTATGACCTCTTATCTACACCACACGAATTTCCCTCTCTCTCTTTTGATTATTCTATATATTTAAGCCTTAAGGCCATTGTACACATACCTTACCTAGGTATGAGGAAACCCATCCTAGATTTGTTTTCTTGTAGACCCCTTGGACTGATTAATGAACTATTGTTTATTCTTTAGAACTGATCTAATGTGTATATGTTTGTTTTTTTATGCATAAGTGGTATAATTTCTCCCTTTGTAGGTCCTTGCCACATATAGATACTAGTAGGTTATTTATGTAGGTCATATTATGTGTCAAAGGCTGGTGACTATACTTGAAGTGTAACTTGGTTGGAACTATCTCAAGATAGGCCTCTCATTTATCACTTCTAAGTTGTAATCATTTACCATGATTTCCATGTGAATCATTGTTTCATAGAAGCCTTAGAGAGAGTGTGTTTTAGTTTAGGATTGGTCCATTAATGTTGTTAGAGGTTAAATTAAGTGGATAATGATATTTGTGCATCGCCATCCTTATATTAAGGTTCATTTTATTCATATTCTCTATCCCTTTTCACCCTAAATTAGTAGCTCTTAGTGATTTTGAGCCATAATAGATGCACTAGGGGAGCTATCACCACAATCTAGAAGTCTATCCTGGACATAGGCCACCCATAGGCTTGGGTTATTCCCATGTTACCCCAACCTTGGAGGTAGGCCTAAACAACCTCCTCTTAGGGTGCAAGTTAGAGTGCTAACAGTAAACATGTATGCTCTTTTGTTTATTATATTGCCATGTATATGAGATTTTGAATTATTTTTATCTGCTTATGTTATATGATTTATAGATATACTTATTCAGAGATACACATCTATATTATCACATAATATAATCATAGTGATTTGGTTACTTTTGGGTTTTGGATTTTTTTGGGATATGCTAGTTGTGAACAAGGAAAATCATTGTCCACTTCATTATTTAATAGATCCATTGGCCTTATTTTTGTTGTAGCCTGTGATATTATGCATCATAGTTATAGACAACTATAATAATAATGTGTATACTATTCATGAAAAAAATTAATTTAAATATAAATATAAATAACTCAGAAGTAAGATATGGATCAATAAAATCCCAAGTGTAAATATAAGACAAATAAACTAAGTGTAGAAATAAATACAAACATTCACAACTTAAGTACAAGATATGGTTAATCCAAACTCAAGTGTAAATAAAATGTAATAAACCTATGACAACTGATAAAAAATAAAGGAACAATAAAACAAAAGTCAATAACCAATTAAAATAAACAAACAACCTAATAAAAATAACCAAAGCACTAATGAAAATAATAATGTTAGTTCAAAAACCAATTAAGATTAGCAAAATAAACAAACAAATAAACACAAAAATTAAGCCAGCATAAAAAGTAGGTCATCAACCAATTAAAATAAATGAAGATAATGACTAAACAAAACACATTTAATGAATTCCTAAGCTAAATCAAGGTAGTAAACAATCAATTTAAAACACAAGTAATAAACGGCATATGAACAAAATGAATGAATTAGAAACTAAAATGCAATGAAGATTTAAACTAATGCATAAATAAGAGTAAACATTTAATTTAAGGCAAAATAATAAGAAATTAATCTAAGGTAAACAAAACAAACAACTAATCTAAATTAATTAAAACAAACAACTAATATAAATTAATGCAAAATAAATAATTAATCTAACTATTTATGCATGTGTAATAGAAGTGTTACGCTTGGTATAAAAGGTTGGCCCTAGGCTATAGGGAACAACAACAAAGGTATGATGACAAAGGTTACCCCTAGGCTATAATTAAAAACACTATTAAAATAGTTTGGAAGGAATAGAATAATAAGGAAGGGGTATCCAAACTGAATCCAAATGCATTAGGCAAGTGGATGTTGCTCATATAGTCCAATGGGAATGAGTTCCAACATGAAATTTAGGCCAAATGTACTTCTCCCAAGATATAGGACAGAATAAAATTGATGATAAGTGAAATACATTGCTCATAAATAAATTGGAAATGGGCTCACAAAATGGTGAGTATATAGAGTAAAGAGAAGGTGGTGTTCATAATCATGAAAGTGTCAAACACAAAAAACTCATGAAACAAAGAGTGTGTGTTAAATAAAAATCCATATTGAAAGATAAAATATGAGTGTTCATGAATGAATTGAATAGATAATTCATAGTGTTTACTATATCTAAGGTTTGGCATAATAATGAGCTCATAAAATAGTGAGAGAGTGAGAGGTCTATGACTCATAAAATGGCACGTGTAAATAACTCATAAAATAATGAGAGTATTTGGAGATAAACCTAGAGTAAGGAATGATCCAAGAGAATAGTGAATGAAATATTACTTAAATAGGCCAAGCTAGCTCTAAATGCACTAGGTAATTTGATGATGCCTAAATAGAACCATGGGCACAATGTCCAACATGAACTTCAAGCCAAACATAGTTCTCCTAAAAACAAGATAAAACACTATCAAAAAATGGAATAGGCAAATGGAAATGGTCATGATGGGATCTAAGTGAATACTTCATTTATACCTATCAAATAGGATATTAATGTCTTGAGTGGCATGGATACAATATGAATGGCCTAATGTTGAAGGCATGTATATGATTTTTCTAGTATGTATCTATGTTTTTGATATTTTCTAGGCATCTCAATTTAACAAAGAATTATGAGCCACAAAATGGGTTAACTCATAAAATGGTGAGAGCATGCCTTAAGTTGCTCAGAAAATGGAGAGAACATTACTTAAATTACTTATAAAATGGTGAGAACATTAGAAACAAGGGTTCATTAATGCATCTATTTCAAATTTATAATGCATTGTCTTAGGTTGCTCATAAAATAGTGAGAGCATTTACTAAAATTGATCACAAAATAATGAAAGTGTATGGAATAAGGATGGAAAAGTTAACATCAAAAAACATTAAGCACTGCCTACATAGTCCAAATGAACCTCAAGGCACTATAATTTATCTTTTAGTAATGAATGTTTGAAAATGTTTTCAATGTTTTGGAATTTTTGGCATCTCAACTCAATGGAGGATTATAAGATACAAAATGGTCTAACTCATAAAATGGCAACAACATGGAAAAAAAGGTGATCAATTTGACCTCAATATAAATTGAGTGTTTCCTACATAGTCCCTAAGGACGCCAAGTCAATGTAGTTCCACCTTACAGTTAAGGATCTTAATAGGTAATAATAAGTTTGTAAAATAGGCAAATGGCAATGATGTGTCAATATGGATAAAATGGGTTACTCCTAGGCTATAGGAAATAATGGCATACGCCAATTACCCCTAGGCTAAAGGGAATAAAAATAAGGGTATATGATACTAATTTACCCAAATTTGGTTAGAATCAGTCACATAGATAATGAGATATAATGTGATAATAATGAATGATGTAATTACCAAACCATTGTCATACTACCCCAAGATATTGTCTCTTTTTGAAAGAATGTGCTCAAAGAATAACAAGACTAGATCAACCATTAAAAATTCATCTAAATTCAATCACTAAATATTCCCAAAGTACCAATAGATCAGAACCAAGGTCAAAAAGGTGAAAAAGGAAGTAAAATAAACTCTAAAAATAGGGAAGTTATGGGAAGGATGGTATACAGTATGATATAAGGAAGGTGATGCAATGATACAACTTAAATGATCCTTGTATATAATACCTCAGGTCACTCAAGATAAATAATTCTTGAGATGTATTATGTTCATCAGTTTATCAAGTTCATCTTTTTCTGACATAGCCAACCTATAAGCTCCAGATCCATAATTATTAATAATCACATGAGATCTTATCCAATTAGGCTTAAACTTGCCTTTTTTTCTTAGCAGTGGTGTTCTTCTAATTTTCTTTGATTATAAGATCACCAAGATAAAACTATCTATGCTTGACACACTTTTTATACTTACCATGTAACCCAATATGGTATGCCTTAAGGCTATTCACATCAACCATGCATTTTTTATCTAATAGTTCCAACTCTTGCAGACAAGATACTCTATAATCCTCATCATCAAGGATGTGTTTTAATGAAATTTATAGAGAAAGAAACTTGAAATTGATGGGAATAATGCCCTTAGTTCCATAAACAAGGTAATATGGTGTGGCTCATGTTAGATTGCCTAAATTAGTATAGTAGGCATAGAGGGCATGGAAGATTTTCAAGTTCCAATCATAGCTAGCATCATTGATGATCTTCTTTTTTAAAATATTAAGTAAAAATAATATACATTAGTGATGCAAAATAACTAGTAGAGTGTCAAAAAACAATATAGACTCAGGAGGTATCACCCCAATAATTAAAGTGTTAACATTTGATATTGTAATATAAAAAATCAGCCCCAAATAGGTGGCCCAACAAAACATAAAAAAACTAGAACACACCCAGCCCACTACCTAGAATAGAGGTGGCACCAATGTCTAGAAAATACATTATCACATCATCTAGTTCCCTCCAAGATGTAACATAATCCATATTAGTGTCCTCATCTAGATCAAAATCCATAAGAACAATTCCCACTACACTTCTCAGCTTCATACTAGGTCCCATTTGTTCCAAGCTAGAGATCGATGGTAGAGTGAAGTGTTCAACCTTCTTTAACAAAGACTTAATGTTATTATATTTGGCATACTCCAACACATCATCTAATTCTATAGCATCACCCTTTTTAATGAGTTTTTCCAATTGTATAGCAAATACAATCACATTATCTTCAATCAATTTCCAAATTTTATTTGGTCATCAGAGCTCTATAACAGGGAAGGGAGATAAGGGGGAAGAGGATGATTAGGATCCTTTTCATCAAATAATATATCAATCTCAAGGTCTAAAGGATTAATTATTCTATCAACTTCCTTGATCACATTAACACCATTGTCCAAATCAGTATTTTGCACATCCTAAATCATATCATTGTTGGTATCAAGCCAACTATCCACACCATTATTATATGACTCCAATGAATTAACCCATTCATGGACTAGGTCATCTACCTAATAAAAATAATAATCCTTGATGTGATCCCATTAATGTTCAGATATCTTTAGCTTGGTGGTTGATCCATGATAGTCTCCCTAGTCCATATGAGGACTCAATTTATGATATCCTCCTAAATACATCAAGAACTTAGATGTGATATTTAGCATCTCAATCCTCAAGAACTACTCAACTGATGATCTTCTTAATAATATTGATGATGGTATTGTTAGATGCCTCTACTTAGTCATTAATTTATGGGTAATATGCAGTGGAAAAATATTGGGTAATGTTAAACTCACCACAGAGGGCTTTGACATATTTGTTTTTAAATTAACTTCCACATTGAAAACAACCATGGCATCGCCATTGGCTTGAGTGTTTGTGTTGGAGCATGGATCAAATTAGCATGCCACTAACATTGTTTACACATTTTAACATAAGAAATTGCATCTACTTCCATGGTCAACCAATAATAACTAATACATAGGATATTTTCGGCAAGGATGGTAACATTGGTGTGGACCCCATAAATCCCTTCATGAATTTCCCTCAACACTAATACAAGATTATACCAAACTTAAATAATAAAGTAGAGTTTTATCAAATATCTTGTAGTAAAGTGTAGGTCCAAGTAAGGTATAGTGAGTGGTTAGGTGTGTGAAATACTTTTGTTTCTTATGTGAAGGTCTATGGAAGGACTTGATCATGGAGGTAATTATATAGTTTAGAATACCAGATAAAACTTGGACCAATAATAGCATATATCATTTCAATGGTTGAGGGCTTATGAGTAGGTGATAGAAAATGAGGTAATTATATAGTTTAGAATACCAGATAGAACTTGGACCAATAATATCATAGATCATTTCAATGGTTGAGGGTTTATGAGTAGGTGCTAGAAAATGAGGAACTGATAGTCTCTCACCTTGTTTGTGTTGCAAATCAAAGAACCAATTATAACCATGGCATTTATTATCTGGTTATTGGCATGAGGAATGTGTTCAAACTAAATGTGAGTAATTTGTTACTTGAAAATTTCTACCATGGCTTTATAATCTATCAACTTTTCATATTTGGTCTAGGATTAGTTTGTAACCTGATTAATGATAAGTAGTGAATCACCATAAACCAATAGATGTTGAATGTTCCATTTTACCACTAGACAAAGCCTTATAATGAGTGATTTTTAATTATTCATGCTATTGTTACAAATAAATATGATACATAATGACTTGGGAATGAGATCCCCATATTATGTTATGAACAATAATCCTACACCTAACCCATGCAACGTGAAAGATCCATCATCAAAATAAAGTTTCCATTGTTGCTCTTTAGGAGGTGATTTTGTTATGGTCATGATAAACTCATATGGGAATGTAAAAGTAAGTGGTTGAATATCTTATATGGGAGTGTTAGTAATCTATTCTACAAGTACTCCCCCTTACTAGCCTTTTGGTTGACATATTCAATCTTAAACTCACTCAGAAACATGATCCACCCCACCATAAGGCCCTATAAAGTTGTTTTATATAGTATATACTTGAGTGGATCTACTTTGGTGATGACTATGGTCTTGTTGTTAAGAATTTAATGACATAGGTTATGGGATATAAAAACCATAGTGAAATAAGATTTCTTGATTGGCACATAATTGTGTGCATATGTTATCAGTGTACTACTTAGTACATTGCATGTTCTTTGTCATGTTCATCATGTTGGTCACAAAATGCTCCCAGAGTATTTTCAATGGAAGATAAATAAAATAAGAATGGATTTCCTAGTGTAGGTGGTCATAGAATAGGAAGATTGGTCAAGTACTCTTTCAAGTGCTCAAAGTCCTTCTGGTAGTCTTCATTCCATGAAAAGGTAGTGCCTTTCTTTAATAAATGAGTAAATGGGTGACATTTATCAATCAATTTTAAAATGAAGCATATAATAAACTATATTTTAACTTGAAAACTATGGATATGCTTCAAATTAAAAGGTGGTGGCATCTTGATAATGGCCTAAACCTTAGTAAGATCAAATTCAATGCCTCGATGAGAGATAATAAAGCCTAAAATTTTGCTCAAAATAACACTGAAGATGCACTATTTATGATGAAGTTGAACCTTGTACTCATGAAGCCTTTCAAAAATTATTTTAAGTATGGATGGATGGTTTTCACGAGTCTTATATTTACCCAATATGTCATTGACATAGTCTTCAATAATATCATACATCATATCATGGAATATAATAATCATGGCCCTTTAGTATGTTTCCCCTAAATTCTTGAGGCCAAAAGGCATGACTTGGTAGAAAAACATTCCCCAAGGAGTGGTGAACCTTGTCTTATGTTTGTATTTGGGTAAAATCTTGATTTGGTTATATCTTGAAAATTCATCCATGAGGAAAAATATTACATACCCAATTGTAGAGTCAACAATCATGTTGATGTTCAACAGAAGAAAGTCATCCTTTGGGTAGAAATTGTTAATATCTTAAAAATTAGTACACGATCTAATACCTTTTGGATTTTTGATGACCAACACAATATTGGATATCCACTTCAAATAATCAATGGGTCTAATACATCCTGCATAAGAGTTTCTCTATTTCTTTCTTGACCAAGATGATAATGTGAGGGTGTATTTTCCTTGGTTTATACTTAATTGGCTTAGCATCTAGATGAACTACAAGATGGTGTAGAACTAATAATGGATCTAAACCTAGAATATTAGAGTAAACCCATGCAAAAATATCTATAAACTCTTTAAGAAGAGCTATAATAACTTCATGTTCTTCCTAAATAAGGGATGCACCTAGTTTTATCCACTTGGGATCATCTAAAGTCCCAATGTTGACTTCTAAATTATCTTCGACAAGGAGAGTAGATTCATATTTTAGGATATTTGACAAAGATGTAAATTAGATAGCAATGGCAAAGTTCTTTGGTGAGAATGGTTATTTAAGTTCTCATAAATAGGATGAATCAAAATCTCCTAATGGTGGCAAGGACCATATGAAAAACACTTTAGGATACTTGGATAATTTTCTCAAAAGCATAGTATTCATTTGTACTAAGTTTGGACCCAAATACAAGTTCATTATTGGTGGCCTCCTAAGCTTAAGTTGAGGGAAGGGTGAAAATCCCCATCTAGTGGGACTTAAAATAGGTTTTCATCAAGAGGCTAGCCTTTTTCTTTACTTTTTTTCTAGTTCAAAAGTGCCTCAATGAGGTTTTCACTTTGGGACTTAAATGTTATTTTTTGATTTTGGATAAGGTTGTTCAGATTCTCTCTAAAATAGGTAGTGGGATCCAATTTGATATAGAATCCTTACTTATGTTCTCCCAAAGGAATATTGACTCTCAAGCAAATAAAATTATAAAAAGCCTCATCATTCTCAAACTCATCTAGAAGTACGGTGAATTATTGTTGGTCCTAGTCTATGAGTTGAGGAAGATAAAGGGTAAGTGGGGAAGGGAATATTACTGGCATGATGGTGTAAATGATGCAAGGGTCCAATATATTGGTATTGGCTAGGTCTTCATAAATACTATGATTAGATGTTGATTTGTTTTCAACATCATCATCGCTAGTCATTAGTGTAGGAACACAAATAAGATAGGAGGGTTCACCCCAATTGGTTTAAATCCAATATCATGAGTTTATTTTTACTTTATTATAGAAATCAGCTCAATATTACCCTAATAATTTTCCCCAGGCTTATGTCTTTATAAGCATGGTTATCCATAATCATGTTAAGGATGGGATGCTTTTAACTCTAGTAACAATTAGCCAAATCATCATTGTACAAATAAGAATTATCTTCAAAAAGTGGTTCTTATTCTTGGATAGTGACTGGAGTGAAAATAATAGGCATTGGGATATGAAGTTTTTTTTTTTCCTTTTTGTTATCATTCTATACAAATTGTCTTGGCTTTGGGCCTTCCATAAGTCTTAGGGTTTTTTGGAATCTTGTCTATATGTAAGGTATAATGTATGATGAATTCTCTTGGACTATTTTCTAAAATAGTAAAACGATTTACAATTTCAATAGGTGTATGTGAAATTGATTCAATGTTGTTGGGGTCTATGCAATTAGACTCTAGCAATTCAAAAAGTATATCCTTGTCCTTCTTTGATGTGGGGTTTAGGCCAAAATGGTAATTCTAGATCTCATACTCATCCTCCAAATGATTTCAATATTGATATGGCTATAAATCTCCATGAATATTTAACTCCATCCCAAAATGAAGAAACTTGATACATTGGTACAAGGTTGAAGGTATTACATGAATTTTATGTATCCATGGTCTGCCCAGAAGAAAATTGTATGATAGATCTAGATTCAGGACATGGCAAAGTGTGTCATGGGTCAAAGGCCCAATTATAATTGGTAAATAGATGATTCCTTGTGATTCACATTCTTCATTATCATAGACCTTGATGGTAATGGTCTTGAACTGAAGGTCAATTATTGTATATCTTAGATGTTTGATTAACTTTAAAAACATGATATTAAGGCTCGATCAATTATATATGAGGATGTGTTTAACTTCATGTCATGTTATGACAACTTCAATATATAATGGGTTATTGCAGAGAGGATCTAGGGATGACATATCATGTTGGTTAAATGATAATTATTGGCTTGGGATTGGGTATCCAACAAAAGCTTGAAATTTATCTAATGTAATTTCATTGGCTATTGAAGACTAGCTTAGGATTTTGGTAAGGATATTGTTGAGGAAGGTAGATGTGCACAATAAATATAAAATATAAATTTGTGCAGGCATATTTTGTAGTTATTCCACAATATCATACATTTTCTCTTTTACATTAGTAATTGGCTTACTCTTAGCCATTATGGGGGAATGAATCAGTTCTTTGGTAGAATGTGGTTGTGGGCCTGGAATGGTAACTTTAGTCCATCGAGTTATGATTTTGAAATCCATATTAGGTAAAGGACCATTATAACTAGAATATGGTGAAGGGCCTAGGATGGTAATTCTTGATTACCTATGCACTTGGTTGCGGTCACTGGACAAAGGAGGATTACTAGTATTAGAAGGCTGATAGGCATTGTTAAAAACTAGTCATTGGTGATTGGTTATTGGCCTAGGTTTGATGGTAACTATGAAACATAACCACCCAAAACATGACCTAAAACTCTATTATAAACATGTGTGATTGTGCGATAGGTTATGTTGGCTATTAGGGTTATTCTAGCCTTGGTTCCATCCATTTTGTAGTTGGAAATGTTGTTATTATTGATGATGATTTTATTGATATTGGTGTTGTTAATGAAGTTGTTGTTGTGGTGGTGGTTTTGGTGGTGGTGGAATTCATTGTTGTTGGTTTTTATTGGTATTGTTATGTTGTGAAAAAGGGTCTCAGTAAATACCTAATTTCTGATTAGAAGTAGAAGACCCATTATCCAACTAGATCTCTCCATTTTCCAAAATGTTCTCAATCAGATGATTCAAATACACACACTAGAATATCAAATTACTATGAACATGATGGTCTTAAAATAACTCATGCTCTTTATACCAGTTAGGGTAAGTTATACCTTCATAAAAGTGTTTGGGGAGCAACCAACTAATCATATTAGTTATGGTTAATTTTTGAAACATTGTTTTAATGGGCTCACCAAGGTTGCTAAAGATTCTAGCATTGGGTTGTATTATTAGAGGTGTTTAAAAAGGTGGTGGCTAAGGTACATACATGTATGAAGGTGATTACATTCAATTATTTGGCCTTGGTTATGGAATAGACTACATTTATGTAATAATTTGCATTTACAGAATAGGCTGAGCAATTCGTATTTGCACTATTTAGACATGATGTGACTTGATGAATCCATTATCGATAACATTCCTATAACAATTAAATGATTTAGGTTTTTCAAAGTTATTAGCATGTACCGGTGTAGAATCTTGAATTTGGACTGTGATTGGGTTCTAACTTGGTTCTAAATTTTGGTTTTGGCTCAAGTTTTGGTTCTAGCTTTGGTTATAAGAAGACAACTTGATAATCCCTTTATTAATAAGGGCATTTTCAATTTGTATACATTTTTTGATAATATACTCAAATATGTAAGCACACTGAAGCTCCAAGTGATAATATTTTTATTGTGCAAATTTTTGACAAACATAGTGGCCAATTATTTATCTGATAAATTATGGGTCAATTGGATAGCAAGCACTCTCGACTATTGCAAGTAACTCACAAAATTTCATTGACAGTCTACCTAGCCTAACTCAAATCAACTACCAAAATATCATGTTTGATATTCTAGGATAAATTTTGTACAAAGTTATTCAAAAAATCATCAAAATCAGATACTCAATTCTTTGATAACTTAATAAGTCACTCCAAGGCCTATCTAGCGAAACTTATAGGAAAGAAAAGAAGCAGTTAAATGTCACTATAGGACATTAGATATAAAGTGACAAATAAATCTTTTATAATTCTCCCTAAGGTCTCCTTTGCCCTTATATTTATCAAATTTTGGTAGCTCATAGCCAAGAGGAAATGGTATTTAAAGGTACTCCATGTTAAATGTATATGAGCACACATCATCCAATTTGAACTTCTTGGTTTGATTTCTTGTTGGAATGGTTGTAATTAGATGTTTCATTTATTAAATTTCTTGAGCTAAGAATCTAGATGGTAAGATTATTTTTTTTATGGTTAGGTGATCAAAGGTGTATTACCTTGATTGTAGTACAGTGGGGGAGTGGGGTATTAAAAAATGTTGGTTTGGTGGACTGATCAATTAGGAATATACATTTGTGTATTAGGATTAGGTTATTGGTATAATATCCATTATTGATAAACATTTTGGTTAGGGTTTAGAATATAGATTTAATTTAGAGGGAACTGTATACATATAATATTTTCAACTTTATCAATTATTGATGCTTTCTATCTTGCAGTAACGTATTGAGACTTAATCTCTCTAAGTGCACACCTTGAGGGGTGCACTGGGAAAGGGGTGGGTAGATCATTGGTGCTCAATGATATTATTGTCCCTTATTTCCACTTATTACCAATCCAATCATCTCCTAAAAACCATTCCCTAAGCCATTACTCTTCTTTTTCACATGCCTTTAGTCATTTCCCACCTTCCATCCCTTTTTTCCTCACCTTAATCCCCTTTCAACAATCTATACTACTAGGTCAACTAGATTGACCCTATACTATTTTGAGTAAAACTTATTTAGGTTCTAGGTTTGATCTTGGTTGACCTAGCTCATGACCTAGTGAATTTTTATCCATAACTTTACTAGGTTGACTAGGTCGACCCTATCAGCCAAAACTTTTGGAAGTGCTTAGGGTTAAATCTACCTATATATACAAGATTATTTCATCATTATTCACCAATGAACAAGAGTTATTATTCACTTGAACTTATTTATAATCTACTCTTCCACCATTCTACTTGAGGAGTCTTAGCTTAGTATTTCTATTTGGAGAATATAGTCTTGTGGAGAAGTCTTGGATACTTTGGCCTTTCTTAGTGATCCTTACAAACCACAACAACCTCTTGTAAAGCCATTTTGGCCAAGGGAGAGATTGAGTGTAGATGGGTTTATATTTTAGGTAGGTATTCTCTAACTTTGCTCCTTTCTTTAGTAGATAAAAGTAGCATAAGTATTGGCTTCAAATAATATTAGTCTTATTCTCCATGCATTAGGGTCTTTCTCATACATAGCTTAATTGAGATTCTCCTATACATGTTTGTTTGTTCACTAACCCCCATATTGTGCCATAATCTTTGGTGATCACTAGATTAGATTTATTTTCTTTACTTATTATTATTATAGTGAATATGAAAACATAGGGCTTAGTTAGGGTTATTACATGATAATGCTTGACTGTAGGCTTTAGATCCCTCCCTAAAATTATGTATTATGGTAAGATATCCTCATATTGGTCATGTTCCCAATTATCTAATGTATCCCCAATAATAATTATAAGTATGATCTATCTTCTCTGAGTTAAGATTGTTTTATAGACATTATATATTTCTAATTACATACATTCTGGTGAACCCAACTTGAATCTAACCCTTACATGTTTTCTTTCACATTTTTCTAATTTTATTTTTTTTATATATTTATAATATTACATTGATAGTTTTGGTATAGTTTATAACTTCTATGTGTAGTTTTAACACACAGTCATATCAAAATGACTCTATTATGTTTGTGTAGGTCTTCATTAGATACAAGCTATATTAGGTCAAATAAATTAACATAGTATAGGTTTTCACTTCCATGTAGGCTACTATGTCAACCTTGTTGATATAGTACACTTTAAAACTTATAGAAAACATACTAAGCTGACACTATTGGTATAGTGTTCTTCACAAGTTTCAAAAAATAGGGAACTATAGAACTAGGTCGAACCAATCAACATAGTTTGCAAAATTTGCAAGTAAAAATTAGGGCACTTCAACACCAATCTCACTTTCCTCTGCATCTTCAAATCCACCAAGGTTCTTTTCTCTCTTTATCTATCATTTTTGTTATTCATTATAGTTCTATTTTTCATATTTTATAGTCTTTAAAACTATCCTTATATAGTAAACTAGGTCAACCCTATCAACCTAGTTCTCTATTCTATTTTCTATTTACAAATCTAGGTTGACATTATCAATGTAATTCTTAATAAACCCTTGCTTCAGCAATTAGAAACGACACTATCAACTTTGTATTGTAATCTCTATATACACCATCATCTGAACTAACACTAGATTATGTTTTAAAGTTGGAATTAACACTTATATGCTAGTAATTACTTCACACTTTTACTTTCAGTTGCTTGCATGCTTATAATAGATCGCATAATCTAATTAGGTGGTTTTTCAATATACCATTTGGTTGCACTATTCTTCTATTTTTTTCACTCACTACTAAATCACATAATCTTAAAACATAATTAAATATTTATCTACCCAAGGCCTACCTACTTGGATTTCATCACCAAGGGGGAAGTTGACTTGGTTTTTTGACCAAGTATAAACATGTTGTTAATGGTATAATTGGCAAAGCACCTAACACCCTTATCACTATGGGATTGTGAAGTGAGGGGGTAGGCCCCAATACCAAGCCAATACCATTACTAACATAGATCCATTACATCCTAATCATATTGAACCATCCATAGATTTCTTTCTAGTTCCTTAATTATAGCCAACTTCCCTATTACACTTAAAATAACACTCTAATAATCTAACATCTAGGATGATCATTTAGTTAACATTTACTTTCCAAGTTGATGGTTTGCTCTTTGCTCAATTGTATGCTATGTTTCAAAAACTTGCATTAGCCAGCATTAGTGCAAGGTTTTGTGTTATGTGCCTCAATTAGATCATCCTTATTGACCCAATTGATTATGTGCTTCTCTCAATTCTTACTTTTAAAAGTGTCTATAATATTTTCCCTATTTTTAGTACACAGTCATTTTTATCAACATAGTTTCTTATAGGCTATTTTTTGCCCTATTTGCAGTACTAGGTCAACTCAGTCAACCCTGTATCTCTTTTGCCAATTAGATAATAGTACTAGGTTGACCCAGTCAACTTTATACTCTTATCAGGATCTATTTTCCCTAGTTATACTAAGTCGATCCATTTGACTCTATACTCTTATTACTATCTTGTCTATCCAACTTAGTTCTCTATCTTTCTTTGCTTAGTATCTTCTTTATTTTCTTAAGCATCATATCCCCGATAAAAATCTTCTCGGAAAACTTGAATACATTTAGACATTATATAGGGTGTTCTTTTCTTCTTATCTTTTCTTCCTCTTTTCATCTTATGGGGCATCTTATGATGCCCATCCACACATTTCTCTAGCCTTTGGTACATCTTATGATACCGACCCTCATATCATTTCAGACTCTGAGGCATCTTGTGATGTGCATCCCTACATCCAATTTCCCTTCGGGGCATCTTGTAATGACCACTCTTATTCTCCATTATATGTTACCAAGCTAATTCAACTTTAATAAACCTTTCAAGATACAAGCTTATCTCTAATGTGTTCATCCTTGATGTAGACATTAATGTAGAATCCTTCCCTTCTTTTCATGCTTTCTATATGATATCTAATGCTTTTTGTAGGTTACTTACATAGGTCTCACCCTCTACGTTAGTTCTCTCTTTTTCACAAACCTTAGCCCTTCCTTTTTAGTCTTTTTGTTTCCCTTTTTCTCATGAGTTACATTGTAAAATCATGGATAGGACCTGGTCTTCCTCATGATGTACTATAGCCTTATTGTTTTCATACTTTTTACACACCTTTTGCACCCCTTTGGTTTTTCCTTTGTGAGTTGCAGTGTAATACCATGGATAGGACCTAGTCTTCCTCACAAATACCATCTTTTTCATTATCTCATTTATTTTTCCAATATTTTTTGGAACCCTCATGAGTTTCTATTTTATGATTTACAGTTTAAGACCATGGATAGGACTTGGCCTTCCACATAAAATCACCATCTTGTCATTCCTTTTCTAGAATGTGTTTTACAATGGTTACAAGTTTTGTATCCCTTGACTTTAGCTTTTACTTCTCTTGATAGATGGAATTTGTACAATAAACTATATTAGCATGTTTCCCTACATTTCCTTCATTCTTATGATAAGTAATCTTAATTTTCTATCATTATATCCATTTTTTCCCCTTTATCACATTTTTTGTGATTTGAAGTAATTCAAATTTTTTTATGTTTCATTCCTCTTGAATTCCATTCCTTTCACTCCATATTGGATAAAATAAGTACGAATTCAAGATAGTACTTTTATTTCACCTATATGTATAAGACTCTTAGACACCATGCTCTTTGAATTTTCTCTCTTAGTAACTTAATACCAAGTATTCAAATGAAAGTCATCTTTAGCACCGATGTTTGATTTTCCAAATCTGTATAGATGAGGAATAGAAAAAGCCTTCAATAAATTTAAAATCCAAATCATTTGAAATAAAAGGTAATGATATACAAAAGGTAACATACAAAATTTAAAATCACATCAAAAGACTTGATTCTAAGCACATATCCTATCTCTAATCGAAGCTCAAACTCCACGATTGGCCTCACACTAGAGCTGAGGTCCATAAGGGTGTGGTAGGCTAGTAGATTGGAATAGGAGAATTCAAAAAACTCTATGGTACTACCTACTTTCTCACTTAAGTACCTATTATCCATTTTTCACTTCCAAGTTTTGCATCTTTCATTTTGGTTAAGTGGAGCATTTAAAATTTGTCTATCAAAGGAAGCATTTCACACTATGCCCACAACAAAGTGTCAATTGTTATTTCTTTTAGAATATTTTGTTCAATCTTTTTGCACAAATGTTATTTATTTTGACAAAGTTTTGTTTCAAGTTTTTTGTTCAAGATAAAGGAATTGTTTTAGACATTTTGTTTGAAACAATCTTTCTGAAGGAATTGTTTTGGACATTTTGTCTGGCACTTTCAAAAAGCCCAAAGGAATTGGTCCTTTTCAAGATTTATGAATGAATTGGTCATTTTCAAAAGTCTGATAGATCATTTCTTATGCAAGTTCCCTACACACTTTCTTGAAAGGTCTTTTTCTCAGGAAAGTGTCCTTTTCAAGATTTTTGAAGGGTATGGTTCAATTTTTATGAAAGGCATCTTCTATATTTCGAAGGGAGTGTTTCTAAAGCAAAAGAAACTAAGGCATAATCCCTTTGAAATTTTGTTTGAAGGGATTACTTAAGAGAAAAGGTCCAAAGCAAGAAGATCGAAGGGACATTTCAAAGAATCTGAAGGACATGTTCAAGCTTTCTAAAAGGTGAAATAAGAAAAGGCCAAAGGGTTATTCTAAGCAAAAGTGAGACAAAAGTGAAATCTAAAGAGCACTTTTTAAAAATAGGGCTAAAAGAACTATCTATTGGAAAATAGGTCCAAGGAAAATACTATGAAAGAATTGTCCCAATAGAGTCAAAATTGCGTGGACATCAACTTTAGGGTGATAGGCTAGCCATTGGTGTTTAAATAGTGATGGGCTAGCCATTGGTGTTTAAATAATGATGGGATAACCATTAGTATTTAAATAATGGGTCCCAAGTAGATGGATGGTCCTTGCTCGAATACTCAAAGATCCAAGTACTCACATTCTTCATCCATTGAAGATCAGATGGAGAAAAATAAAAAATATTAGAGGGCTCACATCACCTTGATCATATCAATATCTGAGTCATTTTTTATGGCCAATCAAAAAATGACAGGTTGAGGGGATCTATAGGGATTGAACATTCAACTAAGGTCAAGTTGGGATGAGCTTTCAAGGGATGTTTGTAGACATACATGTGGAGATAGAATTTTGATAAATGCCATGAAGGCATACATGTAGGCTTCAGGTGACTTCATCTCCAAGTCTAATAGAATGAAAAGGACTCTCTCCTATGCCATTACACACCTCAATGAGCCATTGAAAAGCTATTAGCATCAAGATAAATCTACAGTAGGTGAACTCATTTACAATAACCATAGTTATGCCATTACCCAGCTTGTAATATCTTGATTCTATTGATGCAACCATTAGGGAAGCATCTTTGAAATAGCAAGCTAACTGTGTAACCACTTGAGGTGACATGGATTAATCGAATGGCCCAAATGATCATCATTTGCAAAGACACTTACAGTCATGGTTGGAGGCTTCCAATAGATTGATTTATCTTTTTATCACCATAAAAATCTCACTTCTTTTCTACTATAAATACAATCCTTAGGCTAGTAAAAAGGGGTTCCACACAATGTATGGTGAAGCCCTGCTAGATTGATATCACATTTTGCCTTTAAGCATTAGTAATATTTTGTTCTTTCAAGTTTATAAATAATTGTCTGAGTGTGTAAGTGACGTATAGAGATAGAAAGTGATGACTTTCCATCCTTTTGTCCTTTATCCTTCACACTTGAGCAAAATTTCTTAGTCTAACAGGTCATGTAGAGTGTGTTTAAGTGTGTTAGATTACTACAAGTGTTTAAGAAGTGTAACGAGTATATAATATCCCTTAATCCAAAAAACTAAATCTTTAATGTCCATGAAGGTAAGTTATTAGGGCATATTGTTTCAAAATAAGGATTGTCTATTGACCTCAAAAGGTTTTAGGCTATTCTAGGCTTTTCTTTGCCTCAACACAAGAAAGGATTTAAAAGCTTCTTGGGGAAATAAACTTTGTAAGAAAGTTTATTCCATGCTTTGTAACTTTGGTAAAGCCTATCACAGCCATGCTCAAAAAGAACCAAGTTTTTTCTTGGAAAAAGGAAGGTAATATTAGCTTTGAGGAAACCAAATAAGCAATTACAAAATCTCTTACTCTCTTGAACCCAAAATTTGCCAAATATTTCATACTCTATACCTTTGCTAACTTTGATACAATCTCAGCTATGTTTATGCAAAATAATGATGAAGATTATGAGGTCAAGTATATATTTGTTGAGAAAATAGCTATAGCTATGATAAGAGGATTGAAAAAAATTAGAAACATGGTTTCAAACAACAATATACATGTCTTGGTTTCTCATCCTAGCACCAAGGAGTTTAAACTAAGCAAAAACCTCAATGAAAAGAGAGTTGGGTGGATTACAAAGGTAATAGAGTATGATGTGAATATTGAGGTGATAAACTTGATAAGAGGAAAAGGGTTATGTGAGCATTTAGCTTAAAATTTTTAAGAGCCAAATGAGGAAGTCTTGATCAACCAAGTTCAGCCCCAACTAGCTGATCACATATAAGTTCAAAGTTGGACACAAGACATCATTAGTATTCTTCAAAATGGAAGATGCCCCAATGGCTTGAACAAGTCTCAAAGGAGGTATTTTATATTACATACCATTCTTTATTATCTTATAGATGGTATTATCTTTAGGAAAAATGTGAATGGTGTGTTTTTGAGGTCTGTTAACAATGATCAATTTGGTATGTTGCTAGAAAAGTTTCACAATGGTACAGATGGAGGTCATTTCTCTCCTAAGAAAATGGTTACAAAGATAATGAGGGCTAGTTACTATTGGCCTATTCTTTTTAAGGACTGTTACCATTGGGCTAGGATGTGTCCTCAATGTGCTTTATTTGTAGGCAAATAGAAACTTGCATCCCTTCTATTGAATCCTATCCAAGTAGACCAGCCTTTCATATAATGGAGCTTTAATTTCATTGGTGTGATCAACCCTCCATCAAATGCTAGACATAAATGGATATTTACTATTACTGACTACTTCACAAGGTGGGTAGAGGCTGTCACATTGAAGGAGGCAAGTGAAAATGCTAGCTTGGAGTTCTATGAGAACATTATAACAAGGTTTAGAGTTCCCCATGTTATCATTTCTGATAATGCACTTACTTTCATAAGTACTAAAAAAATTTATTAGGAAAATAGGAAAGGAGTTTACTTGAGTACCTCATCCAACTATTACCCTCAAGGTAAAAAATTAGCTAAGTCTACTAACAAGAATCTCATCAAGAGGACATTGGAGAATAATCAAAGAGCATGGCATGCCATGTTGAAGACAGCATCATAGGCCAATAGGATTACTCCTAAGAGATCAATTGGTAACTCTCCCTTTGTGCTTGTTTATGGGAGAGAGGATAGGTTATCCTTATCTCAAAAACTCCATGTTCTAAAACTTGCACATCAATTGGAACTACTTAAAAATACTCCAATGGAAGTCAGATTGATAGAACTAATGCAACTACAAGAAGCAAGATACAATGCACACAAGGTCATGGAACACCACCAAGTGTTAGGATTGTGGAGCTAAAAGCTTCACTGATGCAAACAGGAGAGGAGGTTGCTGAAGATTGCAGAGAAGTTGGGGTCGGTCTGATCAGCCGACGTCGGCAGGATAGCAAAGGGAAGCAACCGACGTCGGTCATATATCAGCCGATGTCGGTCACCTCTAGGCAGACAGGGACCGACGTCGGTCGCCTGTGTGGTTCGACTGCGAGCTATTTACGGCCAGTTAGCTAACGAACCAAGTGTTTGCATGATGAGTGCTAATTTTAGACTCATAGCTGCGGATCTAATTATTGTAATTAGATGTCTAATTATTGTTTGGATGAGATCTATATAATAGACTCATGGTTGTATTGGAAAAGTGTGCTAGGGAGTAAGAGAGCATAATTATAAGCTCCTTCTGTGTGTGAGGTAGAGCAATGGTGCGTTCCTCCTAGTGCCACAGTACCAGTTGTGTTGGTGCTGGATTGGAGAGCCAGCTGGGTTCTTCAAGAGTGTAGGATCTTGGTCACAGTTGCATGGCCTATATAGGAGATCTACATGATAAGTAAGATCATTGATCTGCAGGTGTATGTGTATGCAAGGTCGAGGTTCACAGGTGAATAGAACCATTGTTTGATTTGCAGGTGTGCAAGGTCATATAGACAGCAACACAACAGGGAGCAGTATCAGGCAGGATCTACTTGGAGTACAGGTGTGTACTCGGATAGAACAAGAGGAAGGCAAGGAAGTTCCTTCCATAAGTATGGTCTATTGAATTGCAGGTTGTTGCAGGTTCATGGGAGATCTACTTGAAGTACCTTGAGTACTTGTGGAGCACGTGGAGTGCTTGTGGAGTGCGTGGAGCACTTGTGTTATGCGTGGAGCATGGGAGGTGAACACCAACTCTGTATTTGAGTTGGGTGTTGGGACCTGTGAGAGGGAGAGCTTTGGGGAGAAGAAGTACTGTTCACTTGAGGTGTGGGAAACCTCTGTAAGGTGGTGGAGAAGAAGTGGCATCTTCTTTATTGTATTCTTTTCTGTATAAAGTGTTAATACAAGTTGTGTATTGTCTCTCATATGTTGTGTTATTCTGAATTCTAGTTACTTGGTGAATCTAGTTTATTTCCGCATATTAAGTTGTTTGAAGTTTGGTAATCAATTGTATGTTTCCGGTTTCGCATCCTGACAAGTGGGATCAGAACATGTTTGTTGTTCTAGATTCCTGACAAGTGGTATCAGAGCCTTGGTTGTAGGTTCTTAGCTCGATACCAACAAGTGGTATCAGAGCTAAGGTTGCAGGAAGCAGGTTGTGTTTTTGATTACAGGGCACTCTCAAGGTTTTCTGATTGAGTGGGAGTAGAGCAACGGCAGATCAAAGTAAGCTAAGAATGGAGGAGTTGAAAAGCACAGACGATTACTCACGGTCTGATGGAAAGAAAGAGCAGGTCAAAGAAGATTGTTGGTTGGTAACAGATCAGCATGAAGAAACTGAAGACACAGATGTAGCAGGTGTTGTTGCACAGGATGTGTTTGCAGGTTTCTTGGATAAAGTTGAATCTTGGATAAAAGATTCGGTTGCCTCTTTCCATGCAGCCCCAGGTAGAGGAGCTGGTAAGCCTTGCCAAAGAATTGGCAAAGGGGAAGTGAAGCTGAAATTGCAGACGGCCAACACACAGGTGTTGATGAAGGTCATGCAGGTCCCAGGTTTGGAGATATGGCTAATTTCTTCAGAAAGATTGGGTGATGAGAGATGCACAAGAACTCTCACAGCGGTAGCACTTGAATTAGCTGGTGGTAAGAAAACAGGTATCCTTTATCTACTTGTTTATATTACTGATTCTTCTTCTGTTGCGGAGACGTGGCTTCGTAGGCTTGGTCACATGAGCAGGAAGGAGATGCATGTTCTTAAGCGGAAGACAGATATATTTGACAGGCTTAAGAACTGGAAAGCCTTGGTGTTCTTGGAGGAGATGGCAGACAGAGTTCAGTGGATGAGGCTGGATACATCTGAGCAGGGCAGTTTGGACATGGAGATTGATCCAAAGGAGCTCGCGGGTAAAAAGTCATCACTCACAGGCGAACACAGGTACCGGCGTCGGTCATGAGGAACCGGCGTCGAACAGACAGGTGCCGATGTCGGTCGTGTGCAGACCGAAGCTGGCAGTGTCAGGCAGGGTAAGACCGGCGTCGGTCATAGGACTGACGTCGGTAGTATGTAAGACCGATGTCGGTCAGGAGGACCGACATCGGCAGCAGACACCAGCGCAGGCAGGTTGGTAGTCAGGTACAGACGCATGAGAACCGACGTCGGTCGGATGCAACTGTGGAGTGACCGAGGTCGGTCACTGTAACGAATTTTGGGTGGACAGCAAGCTGTCAAGGAGTCTCAAACACCCATACGGAGGACTGAAGGCGTAAGTAGGCCCTCAAATTCGTTGTTCCTCTTCTTCATACTTGTTGCTGATTGTATAGCAGGAAGGATCCAGGAAACAGGTGTGAGCTTGGCAGGTTTATGATGCAGAACCAGACGGGTGTCTTGGTAGGTTTGCCAGCTGGATAAAAGCACAGAGACGAATGGATGCCTTAGTAGAAGAATAGAGAGAACGGATACGTGAGACGGAAGATCAGGTATATGGTCTTGTGGAGCTACAGGACAGTGGTACAGGTTTTGACAGGTGGAGGACGAAGCATGGCTTCAGTCAATGTCAGGGTAACTACTGTGGTTTTGTCTTACCAGGGGGATGATGAGTCATGACATCATTCTGTTGCTGTATGTGGATAGTATGCTAGCTAGCAGGAGTGTACATACAGGGTTTTGCTGAGCTAAGGGTAAGGTTAGTTCAGTGGCATGTCATGAGGAGTTTGGAGCAGCGGAATTCTTTGACATGGGAGGCATGGAGATCACTGGTTGATTTTGTCTCGAGTGGGAGCTGATGTGAATCAGGTGTTGGCGAGGTTCGGGATACAGAATCGGAGCACACTAAGGGCTGGACAGGTACAGTGTCTGAAATCACATGAGGTCTGGTATAGACCTGAATATTCCCATGCAGTGGGAGCTGTCAGAGTTAGGAGCCGATTCGGGGAAGTGGGTTCTCAGGTTTTCTGAGAGGGACCGGTAGCAGGTGTTGCTATGCAGGGTCAGGACTTCACTACAGGTGTTGTAGGTTCGGATGTGGCAGGGTACTCGGATGACAGGTGGTACATCACAGGTTGTGTGGTGTGTTGTCTTCAGGTGGGAGCTTGAAGAGGGATACAAACCAGGAAACAGATTAGACAGAGTACAGGTACAGGTACAGTGCAGCTGTTTATCTCCAAGTGGGAGATTGTTAGGATTGTGGAGCTAAAAGCTTCACTGATGCAAATAGGAGAGGAGGTTGCTGAAGATTGCAGAGAAGTTGGGGTCGGTCTGATCAGCCGACGTCGGCAGGATAGCAAAGGGAAGCAACCGACGTCGGTCATATATCGGCCGACGTCGGTCACCTCTAGGCAGATAGGGACCGACGTCGGTCGCCTGTGTGGTTCGACTGCGAGCTATTTACGGCTAGTTAGCTAACGAACCAAGTGTTTGCATGATGAGTGCTAATTTTAGACTCATAGCTGCGGATCTAATTATTGTAATTAGATGTCTAATTATTGTTTGGATGAGATCTATATAATAGACTCATGGTTGTATTGGAAAAGTGTGCTAGGGAGTAAGAGAGCATAATTATAAGCTCCTTCTGTGTGTGAGGTAGAGCAATGGTGCGTTCCTCCTAGTGCCACAGTACCAGTTGTGTTGGTGCTGGATTGGAGAGCCAGCTGGGTTCTTCAAGAGTGTAGGATCTTGGTCACAGTTGCATGGCCTATATAGGAGATCTACATGATAAGTAAGATCGTTGATCTGCAGGTGTATGTGTATGCAAGGTCGAGGTTCATAGGTGAATAGAACCATTGTTTGATTTGCAGGTGTGCAAGGTCATACAGACAGCAACACAACAGGGAGCAGTATCAGGCAGGATCTACTTGGAGTACAGGTGTGTACTTGGATAGAACAAGAGGAAGGCAAGGAAGTTCCTTCCATAAGTATGGTCTGTTGAATTGCAGGTTGTTGCAGGTTCATGGGAGATCTACTTGAAGTACCTTGAGTACTTGTGGAGCACGTGGAGTGCTTGTGGAGTGCGTGGAGCACTTGTGTTATGCGTGGAGCATGGGAGGTGAACACCAACTCTGTATTTGAGTTGGGTGTTGGGACCTGTGAGAGGGAGAGCTTTGGGGAGAAGAAGTACTGTTCACTTGAGGTGTGGGAAACCTCTGTAAGGTGGTGGAGAAGAAGTGGCATCTTCTTTATTGTATTCTTTTCTGTATAAAGTGTTAATACAAGTTGTGTATTGTCTCTCATATGCTGTGTTATTCTGAATTCTAGTTACTTGGTGAATCTGGTTTATTTCCGCATATTAAGTTGTTTGAAGTTTGGTAATCAATTGTATGTTTCCGGTTTCGCATCCTTACAAGTGGGATCAGAACATGTTTGTTGTTCTAGATTCCTGACACCAAGTACTCATGAATAATTCATTTGACAAAATATTAAGTACAAGAGTGTTCAAGGAAGATGAATTGGTTCTGAAATGATATGAGGATAGAGAAAAACTAGGTAGACATACAAATTTTGACACTTTGTGAAGTGACCCTTATATCATTAGCAAGTGCAAGCAAAGCAACTCCTTTCATCTGACCAAGATGAATGGAGAATAATTTCCTATCCCTATGAATGAGATACATCTAAAGTTCTGATATTAGTCCTTGCAAGTTATGTTTTGTAAATAGTGGTTTAGGTGTGTGTGTTTAGTCTAGTTTTGTTTTAGTTTGTTGTTGTGTTTTCTATGTTCTTTGTAGCAGAGGTGTGTTTCTTTGCCTTTGTACATGTGGATTAACTAGCTTATGTTTTTTGAGCCAAAAGTTTTTTCAAGTCATTTTGGGTGCCTATATGCATGAATCCATACCTGATAGAAGGATTTAGGCAATTGGTCTTAGGGATAGTAGGTATGCCACCCCCAGGAATTGCCAAGAATGTTAGCTATTTTTCACTCCCAAGTTTTACATCTTTCATTTTGGCTAAGTGTGGCATTTAAAATTTGTCTATCAGAGGAAGCATTTCACACTATGCCCATAGAAAAGTGTTGAGTGTTATTTCTTTCAAAATATTTTGTTTGGTCTTTTTGCACAAGTGTTATTTCTTTTGGAAAAGTTTTATTTTGGGTTTTTTGTTCAAAATAAAGGAATTGTTTTAGACATTTTGTCTAAAATAATATTTTTGAAGGAATTATTTTAGACATTTTATCTAAAACAATCTTTCTAAAGGAATTATTATATAAGCAAAGCCACTTTCAAAAAGCCCAAAGGAATTGGTCCTTTGCAAAATTTTGAAATATCATTTCTTATGCAAGTGCCCTACACACTTACACTTGCTCGAAGGGTCTTTTTCTTAGGAAAATTTCCTTTTCAAGATTTTCAAAGGGTACAGCTCAATTTTTTCAAAAGGCATCTTCTAAATTTCTGAAAGGGCATCTTCAACTTAAAGGTCTGAAGTAATTTTCAAGTAAGGTGCTTATGCAATTTTTTCAAAGGTTTTTTCCTTCGAAAGGAGTGTTTCCAAAGCAAAAGAAACTAAGGCATAATCCCTTCAGAATTTTGTCCAAAGGAATTACTTGAGAGAAAAAGTCTAAAGTAAGAAGGTTATAGGGACATTTCAAAAAATTTGAAGGGCATGTTTAAGCTTTTTTAAATGTGAAATAACAAAAGGTTGAAGGGTTAATCTTGGTAAAAGTGGGCCAAAATCAAAATCCAAAAGGCACTTTTTGAAAAAATGGCTAAAAAAATTATCCACAGTAAAATAGGTCTAAGAAAAATACCCTAAAAGAATTGTCCCAGTAGAATGACAGTTACACAGACATCAACTTTAGGGTGATGGGCTAACCATTGGCATGTAAATAGTGATGGGCTAGCCATTGGCATTTAAATAATGGGTCCTAGGTAGATCGATGGTCCTCACTCAAATGCTCAAAGATCTAAGGGCTCACGATCTTCATCTATTGAAGATTAGATGGAGCAAAATAAAGTAGATCAGAGGGCTCACATCACCTTGATTAGATCAAGATCTGAGTCATTTTTTATGGCCAATCAAAAGAAGAAAGGTTGAGGTGATTTTTAGGGATTGAACATTCAACTAAGGTCAAGCTGGGATGAGCTTTCAAGGGATGTTTATGAACATACATGTATAGCCATCATTTTGAAAAATTCCATGAAGGCATACATGTAGGCCTCAGGGGGTTTCATCTCCAAAGCCAATAGAATGAAAATTACTCTCCCCTACACCATTACACACCTCAATGAGAGCTTGAGAATTTATTAGTATCAAGACAAATCTGCATCAGGTGGACTCATTTGTAATAACCACATTGATGTGATTACTCAGCTTAGAATATCTTGATTCTATCATACAACCATTGAGGAAGCATATTTGAGAGAGAAATCTAACTATGTAACCACTCGAGGTGACATGGGTTAATTCAATGGCTCAAATGATCATCATTTTTATAGATAGTTACAGCCACTGTTGGAAGCTTCTAATAGATTGATTCCTCTTTTCAATGACAAAAAAAGCCTCCCCTCTCACTTCCTTTCTATTATAAATACAACCCTTAGGCTAGTAAAAAGGATTTCGACATAATTTATGGTGAAGCCATGCTAGATTGATATCACATTTTGCCTTTAAGCATTAGTGCTAGTCTATTCTTTCATGTTTTTGGATAATTATCTAAGTGTGTAAGTAATGTATAGTAATAAGAAGTGATGATTTTCCATCCTTCCATCCTTTATCCTTCACACCTGAGAAAAATTTCTAGTCTAATAGGTCATGTAGAATGTGTTTAAGTGTGTTAAATTTTTGTAAGTGTATAACTATTCTTCGAATGTTCAATCTTCCTTTCAGTTTATTTACCTTATGTTATTTTATGTATCGTGCCTCTATATTGAAATACTTGTGTTAGAATCCTTAGAGCTTGAAAATGGTCTATGCATTTTTTTGTATTGTGCACTATAATATGATATTCAAGTGGAAGATAATCTTGGTGTATCACCACTCTTAGAGTAGGTTTCCTTTTCTATAATTTTTAACTCTTTTCCCTTCAAGAAAACTAGTTTAGATAGAAGTTATTTTACAGAGATACATTTAAGGAGCTAGCCCTTTAAATCTAGAGGTTCATTTCCTATATAGGTAGACCCACATGCTTGGAAATGTTCCAAAATTGACCAAATTTTGAAGAGACTTAAACACTCTCTTCTAGGCTAAAATATTTCATGACAATAGTACCCAATCTTCACAGTAGACCAAAGGCTCTATAAGTAGTCCTGAGGAATGGGGAACACATTGTGGGAAGGTAGGTTCATTTTACTTTTCATGTATATAGCCTTCATGGGATGATCTATATACTTCATTTATTAACCTAATACTTGTGTGGATAAGAGAACTTATTCAGAGTCCTTAAGGTCAAAAGTCATCTTGTTTTGACAAACCTAATTTGAGTGTCTTGACTTCGACAAAAAGTTCCTCTACCTTAGTTTTTCCTTCATTTTCCCCTCCACCCATTTTATTTCCCCCCTTGGTAGGCATCTATGATTCTAAATCTATTTTCTCTCTTCTATACTTCCTTCTTATTCACATCTTAAAAACATGATAACACTACTTTGTTTTAATTTTATATATCCTTAGAACTAAACAACATGTTTGAGTGACTAGGATTACTTTCCTTACACGATGGATTTACATTTCTAGATATACCTTAATTTTTTGTACCACCCTTTTTGTGGAATCCTGAATCTATTTCTATTTTCATTTACTTTTTCCATTTTTGAGTGAGGTTGGCTTGTTACTTCTCACTCACTAATGTTATTTTCCCTTTTATGCACCTTTTTCTATTGATGATTGAGTAAGGATTGTTACTTCTCATTCATCAATGTTGTTTTACCATTTTGATTGCCCATATTTGTTTAAGTAAGAATTATAAATACTTTTACATGGATGTTTGATTACCATCCCTTTTGACATCTATCCTTGGTCTAACTTGGTGAGTTTGTCTTTCTTACTTAAGGTTTACTTGTTTGAGTTTTTTGGTCTTTAGTAGCCTTGGATTTTTGGTTACCCGATTTACTCTAAAGTTTTGATATGGTCATTTGGTTTAACAAAACACTTGTCACCCCACTTTTCCAAATTTCCAGGTATGTCCCATCCACATAGCACCAGTTATCTTGGATTTCCTATATTTATTTTTACTCTTTAGTTTTGTATTCCTATGTTTTTTGAAAGCAATCTTTGCACCCTTCACAATCAAAACTAAAAACATAGTATACAATCATCTAATGATAAAGGTAAGTCAAGGTATGCATCACATTTAGTTTTTAGTTATTTCCCTTTCCATTATTTCCTTTTAGTTATTTTTTCTTTAAAATACTACAACCTTATTTTAGCCTCAACTTTGTGTGTTAATATGTTCTTTCTCAAAGCACCATCCCCTGTTGCATCTGAGTGACACATGATGAGCTTAAAGTGGGGCATATGTATGCACATAATATTTTAAACTTTATCTATTATTGATGCTTTATATCTTATAGGAACCCATTGAGACTCAATCTCTTTGAGTGCATGCCCTAAGGGGTACACCAAGAAAGGGGTGGGTAGACTATTAGCATTTTTTTAGATTGGTGTCCCTTATTACCACTTATTACCAATTTAACCAGCTCTTGAAAACCATTACCTAAGGTATTTATCTTCTTTTTCACACTCTTTTAGTCATTTCCCACCATCTATCCCTCTTTTCCTCACCTTATATCGCTTTTGATAGTCTATAGTACTAGGTCAACTAGGTCAACCCTATACTATTTTGGATAAAATTCATTTAGGGTCTAGGTCGACTCTTGGCCAAACTAGACTATGACCTAGTGTATTTTTGTCCATAATTTTACTAGGTCAATTGGGTTGCCCTATCAGTTAAATTTTTTGAAAGGGATTAGTGTTAAATATGCTTATATATACAAGATAATTTCATCATTATTTACCAATGAATAAGAGTTATTATTCATTTGTGCTTTTTTACAATTTACTCTTCCACCATTATACTTGAGGAGTCTTAGCTTAGATTTTATACTTGGAAAATCTAGTCTTGCGGAGAAGTCTTAGATGCTTTGGCATTTCTTAGTGGTCCTTAAAATAAGAATGGATTTCCCAGTGTAGGTGGTAGTAGAATAGGAAGATTGGCCAAATAATTTTTCAGGTGCTCAAACTCCTTTTGGTAGCCTTCATTCCATGAAAAGATAGTGCCTTTCTTAAATACATGACTGAATAAGTGAAATTTATCAATCAATTTTTAAATAAAGCATATATTAAACTATATTTTATCCTGCAAACCATGGATATGATTCAAATTAGAAGTTGGTGGCATCTCAATAATGGCTTGAACCTTGGTAGAATCAACTTTAATGCCTCAGTGAGAGATAATAAAGCCTAATAGTTTACTTGAAATAATACTAAAGATACACTTTTGGTGATTAAGTTGAACCTTGTACTCATGAAGCCTTTCAAAAATTATTTTTATTATGGATGAATGGTTTGCACGGGTCTTACATTTACCCAATATGTCACTGACATAGTCTTCAATAATATCATACATCATATCATGGAATATAATATTCATGGCCCTTTGCTATGTTTCCCATACATTATTGAGGTTTAAAGGCATGACTTGATAGCAAAACATTCCCCAAGGAGTGGTGAACCTTGTCTTGTATTGGTCTTTGGGTGCGATCTCGATCTGGTTATATATTGAAAATTCATCCATGAGGGAAAATATTGCATACCCAATTGTAAAGTCAATAATCATGTTGATGTTTGATAGAATAAAGTCATCTTTTAGGTAGGACTTGTTAAAATCTCAAAAATTAGTACACAATCTTATACCTTCTATATTTTTTATGACCAACACAATATTGGATATCCACTTCGAATAATCAATGGGTGTAGTACATCCTACATCTAAGAGTTTCTCTATTTCTTTCTTGACCAAGATGGCAATACGAGGGTGTATTTTCCTTAGTTTCTACTTAACTGGCTTAGAATTTGGATGAACTATGAGATGTTTTAGAACAAATAATGGAACTAAACTTGGCATATTAGAGTAAGCCCATGAAAAAATGTCTATAAACTCTTTAAGAAGAGCTATAATAACTTCATATTCTTCCTCAATGAGGGATGCACCTAGTTTTATCCATTTAAGATGATCTAGAGTCCCAATGTTGACTTTTAAAGTATCTTCAACAAGTAGATTAGAGTCATCTTTTAGGATGTAAATTTACTAATAATGGAAAAATCCTCTAGTCAGACTGGTTCTTCAAGTTTCCATAAATAGGATGAATCAGAATCTCCTAATAGTGGCAAGGGCCATGTGAAAAACACTTCAAGATACTCGAATAATTTGTTAAAAAGAATGTTTCTCCTTTGTACTAAGTTTAGACCCAAATAAAATTTTGTTATTGGTGGCTTCCTGAGCTTCATTTGATGGAAGGGTTAACATCCCCATCTAGTGGCACTTAAAATAGGGTTTCATCAAGAGACTAGCCTTTTTTTATTTTTTTCCTAGTTTAAAAATGCATTAATGAGGTTTTTAATTTGGGACCTAAATGTTTTTTTTCTTATTTTAGCTAAGGTTGTTTGCCTTCTCTCTAAAATAGGAAGTGGGATCTAATTTTATATAGAATCCTTGCTTATGGTCTCCCAAAGGAACATTGTCTCTTAATCCTAGAAAATCATAAAAAGCCTCATCATTCTCAAACTCATCTAGAAGTACTATGGATTCTTGTTGGTCCTAGTCTATGAGTTGAGGGTGATAAAGGGTAAGTAAGGACTTTGATAAATGGAAAGTAGGGAATGGATGATTACTATCATGATGGTGTAAATGGTACAAGGGTCAAATAGGTTGGTATTGGCTAGGTGCTCATATATACTATGATCAGACATTGATTTGTTTATATCATCATCATCGCTAGTTATTGGTGTAGGAACACAAATAAGATAGGTGGGTTCACCCCTAGTTGGTTTAAATACAATACCATGAGTTTCATTGTGCTATGTTATAGAAATAGGCTCAATAGTACCCTACTAATTCTCCCCTCAGCTTATGCCTTCATAAGCTTAGTTATCCATAATCCTATTAAGGATGGGATGGGTTTTACCCTGGTAACAATTAGCCAAATCATCATTATACAATAAATAATTATATTTAGAAAGTGGTTCTTATTTTTGGATAGTGGCTAGAGTGAAAATAATAGGCATTGTGCTATGAAGTTTTCATTTTCCTTTTTGTCACCATTCCATGCAAATTGGCTTGGATTTGGGCCTTTTATAAGTCTTGGGGTTTTGCAAAAGCTTGTCTATATGGAAGGTATAATGCGTAAATAATTCTCCTAGACTATTGTCTAAAATAGTAAAATGATTTACAATTTCAATAGGTGTATGTAAAGTTAAGTCAATGTTATCAGGGTGTGTGCAATTGGACTTTAGAAATTCAATAAGTATATCCATGTCCTTCTTTGATGTGGGATCTAGGCCAAAATGGTAGTTATAGCTCTCATACTCAGCCTCTAAATAATTTCAATATTGATATAGCTATAAGTCTCCATGAATAGTTAACTCCATCCCATAATGAGAAAACTTGATACATTAGTACAAGTTTGAAGGTATTACACGGATTTTGTCTATCTATGGTTTGCCCAAAAGAAAATTTTATGATAGATCTAGATCTAGGACATGGAAAAGTGTGTCAAGGGTCAAAGGCCAAATGATAAATAGTAAATATATGATTCCTTGTGATTCACATTCTTCATTGTCATAGGCCTTGATGGTAATGGTCTTCAACTGAAGGTCAGCTATTGTATATCCCAGATGTTTGATTAACTTTAGAGACATAATATTAAGGCACAATCCATTGTCTATGAGGATGTGTTTAAATTTTTGTCATGTTATGACAACTTAAATATACAATGGTTTATTGTGGAGAGGATCTAGGGATGACATATCATGTTGGTCAAAGGATAATTATTGGCTTAAGACTAGGCATCTAACCAAAGCTTGAAATTTGTTTGACGTAATGTCATTGGGTACTTAGGACTAGCTCAGGAGTTTGGAAAGGATATTTTTGAGGAAGGTAGATGTACACAACAAATATAAAATATATATTTGTGCAGGCATATTTTTTAGTTGTTCTATAATATCATACATTTTCTCTTTTACATTGGTAATTGGCTTATTCCTGGCTAGTATGGGGGACATAATGGGTTCTTTGGTAGAATGTGGTTGTGGGCCTAGAATGGTAACTTTAGTCCATCGAGTTGTAATTTTGAAATCCACATTAGGTAAAGGACCATTATAACTATGGGATGGCATTTATTGATTGCTAATGCACTTGGTTGTGGTCACCAAACAAAGGAGATTACCAGTATCAAAAGGTTGATAGGCATTGTTAAAAACTAGTCATTGGAGATTGGTTCTTGGCCTAGGGTTGATGGTGATTATGGAACATGAACACCTGTAACATGACCTACAACTTTATTATAGTCATGTGATTGTGTGATAGGTATGTTAGCTATTAGGGTTATGCTAGCCTTGGTTCTATCCATTTGTAGTTGGAAATGTTGTTGTTATTGTTAATGATGATGTTGTTATTATTGGTGTTGTTGATGAAGTTGTTTTTGTTGTGGTGGTGGTGGTGGCCTTCAATATTTTTGGTTTTTATTAGTATTTTTATGTTGTGAAAAAGTATCTCAATAAATACCTAGGTTATGATTAGAAGTAGAAGACCCATTATCCAACTAGATCTCTCTATTTTCCAAATTATTCTCAATGAGATGCTTAAAATACACACACTAGTATATCAAACTACCATGAACATGATGGTATTCAAATAAATCATCTTATTTATACTAGTTAGGGTAAGGTACACCTTCATAAAAGTGTTTGGATAACAACCAACTAATCATATTAGTTATGGTTAATTTGTGAAACACTACTTTAATGGGCTAACCAAGGTTGTTGAAGACTCTAGTATTGGGTTTTATTATTGAAGGATGGATTTTAAAAGGTGGTGGATAATGTGCTTGCATGCATGAAGGTGATTGCATTTGAGCATTTGGCCTTGGTTATGGAATAGATTACATTTGTGTAATAAGTTGCATTTATGAAATAGGCTAAATAGTCAGTGTTTGAACTACTTGGACATGATGTGACTCAGTGACTCCATTATCGATAATATTATTGTTATAGTAAAGAATTTAGGTTTTTCAAAGTTATTAGAATGTGTTGGTATAGAAGATTGAATTTGGACTTGGTTTAGGTTCTGACTTGGACTTGAGTTTCAATTTTGGCTCAATTTTTAGTTCTAACTTTGGTTTGAAGAGGACAACTTGATAATCCCTTTTACTAATAAGTTCCTTTTCAATTTCTATACCTTTATTGATTATATCCTCAAATATGTGAGCATACTGAAGCTCCACGTGATAATATTTTCAATGTGCAAATTTTTGACAAACATAGTGGCTAATTATTTATCTGATAAATTATGGTTGAAGCTGTTAGCAAGCACTCTCCAATGTCACAAGTAACTCACAAATATTTCACTGACATTATACCTATCCTAACTCAAATCAACTACTAAAATATCATGTTTGAGATTGTAGGAGAAATGTTTTACAAATTTATTCAAAACATCACAAAATTAGATATTAAATTATTTTATAACTTAAGAAGTCACTCCAAGGACTGTCTAGCTAAACTTTGAAGAAAGAAAAGAAGCATGTAAATGTCATTATAGACCATTATCTGGAAAGTGACAAATAAATCTTTTAAATTCTCCCTAGGGTCTCATTTTTCTATATATTTATTAAATTTTGGTGGCTTATAGCTTGGAGGAAATGGTATTTAAAGGTATTCCATGTTAAATGGATATGAGCACATGTCATCCAATTTAAACTTCTTAGTTTTTTTTTCTTATTTGGATGGTTATAATTGGATATTTTATTTATTATAGTTCTTGGGCTGAGAATCTAGATGGTACATTTATTTATGGTTATGGTTGGGTGATCAAAGGTGTATTACCTTGACTGGAGTATAGTGGGGGAATGGGGTATTATGAAATGTTGGTCTAATGGACTGATTGATCAAGAATATACATTTTTGCATTAAGATTAGATTGTTGGTACAATATGTATTGTTGATAAACATATTGGTTAGGGTTTGGAATGTGGCTTTGATTTTGAGGGAATTGTATACATATAATATTTTCAACATATCAATTACTGATGCTTTCTATCTTACAAGAACTCATTGAGACTAAATCTCTTTGAGTACACACCCTAAGGGGTGCATTGAAAAAAGGGTGGGTAGACCATTGGTGCTTTATAGGATTATTGTTCCTTATTACCACTTATTACTAATCCAACCATCTCTTAAAAACCATTTCATAAGCTATTACTCCTCTTTTGCACATGCCTCCAGTCATTTCTCACCTTCCATAGATCTATTCCTCACCTTAAGCACCTTCCAAAAATTTGCAGTGCTAGGTCGATTGGGTTAACCATATACTATTTTAGGTAAAATTCATTTAAGGTTTAGGTTGGCTCTTCACCGACCTAGCCCATGACCTAGTGAATTTTTTTCCATAACTTTAATAGGTTGAATGGGTCTACCCTATCATTTGAAAATGTTGGAAAGGCTTAGGGTTAAATCTAATTTTATATATAAGATCATTTCATCATTATTTACCAATGAGCAAGAGTTAGTATTCACTTGTGCTTCTTTAAAATCTACTCTTCCACCATTATACTTGAGGAGTCTTAGCTTATGGTTTTTACTTGGAGAATATATTCTTGTGGAGAAGTCTTGGATGCTTCGGCCTTTTTTAGTTATCTTTAAAAACCACAACAACCTCTTACAAAGCCCCTTTGGCCAAGGGAGAGATTGAATCTCAATAGGTTCATATTTCAAGTAAGTAGTCCCTAACTTTGCTCCTCTCTTTAGTAAATAGAAGTAGCATAAGTATTGGCTTCAAATAATATTATTCTTATTCTCCATAAATTAGGGTATCACTCATACATAGCTTAATTGAGATTCTCTTATACATATTTATTTGTTCACTAACCCCAATATTGTGCCACAAGCTTTGGTGAGCACTAGATTAGATTTTTTTGCTTTACTTATTATTAGTATAGTGAATATGAAAACATAGGGATTAGTTAGGGTTATTACATGATTGTTCTTAATTGGAGGCTTTAGAATCCTCCTTAGTATCATTTATTACATTAAGAGATTCCTTAATTAGGTCTATCAAATCCCCATATTGGTCATGTTCCTGATTATCTAATGCATCCCTAATCAAAAGTGTAAGTATGATCTATTTTCTATGAGTAAGAATTTATTTATAGATATGATGCATTTTTTATTGCATACATTATGGTGAACCTAACATGAATCTGATCTTTGCAAGTTTTCTTTCATGTTTTTCTAATTTTATCAATTTATTTATTATTTTTCTATATTTGCAATACTAAGTTGGCTGCTAGTATAGTTGCTAACTTTTGTGCATAAGTTTAACACATAGTCACATCAAAACAACTCTATTATGTCCATGTAGGTATTAATTAGATACAGGCTATTAGTTCAAATAGGTCAACACAATATAGCTTTTCAATTCCAGACAGGCTCCTATGTCAACCTTGTTTATATAGTACACTTCTAAACTTCTAAAAAACATACTAGATTGATACTATTGGTATAGTATTCTTCATAGACTTTAATAAATAAAGAACTATAGAATTAGGTTGATTCAGTCAACACAGTTGGAAAATTTTACAAGTAAAAATCAGGTCACTTCAATGGAAATCTCACTTTCCTCTACATCTTCCAACCCACCAAGTTTCCTTTCTGTCTTTCATTGTCATTTATGTTATTCATTATAGTTTTATTTTTCATAGTTTATAGTCTTTAAAAAATTTATTATACAGCAAACTAGGTCAACCCTGTCGACCTAGTTCTATATTATATCTTCTATCTTAAAAACTAGGTTAACATTGTCAATGTAGTTCTTAACAGACCCTTGCTTCAGCAATACAATAGCGACATTATCGACTTTGTACTATAATCTTTGCATACATTATCATTTGAATTAATATTGTATGGTGTTTCAAAGTTGGCATTAACACTTATATGCTAGTAATTACTTCACACTTTCACTTTTAGTTGCTTACATGCTTATAATAGATCACATAATCTAATTAGGTGATTTTTTAATATACCATTTAGTTTCACTTTTTTAATTTTTTTTGCACACCACCAAATCACATAATTATAAAATAGATTTAAACATTTGTCTACCCAAGGCCTACTTACTTAGATTTCATTACCAATGGGGAAGCCAATTTAGTTTTTTATCCAAGTATAAATAGGTGGTTAATGGTATATATTGGCAAAGCACCTAACACCCTTATCACTATGAGATTATGATGTGAGGGGGTAAGCCCAAATACCAAGTCAATACCATTACCAACATAGATCCCTTTTAGCCTAAACATCCTCAAACTATCCATAGATTGATTTTTAGTTCCTTACAACCAACTTCCTTATCACACTTAAAATAACATTATAATAATCTAACAACATTTAGGATGACCACTTAGTTAGCATTTACTTTCCAAGTTGACTATTTGTTCTTTACTCAATTGTATGTTGTATTACAAAAACTTACATTGACCAGTGTTGGTGCAACATTTTATGTTGTGTGCCTCAATTGGATCATCCTTATTGACCCAATTGATTATGTGTTTCTTTATTTTTGTGATTTCAAAAGTACTTGCAATATTTTTCCCTATTTTCAATGCACAATCATTTTTTCCCAACACAATTTTTTACAGACTATATTTCACCCTACCTGCAGTACTATGTTGACCTAGTTGACCCTGTATCTCTTTTACAAGCTAAATAATAGTATTAGGTTGATCTAGTCAACTCTGTACTCTTATTAGGCTTTGTTTTCCCCAGCTTATAGTACTAGGTCAATCCATTCGAATCTACACTCTTATTACTATCTTGTCTATATGATTTAGTTGTATATTTTTATTTTCTTAGCATCTTCTTTATTTTCTCAAACCTTATATCCCCTATCAAAATCTTCTTCGATAACTTGAATCCATTTAGACACTATATGGGGTGTTCTTTCCTTCTTATCTTTTCTTCCTCTTTTCAACTTATGGGGCATCTTGTGATGCCCATCCATACATTTCTCTATCCTTAGGGGCATCCTACAATGCCTACCCTCATATCATTTTAAACACGAGGGCATCTTCAGATGGCCATCCCTACATCGACTTACCCTTTGGGGCATCTTGTAATGACCACTCTTATTCTCCATTACATGCTACCAAAATAATTCAATGTCAATAAACTTTTGAAACACAAGCTTGTCTCAATATGTTCATCCTTGATATAGATGTTTACATATAATCCTTCCCTTCTTTTCATGCTTTCTATATGTTATCTATATAACACTTTTTGAAGGTTACTTACATAGATCTCATCCTCTACATCAGTTCTCTCTTTTTCACAAACCGTAGTCCTTCCTTTTTGGTCTTTTGGTTTCCCTTTTTATCATGACTTGCATTGTAAAACCATAGATAGGACATAGTCTTCCTCATGATACACTATAGTCTTCTCTATTTTCATACTTTTTCCACCCCTTTAGTTTTTCCTTTATGAGTTTTAGTGTAAGACCATCAATAGGACCTACCCTTCCTCACAAATACCATCTTTTTTTCTTATCCCATTTATTTTTCCAATGATTTTTGGCACCCTCATGGGTTTCTCTTTTATGAATTGCAGTGTAAGACCATGGATAGTGTTGGTTGATTATTTTGTCGATCAGCATGCTGATAAACAAAATAGGTCTGATCAGCCAAACTAGGAATATTGGTCATCCAAATGTGTAGGTTCACCACATCAAAAGGGGACTAATCTCTCTTCTCATCAAGGGGAGGTTCCCTATAGATATATATATATATAAACAAAAAATAATACTCAAGGGTAGGACAAACCATACATCTCTCTTTTTTTAGAGATGATGTGTGTGGATCAAAGGAGAAATCTCAAGGGAAATGATAGAAAGCACTCCTCTTCTTTCAGAATTACTATTCAACAAACCACAAGAATACTTCTGGTCATAATTGCAAAATGTAACCAAGGACGTAGTAACCAACAAATTGAGATGTAGCACAAAGTCTCCACCTGAATTGCCCAAGTGTGAGATACAAAGGAAAATGAGGGCAAAAAGTTGTCCCAAGGTCCTTTACACAAAAACAAAAATAAAACACACTAAAGGTAATTATGGGGGCACAAAGTCTCTCCACAGTTGACTTTAGGACACCTTCCTGACAACTTTCACTAATTTTGCTTGTTGAATTAAAGGAACAGAGAATATATTAAAGAAAAAGACATAAGAATAGTTTCCCTAAAAATAAATATATCATGGCACAAAGTCTAAAAAGGCACTTGCTTTATTATTACAATAACAAAAAATGATCAACAATCTGAGCTCAAAGTCTCAGTAATGCCTTTCAATTTGGGCAGAGTTTTGCTTTTGTTTGTCAGAGAGAGATCCTTTTTACACTAACAAGAGGGTCCCTTATATAGCCTCTTCAAGACGGACTTGGGAATAGTAACACATCATGTTGCATTGAATTTTATTAAGAAGATAGGCTAGAATTTAGGGGCATCTACCCATTTTCTTTTCTCAATGCAGAGAAACAAGTCACGATATTGAAAGTTTGCATCTTTCAATGTCCACCTGGCGATCTGATCCTTCTTCATCATTCCTCCTTTTTTGGTTAATTGAATTAGGTCTTTGATTAAATTTGATACTCTATTCTTTAGTCACTTCCTGCTAGTCTTGGCCTCAAAGCCTTTGAATGCATTCAGGTCCATAGATTTAAAACTACAAGGATTAACGGCTATTACATTGTCATAACTTTGATGTCCACGGGCACGTCACTTTCCTCAAAAATTCCTTCAATTTTGTCATTTGAGCTTTCCTAGAGGGGACCTACCTTTCGAGCCTTAAGAAATGATCTGATTTGGGTTAGGAAGAGCCCCCCGCAAGGGTATCTGCCCTTCGGGCCATCTTTGGATGGCCTTCGAGCTTCTTTATTCTGGTGGGTCGCTAAGTCCTTTGTTTTACATCCTCCCAAAGGGAAGGTGACCCTTTGGCTTTGGGGGAGTGTCCTTTAAGTTAGCAGTCGAGAGTCCCCTATAAGGGCACCTGCCCTTTGGGGTCCTTTGGTGGCCTTTTGGCATCTTTCAGAGCTCTCCCATGGGCTTTTTTTGTGGACACTTTCCCATGGGTTTTTTCCATGGACACTTTCCCACAGACAAAAAGTCCACAGAACTGTTCTGATCGCTTTACCTTTTGTCTTTGAAAATTCCTTTGGGTTTTCCTCTCACAGCTTCTTTACTGAATTCCTTCAGATTTTTTGTTCGAAGGAATTCCTTTAGACAAAATTTTGAAAGAATTGTTTCTTGCCTTAGTCTTTTTCCCAAAGGAAATCCCTTTGTCTTTCAACTGCCTTAGACAAAATTCTAAAAGAACTTACCTTTGCAGCTTCTTCAAAAATGACCCTTCCAAAGGGTGCTTTTGTCAACCAAGTGCCCTCCACAAGGGCACTTGTCCTTCAGGAGGCTCTTTTGAACTTTTGCATTGAACCACTCCTTTAAACCAACCGTTGAACCAAGCTGATGGTTCAAGCTAATGAACCCTTTGATTGAACCAAAAGCCATTGAACCATTTGATGAACCGACTAAGTGAACTGACTAAATGAACTAAAGCATTGAACCAACCATTAAACCAAGCTTTGGTTTAATGGTTCATCGGTTCATTCTCTTTGATTTGGCTAAGTCCTTTTGATCCTCATTGAACCAAATGCATTGAACCTATTGAACTTTGAACCCAAGTGGTTCAATGGTTCAAGCCTCAAAAATTTGTTCTTTTGATTGAACCTACTTGAAGAAGCCTTTGAACTTGACTATAGAAGTCTTTAAACCTGACTGTAAGCCTTTGAACCTGGAAGTGGTTGAACTCTTATTGCTGATGTTGAACCTCTAAACATGTTGAGCCTATTGAACCAAAATGGTTTAAGGTTCAATGGTTCAAACCTTGCTTAGATTCTTGTCAATGACTTCTTTTGGTTAAACTTGATCATTGAACCAACATTGAGATCACCTAAGTGTTGAAATCTTACATCTTGTTAGGGTGTGGAGCTAAAAGCTTCACCTTAATGCAAAATAGGAGGTTTTTGAGCATGACAGTTGTCGGTGTTGACAGGCCACAACCAACATCGATCAGGGGACAACGCAGAAGGAAACTAACATTGGCAGGGATCGGCCGACGTTGGTCACCTATGGCAGTTCCAGAACTATTGTTGATGAATAGTTAGTTAAGTGAACAGAGAGTTTGCATGATAAAGACTAGTTTGAGTCTTTGAGTCGCTTGTCTAAATTAGTGTATGCATGAGATCTATATAATAGACTCATGGGCTGTATTATTAAGTGGAGAACTTGTAGAACTCAAGTGTAGAACTTGGAGAGTTCTTCCCATGGTAGAATCAAGTAGGTTTCTTCATGTATGTAAGATCAGGTTTGATATGCAGGGTGTTGCAAGATCATGGTGGAGATATACATGTGATAAGTAAGATCATGTTGGTCTGTAGGGGTGTATGTATGTGAGAGTCAAAAGGATATTAGCGGGGGAGCAGGATCCAAGGTGATAGCAATACATCAAGGAGCAACATCATGGTGAGATTTACTTGGAGTATCGGTTCATACTCGATTGTACTGGATGTACAATGAGGTGAACAACAGCTTGTGTTAGCTGTGTGTTGTGACCTATTGAGAGAAGATTACTCATGTGGGAAGATTACTGGGAGCCCTTGAGGAGGAAGCCTCACAGAGGTGGAAGAAGAGTGTGATCTCTTTATTGTAATTTCCTTTGTAATGAGTTGAATACAATTGCGTGTTGCCTCTCATATTCAGTGTGTTTTCTCATTGATAGTTATTTGTTCTTCTGGTTATTTCCACATATGTAAGTTGATTATACAAAGGTAATCATGTGTGCTCTTAAATCTAACAAGTTGTGTTAGAGCTTTGGGGAACTTAGGACCTATCAAATGGTATCAGAGCGAGGTTGGATGTTCTCAGAGCGAGTTTGACTAATAGATGGCTAGATTTGGTTAGTAGTTTGTTGATTACAAGTTACTCACAAAGGTTTCTGTTTGAGTGGGAGTATAGCAATGGCAGAAGAAGGTAAGCTGAGGATGAAGAAATTCAGGCATAGGATTAACACCACAAGGAGTGTGGTGGGTAGTCTTCAAGATTGAGCTTGAAGAGGAATACAAGCCAAGATGCAGATTAGACAAAGTACTGGTATAGGTACAAGTGTAGTTGTTTATCTCCAAGTGGGAGATTGTTTGGGTATGGAGCTAAAAGCTTTACCTCAATGCAAACTAGGAGGTTTTTGAGCATGACAGTCACCAACGTCAGCAGGCCACAACTGACATCAATCAGGGGACAGTGCAGAAGGAAATCGATATCGACAGGGATCAGCTGGCGTTGGTCACCTCCAGTCAGGTAGGGACCGGCGTTGGTTGCCTGTGGCAGTTCAAAAACTGTTGTTGATGAACAATCAGTTAAGTGAATGAAGAGTTTGCATGATAAATACTAGTTTGAGTCTTTGAGCCACTTCTCTAAATTAGTGTATGCATGAGATCTATATAATAGACTCATGGGCTGTATTGTTAAGTCAAGAACTTGTAGAACTTGGAGAGTTCTTCCCATGGTAGAATCAAGTAGGATTCTTCATGTATGTAAGATCAGGTTTGATATGCAGGGTGTTGCAAGATCATGGTGGAGATCTACATGTGATAAGTAAGATTAGGTTGGTCTGTAGGGGTGTATGTATGTGAGGGTTAAAAGGAGATCAGTGGGGGAGTAGGATCTAAGGTGATAGCAATACATCAAGGAGCAAGATCATGGTGAGATCTCCTTGGAGTATTGGTTCGTACTCGATTGTACTGGATGTACAATAAGGTCAACAACAGCTTGTGTTAGCTGTGTGTTGTGACCTATTAAGAGAAGATTACTTAGGTGGGAAGATTACTGGGAGCCCTTGAGGAGGAAGCCTCACAGAAGTGGAAGAAGAGTGTGATCTCTTTATTGTAATTTTCTTTGTAATGAGTTGAATACAATTGTGTGTTGCCTCTCATATTCTGTGTGTTTTCTCATTGATAGTTATTTGTTCTTTTAGTTATTTCCACATATGTAAGTTGCTTATCAAAGGTAATCATGTGTGCTCTTAAATCTGACAAGTTGTGTCAGAGCTTTGGAGAACTTAGGTCCTATCACTTCTTTCCTATAGAGCCCATAGAAATCAACCTATGAAGCCCATTGAACTTGGCCTGCAGAGTCCGTAGATTTTCTCTTCTTGTCGAGTTCATAGATTTTTCTTCCTACTGAGTTCATAGATTCAAGCCTACAGAGTCCATAAATTCAAGCCTGTAGATTTTATATATTTTTGAGAAGCTTGAAAAATGAAGAATTTGAATACCCAGGATAATTTTTGAAAAGGGAAGAGACAATTTTAGTCTGTAGGACCAAAATAGTTCAAATGTTGTCCCAAAAATGAGTGATATTTTTGGGGGACAACAGCTAGCTCCAGTTGGGGAACTTCTATCAATTGTAAAAATAATTAAAGGGAGTAGAATCTAGAATCTCTAGTGTCTTCATGTGTACCATTGGGCTACGAAATCATGCTACCCAAAAATGAAAGGCATAAAAAATGGAAACAAACAAAGCAAAACAAAATTAAAAACTATACATATATACATATGCAATAATTTGATACTTCAAGAGTTGAAGTGTTTCAGATGTTGTTTCCTAAGAGGAAGTGAAAATAGTGTGCCATCTTGGTAAACTAGCAGGAAACCATTTTGCCCCCAAAAATAGTGACAGGCAAATGGAGCTCTCCACCAGGAAACCAATTTTTTGTGTCTTTCTCTTGGTCTTTTCTTCTTCTTGCTCCATGGCAGGACATGGTCTTCAAATTGAAAACCATAACTCCTTGCTCTCCCTATGAAGAGTTCCTTTTATTGACTTTGGAATATAGTAGTATGGTCCACAACCATAGCTTGTTGTTCTGCTAGTCTAGTCTAACACGTGCTTTGATTGTCAGTATCAAACCCCTGATAAACCATTAGCTCAGCATCTCCTTTGGTGTGAAGGAGTTTGATCTCTTCATCTTGAGTAGTCTTCAATCCGAACAATAGAGATCTACATCCAGCTATATTGTTGGTGTTGTTGAATTGCAAATTACATGAAGGAACAATATCTCCTTGAGGAGATATCAACATAGTCCCGACTCCATCATTGGTGAAAGAATTACTACCATCAAATTTAGGGATCCAAGCATCAACAGAAGTTGATCTCCTATCAAATTTCTCTTCATTAGAGATGGAAGATCCCTCCTTGTTTATACTGCACCCTACCAATTCTCCTAAAGTTTTGTTTGGATCAATTCTTAGATTATCAGCTATAAGACTTTCATCAGCTAAGACATGAGCATCCTCTATGGTCAAGAAGTAATTGCCCCTGCCTAAAGGCTCAAATAGAATTTGAGCTATGGGGACTGACATTTGGGTGACCATAATTTTTGCCTAAGATAGGTCTACACTTAGTTCTCCACCAATGTTTAATTGCTTGGGATTGGCTTGCAGGGATTCAAATTCAGTCATCTAAATTTTGGATTTCTTGACATGATCAATCATGGCAAATGACTGAGATGGACTTGGAAGAGAGGATGGGAGTTCATCCTTTTGGGTTTTTGGAGGGGGAGGACTGATCTACAAATTTGAAGTAGAAGGTGCAGAGATGTTTGATGTACTTACTTCTTTGGCAATCACCGAGTCTTTTGACTGGAAAGGAAGAGGGGTTCTCTACTCAGCAATTGAAATTGTTGGTTGGGGTCACTCCTCTATCTTCTCTTTATTATCTTTTTGGGTTGACTAATTTTGGGACCTAGTGAATACTGCGTATGATCCTTCTACTACTTCACCTTCACTTCTGGGTTCGTCTTGGAAATTTAGGAAACCAATGTGGGAGTTGCTAGCTGATTCTTCTAGATCCTCCTTGAAGAGATCAATGCCATTTTCTTGCTCAAACTCAGATTGGAAATAGGAAACATGCTTTGTTTCTAGATATCTAACTACTGAGTTGGTTGGAGGTGCTTCAAGGGCAAGGTTCCTCTATGGGGGAGGAAGACAATTTGTTGCCCTTAACTTCTAGTAGTGTTGCCTTGATATGGCTGATTAGGGAATGTCCTCCTTAGTATGTCTTTATATAGAAGAGCATAAGACATACCTTGTGCCATTTGCCTTTTCAAGGCTAGTAATTCATTTGCTAGCTTTTGTACCATTGGGTCAGTGGTGACTATGGGTGAGTATTCATAAGATGAAGAGGGTTTGCCTTTGTTTGGGTCTCTTCTTATCTTCCCTACTAAGATGAGATCATCTTCTACCTCAGTGGCCAAAATTTAAGCTACAGCAAGATCTATATGGCTAGCTCATCTCAGCAAAAAACTCACTTCAGGCAGTTGTGAATTGATGAAGAAGCATTTGGGGTTCTAAGGTGTCAGTTGGACGACTATGGGAATCCTGTGCCTCAACTTGTTAAACATGGCAATAAAATCCCTCATAGGCTCATAAGGCTCTTTCTTCATCTAAATGAGCTAGGATAGCAAGGCATGTGCATCTTCTATGGGCTTGAACCTTGCTTCGAACCTGGCTTTAAGTGTATCTTAGTCAGTCACTGATCTAGCTTGCAAATGGTAGAACTAGTTTGAATTAGCACCTTGTAGTGTTTCCACAAAAAGCCTGACTACCACGTCTTCAAATTCCACCCTTATAACACCACAGGCTATGTTGAAGGCTGCAATGTGTTCATCAAGGTGAACTATCCCATCACCAAAGAATTTGGGGAAATTCTTTCTTGAACTACGTGAGAGTTCATGCAGAGGTGGAGTCAAGTTGAGTGGGCCAAAAGAGTTACCCCAAGGGCCTCGAACTACCATGATTTAATTAAGAAAAATAGAAATAACAAATCTAGATGCAGTGGCTAGATTATAGAACAAAAATGGAAAAGGACTGGCTCAGCTTCAGCTTGAGGCTTGAGGCTTCAAACTATGCACTCTTTCCCAGCAGGTCTAGTTTTGTAGACCAGATAAAATAATGGAGGTGGAGAAAGATGGTAAGGCTATAATGAATAATGGGTAATACATGAAACAGATTCGCTAGAGTCTATAATGGATAAGGGTTATAATGATCATGGGTTATATCCCCAGCAGAGTTGCCAAAAGCTGTTGGTTGATTATTTTATCGATCAGCGTACTTATAAACAAAATAGGTCTGATCAGCCAAAGTAGGAAGATTGGTCATCCAAATGTGTAGGTTCACCACATCAAAATGAGACTAATCTCTCTTCTCATCAAGGGGAGGTTCCTTATAGATATGTTATATATATATATATATATATAAACAGAAAATAATACTCAAGGGTAGGACAAACCATCCATCTCTCTTTTTTTAGAGATAATGCATGCAAATCAAAGGAGAAATCTCAAGGGAAATGACAAAAAGCACTCCTCTTCTTTCAGAAGTACTATTCAGCAAACCACAAGAATACTCCTAGTAGTAATTACAAAATGTAACCAAGGACGTAGTAACCATCAAATTGAGATGTAGCACAAAGTCTCCACCTGAATTGCCCAAGAGTGAGATACAAAGGACAATGAGGGCACAAAGTCATCCCAAGGTCCTTTACATTAAAAAAAAAAAGAAAACACACTAAAGGCAAGTATGGAGGCACAAAGTCTCTCCACAGTTGAATTTAGGACACCTTCCTGACAAATTTCACTAATTCTGCTTGTTGAATTAAAGGAACAAAAAATATATTAAGGAAAAAGACATAAGAACAGTTTCCCTAACAACAAAGATATCACAATACAAAGTCTAAAAAGTCACTTTCTTTCTTATTCCAATAACAAAAAATGATCAACAATTTGAGCTCAAAGTCTCAATAATGCCTTTCAATTTGGGCAAAGTTTTGTTTCTGATTATCAGAGAGAGATCCTTTTTACACTAACAAGAGGGTCCCTTATATAGCCTCTTCAAGATAGACTTCAAAATAGTAACACATCATGTTGCATTGAATTTTGTTAAGAAAACAAGCTAGAATTTAGGGGCATCTACCCATTTGCTTTTCTCAATGCAGAGAAATAAGTCACATTATTAAAAGTTTGCATCTTTCAATGTCCACCTGGTGATCTGATCCTTCTTCATCGTTCCTCCTTTTCTGGTTAATTAAATCAGGGCTTTGATTCAATTTGATGCTCTATTATTTAGTCACTTCCTTCTAGTCTTGGCCTCAAAGCCTTTGAATGCATTCAGGTCCATAGATTTAAAACTATAAGGATCAATGGCTATTTCACTATCGTAACTTTGACGTCTATGCACATGTCACTTTCCTCAAAAATTCCTTCAGTTTTGTCATTTGAGCTTTTTGAGAGGGGACCTACCTTTTGAGCCTTAAGAAATGATCTGCTTTGGGTCAAGAAGAGCCCCCTACAAGGGTATCTACCCTTTGGGTGATCTTTGGATGGCCTTTGAGCTTCTTTATTCTAGTGGGTCGCTAAGTCCTTTGTTTTGCATCTTCCCAAAGGGAAGTTGACCCTTTGGCTTTGGGGGAGTGTCCTTTAAGTTGGCAACTAAGAGTCCCCCATAAGGGCACCTGCCCTTTAGGGTCCTTCAACTACCTTTCAGCATCTTTCAGAGCTTTCTCACAGGGTTTTTTTGTGGACACTTTCCCACGGGCTTTTTTTCCAGACACTTTCCCGTGGACAAAAAGTCTGTAGACAATTTCCAGCAGACAAAAAGTTTGCAAAATTGTTTCGATCACTTTGCCTTTTGTCTTTGGAAATTCCTTCAGGTTTTCCTCTCATAGCTTCTTTCCCAAATTCCTTCAGACTTTTTGTCTGAAGTAATTCCTTCAGACAAAAGTCTAAAAGAATTGTTTCTTGCCTTAGTCTTTTTCCCGAAGGAAATCCCTTTGTCTTTCGATTGCCTTAGACAAAACTCTGAAAGAACTTACCTTTGTGACTTCTTTGAAAATGACCCTTTCAAAGGGTGCTTTTGTTGACCAAGTTCCCTCTATAAGGGCACTTGTCCTTTGGGAGGCTCTTTTGAACTTTTGCATTGAACCGCTCCTTTGAACCAACCATTGAACCAAGCTTTGAACCAAGCTTTGAACCAAGCTAATGGTTCAAGCCAATGAACCCTTTGATTGAACCAAAAGCCATTGAACCATTTGATGAACCGACTGAGTGAATTGACTAATGAACCGAAGCATTAAACCAACTATTGAACCAAGCTTTGGTTCAATGGTTCATCGATTCATTCTCTTTGATTTGGCTAAGTAATTTTGATCCTCATTGAACCAAATGCATTGAACCTATTGAACCTTGAACCCGAGTGGTTCAATGGTTCAAGCCTCAAAAACTTGTTCTTTTGATTGAACCTTCTTGAAGAAGCCTTTGAACCTGACTGTAAAAGCCTTTGAACCTAGAAGTGGTTGAACTCTTGTTGTTGATGTTGAACATTTGAACCTATTGAGCCCATTGAACCAAAATGGTTCAAGGTTCAACAGTTCAATCCTTGCTTAAAAGCTTATCGATGAACTCTTTTGGTTAAACCTGGTCATTGAACCAGCTTTGAGATTGCCTAAGTGTTGAAATCTTGCTTCTTTCCTACAGAGTCCATAGAAATCAACCTGTGAAGCCCATTGAACTTGGCCTACAGAGCCCATAGATTTTCTCTTCCTGTTGAGTCCATAGATTTCTCTTCCTGTTGAGTCTGTAGATTCAAGCTGGCAGAGTCTGTAAATTTTTTAGAAGCTTGAAAAATGAGGAATTTGAATGCCCAAGACAAATTTCAAAAAGGGAAGAGACAATTTTGGTTTGTAGGACCAAGATAGTTCAAATGGTGTCCCAAAAATGAGTGATATTTTTGGGGGACAACAGATAGGACATGGCCTTCCTCATAAAATCACCATCTTATCATTCATTTTCTAGAATGTGTTTTTCAATGGTTACAAGATTTTTATCCTTGTTTTTAGCTTTAACTTTTACTTATTTTGATAGATGGAATTTTTACAACAAAGTATGTTAATATGTTTCCCTACATTTCCCTCATTCTTATGATAAGGAATCACACTTTTTTGTCATTATATCCCTTTTTCGCCCTTTGTCACATTTTTTGTGATTTGAATTAATTCAAATTATTTAAAGTTTCATTACTCTTGATTTCCTTTCCTTTCACTCCACATTAGATAAAACAAGTTTGAAGTTAATATAACACTTTTATTTCAATTAGATTTATGAGACTCTTAGACACCATGCTCTCTGGATTCTCTCTCTTAGCAATCAAATCCCAAGTATTCAAATTAAAATCATCTTTAGCACCTATGTTTGGTTTTCCAAATATATATGAAAGAGGAATAGAAAAATCCTTCAAGAAAATTAAAATCCAAATAATTTGAAATAAAAGGTAATGATATACAAAAGGCAACATACAAAATTCAAAATTTTAAATCACACCAAAAAACGTGATTCTGAGCACATCTCCTATCTCTAATCAAAGCTCAAACTCCATAGTTGGCCTCACACTAGATCCGATGTCCATTGGGGTGTGATAGGCTAGTAGATTTGAATAGAAGAATTCAACAAACTCTATGGTTCTACCTACTTTCTCACATAAGTACCCAATCCTCAGAGTAGACCAATAACTCTATAAGGGGTCTTGATGAATGGGGAACACATTATGGGAAGGTAGCTCCATTTCACTTTTCAAGTATATAGCTTTCATGGGATGATCTATATACTTCAGTTATTGACCTAAGACTTGTGTGGCTAAGAGAAGTTTTTCAAATTCTTTAAGGTTAAAAGTCCTCTTATTTTGACAAACCTAATTTGAGTGTCTTGACTTTGATAAATATTTCCTCTACCTTGATTTTTCCTTCATTTTCCCCTCCACCCATTTCATTTCCCCTCTTGACAAGCATCTGTGATTATAACTCTATTTTCCCTCTTCTCTTCTTCCTTCTTATTCACATATTAAAAACATGATAGCACTGCTTTGTATCATGTTTTAGTTTTATCTATCCTTAGAACCAAACAACATGTTTGAGTGACTAGGATTACTTTCTTTACATCATGGATTTGCATTTCATGACATACCTTGATTTCTTGTACCACCCCTTTTTTAGACACATGAGTTCATTTCTATTTTCTTGTACTTTTTACAGTGTTGAGTGAGGTTGGCTTGTTACTTCTCAGTCACTAATGTTATTTTCTTTTTTATGCACTTTTTTCCATTGATGATTGAGTAAGGATTGTTACTTCTCACTCATCAATATTTTTTTACCATTTTACTTGCCCATATTTGTTTAATTAATGATTGTTACTTATTTCACATGGATGTTTGATTATCATCCCTTTTGACATCTATCCTTGGTCTGATTTGGTGGTTTACCATTCTTACTTAAGGTTTACTTGTTTGAGTTTTTTGGTCTTTAGTAGCCTTGGCTTTTTAGTTACCCAATTTACTCTAAATTTTTGGTATGGTCATTTGGTTTAACATAGAACTTATCACCCCAACTTGTCAAATTTCTAAGTACATCCCATCTACATAACACCAATTACCTTGGCTTTCCTATGTTTGTTTTTGCTTTTTGGTTTTATATTCTTGGGTTTGTTGAAAGCAATCTATGCACCCTCCATAGTCAAAATTAAAAACATAGCAAATAATCATTCAATGATAAAGGTAAATTAAGGTACACATCAAATTTAATTTTTAGTTATTTCCCTTTCCATCATTTCCTTTCATTTATTTTTGCTTTAAAATACTGTAACTTTTTTAGCCTTAGCATTGTGTGTTGCCATGTTTTTTCTCAAATCACCACCCTCTATTGCACTTGAGTGACATGTGATGAGCTTTAAGTGGGGCATATGTATACACATAATATTTTCAACTTTATTAGTTATTAATGATTTATATCTTGTAGGAACCCATCAAGACTTAATATCTTTGAATGCACATCCTAAGGGGTGCACCAAGAAAGGGGTGGGTAGACCATTAGTGCTTCATAGGATTATTATCCCTTATTTACACTTATTTCCAATGCAACCATCTCATAAAAACCATTCACTAAGATATTAGTCCTTTTTTGCACACTCCTTCAGTCATTTCCCACCATCCATCCCTCTTTTCCTCACCTTAAGCCCCTTTAGACAGTCTATATTACTAGGTCAATTAGGTCAACCCTATATTATTTTGGGTAAATTTCATTTAGGGTCTAGGTCGACTCTTTGTCGAACTAGCCCGTAACCTAGTGAAGTTTTATCCATAATTGTATTAGGTTAATTGGGTCAACCCTATTGGGTGAAAGTTTTTAAATGGATTAGGGTTAAATATACCTATATATATAAGATCATTTCATCATTATTTACCAATAAATAATAGTTATTATTCGCTTGCACTTCTTTACATTCTGGTCTTCTACCATTCTACTTGAGGAGTCTTAACATAGAGTTTCTACTTGGAAAATCTAGTCTTGTGGAGAAGTATTAGATGTTTTGGCCTTTCTTAGTGATCCTTACAAACCACAATAACTTATTGTGAATCCCCTTTGGCCAAGGGAGAAATTGAGTCTCGATGGGTTCATTTTTTAGGTAAGTATTCTCTAACTTTGCTTGTCTCTTTAGTAGATAGAAGTAGAATAAGTATTGGCTTCAAATAATATTACTCTTCTTTTTCATGCATTAAGGTATTACTCATACATAGCTTAATTGATATTCTCATAAGCATGTTTGTTTGTTCACTAACCTCCATATTGTGCCACAAGCTTTGGTGAGCACTAAATTATATTTCTTTGCTTTACTTATTATTAGTATAGTGAATATGAAAACATAAGGCTCAGTTAGGGTTAATGCATGATTGTGCTTAACTGGAGCCTTTTTAACCCTCCTTATCATTGTTTATTATGGTAAGAGATCACCTAATTGAATTTAGTGGATCCCCATATTGGTCATGTTCTTGATTATCTAATGTATCCCCAATCAGAAGTGTAAGTATGATCTATTTTCTCTGAGTTAGGATTGATTTATAGACATGATACATTTTTTATTTCATATAAGAACTATTGATATGATGGAGGTATATGTCTTGGTGGAGAGTATTGTGCTTGTTGGGTTTAAATAGGAACTGGATGTTGATGAGTCAAACCCTATTGTATAAATAGTACTCATTGTTAGCTAAAGCCCTACTATTGAATGTGTTACATGTTGGATCCTTATTGTATATGAGGTACACATTGGGTAAAAGGAAATTATTTCCTAATGGGTACTTTTTGTAATTTGGGACCTCTTTGTTGAGTAAACACCTTTTGTGAATTGATAATTAGTTGGATGTTAGGTATCTATTATTGACCCCTAGGAATATGTTATTGATTAGACAACATTTGTGATGAACTCACCATTTTTTGTGGTGGCATATTGGTTTGGTTTGTGTATTGAGGTGGTGTAGTGTTTAACACTTGTTGGGGTAGAGTGTTGGTTTGTATTTGACTACTTGTCCCTTGTTGCATGTTTGAAGAAGTTATTGGTTGAGGGGTGCCAATGGCCTACTATGGTTAGGAATTAGGCATATTTTCCATTGTTATTTTGAACCTCTCATAGTATTGGTAAGAAGAACTTGTTTTTGTTAATTATTTTGTGGTGTATTTGACCCACCTTGGTTCAAATTAGGATACACTTCCATGTTGTTTTCTATGTTTTGTAAATGGTCTTAGGTAGAAGCCACAGTCACTTCCTCAATGGCCAGGACATTTAGTATGTCATCAACCAATGTATTTTAGATAAATGGATCTATGTTCATATTAGTATGGCCTCAAGAATCAATTTACACCCTTGTTGAAGAAATTAACTCTATAAGTGGGATGTTCAAAATTGCCATAACATTGAAAATTTGAGCTAAATTGAGATATGTTTGATATGCCTATTGCACCTATACAAAATGGTTACCAATTGGACCCTTTACTTCTTCAATTGTATTAATATATAGGTTAGGTATGTCATGATTTCTTGATGATAACTAGTTGAGGCTTGTTCAATTGGTATGATATAAGGTGTGTTCCTAGGCACTCTAACTAAACTAGGTAGACTTTCATAGGGAAAGTCTATTAGGGATTTTACTCATACCTATACAACCCTAAATAAAATTTCATCCCTTTTTTATCATTTTTAATGATCAAATAATTATGAATCATAACTTTTTAGTGTGGTTACAAAGTAGGGTTGCTACTGTTGGACCTGTTCGATGATGGATGGCACATTGGAAAGGTATAGGGCAATTTGTTCTTGCTTTTACCTTGGATAAAGAGGTACGTTAACTAGGTATTATGCTGGTAGATCATGTCCTTGTTATATATATTTATTATCATAAGAAGGATATGAATCCATCTCATAAGTTATGTCATCCCCATATGGCTCTTGAAGGAAGGGGTTATTTATGACTATGTTCTTGAAATCTAGATTATACATGGTCCCACTACATGTATAGTGAGGCATATCCAAATCTATGGATAACGCCTCTCAAATAAAAATTTATAATTTTCATAAATGCTTGAAATGTGGTCTAAAAAGGCAACGTTGGAAAACTTGAAAAATAATCTAAAAACTATCACAAAACCATACTTAACTATTTAAAAGAGGTTTAAATATGACTCATGAACATCATTTTGTCAAACAACATTTAGCTTTTGAAACAAAAATCCTAAAGGTGAAATGTCTATGCTCGGTCTAAGGAAAAGTAAAATTGGAAGGAAAGTGTGAAACCAATCTTTGGAAAGGTTATTTGAATAAACTTAATCTAGGTTTGACAATGAAATAAAATGTACTAGGTCTTTAGCCAACGTCACAAATCTAGAGTTGGAAAGGAACAAACTAGGTCTAAAGTTAACAAATAATACTAGGTCTTTAGCCAACATCACAAATCTAGACTTGGAAATAATTGGTTGAAGCAAAAACTCAAAATCAATCTAACTCTAAGGTAAATGGTTTGAAACACTTGATCTAGAAACATATTAATCTTGGCACATGAATTTAAGATAAACTTGACCTAAGCATAAAGGACTTACTCTAGGAACATGTCTAAAACTAATTGGTAAAATCAATCTTAAGTAAAAAACTAAAAGCAAAGAGTAAAACATTCAAGCCCAAGTGATAGGCAAGGCTAAAATGTAAACTAGTTGTGCTTAGAGCTATGCTTGAAAAATGAGTTTCAACCTTAGTTTGAGATGGTAAATTGGTTTGAGATGCATTGAATTAAACCACTCTTAGGTCTAGGAAAATGGCTTTAAATCAAGAGAGAAATTGATCCAAGTTGCACAATCCAAATGTAAAAGGTAAACATCCAAGTCTAAATTAGGTAAGAATTCAACATAGACTAATCAATTTTAGATCTGAAGTTTAAAAAATGAATTTCAAACTTGGTAAAAAAGAATTGAATGTTAAAATGAATAATGGCATAGACTCAAATTGAAAACATAATGACACTCTTTGGGATAAATGTATACAAATGGTTTTGGACTTAGTTTTGAATAAAGGTAAATGTCTTGCAATAAGTTGGGAAGCATAATAATGTCTCTTTGAAAAAGTTAACAAAAGTGGTTTTGAAAATCTATAAATCAAAGTTTTGAGTGATTTCTACAGCGTAACATTTATTTTCTCAAAGTGGTGGTGTAACATGTAATTTTTTTTAGGTTTTTGACTCATTTTGAATGCAGCTTGACACAAAAAGCAATTTAGACCCAAAAATCAATACAATTAAAATAATAATAAAAGCACCTAAGTACACATCCTACGCTAAAACAAAATAGGTTTCATAGTCTCCACAAAAGTTTCCATCGATATACCCATGCTCAAAAGGAATTAATTTTTAATCCAAAAAATTAAGAGTGCACGTAGGTAGAGTTTTTTAATCCCCCTTTATCTCTCAAGCATTGATATGTGGAAATAACTTAGAGTGCCAAAATAACTTAGCATTTGGCAAGATATTCTATGAAAAGTGGGGTTTATCTAAATCTAAAACTTTTAATGCTTTCCAGATGGTCCACACTTGTGGCTAACATGATGGAATAATCATGTCAAATGAGTCCAAACCACTTATATTATTATTTAATGATCTATTCCTTTCCATAATGAATTCATTCATGTACTTGTTAGTGAATTTTAATATTTGGTTATCGTATGGCCTGTGTACCTATTGGGATGGTCAAGGTAATCACTCATCCACTATTCCATCTAATGGTTTTATCAATTTGTATACCCCATCAGAGAGTGGAGTTAGAATAGTGTTGGGAAATGAAACCCTAGGTGTCAAATTCCTCTTAAATAATTGGTGATGAGGCTATAAACTCCTATTCATAATCCAATGTGGAAAAATAAATAAATGAAAATAGAAGAACTTTAAGGTTATTTATGAGTCACCCAAGTCACTTAGAGCTTGGGAAGAGCATACATGACTTGTCTTCACTTATACAACTCAACCAAACAAGCAAAAACAATGCACTTTTGATCACCCAAGTTCCCTAAATGGTATGGGGGAGAGCACACATGCGAGAATTTGTTAAAAAGAAACTAATTTAGGAAAAGAAACTAAGTAGTTTTGTAAAAAAAGAAAGAAAAAATCAAAAGATCTTAGGATCACTAAATCTAATGTTTTTGTTATTTTTTAATCACTAATTCAAAATATGGAGTGAATTTTATCCCTTTGTGTTTGAACTTGTAACTTTGAAAAATAAAAAGTAAATTTTTGCAAGTGGTTTTTAAGAACCAAAAAGACAAGTGTGAGTGACTTTTAAAGTGATTAAAACTTTCTCTTTTTGACCTAGTTTCCTGCCAAAAAGTATTAGAGGCTTAACTTGTGTTTATTTAAAATGGTTAGTTAAAAAATAAATTTCACTTTTAAAGCTCTCAATTTCTTGACTCAAGGTGAAGTCATCATTTATAGAACAGGGTGAAGTCATTGATTTCTTGAATATAAATAGAACTTTGGTGAAGTTGGCAATTAGCAGAGGCAAAGTTGTTGATTATAACCAAAAAAGTCATTATTTTCCTTAAAATTTATGCAAACATATAGGATGGTTACTTGATAAATTCATCATTCTTAGGAGATGAAGTCATTATTTCTAGCCACAGGGCAAAGTTGCTAAAATATAGTGGCAAAGTTGTCATTTCTATCTAAGTTTCCAAAACTCAGTGGTGAAGTCATTATTTCCTAAAAACATATTAAAAAATAGAACACACAAAAACTAGTGAAGTCACTAATTATGAGGTGTGAAGTCCCCAATTAGAATCAAATAAAAACATGGATTTTCAAGGCAAAAAATAAAACTAAGGGTTTAAGTGAACTTTTCTTGGATTTTAAACGTCCAATATCACTCCCTTTGTGCATGTGGGGTGCATGATCCCATCAAGCATGCCATTATATAGCATAGGCTTATAAAGGAGATCATAGGTCTTCTCTTGTTAATGGAATACAAATGTTAAATCAAACAACTCAACAAAAATAACAACTAGCTTGCCTAAATACTTGGGTGAGTAATAGCATAACTAACTCAAATACAACTAGAAGATAAATAAAAAATTACCTTTACCTTCCTTGCCAAATGGTGCTTGTGTGTTGGTATATAAGATTGTTCAGGATCAACTTTTGTGTCCAATAGAGTTCTTTGTCAATGCGTTTTCTTTGCAAGAAACACCTTTCCTTGTCCACTTCTAGCTTGGATTGGCTTGGTTTGGCATGTAATAACAAAATGAAGATTTATAGAAATTATTTGACATTATTTCTTTACACAAAAAAACTTGTTATACAATGGCAATGGCACTTGTATTCATAGGTTTTCAAACTAACCCTAACTCAAGTATAGTTAGGTTAGATTTAATCATCATTAGGTTAAGGAGGGGATAAATAATTAATAGTTGGGATAGAGATCCCATTTATTAAGCATGGCTCACTAGTTTTGAATTTAAAGCTTTTATGAATATATTTCCAATTCTTGACTTTGAGGATGATGACATCATTATGACCTCATTTTTATTAAAATTTCATTTTTGAAAATAAATATTTTCTAATTGAACATGGAATTTTTAATTAAGCAGTTAATTGGGTTTACTTAATTAATTCTACTTAGGGTTTTGAGATTTTAGGAATTGGTTAAGTACCTTATTTAATGGATCAAAAGGACTAATTTGTTAATTTACAAAGTCATAATTTTATTGTGGATGAATCCATGGGAATTTATCATTACATCTAGTATAATACCCTAAATAGGGATGCCTCAACATGATTATGAACACTAACACCTAATGTGCAAATGAAATTGGGTTGTTAAGGAAATTTCTTGGCTTAATTTACATTTTTTTCTATATATGTGTTTGATACATGGTTAAAAATTGGTTATGACCAAAATGGGGTATATTCATGTATCAACGATTGCCTATACTATTAATACTATGGGAAAACATAATTGTGGATTTTATTCTGGGGTTTCCATAAACACAGATAGGTGATGATTATATATGTGTTACTTTTGTTGATAGATTCTCAATGATGGCACACTTCATAGCATGTAAGAAGAGAAGTGATGCCACAAACATTATAAAATAAAATGAGGTAGTAAGGTTGCATGGATTGCCTAAAAACATATTTTTAGATAGTTATACAAAGTTTGTTGCACACCTTTGGAGGAATTTGTGGAGAAAATTATGAACAAGGTTAAATTTTTAATTCAACCTATATTCCACAAATAGATATACATATGAAGGTAGTGAATAGAAGACTCAAAATCTAGTTAAGATGCTTGGTAGGGAACAAGCCCAAATAGTGTGACGTGACTTTGGAATAAGTTGAGATTTCATATAAAAACTTAGTTAATAGAAGTACATCCAAGAGTCCATTAAAAATTGTATATGGTTTCATCCCTAATGGTGTTATTGAGTTCAAAAATATTGTTGATATGGGTAGTAGTATCGTTGAAATGGATGACTATGCAACGTATATGAATAAAGTGCATTGAGAAGTAAAGAAGTTGGAAACAAGTATCATAGATTATAAGTAGCACACATATTTGAAGAGAGGAGAATAATAATTCCAAGTGGGTAAATTATTTTTGGCTCATTTGAGAAAATGAAGGTTCCCAAAAGGAGTGTATAACAACTTCAAGTGGAAGAAGATTTGGCCATGTAGAGTTCTGAGAAAGTTTGTAATGAATGCATATGACATAGAACTACCAAATGGGATTCATCTCTCATCTATATTCAATGTAGCATATTTGTACCCTTACCATAAGGTAAAAATAAGTGATGAGCATGTGAGTTCACATTATTTGATTTCATATTGGAGACAACAATTGCCTAAGAAAGTAAGGGAAGAGGTAGAGATAGTGGTGGATTCTTGAATCATCAAAGAGAATAAGAAGTACTAAGTATAAGGAGTATTTGTTCAAGTGGAATGATAGAGTAGTTAGAAATTCAACTTGGATGTGTCCATTTGAGATTTTTAGGTGTGGAAAAAAATTAAAAGAGCTCACTCAATGTTCATAATCAAGAGCTCATGGATCATTTTATTTACCCAAGATGTATGATTCAAGAGCATTTGAGGCAACAACCAATATTGCATTAACCAAAAGCATAGATCAACATTATTGCATGTGTGACTTGTTGACATCATTGTGATATTGATATGATCATAACCTATCCAAGAGGAAGTAGAACTCCAAAACCTCATCAATGTCTAATGGAGTAGGTTTCAATGATCTTCCAGAGGGAAAACTGACCCCTTTTAGGTAGATGATGAAATCATTTCTTAATGTAGATGATTTTGAAATTGATGGTTTGCATTAACTAATGTTTAGTAAACTATCACAATAGCTACATAACCATCATTTTACAATAATCAGTAGTTTCACTCGTAGAGGGAGAAAAGGTAAAGTAGCTACCCAGATTAAGAAAACTCAATATGTGGACCTTTTTCCAATAATAGTACTTGAAAATCCACTTCTATAGTCAGAGTTATTTAGAGGATATTTGAATTAGTTTTGAGAATATCTAAGGAGAGTCAGTTAGGGAAGGATCAATTAGTTCCAACTTAAGATAGGGTAAAAGAGCTTGGAAGAAGCTTGTTAGGGAGGGGTGTGTTTAGAATTATGAGAGAGAGAGAGAGAGAAATAGAATATCAAGTCAATAGAGGGACTAAATTTGTTGTAATTTTCATGTTGTATTTCAATAAGCAAGGTATGTATGTTTGTGTTTAATATCTCTGTAACATTTTCATTCAATGCAATAAATAATGTGTGTTTGATTCTAAGTTGGAGTCATATATTGAAAAAGAGAGCAATTCTTTGTTAGGGAACAAGGTAGCAATTAACTTGGCCCACTCATTCCCATCTACATCAATTAGTTAGTCATGGGCTAGGCCTAGTGTAATCTAAAATTATGAATACTATTTTGTATTCCTATCCCTTTAAGGTATAAATAATTGGATAATTTTTTCATTAATGTTTATCTTCAATATTTGGTCTTATGTTTTTTTATTCAAATTTAGTTAGTTAATCAAAAATGAAGTTAAGTAATTAATAATTAAGTTAATTTATTTATTGTACTTAGCTTTAGAAAAAAATTAAGTAATTATTTATTTTCATTTTAAAATTGGGTTTGGTATCTTCCATGTAGAGAGAATCAACTTGAGATAGATTAGATTGGATCTATTATTTATTTAGGAAGGTACTATCAAAATCCATATGCCATTCCTAGAGTCTTCCTTTTAAAAAATTATATCTCATGAGCAAAGATATACTAATGGAATGCATGATAAAATTATTTTTTTGGTGACCCATATTATCAAAACATTAATGTTATATGATCAAAAAATTATTATAATACACATTTCAAACTGTGACTAAGGTAGAGACAGAGATTAGGAAGGTGAGGGTTTGTGCAATGATAGTCACTGCATTTGTAGCAATCCCTTACTAATGACCTACTCCTACTACCTTGATTTATTTCCATCTATTATTCCATTTGGTGGTAGGTGTCTACATCCTCCCTTCTTCACCCTTCCCCTGATTTGTAGGGTTTTAATCCCAAAAAATGTTCTAACATATTTAAGAGCCCATGCTAAAAATGTAAGAAATGAGAGCCTCTAGATGAAATCATGTTGCACTAAATCCTCTGAGGAAAATCTCATTATCCCCTTTGAACATAATGAGATTGAGCAAGAAATTATTGCCCTGAGGAAAGGGGGTTTGATTTGCAATTTTATGGGTTGAGAGCCTCATGAAAGGTGTTATGAGCTTGGGTTACAGAGCACTAAAAGGTATAAGAGCATGTGGATTTAAGCATTGACACAAGAGGATAATTCATTATTATTTTTATAGTAAAGTAAGAGTGAGCTAATTTATTTGAACATGGACATTAATTTATTAGCAGATTAGGGTTAATCATTACATCGTGGAACCCTAGTTTCAATTTTTCATAAGAGGATCCAAAAGTAGCTTCAAAATGAGTTAGATTTTTCAACCTTCCAACACATATGTGGGTAGATACATGTTGTCATGAAATTTTATATTTAGTGAGAACACCCCCAATTTCACTTTCACATGTAATTAGAGGTGTTTTTATGAAAGGGACAATAATTTTTTTGAATAATAGGACATCAACTTCATAGCCCAATGGACAAGGCTTAGCTCAAATAATTAAATCTACTATCCTTCAAGATTTTTAATGGTGTGTTGAATATATATAAATAATTTATCTTTCGATACAAAAATATTCTTGTCATCATGGAAAACATACCAAAAAATAATATACAATCAGGGATACAGCTTGTATAAGAATTTGAAGACATTCTTGCATTATGGGATTGGGTGACATTTTGAGGGTCAAAGAGAATAGAGGCTTTGATATATCTATTTAATTATTCATCATTTTCATTTAGATAGAAAATAATTCTATGAGGAATCATATAACGTGCAAGTAGACCCAACCATCCTGGCTCTTATATCAATAGACCTATCAGACCCTAATAGGTGTGTAAACACAATCCTTAGATCCTATGAGCCTGCCAACATAGCCCTTAGAACCTGATAGGTGTGTTGAAAACAACCCCCAAATCTGATACCTATGCAAACACAACTTTCATAACTTACAACTAGTGCTGACTGATAGCCCCATTTACAATTTTTCAAAAAGCAAGATTTTTGACTAAACACTTTCAAATTTTCATCTTCATCACAGTCATTATAGTGTAATTTATTTATCTAAACAAGAGGATTTAATCAAATATCAACTCTAGCATCTTGTTCTTCACACAAGAAATTGGATTGCATCAAATGTTAACTTTAGGTCTCCTAACAAAAGAATTCAGAGATACAAACTTTAGTCTCATATATTTTGTAGTAGTTACATTTCCAACTTCAATGGGTGTCTGAGCCAATCCTAATAATGGCTAAGTATTATGATGCAGAGAAGAGAGAAGTTAGAAATTCATTTGACCTTATCAATACTAGAGTGAAAATTTAAGGTAAACTCAAACTTCACTGTAAGTTCCTATCTTTTATCATAATCTGGAGACCAAATCCAAGAGATGAATTTTGATTGTAAATACTTGGTATGAAAACTTCATCTTTACTTTCTAAATTAAGGAGGGAGAATTACAATTGTGCTTGCAGAAGGGTCAAAAAAATTTACCCATACAAGTAGAGGGGTATGAATCTGAACCCCTTGAAGTATAAAGGTCGAAACCTGACACCCCTATAAGTATAAGGGTCAAAATCCACCACAGTAACAAGCAAAAAATTCTAAAACAGGGTCCAATCTCCTTTGGGTCGCAACTTTTGCATCTAAACTATGTTTTTACTCTCATTTGATGCATTGGAAAGGTAAATTGATTAGGAAATTTTTATAATAAATAAACATTGTACAAAAGCTTCATATTAACTTCAAAAATAAAGGGGGAGAATCACAATTGTAGAAGTAAGGTGGATTTCTAGATGTGTCCAAGCATGATCGAATCTCCCTCAAGCCATAAATTTTGCATCTAAACTCTAATTTGGATCTTGTTAGATGCATTATAAATTTAATTTAATGAAAGAAATTTTATCCTAAATAACCATGGTAAAAAAACTTCATCTTTAACTTCAAAAATGAAGGGAGAGAATCACAGTTACAAAAGCAAAGTTGATTTCTAGATGTGTCCAAGTAGGATCGAATCTTCCTTAGGCCATAACTTTTGCATCTGAATTCTAATTTGGCTCTCATTAGATGAATTTGAAATATAATTTGATGAATTAAAATTTTACTCAAGGATCCATAGTGAAAATATTTCATTTTTAACTTATAAAATCAAGGGGAAAACTACAGTTGTAGAAACAGGACAAAGTTAGTATTTTTTAAGTTGTGCAAAATTCTCAAGTCACTTTTGCAAGTTATGCAAATTAAAAATTGCAATTTGTAAGTTGTGTAAATTGATTATTTCACTTTTTCAATTTTTTATAATTTATAAACATACTTTTTCAAGTCATGAAAATTTATCATTACACTTTTACAAGTTATGCAAATCTCTCAACGCACTTTTGCAAGTTGTGCGAATTACTCAGTGCATTTTTACAGGTTTTAAATCATGCAAAAACACCAATGCATGTTTTAAAGTTGTGAAAATTGGTCATCACACTTTTTCAAGTTGTAAAAATTTCTCAACATATCTTTACAAATTTCAAGTTGTGTAAATTAGTTAATGTGCTTTTACAAGTCCCTAAAAAAGCAAAAAGGGTAGTTACACACGGTAACCACCCATTTCAACCTATAAATACAAGGTTGGCGTTAATTTTTAAAGGTTTTTAATAATTATACTTTTCCATAAAAATATATAAAGAGGAGATTGTATTTTCATCTCAATGATAATCAATATAAAGGGAAATTTTGTAAACTTTGTGTTCACAATATCTTCATGGACAATATATGTGTGTACAACCATATATATTTGATTATTTTATTTTGAAATGTTGTTGAAGATTATGATTAATTAGTAAAAAACATAGATATTTTTTATATAATTTCTTGTTGAATATACATTCTTAATTTCTCTAAATAGTGAAACCTTGGTGAAATTAAAAGTGTGATTTTATGTCTATTTTTATCAAGAAATACGAGGTTGTTTTATATCATCCTTTGTAATGTTATCCAATCTCATCGATATATGTATCTTGATCACATATTCATGTTATTGTATTTCAAATATCATTTTCATGATAAAGGTTTCCCATATTACAATCTCAAATCTTGGGCCATTCTAGTAAGTTTCTATGTTTACCTACCTAGAATTGTCCATCATTCTTGGGATCATTTTAGTAGCTTCTATGTTTAACTGGATAGAATAATCTTGTTCTCCCTTCCTCATTTCCTTTATCATTTTCTCACTCTTTTCTATTATCCAATTCACTTTATGTCACATTTTTATACTCTCAGGTTAAAAGCATGAACCCCCTATAAATAATAGTTTTACTATAAATAGCTATGAATAACTCTTTTTTATATTTTCCCTTTTTGGTTTTAAATAAAGGTAGTTTTGTATGATAATAGGAGAGGGAATTTTTTCCAATGTTTTTGACTAAAATGAGTACTTTGTCCTGACATTATTGAATGAAATCCCACATTTATCCCCTTGATAAATTTTTCAGCTAACAGCTTTTGATGACTCCACTTGGGATCGAGGTGCTTTATGCATGCAATTTTTAAACATTTTAAGGAACTTCCCTTGAAATGGAAGTTGGATACTCCATTGAAAAAAAATTACCTAATGCCTGCAGCTTTTTTATTAAAGAAATGATGTTATTTCTCCCCAACCCCAATGTTCTTTGTGTCCCATGGAGAAAACAATTTAGACTGTTGGCTTTCGCCTAGTACAATAAATTACCTTCAAGATCAAGGAAGATATTTCTAAAGTTTTATAGTTAAAATAGTCAAGATGTTGATAAACATATCATGGCCTTTGCAATGTCCTATAGTATCTTGGGAGTTATGCATGAAGATGTCACTATCAAGATTTTTGTTGAAACTCTCATTAGACCTACTTCTAAGTGGTTTTGGCACCTAGAAGATGGATGCATTGTGAATTGGGACTCCTTGAATAATAATTTTCTAAATATATTCAAATTATTTGTGGATGTGTGTGCATTATTGTTAGATTTATTTTAAATCTAAAAGTAAGAACATGAGCAGATGAAAGAGTTTATAGCTCGCTTCAATAAATTGTTAAGACTGATTCCTTAGGTAGATCAACCAAGTCCCAAAAATCAACTATGTGTATTCATTGGTTCTCTACACGTAGAGATTAAATTCATCTTGATGAGGAACAAGGTAAATAACTTGAAAGCCACAAAACAAGAATCTATAAAAATAAAAGATGATATGATTATATCGAGAATGTTGAAGAAACATACTTCAAAATATGCTACAACTATTATTAATGTTGATGAAGCGGTGGAACTTAATATAATCAAGAACACTCAATATGAATAAAAGAGATTCTAAATGCAAATTCCTAATCATAACTCTCATAGAGAAAAAGAGACAGTGCTTCTTATCAAATATGATTGTTTCAATTTCATAAGTATGGAAGAAAGTGAATAGTCTGAAGAACTAATGATTGATCAAAGAACATACAAATAATTTGGCTTCCCCCTTGATAGAGAAGGAAAATATTTTCTTGTTTCACAATATTTCTCAAACCTCACAGTCCTAGGAGAAAAATACCTATTTGAGGAACAAAAAACTGAACCACAAACACAAAGGATTAATAATGCAAAGTGTGATGTTCCCCTTTCTAAAAGAGAAGATGGTATGGAACCAAATTTTGATAAATCAAAGATCCTTCTTGTATCAGAATGGAAGATTCAGCAATCAAAAATGAAGATTCTCCTAGAACTTCCTTCTCATGTCCCACTATAGAATAATTATTTGAATGATTTGAATTAAAAGTAATCAAGCCTACACATATTGAAAATCATAACCATGCTAAGGATGAAATCAAAAAATATGTGAGCACAAATCAAAATGAATGGTGCCCAATTTTCATTTCAAGTGAAATGAAAATTGTCAAGTTAGAAAAAATTAATGAATATGATGATGATGACTCATAAATGATGAATTTGTATTTGTCATTGGAATCAATGTGTCAAAGAATATTTGAGCTCAATTCATTTCATAAGATATTTGTCTTGTTGTTCCAACTCAAAAAGAGACATGCAACACGCTTCTCTCTGATTTGGATCTCATATCAGGCACAAACACATTCAAATCCACTCAAGAAGATATTGAAAAAGTTTGGTACTACTCAAATGTGATCCCAAAAGATCCAAAAAAATTCAATGAATCCATTTCCAAACTTGGGTACATTGTTGTTCTATATATTTATAATCATCATTGTATGAATGATGATTGTAAGTCCCTCTTCCCACCTACTTGGTCATTGCTGCTAAAAGTATTTGGGCCTCATAAGTCAAATCCATTGTTTTAAAATGGAAGGTATTTATCCTAGTCAATGAATGGTTTTGTGTAGTCTTTTCATTTTCCTCTATTCCCTGTAAATAGTTCTTTCCCTATTTTGCCTTATTTCTTTTTCTTATTTCTATTTTGGAGTGCATGTGTTGTTTTTCAATTAATGCAAAACCCTGTCTATTGTTCTTTCCTCTCCATGTATTGAATCTTTTGATTGTACATTTTCATAGATATGATCTCTCTCTGATAATTATCAGTTAAACATCTCTAACCACATGTTATCTCTATAGTTCAAAACTTCCTTAGTTTATGGGATGATATGAAGAATAAAGCCTTGAAACATTTTAGCTAAGTAGATCTCCAAAATAAACATTTGATAGTATATTCAGAAGATAGATTTTGTAGTCATGAAAATGATGATATAATTTTTTTCCTCAAATAATATAATATACAAGTTTTTTAATGATATCCTCAAGTGAACAGGTGGTAAACATGTATAATTTTCATGAGTAAAAGATATGGCCCAATAGTGCATGTTCATTTATCATATGATTGAGATAGGCTAAATGGATATCAATTAGTTAGATCAAGTTGTACAAATATGAAGTAACATTGCAACTCTCAATAATTTGAAACAATAACATTCAAATGACTCCGTAACCTAATGGAAGTACACTAGTCTACAAAACTAGTCATTTGAGATTCTAGAGTCCTCTATTCCCTTTTAAAATATGGTCCCATGGTCGAAAAAGTTGTCCTAAAATTTTACATTTCACAAAAACACTCTCACAAGTAAGTAGAGGTGTTTTCATGATAAAGACAGTAATTTTTTTAAAGAATGGGATATTGACTTTGTATACCATTAAACAAGGTTTGCATTGAATAATGAAATCTACCTATCCTTCAAGATTTCAAATGGTGTGTTGAAGATATATCGATAATTTATCTTTTGATACAATATTATTGTCATCATGGAAAGCATACCAAAAAAGGGAGATAGAATCATGGATAGAACTTGTATTTTAAGAACTTGAAGACTATTCTTGCATTATGAGATTAGGTGACATTTTGAGGGTCAAAGAGAATAGAAGCTTTGATATCTCTATTGAATTCTTCATATTTTACATTTGGATAGAAAATTATTCCATAATAAATCATATAAGGTGAAATAAAACCCATCATATCATGTCTCTTTTATCAACAAATGTATCAGACCTTGATAGGTGTGCAAACACAATCCCTGGATCCTATGAACCAAACCAACATAACACTCAGAAACTGATAGGTGTGTTGTGTTGGGTGAATATTTTTTCACCAGCTAACTAATGAGCAAAATAGGTTGCTTCAACCACAGCATAAGGAAATTGGTCAGCCAAGTGTGCAGGTTTACCACATCAAAATGGGACAAATCTCTCCTCTCATCAACGGGAGGTTCCCTATAACTTATGAGGAGCTATATACTATATATATATGCAAAAAATAACACTCAGGGTAGGATAACACCATCTATCTCTCTTTTTTTAGAGATGATATTCACAGACATAGGAGAATTCTGGTGAAAACACTGCAGACACTTCTCTTCTTTCAGAAGTGTTCTGCAGCAAATAGTAGGAATTCTTTCTAAAAAGTAACTGGAATAGGGTGAAATAACTAGAAGAATGAGGTGTTGTACAAATTCTTTACCTCAAACACCAAAGAGTGAAATATGAAGGACAATGAGGGCATAATTTCATCCCAAGGTCCTTTACACAAAAATAGAAAACAGACAAACACACTAATAATAATTGTGGCAGCACAAAAACTTCCCACAATTGGCTTTAGGATTACTTTCACTAATTTTGTTTGTTAAGTTAAATGGATAAGAATGCATTCAGGAAATAGACATAAGAATAATCTCCTAAATGACACAATCTATTACAACACAAAGTCTAAAAGTAACTTGCTTTCTGATTCAAATAAAGAAATATGATTAACAATCTGAGCTCAAAGTCTCAGTAATCGCCTTTCAATTTGGGTAAATTTTTGCTTTTGATAACCAAAAGATCTTCCTACATAAAATAAGAGATTACAATATATAGCAGCCAAGAAAGACTTCGCACTTTTTTTCATGGAATGGCCTATGCTACCTTAAATGTACTTTAATTTTTGTCAATGGGCCATACTGGAATAGGGAGTCTGCCTTAACTATGGCATGTCGATTCATCTCAAATGTCCCCTCCAAATTATAGGCTGCCTAGTTCTCTTTCTGATATTATGTAGTTGTCCACTTTGCCTTTACTCCATGGAAAAAAATAGGCCACATCCTTGATTTGTTTGTACACTCGGATGCCTATTTGGTGGACTATTGCACCTACCAGAATAACTCCTATGCAGATATTTTTGGTCTTTTGTAGCTTTCCTCTCTTTTTTATTGCAATTTGAGTTCTCAGGTTATCTTTTCCCTTTCTACTAGATTTTTCAGCTCCTTCGTTAACTGGTCACTTAGTTTGTTCTTCAGGTTCCATGCCACATTTGAAAATCAACAGATATTTTATTACCTTGAATTTGACGTCCACAGGGATGTCATTGGTCATTGGTCGCTTGAACCATTTTGAACCATGAACCTTTGAAATTTCATTAGTTCAATGGTTCAACAGTTTGGGTGGCCTTATCAGCTCCTTGGTTCTATCACTTCTATGGTTCATTCGCTTCTTTGCTCTTCAATTGAACCATCTCTTTGAACTGGTCTTCCACTTCTTTCCTTTGCTCAGAGCTTTCTTTGAATCGTTGGACCTTTGAACCTTTTTGGTTCAAGGTTCAACAGTTCATTCTATTAATTAGAATCCTTTGTTTTTTTCTAAGTCTCTCAAGCTTTAAAATTCCTTCTACTTTATGTCTTTCGAACACCCCGAAGGGAAGGTGTCCCTTCGGGCCTTGAGAAAGGTCCATTTCTTGGTCACTGAGAGCCCCCCGCAAGGGTACCTACCCTTTGGGATCCTTTGGGTGGTCTTCTTATTCAAATTCTTCAGACAAAATGTCTAAAGTAATTCCTTCAGACATTTTGTCTGAAGGAAATCTTTCTTTTCCCTTAGCCACTTTTTGTCAAGCCTTTGATCATTCTTTTGGACAAAATGTCTGAAGGAATTCCTTCAAACATTTTTTTTGAAAGATTTTACTTGTAAAATTTCACCACAAAAAATCCCTCTGAAAGATATTTTTTGTTCCATTTGCCCTCCACAAGGGAACTTATCCTTCAGGATTTGGGACACCCTCCTTTGAACCTTTCGATTGAACTGACCAATTAAATCAATGAATTTTTTAACGGTTCAATACTGTGTTCCTTCAAATTCTTTTATTGTTTAAGTCTTTTGATCTTATTAAACACATTAAACCTTTGAACTCATTGAACCATTTTGGTTCAAGGTTCAACGGTTCAACGGTTCAATGGTTCATTCTTTACTCTTCGAAGCCTTCTTTTCTTCTAAGTCTTTCAAAGCCGTTGAACTTGCCGAAGTGGTTGAACTTTGAACTTGCCAAAGCACTTAACTCTTTAAGTCTGTGAACGTCGCTGAACCTTTGAACCCATTAAACCTTTGGAAGCGGGGTTCAATGGTTCAATGGTTTAATGGTTCAATCCTTTGTTTAAAGCTTGTCGATGGACCTTTTGGTTGATCCTTGGCATTGAACAAAGCTTGAAATTTATTAAGTGTTGAGAACTTGTTTCTTTGTGAGAGATTACCTATTGAAGTTGTTGAACCTGCAAGTCCCTTAGCTAAAAAATCTTGAACAATGAATAATTTGAATGCTCAGAACATTTTTTGAGAAGGGAGGAGAGAAATTTGGCCTGTAAAACCAAAATAGTTCATATGTTATCCCCAAAAATAAGTGACAGATTTTGGGAACAATAGCTGGCTTCAGTTGGGGAACTTCCATTGATTGTAAAATCAATTGGAGGGAGTAGAAACTAGAATCTCCAGTGCCTTTGAGTATGCCATTGGGCTACAGAGTCATGAAAAGAAAGGTGCCAAAAAGAAATGAAAATGAACAACACAAAACAGGACCAAAGACTATACAAATATACATATGTACAACTGATGTCACCTGATACTCTAAGGATTGAAGTGTTTCAGATGCTGCCCATTGTGAGGTAAAGAGAAGGGTGTGCCATCTTGATACTTTAATAGGAAGCTATTTTCACCATTGAGCTGATGGATAGTAAACTGGCCTCTCTATAGGGAATCAAATTTCTTATGCATTCCCTTTGATTCTCTTCTCGTGTCCCATAATAGAACTTGATCTCCAATCTACAAATTATGGGTTTTTGCTTTCTGGTCTAAGAGCTTCTTCACCAAACTTTGATGCGCAGTGATTTGATCCACCACCATAGTTCTCTACTCATCCAGCTCAATCAAGCACATGATCCTCTTATCGATGGAGCTTTTATATGTTTGATTTTTTACTGCCTTTTCCAATTTCAATGCTGGTAATTCTAGGGTGATTGGTATCTTTGCATTAATACTATACAGAAGTTGGAAAGGTGACATATTTATCACCTCTTGGGTGTAATTCTATCTACCCATAAATCATCAACCAATGCTTAATGCCATGTTCATTGGTTATCATCCACCAGCTTCCTAATGATGGTCACCAGGTTCTTGTTACTTGATTTTGATTGGTCATTCCCTTGTGGAAAATAATTAGAGGAGTGGGAGAGGGTAATCTCATAGTAAAATTAGAACTAAGTAATTTTTTGAAAAGAGAAATAGGTTGCATTATCTGTCATAATCTTGGTTGGGACCCCAAACTTGGAAATGTTGTTCTCCTTGAGGAAATTGCATACTACTTCTGAAGTAGCATGCTTGGTTAGAATTGTTTCCACCTATTTGGTAAATTAATCTGTGGCTGTGAGGAAATAATCATGTCTAGCACTTGAAAATAGATTTACAGCACCAATAAAATCGATTCCCCATTGCTAAAATAGCTCTTCTATCACCACTGACTTAAGAGGCAAAGCAGCTAACTTGGGTCTTCCAATGAACTGTTGGCACAATTCACACCTTTGTACCCATTTGTATGTATCTTGAAACAAAGTAGGCTAGTAATACCTGGCTCACATAATCTTATGGGTAGTTATAAGAGCAGAAAAATATCTTTCACAGGCCAAATTATGGAAGGACTTCAAAAGTTGGTTTTGTTGCTCTTTATCCACGCAGCAAAAGAACACTCCATTGAGGTTCCTCTTATACAGGCCGTTGTCTCATAAGACAAAATTGGCAACTTTTAATTTGATAGTCTTTCTTTTTTTACGAGATAAGTAAGCAAGACACTCACCATAAGTAAGAAAATGAGAAATACTTGAATACCACTCATTCGTGGTGGAGACAAAGAGGTCTGTTAGTGTGTCTTCAATTTCTACTTCTTCATGCCCTGTCTCTTCTAGTCTGTTATCAAAAATCAATTGGCAGAGACCCCTTCCCTGCACAACCTTTGTTGGTTTGATAACAAGATCAAACTCCTAGATTTTAGCAATCCAATTACCCCTTTTAGTTCTAAACTCCTACTGAGTTAATATGGATTTGAGTGTGGTATCAAGAACCAGGGCAGTAGTGTGTGAATTCAAGATGTAAAAATGGAAGTACTTTACTACTTTTACCACTGCATAAGCATGCTTCTCCAAATTTGAATATTTTAGTTCATGAGCTTTGAGAGGATAGAGCATGAAAAATATGGGAGATTCCACACCTTCTTTATTCTGTTGAACTAGAATTGTTAAAAGTGTGTGCTTGGAAGCATAATTGTACATGGTAAAATCTTTGGTATAATTTAGACAGACCAGAATTGGGGCATGGGCAATAGCTGTCTTAATGTCTCAAAATGCCAATTTGCCTTCTTCAGTCCAGCTAAAAGTGGCATTTCCCTTCATCATATTTACAATATGGCAAGTCTTCTCTACAAAATCAGGGATGAACCTTCATAAAAAATTCACATTTCTAAAGAAAGAGTGAACTGCAATCTTACGTGTGGGTAGAGTAAGCTCCTGGATGGATTTAACTCTTTTTGAGTCAATATTTATGCCTTCTTGGGATATAATGTGTCTGAAAAATTTTCCTTCTATTACTCTAAAAATAGACTTCTTGAGATTTATAGAAATGCTATTCTGATGAAATCATTCCAACACTTATTACAAATGGTACACATGATCAAGATGATGCTTAGAAAAGACTGTTAAATCATCAAGGTATACCATAATGAACTTACCCATTTTATCTTTGAAATCAAAGTCCATTGCTCTCTAAAAAGTGGTGCCATCATTTATCAGGTCAAAAGGCATTCTTTGATATGAAAAGGTGCCCCAAGGCATGGTGAAGGTAGTCTTATGCTGGTCTGCTTCATCGACTTCTACTTGATTGTATTTTGAGAAGCCATCCAGCATTGATAACATCTCTAAACCGGTCACCGTCTGAAGGACTTGATCTATGATGGGCAGAGGGTAGTTATCCTTTAAATTTTTGAAATCCATGCAGAGGCAAATTTTTCCATTCTTACTCCTCACAGGGACTATATTTTCAATCCATGTGGAATGATGGATTAGAAAAATTATCCTAGCATTCAACATTTTCTGTATTTTAGATAGAATAGTACCTGATATCTTTAGATTGTACTACTTGGATTTTTGCTTGTAAGGCACCAAATCACTCTTGAGAGGAATTTCATGTTGAATTTCTTCAGGCCTGAGTGACTTTAGATAATCATAGGAGTATGCCAAAATATCTATGTACTTACAGAGTAGAGCAGTAAACTTGAACTTCTCTTCTTGAGTGCAACACTTTCTAATGTTCACCATCTTGTGATTTTCCTTGGTACCCAAATCTATTAGATCAAACTCCTAGGAGGATCTTGAATCCATTTGTTGTTATTTGATGAACTTATCATGCTTGTTAAATAGTTTTTCAAGGGAAACCAGGCCTTTTAAGATTTTATTCCGTTTAAGTTGCAAAAAAATTTCACCTACATCTGAACTTAATTCAGGGGTTGGTTCAAGTTTTTGAGGCTCACTACCTTCAAAGTGTAACTGTTCAAAGCTATCTTTTTGTTTCAAAAAAGCAATGATTTGGTTGTCACCATTGAACACTTTCTAATGATTGGCATTATTAGGCACACTTAGTTGAAAGACCAATTGGATAGTGTACCTATCTCCCTTAAAATTTGGGTGAGGAACTAGAAGAGTTGCTGAAATAGCCAATGTATCAGCTCGATCATTAAATTCCCTGGGTATTACAGAGATGCTGAAAGCATCAACTTTTAATTTGATCCCAAACTAGATTGTGGTAGTGGTGTAATCTCTCATTTTTGGTTTGGTACATGTTCTTCAACTACAAAACCACCAGCTTAGCATCTCCTTTGGTGTGAAGGAGTTTGATGCCCCTGTCTTGAGCGGCCTTCAATCCAAGCAGTAGAGATTCATACTCAGCAGTGTCATTGGTGTTACTAAACTGCAACTTGTATGAAGAATGAAAAACATCTCCCTAAGGAGATATCAACACAATCCCAGCTCCTAAACCAGTAGAGGAATAGTTGTCATCAAATTCTAATATCCATACATTATTAAGAACTATTTTTACCTTTGATTCTTCATCATTTGGAGGGGAGGATTCTTCTACACTTATACTATGTTCTACCAATCCTTCTATTGTTCTATCTGAACTAACTTTCATATTTTTATTTTCAAAATTTTCATCAGTCACCACATGAACCTCCTCCATGGATAACAAGTAATTGCCCATGCCTAAAGACTCAAACAAAATTTGAGCTTCATGTGTTGATGTTTTAGTGACAACATATTTTACTTCCTTCTTAGGGAGCAACGTCTGCATGACACCTTTAACTAGGATCTTTGCTTCAGATAGGTCCATACTTAACTCACCTCTAACATCTTTGTAGAAATTTCACTCAAGAAGAATGCCATAGGAGGCTGGGACGTCAGCCACCAGAACTGTCACCTTAATTTTCTTATCTATGAATGCCACAAATACAAATTAGGCATCCTTAATTTGTCTTAGTATTGGCACTTGTTTGTTCTCTATGGAGAAACATCTCCCAAAGGTCTTGGTTAGTTGAGACCAAGGGATTCTGCCACTTTGGCAAGCATGACATTGTCAGATGCATTTGAGTCTATGATGCAATTATTCAGTTGGTGTCCATTTATCAGCAGAGAGACATAAATAGTTTTGTCCTCCCAAGAGCAGAAAGAGGAGTAATGATAAGGTTATTTCAGATGGATGTGGGAGTCACCTTTAGAGCAGCTGGTCCTATAGGGATGGTTTTATTCTTCACACATTCCACTAATCATTCCAATTGTTCAGGATTAGATTGCAGGAATTTAAATTCAAACATTTGAATTTTGGTTTTATTGACATAGTCGACTATGTCAAACATCTGAAATAAATTAAGAATAGAGAAAGGCAGTTCATCCTTTTAGTTTTTAGGGGGGAAGACTGATCTATGAAATTGAATTTAAAGGTGAAGGCGTACTTGAGGTACTTACTTTTTTATTACTCACCGGGTCCTTTGGCTAGAAAGGTAGAGAAGTTATTTATTTGGCAATTGAAATTGCAGACTGAGCTCACTCCTCTATTCTTTCCTTATCAGCTTGCCAGACTGACTAGTTCTTGGACCAAGTGAATATAGCGTATGATCCATCAACCGCTTTACTTTCACTTATGGGTTCATCCTAATAATTTAGGAAACCAATGTTGGAGTCACTAGCTAATTCTTCTTCTCCCTCTGTGAAGAGATTAGCATCATATTTTGAGTTTAACTCAAGTTGGAAGGAGAAATCTAATTCTACTTCAAGATATCTAACTACTGAATTGGTTAGAAGTGCTTCTATAGCAAGTTTCCCCTATGGGGCAGGAAGATGATTTGGCTACCCTTGATTCCTGGCAACATTGCCTTGGTATGGTTGATTGGAGAATGTCCTCTTTGGTATATCTATGTATGAAGGAGCAGATGACATCCCTTGTGCCATTTAATTTTTGAGATCTAGCAAATTATTTGCCAGCTTCTATACCATTGGATCAGTGGTGCTTGTAGATCGATATTCAAAGGATGAAGAAGTTTTACCTCTGTTAGGATCTCTCTTTATCTTTTCTATCAAGATAAGGTCATCTTCCACCTCAGTATCTAAATCTTGAGCACTAGCAAGGTGTATGTGGCCAACCTGTCTCAATAGAAAACTCACTTCAGGCAGCTAAGAATTGATGAAAAAATATTTAAAGTTCTCAGGTGTTGGCTGAGCAATGGTAGGAATCCATTTCGTTATCTTATCAAACTTGGCAATGAATTCCCTCATAAGTTCATGAAGCTCTTTCTTCATCTGTGTGAGCTAGGCCAGCAGGGCATGCACATCTTCTGCAGGCTTGAACCTTGCTTCAAACTTAGCTTTGAGAGTGCTCCAGTCAGTCACAGTCTAGGCCTGTAGATGATAGAACTAGTCTGCAATAGCACCTTAAAATATTTCCATAAATAGCCTAATTGATGTCTTCATATTCCATGCCTATCACACCATAGGCTATGTTGAAGGCTGCAATATGTTCATCAGGATGAACTCTCCCATCACCAAAGAACTTGAGAAAAAAAATTTGAACTGTGTGGTAGCTTATGCAGAGGTGGAGTTAAATTAAGTGGGCCAAAAGAGTTTTCCCATGGGCCTTGAACCACCTTGATTTGATTATGAAAAGGGGGGATAACAAATCTAGGTGGAGTATGTGTAGGTAAAGCTCTACTAATAGTAGAAAAATATCTACCTTGTATTGGTGATCTGGTGTTGGTAGGAGGAAGACTCCTAGTTCATTGAACTTGAAGTTGTAGAGGAAACAAATCAAAATTACCCTACTGCACCAACTCAGAAATAGGGTCAACAACACCTTGAGCTTTCTAGTTCTTTGTATAGCATGGAGTTTCTAGATTGTAGAATAAAAATGGAAAAGAACTGGCCCTGCTTTAGTTTGAAGCTTGAGGCTTCAAACTACACGCTCTTCCTTAGCAGAGTCACCAAAAACTATTGAGTGAATATTTTGTCACTAGCTAACTGAAGAGCAAAATAGGTTACTTCAATCACAGAATAAGGAAATTAGTTGGCCAAGTGTGCAGGTTTATCACATCAAAATGGGACAAATCTCTCCTCTCATCAAGGGGAGGTTCCCTATAACTTATGAGGAGCTATATAATATATATATGCTAAAAATAAAACTCAGGGTAGAATAACACCATCTATCTCTCTTTTTTTAGAGATGATGTTCATAGACATAAGAAAATTTTGGTGAAAACACTGGAGGCACTTCTCTTCTTTCAGAAGTGTTCTACAGTAAACAGTAGGAATTCTTTTTGGAAAGTAATTGGAATAAGGTGCAATAACTAGCAGAATGAGGTGTAGCACAAAGCCTTCACCTCAACTATCAAAGAGTGAAATACGAAGGACAATGAAGGCACAAAGTCATCCCAAGGTCCTTTACATAGAAATAGAAAATAGACAAACACAATAAATATAATTGTGGCAGCACAAAGACTTCCCATAGTTGGATTCAGAACACCTTCTTGATTACTTCCACTAATTCTACTTGTTAAGTTAAATGTATAAGAATGCATTTAGGAAATAGACATAAGAAAAATCTCCTAAATGACACAAGCTATTACAGCATAAACTCTGAAAGTAACCTACTTTTTGATTCAAATAAAGAAATATGATTAACAATGCAAAGTTAAAGTAATTGCCTTTCAATTTGGGTAGAGTTTTGCTTCTGATAACCAAAAGATCTCCCTGCATAAAATAAGAGATTACAATATATAGCAACCAAGAAAGACTTGGCATTTTTTTTCATGGAATGGCCTATGTTCCCTTGAACGCACTTTCAATTTTGTCAAGGGGCCATGCTAGCACAGGGCATTTGCCTTAACTATGGCATGTTGATTCATCTCAAATGTCCCCTCCAAAGTATAGGCCACCTGGTCCTCTTTCTGATATTTGTGCAACTGTCTACTTCACCTTTACTCCATGGAGAAAAATAAGCCACGTCCTTGATTTGTTTGTGCACTCAGATGCCCACTTGGTGGACTGTTTTACCTACTGGAATAACTCATACATAAATATTTTTGGTCTTTTATAGCTTTCCCCTCTTTCCTGTTGCAATTTGAGCTCTCAAGATATCTTTTCTCTTTCTACTGGATTTTTTGGCTCCTTCATTAACTGGTCACTTAGTTTTTTCTTCAGGTTCTGTGCCACATTTGAAAATCAATGGATATTTTATTACCTTAAATTTGACATCCACGAAGACATCATTGGTCACTAGTTGCTTGAACCATGAACCTTTAAACTTATGAAATTTCATTGGTTCAATGGTTCAATGGTTCAGGTGGCCTTATCAGCTCCTTGGTTCCATCACTTCTTTAGTTCATTCACTTCTTTGCTCTTTAGTTGAACCATCTCTTCAAACTGGTCTTCCACTTTTTTTCTTTGCTCAGAGCTTTCTTTGAACCTTTGAACCTTTAAACCTTTAAACCTTTTTGGTTCAAGGTTCAACAACTCATTCTCTTTCTCAGAATCATTTGTTTTTTCCTAAGTCTCTCGAGCTTTGAAATTCCTTCAACTTTATGTCTTTGGAACACCCGAAGGGAAGGTGTCCCTTCGGGCCTTGAGAAAGGTCCATTTCTTGGTCATCGAGAGCCCCCCACAAGGGTACCTACCCTTCGATATCCTTTGGGTCGTCTTCTTCTTCAAATCCTTCTGACAAAATGTCTGAAAGAATTCCTTCAGACATTTTGTCTAAAGGAAATCTTTCTTTTTCCTTAGCCACTTTTTGTTGGGCCTTTGATCATTCCTTCGAACAAAATGTCTGAAGGAATTCCATCGAATATTTTGTCCGAATGATCTTACTTATAAAATTTCACCATGAAAAATCCCTCTGAAAGATATCTTTTGTTCCATTTTCCCTCCAAAAGGGCACTTGTCCTTCAGGGTTTGGGACACCTTCCTTTGAACCTTTCGATTGAACCAATGAACTTTTCAACGGTTCAACGGTTCAATACTATGTTCCTTCAAAGTCTTTTTTTGTTTAAGTCTTTTGATCTTATTGAACTCATTGAACCTTTGAACCCATTGAACCATTTTAGTTTAAGGTTCAATGATTCAATAGTTCATTCTTTACTCTTTGAAGCCTTCTTTTCTTCTAAGTCTTTCAAAGCTGTTGAACTTACTGAAGCGGTTGAACTTTGAACTTTCCAAAGCGCTTAACTCTTTAAGTCTGTCGACGTCGTTGAATCTTTGAACCCGATGAACCTTTGGAAGTGGGGTTCAATGTTTTAATTCTTTTTTTGAATCTTGTCGATGGACCTTTTGGTTGAACCTTGGCATTGAACCAAGCCTGAAATTGCCTAAGTGTTGAGAACTTGTTTCTTTGTGAGAGCTTACCTGTTGAAGTTGTTGAACCTGTGAGTCCCTTAGCTAAAAAATATTGAACAATGAAGAATTTGAATGCTCAGAACATTTTTTGAGAAGAGAGGAGAGAAATTTGGCCTACAAGACCAAAACAGTTCATATGTTGTCCCCAAAAATGAGTGACAGATTTTGGGAACAACATGTTGATAACAACACCAGAGTCCAATAGCTATGTAGAAAAAACTCTCAAAACTCATAGGTCGTGTTGATAATACCCTCAAAGTTTTATGCTCATGTAAATAACCCTCTCAGACTCTGACAACCCCAATTGTAACTTTTCAAAAAATAAGTTTTTTAAATAAACACTTTCAAAATTTAATCTTCATCAGGGGCATTGTAGTGCAGGTTCTTCATCCAAACATGAGGATTTCATTAAATATCAACTCAAGCATATTGTTCTCCACATAGGGAATTATATCACATCATATGTCAATGTTAGGTCTCTCAACAAAATAAGTCATAGATACAAATATTGGGCTCATAAATCTTTTAAATTTTTGGTAAATAATAAATGCAGTCTATAAAATAGATTATGGTAAGATAATTATGATAGTGGACTACCTTAGGGAGTTACCTTTCCAACTTTGATGTGGTGCCCAAAGCTAGTCTCGATAATGGATAAGTATTATGATGTAGAAAATAGATAAGTCAGGAATTCATTTGACCTTATAAGTACCAAAGTGAAAATTTAAGGTAAAATCAAACTTCTCTTAAAGTTCTTAATTTTTGTCCCAATGTGAAGACCAAAGTTGAGAGATGAATTTTTAATATAAACACTTGTATGAAACCTTCATTTAGATCTACTAAATTAAGGAGGGAGAATTATAGTTGTGCTTGCAAAACGGTCAGAATCCAACATCCCTACAAGCAGAAGGGTTGGAATCCACCACCCTAACAAGTAAAAATTATAAAAATAGGATCCAATCTCTCTTGGTTCATAACTTTTACATCTGAACTTTGTTTTCGATCTTGTTTGATGCATTGGAAAGGTAATTTAATGAATAATATTTGATCCTAAAGAACCATGGTACTTAGGAATGGCTCAGGAGTTTAGTAAGGATATTGTATTGGATGGTAGATGTGTGTAACAAATCTAGAATATAAATCTATGTGGGCATATTTTGTATTTATTCCACAATATTTTATGTTTTATCTTTTGCATTGGCAATTGGATTACTCCTAGCCGGTATGGGGGACAAGTGGTTATGGGCCTAGAATGGTAACTTTAGTCCATCGAGTTATGATTGTGAGATTTGAATCAATTAAAGGACCATTATAAATAGAAGAAGGTGAAGGGCCTGAGATGGTAATTCTTGATTTTTAGTGCACTTGATTGTGGTTACCAGATAAACAAGGATTATCGATATCGAGAGGTTGATAGGCATTGTTAAAAACTAGTCATTGGTGGTTAGATGTTGGCCTAGGGTTTATGGTAATTATGTAACATGGCCACCCAAAATGTGACATACAATGATATTTTAGTCATTTGTGAATTCATATAGGTCTGTTGGTTATTAAGATTATTCTAGCCTTGGTTCAGTCCATTTTGTAGTTAGAAATGTTATTGTTATTGTTATTGTTATTGTTGTTGTTAATGTTGTTTTTGTTGGTGTTATTTATGATGTTGTTATTGTCGTGGTGGTGGTGACCTTCATTGTTGTTAGTTTTGATTGGTATTATTATGTTATGGAAAAGGGTCTCGATAAATACCTAGGTTTTGATTGGAAGTAGAAGCCATGTTATCCAACTAGATCTCTCCATTTTCCTACATGTTCCCAATGAGATGCTTCAAATTCACACACCAGTGTATCAAATGACCATGAACATGATTATATTCATAGAAATCATTCTTTTTATAACAATCAGGGTAAGATACACCTTCATAAAAGTGTTTTGGGAGTGGCCAACTAATCATATTGGTTATGGATAATTTTTGAAACACCACTTTAATGGGCTCACCAAGGTATATGAAGACTCTATAATTAGGTCTTCATACTGGATGAGGGGTTTTAAAAGGTGGTGGCTAAGGTGTCTGCATGTATGGATGTGATTTCATTTGATGATTTGGTTGTGGTTATGGAATAGAGTACATTTGTGAAATAAGCTCCATTTATAGAATAGGTTGAGCAGATAATGTTTACACTATTTGGACATGATGTGACTTAGTGACTCCATTACTGACAACATTTTTGTTAAAATTAAAGGATTTAAGTTTTTAAAATTTATTAGCATATGTTGGTATAAAATCTTGCATTTGACTTGGGTTTGGGTTCTGACTTGGGCCTGAATTTTGGTTTTGGTTCTAGTTTTGGTTCAAAGAAGACAACTTGATAATCCCTTTATTAATAAGGGCATTTTAAATTTGTATACCTTTCTCGATGATCTCTTCAAATGTGTGAGCACACTGAATATTTAGGTGATAAGATATTTCATTGTGTAATTTTTTGGCAAACATAGTATCTAATTATTTATCTATTAAATTATGGGTGAAGTGGCTAGTAAGTGATCTCCACCACTAAAAGTAACTCACAAAGTTTTCACCCACATTCTATCTGGCCTAACTCAAATCAAATATCAAAATATCATATTTGATATTTTAAGAGAAATGTTGTACAAATTTATTTGAAAGATCATCAAAATCAAATACTAAATTCTTTGGCAATTTAAAAATCCACTCCAAGGCCGATCCAGCTAAACTTTGAGGAAGGAGAAGTAGGGAAATGTCACTATAGGCCACTAGCTATCAAGTGAAAAATAACTCTTTTAAATTCTCCCTAGAGTCTCATTTTCCCTTTTATTTATCTTTTTTTTTTCTCATAGCCTAAAGGAAATGGTATTTGGAGGTACTCCATGTTAAATGGATATGAGCACATGTCACCCAATTTGAACTTATTGGTTTGCTTTCCTATTTGAATTATTACAATTGCATCTTTATTTTATTATAGTTTATGAGATAAGAAGCTTGATGGTATAGATATTTGTGGTTGTGTTTGGGTGATCAAATATGGATTACTTTGACTGAGGTATAGTGGGGTAATGGGGTATTGTGAAATGTTGGTTTGATGGACTGATCGATAAGGTATATGCATTTGTGCATGCATTAGGATTAGGTTGTTGATACAATATGTGTTGTTGATAAACATTCTGGTTAGGGATTAGAATATGGCTTTGATTTAAAGGGAATTATTGTTGTGACAGAGGTATATTTCTTGGTGGAGGGTAATATGCATGTTAGGTTTGAATAGGAACTTGATGTTGACTAGGTAAACCCTGTTGTATAAATAGTACCTATTGTTGGCTAAAACCCTACTGTCTAATGTGTTACATGTTGGATCCCTATTGTATATGAGCTACATGTTGGGTAAAAGGAAATTATTTCCTAATGGGTACTTAATGTAAATTGGAGCCTCTTTATTGAGTAAACACCTTTTGTGAATTGGGCATTGGTTGGATGTTAGGTATCTATTGTTGACTACTAGGAATATGTTGTTGATTAGACAACATTTGTGATAATCTCACCCATTTTTATGGTGTCATATTGGTTTGGTATGTGTCTATGGTTTCACAATATTAGTCACCACCTATTGAAGTGGGGTAGTATTTAACACTTTTTGTGGTAGATTGTTCATTTGTGTTTGACTACTTACTCCTTGCTACATGTTTGAGTAACTTATTGGTTAAGGGTTGGTAGTGGCCTGTTGTGGTTGGGAACTAGGAAAGCTTGCCCTATGTCATTGTGAACCAATCATAGTATTAGTAAGAGGAACTTGTTATTGTGAATTATTTTATGGTGTATTCAACCCACCTTGGTTCAAATTGGGATACACTTGCATGTTATCTGCTATGTTTTATAAATACTCTTGGGTAGAAGCCATAGTCACTTCTGCAATGGTCAGGACATTGAATATGTTATCAACCAACATATTTTGGAGAAATGGGTATGTGTTCATATTAGTATGTCCTAAAGAATCAACTTGCACCCCTATTAAAGGAGCTAACTCTATAAGTGGGGTGTTCAAAATAAACATAGCATTGAAATTCTGAGATAAATTGAGATACGTCTAATATGCCTCTTATATTTATGTGATTTGGTCAGCCATTGGAGCCTTTCCTTCTGCAAGTGTATTAAGATCTTGGTTAGGTATTGGCATGAATGCCTAATAAATAATAGTTGAGGCATGTTCAATTAGTGTAATACGAGGTGTGTTGTTAGGCACTCTAATTAAACTAGGTAGACTTTCATGGGGAAAGTCTACTAGGAATTTTACTCCTACCTCTACGACCTTGACTAAAATATTGTCCTTGTTTTCAACTAAGTGACAATAAAATAAGTATGAATTGTAATTTTTTGATGTGGTTACATAGTAGGGTTGTTATTGTTTGACCTGTTCGACTATGGGTGGCACATTGGCAAGGTAGAGGGCCCTTTGTTTTTTATTTTTCCCTAGATAAAGAGGTACATTAACCAGGTATTGTGATAGTGGGTCATGTCTTTGTTCTATATATTGAGTAGCATAAGAAGGATACATATCCACCTCATAAGCTACATCATCACCATATGGCTCTTGAATAAAGGGATTATTTGTGAATTTTCTCACAATTTAGATTATACATGGTCCCACTACATGTAGAGTGAGGCATATTTGAATCTATGGCTAATGTCTCTTGAAAAAAAATGTCTAATATACATAAATGCTTGAAATGTTGTCTAAAATGGCAACTTTGTAAAACTTGAAAAATAATCTAAAAACTATCACAAAACCATAATAAGTTATTTAAAAGAGATCTAAATATGATTCATGAATGTGGTTTTGGTAAAAAACCTTTAGCTTTTGGAAAAAAGGCCTAAAGGTGAAATGTCTATGCTAGGTCTAAGGAAAAGGCAAATTAGAAGGAAAGCATGAAACTGGTATTTGGAAAGGTTCTTTGAATAAATTTAGTTTAGGTCTAACAATGAAACAAAATGTGTTGGGTCTTTGGCCAACATCACAAAGCTATACTTGGAAAGGAACAAACTAGGTCTAAAGTACGAAAATAATATTAGGTATTTAGCAAACATCATAAAGGTAAACTTGGAAATAAAATGGTTGAGGTAAAAACTTTAAATAAATTTAACTCTAAGGTAAATGGTTTGAAACACTTGATCTAGACACATAAATTAATCTTGGCACATGAATTTAATACAAACCTGACTTTGGCATAAAGGACTTACTTTAGGCACGTGTTTGAAACTAATCGGGAAAGTTAATCACAAGTAAAAAACTAAGAGTAAAGAGTAAAACATTCAATCCCAAGTGATAGGCAAAGCTCAAATGTAAACTTATTGTGCTTAGAGATATACTTGAAAAATGAGTTTCAACTTTAGTTCAAGATAGTAAATTGGTTTGAGACACATGACAATAAACCACTCCTAGGTCTAGGAAAATGACTTTAAATCAAGAGAGAGATTGATCCAAATTATACAATCCAAATGAAAAAGGTAAACATCCAAGTCTAAATTGGGTAAGACTTTGGCATAGACTAATCAATTTTGGATCTAAACTTTGAAAAAATAATTTTGAACTTGGTACAAAAGACTCAGATTTTCAAATGAATAATGGCCTACACTCAAATGGGCAGTATAATGACACCCTTTGATACAAAGGTATACAAATTGTTTTTTACTTGGTTCTAAATAAAGGTGAATGTCTTCGGATAAATTGGGAAACAGAACAATGTCTCTTTTAACAAGTGTACAAAAGTGGTTTTGAAAATGTCTAAGGAAAAGTTTTAAGTGATTTCGGTAGCGTAGCATTTCCTTACTCAAAGTGATGTGTAACATGTGTTTTATTTTTGAGGTTAGTGACTCATTTTGAATGTAGTTTGACACAAAACATAGTTTAGACCAAAAAACAAATGTAAGTAAAAGAATAATAAAATTACCTAAGTGCACATCTTATGCTAAAAATAATAAAGTTGCATAGTCTCCACTAAATTTTTCACTGATATACCAATGCTCAAAAGGAATTAATTGTTAATAAAAAAACTTAAGAGTGCATGTAGGTAGAGTTTTTTAAGCCCCCCTCTATCTCTCAATCATTGATACATGGTAGGAATTCAGAATGTTGAAATAACTCAGCATTTGGTAGGATATTCCATGGCAAGTCGGGTTGATCTAAATCTAAAATTTTCAATGTGTTCTAGATAGACCACACATGTGGCTAACACGAGGGAATAATCATGTCAAATGAGTCTAAACGTCCTAACTTTTTATGTAGTGGTCTAGTCCTTTGCATAACAAATTCATTCATGCACTTCCTAGTGAATTATGATGTATGGCTATCATATGTCTTAGATACCCATTGGAATGGTCAGGGCAACTACTTCACCACTATCCCATCCAATGATTTTCCCAATTTGTATACCTCATTGGAGAGTTGAGTTGAAATAGTGTTGGGAGATGAATCCCTAGGTCAAAGTCCTCTTAAATAACTCATGAGGAGCCTATGAACTCCCAATCATAAACCATTATTGAAAAAGAGATATATCAAAATAAAATAACTTTAGGGTCGTTTCTAAATCACTCAAATCTTAGGAAGAGTATACCTGACTTTTTTTCACTCTACAACACAAAAAAAACAACCAAAAATGATGCACATTTGATTATCCAAGCTCCCTAAAGGGTATGGTGGAGATCACACATGCGATAATTTTCTAAAAATAAACTACTTTAAGAAAATAAACTAAGTACTTTTATAAAAAAGGAAAGCAAAAAGCAAAAGCTCTTAAGAACACTAAATCTAATATTTTTGTTCTTTTTTAAGCACTAATTCAAAATATGAAGTGAAGTCTGTCCCTTTGTGTTTGAACTTATAATTTTGAAAAATAAAAAGTAAAATTTTGCAAGTGAATTTTAAACACCAAAAGGACAAGTATGAATGACTTTTAAAGTGATTAAAACTTTCTATTTTTGACCTAGTTTCCTGCAAAAGTGTTAGAGGACTCACTTGTGTTTGTTTAAAATGGTTAGTCAAAAATATATTTCACTTTTGAAGTTCTCAGGTTTTTGACATAAGGCAAAGTCATCATTTACAGAGTAGGGTGAAGTCATTGATTTCCTAAATATAAACAGACAGACAAAACTTTGGTGAAGTTAGTGATTAGCATAGGTAAATTTACTGATTATAACCAATAAAATCATTGTATCCCTTAAAAATTTATGCAAACAAAGAGGATGAAGTCATCATTCTCAAGGATGAAGTCATTATTTCATCTACACAAAGTCATTTCCAACCATAAGGTGAAGTTGTCAAAATGTAGTGATGGAGTCATCATTTTTATCGAAGCCACCAAAACGCAATGGTGAAGTCAGTATTTGTTAAAAAACATAGTCAAAAATAGAACATATAAAAACTGATGAAGTTTTCAATTATCAAGTACAAAGTCACCTATTCGAGTAAAACAAAAACATGGGTTTTCAAGGTAAAAATCTAAAAATTAAGGTTTTAAGTGAGATTTTCTTAGATTTTAAAGGTCCAATATTACTCCCTTAATGCAAATGGGGTGTGTGGTCCCATCAGGCATGCCTTTATATAACATAGGATTACAAAACAGATCATCACTCTTCTCTTGTTAGTAGAATACAAACCCAAAATCAAACAACTCAATAAAAATAACAACTACCTTGCCTAAATACTTGGGTGAGCAACAACTTAACTAGATCAAATACAACTAGAAAATAAATAAAAGATTACCTTTACCTTCCTTTTCAAGTGGTGTTTGTGTGTTGGTATATAAGAGTGTTCATGCTTAGCTTTTGTGTCTAATGGAGTCCTTTGTCAATGCATTTTATTTACGAGTAGCACCGCTCCTTGTCCATTTGTGATTTGGCTTGGCTTGGCATGTGATAACAAATTAAAGTTTTCTAAAAATAATTTGGCATTATTTCTTTCCACAAAAAATCTTGTTATACAATGGCAATGACACTTGTATTTATAGGTTCTCAAACTAACCCTAACTCAAGTATAGTTAGGTTATATTTAACTATGATTAGGTTAGGGAGGGGACAAGCAATTAATATTTGGGATAAAGATACCATTTATTAAGCATGGATCACCATTTTTGAATTCAAGGCTTTTATGAAGATTTTTCTAATTCCTTGACTTTGAGGATGATGACATCATTATGACCTCATTTTTATTGAAATTTCCTTTTTAAAAATAAATATTCACTAATTGAACATGAAATTTTCACTTAAGTAGTTAATTGGATTCATTTAATTTTGCTTAAGTTTTTGGCATTTTAGGAATTGGTTAAGTGCCTCACTTAATGGATCAAAAGGGCCAATTCATCAATTTACAAGGTCACAATTTGATTGGGGATGAATCTGTGGAAAGTTATCATTGCATACAATATAATACCTAGAATATGGATGCTGTGACATGATTCCAAATACTAATGTTTGATGTGCAGATGAAATTGAGATGTTTAGGTAATATCTAGGATTAATTTACATTGTTTGTTACAAATTGTTTTGATACATGGTTGTAGCTGAAATGGGGTATCTACATGTATCAACCATTGCCTATACCAAAAACACTACGAGAAGACATGAGTGTGGATTTTATTATTGTGTTGCCATAAACACAGATAGGTGAAGATTACATCTATGTCACTTTTGTTGATAGATTCTCAATGATGGCACACTTCATAGCATGTAAGAAGAGAAGTGATGCCAAAAACATTGTCAATAAAAATTGAGGTAGTAAGGTTACATGGATTGCCTAAGAACATAGTTTTAGATAGTTATATAAAGTTTATTGCACACCTTTGGAGGACTTTGTGGATAAAATAATGCACAAGGTTAACGTTTAAATTCAACCTATCTTCCATAAATAGATAGACATATGAAGGTAGTGAACAGAAGACTCAAAAACTAGTTAAGATGCTTGGTAGGGAACAAGCCCAAATAGTGGGACATGACTTTGGCATACGTTGAGATTTCCTAGAATAACTTAGTTATTATAAGTACAGCCAAGATTCCATTTAAAATTGTATATGGTTGTGTCCCTAATGGTATTAGTGAGTTCAAAAATATTATTGATATGGTAAGCATAAGTGTTGAAGTGGAGGACTATGCAACGTATATGAACAAACTGAATTGAGAGGTGAAGAAGAAATTGGAGATGAGCATCATGGATTATAAGTAGCGTACAAATTTGAAGAGAGGAGAACAATAATTCCAAGTGGGTAAATTAGTTTTGGATCTTTGAGAAAAGAAAGGTTCCCAAAATGAGTGTATGACAAGCTCAAGTGGAAGAAGATTTGGCCATGTAGAGTTCTGACAAAGTTTATAATGAATGCATATGACATAGAGATACTAAATGGGATTCATATTTCATTTATCTTTAATGTGGAAAATTTGTACCCTTACCATAAGTTAAAAATAAGTGATGATCATGTGATTTCTGTTAGGGTGTGGAGCTAAAAGCTTCACCAAGGAGCATACTAAAATAGGTTCGGGTCTACACAGACACCGGCGTCGGTCAGGAGCGACCGACGTCGGTTACCTGTGTGTCCAGAAAGCAATTTCCGAGGACAGAAGCGAGTGTTTACATGATGAGTTTGAGTTGTAGTCTCAAGCTCGCATCTCTATTATTAGCAATATTATTTTTAGAGCCCTTGTTCAAAAGGCTTAACTGTTTGTTGTAAGAACATGCTCAAGTTTCCTAATTCTATATGTAGGAAAGATCTTCTTAGCTTAGTATGTTGAATGTGTCAGTATGAGTAGAACATTGTGAATGTTTGAAGGACAGTACTGAGTTGCATCAATCCAGGTTGTTGGATTTGAGTGTACTTGAGAGAGAGAGAGAGCTCTTGAGGAATAGAGATCTAGTGTGAGATCTTGTGTGCATCTAAGAGAGGTGTGGAAGAAAGAAGTTTCTTCATTGTATTCCTTTTGTAAAGAGTTTTAATACAAGTTTTCAGGGTGTTTTCTTGTATCTCTTGTTCTGTGTTATTTATCATTCTAGTTACTTATCTATCTAATTTATTTCCACGTTTATTGCTTTCACAAGTGTAATCCATTGTTGGTTGATCCCCAACAAGTGGTATCAGAGCTCAGGTTCACTAACAGCAGGTTCAGATCTATGTAGTGTGTTTGGATTACAGGTTGCTCACAGGGGTTTCTGCAGGGATTTCTGTTTGAGTGGGAGAAGCAATGGCAGAAGAAAGTAAGTTGAGAATGGAAAAGTTTAATGGCAAGAACTATCAACATTGGATAATGCAGATAGAGGACTATCTATATCAGAAAGATCTTTACTTACCGTTAGGTGGGATTGCAAAGAAGCCCAAAGACATGGAGGATGAAGAATGGAAAGTTTTTGACAGAAAGGCTCTGGGGTCTATAAGACTGAGTCTGGCCTCCACTGTGATATCTAATTTGTCACAGGCAAAAACAATGGTAGAGTTAATGACTACGTTAGCAAATATGTATGAAAAACCCTCAGCTTCTAATAAGGTATATCTTATGAAGCAGTTATTTAATTTGCATATGAATGAAGGTGGATCTGTTTCTACTCATCTGAATGATTTCAATAGAATTGTGAATCAATTAAGTTCAGTCAATATAGTGTTTGATGATGAAATAAAAGCTCTTTTGATATTATGTTCTTTGCCTGAAAGCTGGCATAGCTTAGTAATGGCAGTTAGCAATACTGCATCTGCATCAAATATTTTGAAAGTAGAGGATGTTGTTAGTGTTATCTTGAATGAGGAAATACGCAGAAAAAGCATAGAAGAGACATCTGGGAATGCTTTAAATTTTGAGAGCAGGGGGAGGCAAAAAGAAAGGAGCAAAAGGAGATCAAGATCTAAGTCTAAGGTGAGAGGAAGATCCAAATCCAGGAATGGCAGGAAGCCACAATGCTGGAATTGTGGAAAGATTGGGCACATAAGCAGAGATTGCTAGTCAAAGCCTAAGGAGGACAATCAGCACGAAGGAAAGGAAGAAGCCAAGGTTGCAGGTATTGCACAAGATGCTCTAATTTTCTCTTTGCATAATAATATAGAATCTTGGGTATTAGATTCTGGTGCATCTTTCCATGCTACCCCTAACAGAGAATATTTCAGTGACTATATCCATGGAGATTTTGGAATAGTGTACTTAGGGGATGATGAGCCTTGTAAAATAATTGGCAAAGGTAAAGTGCAGTTGAAGATGCAGAATGGCAACACATGGGTGTTGAGAGATGTGATGCATGTTCCTAGCTTGAAGAGAAATTTGATTTCTGCAAGAAAGTTAGGGGATGAGGGTTGTACAATAACTCTCACAGTAGAATCTTGGAAGGTGACCAAGGGTGCACTAGATATGGCCAGAGGTAAGAGAGAAGGTACTCTCTATTTGTGTAATTGTGTTACTAACAAATCTCCTTCTGTATTATCTGCTTCAGATGTGGATGCTAAATTGTGGCACTCAAGGCTTGGCCACATGAGTGAGAAGGGGATGTCAATTCTTAAGTCTAAAGGTATGCTTTCAAATTTGAAAAGTATGGATCTAGAATTTTGTGAGCATTGTGTATTTGGAAAACAGAAAAGGGTTAGTTTTTTCAAGACTGGGTCTACTAAGAAAAGGCAGAAGTTGCAGCTTGTTCACACAGACGTGTGGGGACCAGCTCAGGTAGCCTCTATTGGAGGATCACGGTACTATGTTACGTTCATAGATGATGCTACAAGGAAGGTATGGATCTACTGTATTAAAAAGAAATCTGATGTTTTTGAGACTTTTAAGATTTGGAAAGCTATGGTTGAGAATGAAACAGGTAGAAGATTAAAGTGCTTGAGATCTGATAATGGCAGTGAGTTCTGCAGTCTTAAGTTCAAATTGTATTGTTATACACATGGAATCCATAGGCAAAGGACGGTTCCAAGGACACCTCAGCAGAATGGTATTGCTGAAAAGATGAACAGAACAATCATGGAGCGTGCAAGATGTATGAGATTGCATGCTGGGTTGCCCTTAGATTTTTGGGTAGAAGCTATTGACACCACAGTGTACCTGATTAATAGAGGACCCTCTACATCTCTGGATGGTGGAATTCCAAAAGAGGCATGGACAGGTAAAAAGGTAGATCTCTCATATCTCAAAGTTTTTGGTTCTGAAGCCTTTGTGCACATAGATAAGGAAAATAGAAAGAAGCTTGATGCTAAGTCTATGAGGTGCACGTTTATTGGCTATGGCTCAGATGATTTTGGTTTCAGATTTTAGAATCTAGGAACTAACAAGGTAATTAGGAGCCGTGATATTGTTTTCAATGAAAGAGTGATGTACAGTGATCAGATAAGGAAGCTAGATCAATCTGGGTAGAGCAATTGTGAATTGGATGAAGTTATGGTCCAAAATGAGCTCACAGGAAAAAGAAATAATCACTTGCAGGAAAACACAGAGACCGATGTCGGCAGGTTAGGAACCGGCGTCGATAGTTCAGAAACTGATGTCGGTCATACAGAGACCGACGTCGGTAGACCAGGAACTGACGTCAGCCAGGAAGAACTGGCGTCGGCCAGTAACAGGTCTGGAGGTGACCGAGGTCGGTCACTGTCAGAAAATTTGGGTGGACAGCGTGTTGAAGACGAGTCCAAGACACCCATCAGGAGGTCTGAAAGGGTAAGTAAGCCTCCAATTAGATATTCTCCTTCCTTATATTATTTATTGCTAACTGATGGTGGAGAACTAGAGAGTTTTGAAGAAGCATTACAGGTAGAGTCCAAGAGTAAGTGGGAGCGTGGCATGGTTGAGGAGATGGAGTCCTTAAGAGAGAACCAAACATGGGATTTGGTTGAATTGCCAGCTGGTAAGAGAACACTGAAGAACAGATGGACCTACAGGTTGAAGGAAGGTGAGGATGGACAGATGAGATACAAGGCCAGAATAGTAGTGAAAAGATTTGCACAGAAACCAGGTATTGACTTTGGTGAGATTTTTTCTCCAGTTGTTAAAATGACTTCAATAAGGGTTATATTGTCTTTGGTTGCTTTTGAGGATTTGCATCTCGAGCAGCTAGATGTTAAGACAGCGTTTCTTCATGGAGATTTGGATGAGGAAATATACATGGAACAGCCAGAAGGATTTGAGGTCAAGGGTAAGGAGAAGTTAGTGTGCAGGTTGAAGAAAAGCTTGTATGGCCTCAAGCAAGCTCCAAGGCAATGGTACTTAAAATTTGACAGGTTTATGACTGAGCATGGCTACAGTAGGTGTTAATCAGACCATTGTGTATATTTCAAGATATATTATTTTATTGTTATATGTAGATGACATGCTGGTTGCAGGATCTCACATGCAGGATATCTCTGAGCTTAAGGTGAAGTTAGCTCAAACATTTGCTATGAAGGATTTGGGAGCAGTGAAGAAGATCCTTGGCATGAGCATTAGGAGAGACAGGAAAAATCACAGGTTGATATTGTCTCAAGAAGATTATGTGAACAAGGTGTTGGAGAGGTTTAATATGCAGGATGCAAAATCGGTAAGTACACCTATGGCTGGAAATTTTAAGTTAAGTAAAGAACAATGTCCCAATTCACATGATGAGGTAGAGTACATGAACAGAGTTCCATATTCTTCCGTAGTAGGGAGTTTGATGTATGCAATGGTGTGTACTAGACCAGATATTGCCCAAGTAGTGGGAGTAGTAAGTAAATATATGGCCAATCTAGGTAAGGAACATTGGAAAGCGGTTCAATGGATCCTTAGATATCTGAGAGGTACCAGCAGCAAGAATTTGTGCTATGGAGGTTCAGATTGTTCTCTACATGGTTATGTAGATTCAGATATGGTAGGGGATTTGGATGGTAGAAGAAGCACTACAGGTTATGTTTTTACTGTAGGTGGAACGGTAGTTAGTTGGATATCTAAGTTGCAGAAGGTTGTTGCCTTGTCAACTTCAGAAGCAGAATATATTGCAGCTACAGAAGCTAGCAAGGAGATGATATGGATGACACGGTTCATAGATGAGCTTGGTAGGGAGCATGAGAGTTGCAGATTGTATAGTGACAGTCAGAGTGCAATCCATTTGGCCAAGAATTCGGCCTTTCATTCAAGAACAAAACACATACAGCTAAGGTACCATTTCATACGACAGGTATTGGAAGATGGAGAGTTGAAGCTAGAGAAAATCCATATAGATAGGAATCCTGCGGATATGCTAACCAAGCCGGTTACTAAAGAGAAGTTGAATCTTCATTCAACTTCTATTGGTCTTCATGATTGAGTTGAAGATGGAGGAGCTAGAAGATGTTGCTGTACAGGTATTGGTGTAGCTGTTTATCTCCAAGTGGGAGATTGTTAGGGTGTGGAGCTAAAAGCTTCACCAAGGAGCATACTAAAATAGGTTCGGGTCTACACAGACACCGGCATCAGTCAGGAGCGATCGACGTCGATCAGTTGTAGTTGCAGAGGCACCGACGTCGGCAGTGGGTCGATCGACGACGGTCACAGGCGAACAGGCAGGAACTGACGTCGGTTACCTGTGTGTCCAGAAAGTGATTTTGAGGACAGAAGTGAGTGTTTGCATGATGAGTTTGAGTTGTAGTCTCAAGCTCGCGTCTCTATTATTAGTAATATTATTTTTAGAGCCCTTGTTCAAGAGGCTTAACTGTTTGTTGTAAGAGCATGCTCAAGTTTCCTAATTCTATATGTAGGAAAGATCTTCTTAGCTTAGTATGTTGAATGTGTCAGTAATAGTAGAACATTGTGAATGTTTGAAGGACAGTACTGAGTTGCATCAATCCAGGTTGTTGGATTTGAGTGTACTTGAGAGAGAGAGCTCTTGAGGAATAGAGATCTAGTGTGAGATCTTGTGTGCATCTGAGAGAGGTGTGGAAGAAAGAAGTTTCTTCATTGTATTCCTTTTGTAAAGAGTTTTAATACAAGTTTTTAGGGTGTTTTCTTGTATCTCTTGTTCTGTGCTATTTATCATTCTAGTTACTTATCTATCTGATTTATTTCTGCGTTTATTGCTTTCACAAGTGTAATCCATTGTTGGTTGATCCCCAACAATTTCACATTATTCAATTTCATATTGGACACAACAATTGCCTGAGAAAGCAAGGGAAGAGGTAGAGATAGTGGTGGATTCACGAATCATTAAATAAAACAAGAGGTACTGAGTATAAGGAGTATTTGGTCAAGCAGAATGATAGAGCAGTTAGAGATGCAACTTAGATGAGTCCATCTGACATTGCTAGGTATGGAAAAAAAGTAAAAGAGATCACTCAAGGTTCATGAGCAAGAGTTCATGGATCATTTTATTTACCCAACATGTATGATGCAAGAGCATTTGAGGCAACAACCAATCTTACATCAACCAAAGTCATACATCAACATTAATGCATGTGTGACTTGTTGACATCATTGTGATATCGAGATTAACATAATCTATCGAAGAGGCATCACCAGAACTTCAAAACCTCATCAACATCTAATGGAGTAGGTTTCAATGATCTCCTAGAGGTCAAACTAACCCCTTTTAAGTAGATGATGAAATTATTGCTTAATGTAGGCGATGATTTTGAAAATTATGATTTGCATTAACCAATGGTTAGGAAACTATCACAATGGTTACATAACCATCATTTTATAGTAACCAATAGTTTCACCCATAGAGGGAGCAAAGGTAAAGTAGCCACTCAAATCAAGAAAACTCAACATGTGGACCATTTTCCACTAATAAAACTTGAAAAAGGCACTTCTACAGTTAGAGGTATTTAGAGGAGATTTGAATTAGTTTTGAGAAGAGCTAAGGGGATTTTGTTGGGGAAGGATCAATTATGTCCAACCTATGGTAGGGATCAAAAGCTTGGAAGAAGCTTGCTAAGGAGGTGTGTGTTTAGAATTATGAGAGAGAGAGAGAGAGAGAGAGAGAGAGTCAAGTAATTTGAAGGACTAAATTGGTTGTTTCATGTTGTATTTTAATAATCAAGACATGTGTGTATGTTATATCTCTGTAACATTATTTCTCAATGAAATAAATAATGTGTGTTTGATTCCAAGTTTGGGTCCTATATGGAAATTGAGAGCAATTCTTCACTAGGGAACAAGGCAGCAATTAACTTGGCCCACTCATTCCCATCTACATCAATTAATTAGTTATGGGGTAGTTATGGGGTAGGCCTTGTGCATTCTAAATTTTTGAATACTATTTTGTATTCCTCTCTTTAAGGTATAAATAATTGGATAATTTTTTCATTAATGTTTCTCTTCCATATTTGGTCCTATGTTTATTTTATTGAAATTTAGTTAGTTAATCAAAAATGAAGTTAATTAATTTAATGTACTTATCTTTGAAAAAAAATTAAGTAACTATTTATTTTCATTTTAAATTTGGGTTTTGTATATTCAATGGAGAGGGAGTCAACTTGAGGTAGTTTAGATTGAATCTCTTGTTTATTTAGGAAGGTACTATCAAAAGCATTTATATGTTATTCCTAGAGTATTCCCTTTAAAAACTTATATCTCGTGAGCAAATAAATACTAATGGAATGCATGATATAATTATTTTTTTGATGGCCCATATTATCAAAAATTTAATGTTATATGAACAAACAAATGTCATAATGCACATTTTGAACTATGGCCAAGGTAGAGACGGAGACTATGAAGACAAGGGTTTATACAATGACAGTTGTTGCATTTGCAATAATCCCTTGCTAATGACCTGATCCTACTACCTTGATCTATTATTATTTATTGTTCAATTTGATGTTTATGTATACATCCTCCCTTATTCACCCTTCCCCTAATTTTTAGGGTTTTAATCCCAAAAAAAAGTTCTAACATATTTAAGAGCCCATGCTAACAATGTAAGAAATGAGAGCCTCTAGATGAAATCACATTGTATTAAATCCTCTGAGGAAGATCCCATTATCCCTTTTAAATACAATGAGATTGAACAAGAAATCATTGCCCTAAGGAAAGGGGGTTTGATTTTCAAGTATGTGGGTTGAGAGCCTCATTAAAGGCGTTATGAGCTTGGCTTACAGAGCACTAAAAGGTAAAAGGGCACATGGATTTACGCATTGGCACAAGAGGCTTATTCATTATTATTTTTATATTAAATTAAGAGTGAGCTAATGTATTTGAACATGAACATTTATTTTTTTATTATATTGGGGTTATTCATTACATCATGGAACCCTAGTTTTGATTTTTCATAAGAGGATCCAAAGGTATCTTCACTATGAGTTCGATTATTCAACCTTCCATCACATATGTGGGTAGATACATGTTGTCATGAAATTTTACATTTAGCCACAACACCGCTAATTAAACTCTCACAATCAATTAGAGATGTTTTCATGATAGAGATATTGAATTTTGTGAATGATGGGACATCGACATCATAGCTCAATGGATAAGGTTTGGGTCGAATAATGAAATATAGCTATCCTTCAAGATATCAAATAGTGTGTTGAATATATATGAATAATTTCTATTTTGTTACAAAAATATTCTTTTCATCATGAAAATCATACCAAAAAAGGGAGATAGAATCAGGGATACAACTTGCATTATACGGACTTGAAGATTATTCTTGCATTATAGGATCAGGTGACATTTTGAGGGTTAAAGAGAATAGAGGCTTTGATATCTCTATTTAATTCTTCATCTTTTCCATTTTGATAGAAAAGAATTCCATGAGGAATCATATAAGATGCAAGCAGACCCCATGGATCCCAACTCTTCTATCAACAGACCTATTAGACCCTGATAGGTGTGCAAACACAATCCTCAGATCCTATGAGCCTACCAACATAACCCTTAGAACCTAATAGGTGTGATAAAAATAACCCCTGAGTCTAATACATATGCAGACACAACTTGTAGAACCTGCAACCAGTGTTGACAATACCCCCAAATTTTGATGCTCATGCAAGCAACCCTCTCAGAGTCTGACAGCCCCATTTACAACTTTTTAAAAAACAATCTTTTTGACTAAACACTTTTAAAATTTCATCTTCATCATAGGCAGTGTAGTGTAGGTTCGTCATCCAAATAGGAGGATTTCATCAAATATCAAGTCTAGCATCTTTTTCTCCACATAGAGAATTGGATTGCATCAAATGTCAACTTTATGTCTCCTAATAGAAGAAGTCATAGATACAAACTTTGGGCTCATAGATCTTATAGTTTTATGGTAAAGAATAAATGTAGTGTATAAAACACATTATAGTTAGATCATTTGTGATAGTGGACTACCTCAGGAAATTACCTTTCTAACTTCAATGTGGTGTCCAAAGCTAGTCCCAATAATGGCTAAGTACTATGATGTAGAGAAGAGAGAAGTCAAGAATTTATTTGACCTTATCAGCACTAGAGTTAAAATTGAAGGTAAAATCAAACTTGTCTAAAAGTTTCCATTTTTTAGTCTAATACGAAGTTCAAATCCAAGAGATGAATTTTGACTATAAACATTTGGTATGAAAACTTCATCTCGGCCTACTAAATTAAGGAGGGAGAATTACAGTTGTGCTTGTAGAAGGGTCAAAATTTTCCACCCCTACATTAGAGGGGTGGGAATATGACACCCCTGAAAGTAGAAGGGTATGAATTTAACACCCCTGCAAGCAGAAGGGTCAGAATCTGCCACCCTAACAAGCAAAAATTGTCAAAAGAGGGTGGAATATCCTTTAGGTCATAACTTTTGCATCCATACTCCATTTTCACTCTCATTCGATGCGTTAGAAATGTAATTTGATGAATAACATGTTATCATAAAGAACCATGGTAAAAAATCTTCATTTTTAACTTCAAAAATCAAGGGGGAGAAACACAATTGAAAAAGTAGGGCAAATTTCTAGATGTTTCCAAGCATGATCGAATCTCCCTCAAGCCATAACTTTTGCACCCGAACTCCAATTTGGATCTCATTAGATGTATTGAAATTTTAATTTAATGAAGAACATTTTATCATAAATAACCATGGTACAAAAACTTCATCTTGAACTTCAAAAATCAAGGGGGAGAATCACAGTTACTAAAGCAGGGCGGATTTCTAGATGTGTCCAAGCATGATCGAATCTCCCTTAGGTCATAACTTCCATATCCAAACTCTAATTTGGATCTTGTTAGTTGACTTTGAAAGATAATTTGATGAATAAAATTTTTACTCAAGGATACATACTAAAAATATTCAATTTTTAACTTAAAAAATCAAGGGGAGAATCACAATTGCAGAAACAAGATAAAGTTTGCAGTTTTCAAGTTGTGCAAAACTGTCAAGTCACTTTTGCAAGTTATGCAAATTGGAAATTGTACTTTACAAGTTGTGAAAATTGGTTATTTCACTATTTCAAGTTGTGTGAATTTCTCAACGCACTTTTCCAAGTCGTGTAAATTGATCATTGCACTTTTACAAGTAGTGCAAATTTCTCAACGCACTTTTGTAAGTCGTGAAAATTGATCATCACACTTTTACAAGTTGTGAAAATTTCTCAACACATTTTTACAGGTTTAAAATCATGCAAAAACACCAATGCACTTTTTAAAGTCATACAAATTGTTTGCACTTTTTTAAGGTGTTCAAATTTTTCAACATGTTTTTATAAATTTCAAGCTATGCAAATTAGCTAATGTGATTTTACAAGTCACTAAAAAAGCAAAAAGGTGATTATGCACTGTAACCACCCATTTCAACCTATAAATATGAGGTTGGGGCTCATTTGTAAAAAATTTTGATAATTAAACTTTATTATAAAAATAGAGAAAGAGGAGATTGTATCTGCAACTCGATGAGAATCGATATAACGAAAAATTTTGTAAACTTTGTATTTAAAATATTATCATAGACAATGTATGTGTGTACATCCATATATATTTGATTCTTATTCAAAAATGTTATTAATATTATCGTTAATTATTCAAAAGCATAGAGATTTTGTTCTATAATTTCTTGATGAATCCACATTCTTATTTTTTGTAAATGGTGAAACCTTGGTAAAATTAAAAGTAGGATTTTATGTCTATTTTTATCGAGAAATATGAGGTTGTTGTATATCATCCTTTGCATTTTTATCCAATCTCCTCTGTATATGTATCATGATCGCATGTTCATGTTATGTCTTTCAAATATCATTTTCATGATAAACGTTTCCCATAGTACAATCTCAAATCTTGGGCCATTCTAGTAAGTTTTTGTGTTTAACTACCTAGAGATGTCTTTTGTCATTCTTAGGATCATTTTAGTAGTTTATGTGTTTAACTGGATAGAATAATATTGTTCTCCCTTCCTCATTTCATTTCTCATTTTCTCACTCTTTTCCATTATTTATTTCATTCTTTTTCTGTCACTTTTTCATACTTTCAAGTTAAAAGTATGAACCCCCCTATAAATAACAGTTTTGTTGTAAATAGTTGTGAATAACTCCTTTTTTTGTTTTTCCTTTTTAGTTTTCAATAAAGGTAGCTTTTTTTGCTAACAGGAGAGGGAATGTTTCCCTACATTTTTGACTAACATGAGGACTTTGTTTCCATGTTATTGACTAAAATCTCATATTAGTCCCCCTGACAAATTTTTTAGCCAATAATTTTTAGCGACTCCATTGGGGATCGAGGTGCTTTATGCACGTGATTTTCAAACATTTCAAGGAACCTCCCATGGAATGAAAGTTTGTTAAGCATGGAATATACTGAGAGGGGGTGTGAATCAGTATATTATATATCTTATAAATCTTTCCCTTTATCAAATTCCACTTAATCAAACATTCAAGATATGCAATAAAACTCAAACAATAAACATCACACAAGACAGAGATAGACACCAAATATAACGTGGAAACCCAATGTGGAAAAAACCACAGAGAATCAATCTCAAATATATTCGTGAGAACAACCCCATAGGAGCACCATACCCCTTTGCCAAGTACAAACCTCAACTACAATTCATGAGCACCAACCCACAGGAGCTTCAAACCCCTTGCCGAGCACCAACCTAACACCTATTCGTGAGAACCAACCCCTTTGCCGAGCACCAACCTAGCAACAATTCATGAGCACCAATCTCTTTGCCAAGCACCAACTCAGCAACAATTTGTGAGCACCAACCCACAAGAGCACCAACCCCTTTGTGTATACCACACACCTATCTCTCAATGTTGTTATCTCAACAAATGATGGATCAATACAACATCTTCTTCCTCTCTCTCATTTGTGCTCTTTTAAGCTAGATATAACAAATACAAATCATCTCTCACAATTACTCTTCTAAGCTAGATATTACAATATCAAATCAACCTCTCACTTCCACATTACAAATGGCTACTCAAGCCTTTATTTATAGCTTTTCAAATGACCTTTGGCTTTCCCCCTTTGTGACTTTTCAATCCTCATGGAAAATGGCACCAATCTTGGATGACCCTTCATATCCAAGCATTTGAAAAGTCATGTGCTGACCCTTCATGACCAAAAATGTCTTTCCCACTTTTGTCTTTATCTTTAGTGACTTTTCATATTCCTTAAAGTGTCCCTTCATGAGAAATTCGCCCTTACTCTTTTGTCTTCACTTGGTGACTCTTGGTATTCCCCAAGATGACTCTTCATGGGAAAATGCATCCCATCCTTCTTTTGTCTTTATCCCGTGACTCTTTGACTTCTCCATGGGCCCTCATTTTGTCTCATATGTAACCAAAAATATATTCGTTAATATTAAATATATATTAACTCATATTAGCCAAGATAAATAACATTAAATGCAATGGGGCCTTTATCACCAATAATACTAAACCTTTGACATCAATGACAATATTTCCAACAATCTCCCCCTTTGTATTTGATGGTAACCTCAATCCTGAAACTGCCATATCCTGTCACATGCACATACCATCATCTAAAAACATACAGTAACTCCCCCTTATTGTAGCAACCTGTACCTGTTCCCTTGTACCTCTTTTCTGCACCTATACCTATACCTGTTATTCTCCCCCTTTGACATCAATGGTAAGGGGCCTACCTGGAGCTAACACTTAGCTCCCCCTCACTTGATATTGAACATCAATGGTAAGAAGTAAAATAAATTACTCTCAACTCCTCTCGTTGATCTTTGAGAAGATATCTGATAATGCATACAAATCTTTACCTGTCCTTTAAAAATTTGCAATCAACTCATTTGAATATTTCCTTCTAATCTCAAAACCTTCCACATGAAACTTTAAGGTGTATCCTTGATCACATATTTGCCTTACACTCAATAGATTATGCTTATAAAACATTCGTAGTCTTGGTTCTACCATTATCCAAAAATAAAGTACCTTTTTTGGCTATCCTAGCAATAGTTTTATCTCTAAATCTCACTGTACCACCATTGTTCTTCTTTACTCTTATCTCTTGTCATATGCCTCAAACATCTACTATCAATGAACCATGGCTAATCTTTATTTCTTACATGCAAAGCTATTTGCACCAACATAGAATCTTCAGGTTGTTATTTCTGCCATGAACATATCTAAACCTTCTTCCTGATGAATGGAGCTTTGAAACTCTGATCCTCCTTGATTGAATCCGCATGAGTATCATTTCCTTCTTTCTGAAACTATTAGCTCTTTTTCAACATTCTAATATCTTATGACCATAATCATTTGAAACACTTTAAAACACTACATATGCAAGAATCATTCTAATAGCCTCATACCATAATATTGATGCAAAAAAATTCTTCAAAAATATATTCCCTCAAAAGATATACAAATTAATCTGTCAACTCACCTTATTTTCATGCAACATAACCAAGACCCAATAGCATTCACCATGCTTCATTTTTTCTTAAAAGTGTCTCCTTGAAGCCTATAAGAGACACCCCACACAATAGGGTTCTAGAAATAAATCTCAGGAGATTCCCACATCTCTTCTGTTTCTTCTTTGATCTTCTTGTGTTTTTTTTAGAATCCGTTTAAGCATGTCTAACCTTTTTGACTTACTAACCTTATCATTTATGATGTTCTTTTTCTCAACTTTTGCAACTTTTTTATCTTGACAAAGCTCATGCTCAAATGTAACAAGAGATTCTTTACAATCCTTCTTATCTGATTCTTTATCTACTATAGCAAGTAATTCATTTTCATTCTTAAACTCAACTTGATCAACCTTTGCTATTTTAGGTCTCCAAAGCTGAATTTGTCTTTTCTCATATTTTATAGGGTCTTTGTAACCTTTGACATTCTTTGAATATCTCTTTACTTTATTTTGACATAATCTAGCAATATGTCCAACCTCATGACAACAAAAGCAAACAATATTCCTCATACCTTTTTCTTGAATGTGACTGAGATCTCCCTTTGACTGATTGATTCTCCTCGTACAATCTCTTGCCCTATGACTAACATGATGACAAACAAAACAACGGCCATGAAAAGAATTTGAAAACTTAAAAGCATTGGGCTGCCTAATTGGCTTCTTTGATTTGCCTGCAAAACCTGCATCCTTCTTTCCTTGAACTGATATTTCATGATCTTTCTCAACCTTGATTATAAGCTTCTCATGATTATCCTTTAAAGAACCTAACTCATCCTTCAAATGATTAATCTTCTTCTTTTGATGTTAAAATTGAAGTTGCAACTTCTAACTGATTCTTAAGATCCTGAATAAACATCTTATTTTCTTTTACTTCTATAGCCAACTTAGAATCCAAGATACACACCTGTTCTTTAAGAGCTTCAACCACAAATTTCAATTCTTGATTCTCCTTCTTTAGTTGCTTGGCCATCTGTGTTTTTCCTTTGATCTACCTTCAAGTTATTAAACCCTTTTTAAAGGAACCTGCTTTGATACCAATTGTTAAGCATGGAATATACTAAGAGGGGGGGTGAATTAGTATATTATATATCTTATAAATATTTTCCTTTATCAAATTCCACTTAATCAAACATTCAAGATATGCAATAAAACTCAAGCAATAAACATCACACAAGATAGAGAGAGACACTAGATATAACGTGAAAACTCAATGTGGGAAAAACCATGGAGAATCAATCTCAAATATATTCGTGAGAACAACCCCACAGGAGCACCATACCCCTTTGCCAAGTAAAAACCTCAGCTACAATTCGTGAGCATCAACCCACAAGAGCTTCAAACCCCTTTGCCAAGCACCAACCCAGCACCTATTCATGAGCACCAACCCACAGGAGCACCAACCCCTTTGGCGAACACCAACCCAGCAACAATTCGTGAGCACCAACCCCTTTGCCAAGCACCAACCCCTTTGTGTATATCACACACCTATCTCTCAATGTTACTATCTCAACAAATGATAGATCAATACAACATCTTCTTCCTCTCTCTCACTTTTGCTCTTCTAAGCTAGATATAACAAATATAAATCATCTCTCACAATTACTCTTATAAGCTAGATATTACAATATCAAATCAACCTCTCACTTCCACATTACAAATAGCTACTCAAGCATTTATTTATAGCATTCCAAATGACCTTTGGCTTTCCCCCTTTGTGACCTTTCAATCATCATGGAAAATGGCGCCAATCTTGGATGACCCTTCATATCCAAGCATTTGAAAAGTCATGTGCTGACCCTTCATGACCAAAAACATCTTTCCCACTTTTGTCTTTATCTTTGGTGACTTTTCATATTCCTTAAAGTGTCCCTTCATAAAAAATTCACCTTTACTCTTTTGTCTTCACTTGGTGACTCTTGGTATTCCCCAAGATGACTCTTCATGGGAAAATGCGTCCCATCCTTCTTTTGTCTTTATCCCATGACTCTTCGACTTCTCTATGGGCCCTTATTTTGTCTCATATGCAACCAAAAATATATTCGTTAATATTAAATAAATATTAACTCATATTAGCCAAGATAAATAACATTAAATGCAATGGGGCCTTTATCACCAATAATACTAAACCTTTGACATCAATGACAATATTTTCAACAATCTCCCTTTTTTTCATCGATGGCAACCTCAATCCTAAAACTTCCATATCCTATCACATGCCCATACCATCATTTGAAAACATACAATAACTCCCCCATACTGTAGCAACTTGTACCTATTCTCTTATACCTCTTTTTTGCACCTATACCTGTACCTGTTATTCTCCCAGTTTGACATCAATGGCAAAGGGCCTACTCAGAGCTAGCACTTAGCTCCCCCTCGCTTGATGTTGAACATCAATGGTAGGAAGTAAAATAAATTACTCCCAACTCCTCTCGTCGATTTTTGAGAAGATATCTGATAATGCATACAAATCTTTACATGTCCTTTGAGAATCTGCAATCAACTCATTTGAATATTTCCTTCTAATCTCAAAACCTTCCACATGAAACTTTAAGGTGTATCCTTGATCACATATTTGCCTTACACTCAATAGATTATGCTTATAAAATATTCTTAGTCTTGGTTCTACCATTATCTAAAAATAAAGTACCTTTTCTGGCTATTCTGGCAGTGGTTTTATCTCTGAATCTCACTGTACCACCATTGATCTTCTTTACTCTTATCTCTTGTCATATGCCTCAAACATCTACTATCAATGAACATGGCTGATCTTTATTTCTTACATGCAAAGATGTTTGCACCAACATAGAATCTTCAGGTTGTTACTTCTGCCATGAACATATCTAAACCTTCTTCCTGATGAATGGAGCTTTGAAACTCTGATCCTTTTTGATTGAATCTGCATGAGTATCCTTTTCCTTCTTTCTAAAATTGTTAGCTCTTTTTCAACATTCTAATATCTTATGACCATAATCATTTGAAATACTTTAAAACACTGCATATGCAAGAATCATTCTAATAGCCTCATACCATAATATTGGTGCAAAAAAAAATTTCAAAAATATATTCCCTCAAAAGATATACAAATTAATTTATCAACTCACCTTATTTTCATGCAATATAACCAAGACCCAATAGCATCCACCATGCTTCAATTTTTCTTAAAAGTGTCTCCTTGAAGCCTAGAATAGACACCCCACACAATAAGGTTCTAGAAATAAATCTCAAGAGATTCCCACATCTCCTCTGTTTCTTCCTTGATCTTCTTATGTTTTTCTTTTAGAATCCGTTTAAGCATGTCTAACCTTTTTGACTTACTAACCTTATCATTTATGATTTCCTTCTTTTTCTCAACTTTTGTAACTTTCTTATCTTGACAAAACTCATGCTCAAATGTAACAAGAGATTCTTTACAATCCTTCTTATCTGATTCTTTATCTACTATAACAAGTAATTCATTTTCATTCTTAAACTCAACCTGATCAACCTTTGTTATTTTAAGTCTCCAAACCTGAATTTGTCTTTTCTCATATTTTCTAGGGTCTCTGTAACCTTTGACATACTTTGAATATCTCTTTACTTTATTTTGGCATAATCTAGCAATATGTCCAACCTCATGACAACAAAAGCAAACAATATTTCTCATACCTTTTTCTTAAATGTGACTGAGATCTCCCTTTGACTGATTGCTTCTCCTCATACAATCTCTTGCCCTATGACCAACATGATGACAAACAAAACAACGTTCATGAAAATAATGTAAAAACTTGAAAGCATTGGGCTGCCTGATTGGCTTTTTTGATTTGCCTGCAAAACCTGCATCCTTCTTTCCTTGGACTGATATTTCATGATCTTTCTCAACCTTGATTATAAGCTTCTCATGATTATCCTTTAAAGAACCTAACTCATCCTTCAAATGATTACACTCTTCTTCTTTTGATGTTAAAATTGAAGTTACAACCTCTAACTGATTCTTAACATCCTGAATAAATATCTTATTTTCTTTTACTTCTATAGCCAACTTAGAATCCAAGATACACACCTGTTCTTTAAGAGCTTCAACCACAAATTTCAATTCTTGATTCTCCTTCTTTAGCTGCTTGGCCATCTGTGCTTTTCCTTTGATCTACCTTCAAGTTTTTAAACCCTTTCTGAAGGAACCTGCTCTGATACCAATTGTTAAGCATAGAATATACTGAGAGGGAGGGGTGAATCAATATATTATATATCTTATAGATCTTTCCCTTTATCAAATTCCACTTAATCAAACATTCAAGATATGCAATAAAACTCAAACAATAAACATCACACAAGACAGAGAGAGACACCAGATATAACGTGGAAACCCAATGTGAGAAAAACCACAGAGAATCAATCTCAAATATATTCGTGAGAACAACCCCACAGGAGCACCATACCCCTTTGCCAAGTACAAACCTTAGCTACAATTCGTGAGCACCAACCCACAAGAGCTTCAAACCCCTTTGCCGAGCACCAACCCAGCACCTATTCGTGAGCACCAACCCACAGGAGCACCAACCCCTTTGTGTATACCACACACCTATCTCTCCATGTTGCTGTCTCAAAAAATGATAGATCAATACAACATCTTCTTCCTCTCTCTCACTTTTGCTCTTCTAAGCTAGATATAATAAATACAAATCATCTCTCACAATTGCTCTTTTAAGCTAGATATTACAATATCAAATCAAACTCTCACTTCCACATTACAAATGGCTACTCAAGCCTTTATTTATAGCTTTCCAAATGACCTTTGGCCTTCCCCTTTTGTGACATTTCAATCCTCATGGAAAATGGTGCCAATCTTTGATGACCCTTCATATCCAAGCATTTGAAAAGTCATGTGGTGACCCTTCATGACCAAAAACGTTTTTCCCACTTTTGTCTTTATCTTTGGTGACTTTTCATATTCCTTAAAGTTTTTCTTCATGAGAAATTCGCCCTTACTCTTTTGTCTTCACTTGGTGACTCCTGGTATTCCCCAAGATGACTCTTCATGGGAAAATGCGTCCCATCCTTCTTTTGTCTTTATCCCGTGACTCTTTGACTTCTCCATGGGCCCTTATTTTGTCTCATATGCAACTAAAAATATATTCATTAATATTAAATAAATATTAACTCATATTAGCCAAGATAAATAACATTAAATGCAATGGGGCCTTTATCACCAATAATACTAAACCTTTGACATCAATGACAATATTTCCAACAAAGTTAACGACTCTGTTGAAAAAAATTACCTAATGCCAACATCTTTTTTATTGAAGAAATGACATTAGTTCTCCCCAACCCCAATGTTCTTTATGTCCCATGAAGAAAATGTTTTGGACCATTGGCTTTGGCCTAGTACAATGAATAACCTTCAAGCTCAAGGAAGATATTTTAAAAAAAATTCGGTGAAAATGGTCAAGATGTTGATAAACATATCATGGCCTTCACAATGTCTTATAGTATCTTGGGAGTTATCCATGAAGATGTCACTATCAGGGTTTTTGTTGAAACTCTCATTGGGCCTACTTCTAAGTGGTTTTGGCACCTAGAATATGCATACATTATGAATTGGGACTCTTTGAAGAATAAGATCCTAAATAGATTCAAATTAGTTATGGACATGTGTGCATTATTATCATATTTATTTCAAATCTAAAATCAAGATGATGAATAAATAAAAGAGTTTGTAGTTGGCTTCAACAAATTATTGAGACTGATTCTTCAAGCGGATCAACCAAGTCACAACAATCAACTATGAGCCTTCATTGGTTCTCTACATCCAGATATCAAATGTATCTTGATGGCGAACAAGGTAAATAACTTGAAAGCTGCACAACAAGAAGCTATCAAAATTAAAGATGATATGATTATGTCTGGAATGTTGAAAAAAGATACTTCAAAATATGCCACAACTATAGTTAGTGGTGATGAAGCGGTGGAACTTAATATAATCAAGAACCATCAATATTCATAAAAGAGATTATGAAAGCAAATCCCTGCAAACATGTTGGAACTCTAAAAAATAAAAATATAAAGTGCTTATTGTCACATACGATTGTTTTAGTTTCACAATTGTGAAAGAAGGTAAATAGTTGGAAGAACTAATCATTGACCAAAGAATAGACAAAGAATTTGGCTTCCCCCTTGACAGAGAAGGGAGATATTTTCCTAATTCACAAGATTTCTCAAACCTCACAATCCTAGGACAAAATGAGTTATTTAATGAATAACTGATTGAACCATAAACAGAAAAGAGTAATAATGCAGAGTGTGATGTTCCACTTTCTGAAAGAGAAGATAGTATGGATCCAATTTTTGGTAAAGCAGAAGATCCTTCTTTTATCAGAATGGAAGATTTGGCGGTCAAAAATAAAGGTTCTCCTAAAACTTCCTTTTCATCTCCCATTGTAGAAGAATTCTCTAAATGATTTAAATCCAAAGTAATCAAGCCTACACATATTAAAAATCATAACCATGCCAAGTATGAAATCAAAAATGATGTGAGCACAAAGCAAAATAAATGGTGTCTAATTTTCATTTCAAGTGAAATGGAAACTATCAAGGTAGAATAAATTGATGAAGAAGAAGATGATGATGATGACTCATTAAATGATGATTTTCTCTTTATTATGGGAAGCAATGTGGCAAAGAATATATGCACTCAATTCATTTTATAAAATATTCCTATTATTGTTCTAGCTCAGAAAGAAACATGCAACACACTTTTCTCTGATTCGAATCTCATATTAGGGACAAACACATTCAAATCTACTCAAGAAGATATTGAATAAGTCCAGTACTACTCAAAAGTGCTCGCAGAAGATTGGAAAACTTTCAATGATTCTATTTCCAAACTTGGAGACATTATTTTTGTATAGACTCATAATCATCTATGTATGAACGATGATTGTAAGTCCCTCTTCCCACCTAGTTGGCCATTATTTCCAAATGTCTTTGGACCTCATAAGTCAAATCCATTATTTCGAAATGACATGTATTTCTCTCAGCTAGTAAATGGTTTTGTATAGTCTTCTCATTTTCCTCTACGCCATGTAAATAGTTCTTCTTTCACTATTTTGGCTTATTTCTTTTTCTTGTTTTTATTTTGGTGTGCGTGTGTGTTGTTTTTTAATGAATGCAATAGCATGTCTATTGTTCCTTCCTCTCCATGTATTCATTATTTTGCTTATAGGTGTTCATAGCTATGATCTCTACCAAAAAATTATTAGTTAAACATCTCTAACTACATGTCATCTCTATAGTTCAAAACTTTCTCAATTTCTAGGATGATATGCAGAATAGAGCCTTGAAACATTTCAGCTAAGTAGATCTCCAAAATAAACATTTGACAATATATTCAAAAGATAGTTTTTGCAGTCATGAAAATGGTGATATCAGTGTTGTTCCTCAAGCAACAGAATATTAAAAAAATTCATTGATATGTCTAAGTGAGCAGATGGTAAACATGAAGAATTTCCATTAGTAGGGGATTTGGCCCATTATTGTGTGTTCATTTCTCATTAATTTGAGATAGGTGAATTGGCTATCAGTTAGTAGTATCAGGGGATACAAATATGAAGAGACATCGCAACTCTCAAGAATTACAACAATAACATTCAAATGACTATGTAACCCAATGGAAGTACACTAGTTTGCAAAACTAGTCATCTGAGACTCTAGAGTTCTCATGTATTCCCTTAGAAAATGTGGTCCCACAGTCGAACTAAGTTGTTGTCATGAAATTTTATATTTCACAACACTCCCAATTACACTCTCACAAGTAATTAGAGGTGTTTTCATGACAGAGATAGTAATTTTTTTTAAGAATGGGACATTGACTTTGTAGTCCAATGGACAAGGTTTGAGTCATAATGAAATTTACCTATCCTTCAAGCTTTCAAATGGTATGTTGAAGATATATCAATAATTTCTCTTTTGGTACAAGATTCTTGTCATCATGAAAAACATACCAAAAAAGGGAGATAGAATCATGGATACAATTTGCAATATAAGGACTTGAAAACTATTCTTGCATTATGGGTTCAGGGGACATTTTGAGGGTTAGAGAATATAAGCTTTGATATCTCTATTGAATTATTCATCTTTTGCATTTGGATAGAAAAGAAGTCCATGAGGAATCATATAAGGTGAAAGCAGACCCAACAGATCTTGACTCTTTTGTCAACAAACCTATTCAACCCCGATAGGTGTGCAAACACAATTCCTGGATCCTATGAACCCTGCCAACATAACTCTCAGAACTAGATAGGTGCGCTGACAACTTCCAGAGTTTGATACCTATGCAGAAACAACTCGTAGAACTTGTAACCAGTGTTGACAATACCCATGGAGTCTGATGTTCATGTAAGCAACCCTCTTGAACTCACATAGCCCCATTTGCAACTTTTCAAAAAATAAACTTTTCAACTAAACATTTTTAGAATTTCATCTTCATCAAGGGCAATATAGTGCAAGTTCTTCATCCAAACAAGAGGATTTTATAAAATATACTCAAGCATCTTATTCTCCACACAAGGAATTGGATCGCATCAAATGTCAACTTTAGGTCCCCTGATAGAAGAAGTCATAGATACAAACTTTGGGCTCATAGATCTTGCAATTTCTTAGTAAAGAATAAATGCAATGTATAAAACAGATTATGGTAAGATCATTCATGATAGTGGACTACCTCAAGGAGTTACCTTTCTAACTTCAATGCGGTGTCTAGAGCTAGTCTCGATAATAGCTAAGTATTATGATGCAAAAAAGTGATATGTCAAGAATTCATTTGACCTTATTAGCACCAGAGTGAAATTTTAATGTAAAAACAAGCTTCTTCAAAAGTCCCTGATTTTTGTCCCATTGTGAAGACCAAATTCGAGAGATAAATTTTGACTATAAACACTTGGTATGAAAACTTCATTTTGACCTACTAAATTAAGGAGGGAGAATTAAAGATGTGCTTGCAAAAGAGTCGAAATCTGAGACCCTTGCAAATACAAGGGTCAGAATCTACCACCTTGACAAGCAAAAATTGTCAAAATAGGGTCCAATCTCCCTCGAATTGTAACTTTTACATCAAACTCCATTTTCACTTTTGTTCGATGCATGGGAAAAGTAATTTAACAAATAAAATTTTATCCTAAAGAACCATGGTACAAAAATATCATCTTAAACTTCAAAGATCAAGGAGGAGAATCACAATTGCAAAAGCTGGACAGATTACCTGATGTGTCTAAGCAAGTTCAAATCTCCCTCAGGCCATAACTTTTGTATCCGAACTTTAATTTCGCTCTTATTAGATGCATTGGAAAGATAATTTGATGAACATTTTATCCTAAGAACCATGGTACAAAAACTTCATCTTAAAGTTCAAAAATCAAGGGGGAGAATCACACGTGTAAAAGCAAGATGGATTTCCAAATTTGTCCAAGTAAAATCGAATCTCTCACAGGGCATAACTTATGCATCCAAACTCCAATTTAACTCTTGTTAAATACATTGGAAAGATAATTTGATGAAGAAAATTTTACTCAAAGATCCATGGTGAAAATATTTTAGTTTGAACTTATAAAATCAAGGGGAGAATCATAGTTGCAGAAACAAGGCAAAGTCAACAGTTTTCAAGTTGTACAAAACTGTCAAGTCACTTTTTCAAGATGTGCAAATTAGAAATTATACTTTTGCAAGTCATGCAAATTGGTTATTACACTTTTGCAAGTTGTACAAATTTCTCAATGTATTTTTTCAATTCATTAAAATTGATAATTGCACTTTTCCAAGTTGTGCGAATGTCTCAACGCACTTTTACGGGTTTAAGTCGTGCAAAAATACCAATGCACTTTTTTAAGTCATGCAAATTGTTAATCACACTTTTGCAAGTTGTGCAAATTGTCCAACGTGTTTTTGAAAATTTAAAGTTGTGCAAATTAGCTAATATGATTTTACAAGCCCCTGAAAAAATAAAAAAGATGGTTATGCACCGTAACCACCCATTTCAACCTATAAATATAAGGTTGGGGCTTATTTGTAAAAGTTCTTGACAATTATAATTTTCCAGCAAAATAAAGAAAGAAGAGATTGTATCTACAGTTCGATGGACAATCAATAAAAGAAGAAATTTTGTAGACTTTGTGTTTAAAATATCTTCATGGACAATGTATGTGTGAACATCCATATATATTTGACTATTTTATTTCGAAATGTTGTTGAGATTATGGTTAATTAGTTAAAAACACACAGATTTTGTTGTAAAATTTCTTGTTGAATCTAGATTCTTAATTTTTGCAAATAGTGAAACCTCGGTGAAATTAAAAATAGGATTTTATGTCTATTTTTATCAAAAAATACGAGGTTATGTATCATCCTTTGCAATGTTATACAATCTTATCAGTGTATGTATCATGATCGCATGTTCATGTTGTGTTTTTCTCATCTCATTTTCATGATAAAGGTTTCCCATGTTACAATCTCAAATCTTGGGTCATTTTAGTAAGTTTCTGTGTTTAGTTACCTAAAGTTATCCTTTGTCATCCCTGGGATCATTTTAGTAATTTTTGTGTTTAACTAGCTAGAATAATCTCCTTCTCCCTTCCTCTTTTCCTTTTTCATTTGCCCACTCTTATCTATCATTCTTTTTTTGTCACCTTTTCGTACTTTCAAATTAAAAGTAGGAACCCCCTATAAATAACAATTTTATTATAAATACCCATGAATAGTTATTTTTTCATTTTTTTCTTTTTAGTTTTCAATAACTGTAACTTCATCTGTAAATAGGAGAGGGATTTTGTCCCTATGTTGATTGACATGTAGACTCTGTCCCCACGTTGTTGACTGAAATCCCACATTTGTCCCCCTGACAAATTTTTCAACCAACAATACCATTCTTTTAAGGATTGGAAACTCCTTCAAAAAAATGATTTTTATTTCTTCTAAAACTCATAGTAAGAAGCATATTGTTTATGCCAAAATTTGTGTTCAAATGGACATGAGAAAACCTTTTCCTAGAAGTGTATGGTGAAAATTTTCAAATGAAAAGATCTTTGAACAACCCTTGTATTATGAGAACCTCTATTTTCTGTGTTTGATGTGCCACAATCATGGTCAATTAGCTCAGTACTGCCCTCTGGTTGCAGCTACTAAAAAGGAGAGGGAAAGGAAGGTATTCAAGTAGTCCGTAGAAAAAGGAAAAAAATTACCAAGCCCGAAGTTAGAAAGAAAGAGAACAAGTTAGGTTAAGCCTTAACCCTTTTGCAATGCTAAATACAAGATTAGATGACAAAGGTAACGAAAAGGAAGGAGAGAGATCAAGTTGGTTTAAGCCTTAAGCCTTAACCCTTTTGCACATGAAATTTCCACTTACATGTTAATCCCTACATTTTTTTGTATCTATGCAGTGTGGCGACTCTGGAAAATATCTCTTTTGCGTCCATTTAGCATCCTAGATCAGCTCACTATTTCATTTACCTAGAAGCTTTGAGTTCAACGCACTCTTTCATTTGACCTCCCTGCATTGCATCAATGAACTCCATATTCATTAGAAAGTTTTCCCCCACCTAGGTTGTAAAATGCAAAATGTAAATAATGCACAATATCATCATATGAGTTGGTGGGACTCTAATCACAGTATCATTATATGAGTTGGTGGATCTTTGGTCTATTAGATGTATAAAGCAATTCAAATTTTTACATCTTTAAGCTTAATGCTATCATAAATTCAGAACATTGTGGCTTGTGGCTGCTAAAGTCAATTTTCTCCCCTGTAACAAGAGTTGTTAGAATTCCTCATGTTGCCCTATATACCAAATTGCTTACCTTTGCCTTTGCTAGTATTCCTCATGTTCATGGATAGAATTTTCATGGCATAGAACCAAATTTGTAGTCATTCTTCCTCTTCACTTTGGCCCGATGCTCTTTGAATTCACTCATTTGCTTGTCTATATTGGTGTTGTTTACTAGGGTTTCTTGTCCTTTCATTTTACTCTATAAGACAGTGTTTCTACATGGTACGAATTTTAGCTACCTCATATAAGTTGTCTTGAGCCATCTCTACGTAGTCTTTCTCAAAGGCTTGTTTAATGGCATTGATATTGGATGTGTTGCTTCCCCTTCTAGGCTCTAGAGAGTTATATCCCTAAGTCATCGTACCTTGTTGTTTGTATGACCAAAAATATCTAAAAGTGGAATATTTTCCATTGGTTGATTGTGTTTCGTGCAAAGTAGTTTGGTATTGAAGATTAACATCATTTAGGTATATGACATTATGGACCCAAGTCCACCTCCAAATACACTTCAAGATGTGTCTTAAACTTACCCCAGATTTTAGCCAATGATATGGAACCTAGTTGGTTAAGTAGCCAGCCCTACCTAGGTTCAAATCTCGCTAGATGTTTAAGCCCAACTGTGGCCGTGGTAGGTTGTGTTAGTCAGTAGCTATGGCGAGTTTCGCCCCACTTGCATCTCAAATAGTTGTGGGGCCACCCAAACCCACATTTAATCAAGAAAAAAACATCACTTAAGCTACGTTGCTGATACGAGTATAGGTATGGGTACGGGTACATGGTGATTTTTTTGGGGTTTGGATACGGCCAGCTACAATCGTGTGTATATATATATAAGTAAAATTAACCACATAATATGCATAGAGGAAACAAAATAACTTCAAATAAGTTAAATAACCACAAAATATACTCATAATTCAATGCCAAATATCATAATATTCAATAGTCAAACTTATATTAGTTTTATAATAGGTACATGGTGCAAATGTTACAATGTATGGACAAAAATAAAGATAAATTAGTGTTCTCATTGTTCACTATATTCTTCTTCCCTTGCAATGTCTTCATCATCATGTGGTTCATTAGAACCACAAGCAGCAGCAGTGTCACTCCCACTAACTCCACTATGCAAGTCGTGTGAAGCATTGTCTAGCTTCGTGTCAAATAAAGAAAGGTAGGCAACGGAGGCATCTAAATCAGTAGTCTTTGGGTTCACATCCCACAACTTTGGTGGTCCTTCCTGGCATTGAGGTTGTTTATATGAGAGAAGACGTAAGTTGGAATACACATAAACCAAATTCTCCGTCTTTTTTGCAGCCAACTTGTTGCGTTTCACTAAGTGGATAAAGTCATAGTTGCCCCAACTCTGCTCAGCTGAAGAGGAACTTGCAACCTATTGAAGCCACAAAGTGCATTAGAATTTATAAAAAATTAAAAATTAAAAGACAAACTTAATATTTAAATCAAAACATCGAAAAGGTCAAAAAAATGGTAGAGTAAAAAAATTAAAATCTTGTAATAGAATTTTTATTGATAGTGGTTGAAGGTGGGTGGATGTTTGCCCATAGAGGTACCACCAAAAGTGAGCATCCACCTTGTACTTGTCACGAATAGCGCCAAGTGAGTGACCCATCAAAGACATGAAATGCAAAAACTCTTCTCTGACTTGGTCTTGTACCTCTGTATCGAGAAAAATTCTAGAGAATGTTGCCTTATATCCTTCAGCAACCACATCCCTATATGGTGCGACTCTCTTCGAAAAAGAAAGAATCTTTGCACTGTAGTATTTGGATGTCAAGGCAAAAGCAAGAAGATGCAAAATGACCACTTTTCAATGAGATGCGACTGCACTTCCTTGAAAAACCTCTCAATGAGATCTTGCTCTTTGGCATTTATAATGGATTTAATGTTCTCTATCATTGAGTCAATTTCATCATAAATCTCACCCAAACATGGATGATCCATGTTCACATATCTCAACATACTGACAATGGGCTTAGTAAAACTCAACAAATACTCCACATTCCCACCACACATCATCAAGAATCCACCCTTTCACCTTTATGGACCTCTCACTATTTGTCTGTGCCCATACACCCCAAAGGTTGATGATTATGTTACTCAATACCTCACACACCTTAACAAGTCTCAAAACGAAAGTGTGTGAAGCAAATTGAGTCTCAGCAACTTAATACAAAATTAAAACAAATAATTAATAAACTTACAAAATTATTCAAAAATAAAAACACTAAAAATTACAAACTTATAACATTTAATAAAATTAAGAGTTACCTTCAACCACTGCAATTTTGAAAAGGCCCTGAAAATGGCTTGGGACATGTGATGGTTGGTTATGAACATTTAGATCTCATTCACCTCTTCATGGACTTATTTAATCTAGTCAATTTTTGTCCCCAACTTTTGCAACATAAGATTGAGGGAATGAACAAGGTGTCCAAAATATATGTCCATACCTTGCCTCAACCAACATACCCGCATCTCTACAATTTTTAGCATTATCCGTTACAACTTAGACAATGTTTTGAAGTCCCACTATCTCAATGGACTCTATCAAAATGTCAACAATGAATCGTGCATCCTTCACTTGCTCCTCACAATCAACAAGTTTCAAATATATTGCCCCTTTAGGGCTCACTGCAATCACATTAATCAATGTTCTATTTGTCGTATATATCCATCCATCGAAAATGGACACCCCTCTTTCAATCCATGATCCTTGATGGGCTTTAATGCATTTTCAATTATTTTCTTTCTTTTGTCAAGAAAGTGGGGCACACATTTTCATAACTTAGGGTGACAAACCTTTTAAGGGCAACATTGATAGATCTCACCATTTCCTATCGATATGGTGATCTAACAGTGTAAAATTACAGCACACATGCATAAATACGAGCGATGCTCTTCTCCGCTATCTCCCTAGATTCATTTTGGAATGACCTCTCCAATGATCCTACATCTTTTGTTCTCTTGCGACCAAGAGGTGAATCATCTTCCTCTTCGACGACAACAAGTGTAACAAGAACGGGGTGTGATGGGGTCACCACATTAGCACGAGCTAGATCAACAGGTGGTGATCCTTTCTTTTTCAAAAGATGCTTCAATCTTTACCCCACGACATATGCCTCTTCTTGCTCTTTGATGTATGCAAGAACCTTCCACTTATGCTTAACCCACCATAAATTTTGATTCCAATGTCAAAAATCGCACACAAATGAACTTTCACTCGACTATACGAGCTCTTAAATTTCCCATTACACTCTTAACAAAGCAAATAAAAACACCCTTCACCAGAGATTTGTTTTAATATTGTCACATACTTCCAAAAAGACGTTTGTGGATCATATTTGAGGCTATCTTTTGTCCCACCGAACTAACATTTGCACCCTAAAACATTCTAATTTCTGACAAATCCCTATAGGCTTATAGCGCATGGTAAAAAATAAAAAATTGCTATTAAAATTTATTGGTAAAAACTAAAAAATAATAATTATTACTATTAAAATTAAAAACATAATCATTGTATTTGATATTTGTGAAAATAACGGTTAATAAATATTTAAAAATAAAATATATAAAATTTAAATATAAACAAACTAAAATATTTAAATACTAACAAATTAAAATACTAATAATTATTATAAATAAAAACAAACATGTATATTAATATAATTTATAAACTATAATTTTAAAGTTTAAACTATATATAATCTAATCCGGATTATTTATTAAAATTTTAAACAAGTTAAAAAAAAACGAAATTATAAACTATATACTCTTAGATTATTTATTAAAATTTCAAAGAAGTTAAAAGAGGAAAAAAAAAATGAAACCCACTTAACTAGGGGATAAAACACAGGGGACAGCAGGTGCAAACGTAGACAGTCTTGCAGATAAAACGCGGCGTTCACACGGAGATTAAAAACACCCTGAGGAAAGTATAAACACAACAGCACTCGATGAGGAAAGCTAATAATGTTTGCTTTTAGGGTTACGTGAGTCCACATTTCACTTTGGATTTTTTAAAAGTGAAAAAAATTAAATGTTTTTTTATTTGACGTATCCACAGGGATACGGGCGGGGCACGTCTTGCTCCCTGCGATACGACCGGATACGTTCATATATGGACGTATCCGGACGTACCCGCAAAGGGCAAGACGTTCCCTATGCATATGACGTATCTGACCGTATTTACAGGAGGCAAAACGTGCCCTGCCCATATCCCCCGTGGATCATACCCACATCATATCGTATCCGTGTTTCGTAACGTATCCAAGGCCCTCAGAGGCCATTTCCAGTAATGTAGCTTTTAGGTATACAAAACAATTGTTAGAGTGATAAATACTTAAAACTGAATATGAGAGTAAAATGGCTGCTCATTGTGTAAAACAAATTTTGTATTGCAGCATTTACCAGAGTTGTGTACTGGTGTTTTTCCTGCTACCTCTTTTCTTTGCATTTGCCTCCCAAAGATGGTTTTTAGAAATCTATTTTAGCATTAGGGTTGCAGGTGCGCATAGTCATGATGCCTCCTATATCTGAAGGCATGTTTTTGTAGTCAACTGTCTGTTCCCAGGTATAACATATTATTTTTAAATTGGATTTTTCGGAAATAATTTTAGATTCATGCACAATTGGTATTAGTGCGTGTCCCATTGTGAGAGTTTCTAAAATTTGGTAGGCATATATTATGAGAAATTCTCCAATAGCCTTACAGGTGCGCATAGTCATGATGCCTCCTATATCTGAAGGCATGTTTTTGTAGTCAACTGTCTGTTCCCAGGTATAACATATTATTTTTAAATTGGATTTTTTGGAAATAATTGTTATATAATTAAGTTGACAAAGATTCATGCACAATTGGTATTAGTGCGTGTCCCATTGTGAGAGTTTCTAAAATTTGGTAGGCATATATTATGAGAAATTCTCCAATAGCCTTACGTGGTAATTCCACAATTCAGTTGGTTGGGTAAATAGCCTTTTACCCAGACCTAAGGCAATTGATAGAAGTTCTATGGGATTAAAGCCAATTGTAAAGTACGAACTAAGTTACCACTCAAAAAAAATAGTCTCTCTGTCCTCAATAGCAAATAGTGCTTTTAGGACAGTCCAATAGTTTCATATGAAGGCTTTCAGGAGATGGATTCTGGTAATTTGAATGAGTTCTCTCTCTTCAAAGGTTCGTACACGCTAATCAGCTTCATCTATCATTTAAATGACTGACAGATGCTTCTTCCATCTCTTGGTGGCAGATGTTTTGGTTCAATAACTAATCTCTATAATTTGCTGCAAGTTTTTGGTTCTACTGTAGGCAAAGCTATCGCCCTACCAAATATTTTGATGTACATAGGAGTGCAGGGTGGGAGGGGACGTTTCCCTGTCTGTCGTAGTATGTTTAGAATGAAGGTATAAGTCAGAGATAAGGAATACTATTTAATTAGTCTTGTTCAGGATAATCCCTTTGGTAATGAAGTTGAAGAATTACATACGTATAGATCAGTTACATGCCTAGTACACATCTTAATCTGTTAGCAAATCAAAAAAAAAAAAAAAAAGGTGCTTTCGTCAAAAGCGGTCAGACTAATAATGCAAGTGGCATGCAAAAAGTCACGGTATCAACAAGAAATATATCATCACTCTGTATGATTAATGTAGTACTAAAATCAAACATCATTGCTAGCACAGCTTCCAATGTGAATATCCAATTACAATATTTGGCTCAAATGGTCGACATTTTTCTAACCAATATACCAAGCCTCCTACATGCTAGATTATAAAAGCTCGGTTTTAGATAGTTAAAATGGTCAAAATAATATAAATCATTAGTTTTGAGTCTTGACTATTATTAATCACAATAAATTTGAGAGATTACAAACAAATGCAATAAATTCCACGGCATGTCACATTACGTCACAAATGAGAAAGTAGTAGACACAATCATGTTTTATGCAATCTTGAATTTTTGCATACAATATAAGAGCTGATGTATGGAGTCTTTGAGCAAAAAAAGTTCATAGAGTGCTCAACAAAGAGCTACTGTTGCAAATCTGATTTAAATTAACGATGGCCATTCAGATGAATTTAATTCCTCGCATATATTCATGTGAAGCTCAAATAAGCAGATATTGCATTAATATATTGAGAGGGAAAACCCATGCAACCCAAGACAAACTCAGCAATATCCTGTTTGGCAATGTAGTTCAGTGTAAAATTTTACATGCATCTACTTCTGTGCTTTAATCCAGAAGAGAGAAAAAAATTGTTCCTGGATGATCAGCGATGTTGTATACTTTACAAAAATGATTAAGGCCTTCGCTATGTTACAACTTTCTGCACAAAGTGCAAGAGAGAATTGCCGATATTTTAGGGCTGGTGCACCACCTCCACAATTAACTGTCATAGAGAAGATAGTGCACACCCAAATTTGAGGAAAGAATGTAAACTTGCATGTAATCACACACTACTTTCTGCGCAGAAGAAAAAAATCATAATCAGATTGTTTACTGCTAACTGAAGATGCATCTTTCTTTGCGCATCCTCTTGCCATCACGGATGCCGTTTCTTCAAGAGTCTTCAACCGTTCTCTCAACACATCCAAAGGATTTACAGAAATGTTTGCTTTCAGAGATGCGAATTGTTTTTTTGGCACAAACCAACCCTCAGCCTGCACATGGGGGAAGCGTATTAAACTTGCTTGAATTTAACACACTTCAAATTAAACTTTGGGCATGTCATAAAATTGATAAAAAGAAGTGTTACTATAACAACCACAAGCATCTAGACATTTTCATCTAGTTTACTCTCCAACAGAGCAATTCAGCCAACTGAAGGCAACTTTGCTTAGAGTCCCATCCATTACTTACCGAAGGTAATAGTTCCTGCATGGGTATGTAGTGTCTGGTCCACAGGTTGCACTCGTATACCTCAAAAATTGAGAGAATGTATGGTATACTTGCTTTAAAATCATCAGAATACATTGCATACTATATTTTTTGCAAGAAAATTATATTATATGATACGTAGTACACCAAAATGAACAAGACATTTTTGTACCCAAGCAAATAACGGAAACCGTTTCTAGTTGAGCCCCACAATTAAAAAGTTGCAATTTACTTCCCAAACTATATATAATGATTAGTGCAGAATTGAATAGCTAATCCATTCAAGCACCTGTGGAAGTCCATGATACAGATTTCTTTTCTGAAGCCTTTTAAAGTCACATTGCATCTTGCCTTCCAAAGGAAAGAAACAGAAGTTAACCGGACAATATAATATAAAACCCAGACAAATTGCTTGCACAACCAAGGGTCACTAAACATGTCTGCTCTCCAATGAACATGCCTACAATGAATACAAAAGCCAAAGATGTCTAATGAACTTGGAATCAAAATACTAAGCTTGAAAGCACAGTATCTAGAAAGTACGCTGAATTTATACATATTTCATTTGAGTTAAGTAGCCTTGCCAAAACATAATTGTGAGAATTTGGGACTTACTAAGCCACAGAGGTGGCGGCTTGAGTTCTATGCACTATAACCTCTAGGAGTTGATTAAGGTTTTCCCCAGTTCAGCGGCTTCTGAAAAGCTCGTCTATCAGAAAGAGTTAATGTAAAGCCAAGCAAGCAACCCAAACTGTAATGATAAATTATGCTTTGCATTCAAACTGTCATTGACTAAATACTAATTATATATCACATAACATATAAATACATTACATAATGACTCATTATATATCACAGATTCACATTACAGATAATGATTGAAACTGTCATTTTATGTTATTATAATAAATGAATGCTCCAAGTGACCAGATATAACCGCAATATTACATGCCAGTATTTGAGCATTCCTAAGATGTATGACAAATTTGGCAGGCAATAAATATAATGACTCCCTCATTTGTTTTGCAGTATTCCCTTGAGTTTTATCATTTCATTCCTTGATAACTGCTCACAAAGACCACTAATCAGTAGAGATTTCATATTCAATTAATCCAGATAGAACTCTGATCCCAGAGCAGTAGGGGTAGCTTAAGCAAACTACCTTGTAGTGGGGAGTTTGGTCACATCTAGACGCTGCGACATTTTGCCCGTAGAAGTCTTGCATGCAATGCTTGCTCAAGGCCATGCCTATTCAGCATGAGCAATTAACACAAGAAGGAAGGTCGCACAACTTGACAAATACTTGCAGACTCAACACCCGACACTTGTGCACTCAACATCTGACAGGGAGCAACTCAACACTTGTGCACACAACACCTGATAGGGAGAAACTCAACACTTGTGCGCTCAACAGCTGACATGGAGCAACCCAACACTTGTGCACTCGTCACCTACATGCTCACGCTGTCAGCACCAGAGTCTTGGACAACTCGATTCCCAAACAGATCGACTCTGGACAGCTCGACTCCCAAATGACTCAGCTCCAAAACAATTCAATTCCAGACAACTTAACCCTGGATGCCTCATGATCCAAGCATTACCCAAGCACCTACACGTTATCTCTGTCAGCACCAATTACGTGCTGACCCAACACCAGTGGGCCATAGAGTCACTCATCACTACTACACACCAACAACACCCCCACATGGTGGGAAGTCGAACCGTCACCTGAACGACCATCATTAGTGCACAGCAAGGAAGATGAATCGTCAATCATCAACTGTTACAGAACTGAACCATTTTGTAAGTGATCTTGATTGTACCTAATTTCTCTCTTGATTGTATATATACTTGTACTCAACCTTGCGAAGAAGATGGACAACACAGGACTGTTTTGACTCCTCCTCAGGTTCATCATCTTCTCAAGTTCCAACTAGGCACATCAGCTAGGATTTTCATCCTTAGTCTCATGGGAATTCTCATTCTCGGTCATTGTACAACTATGTATCATACCTGTTCATGGTGAATAGAAGAGCATTATTCTACCATCTCATTGTTCTCATGAATGTGAAATGGTTTGCCATGTGTTCTATTGCATGTTCGTTATAACATAGTAGGTTGCTAATTTATTTTGTTGTCCTATGTGCCGCCATCCCGGGCCCCGCAAATGCATATCAAACTCATTACCCAGATTCTTCAATTCACATGTTCCAAGCATTATCTTGACAGCTCAAGGACTGGTCTTTTATATGGGTCGAAACAAATATATGGGATTCCATTGCTATTTATACTTACAAAACACAGACTATCAAATTAAACGTTGTCGCAATTTCACTAACTAGCATACATATCTTAGATAAATCTATGTAAAATACACCGATAGATATCATTCTTGAGGCACCCATTCCATTAATGTCACAATTCAATACGATATAGGTGCCTTGAGAATGACATCTATCAGTGTATTTTAAATAAATTTATCTCAAATATGTATGCTAGTTTAATATCAACACTAATATGCCCTATACACCTTCAAGATTAGGCCACCCTACACACATGATACCAAATTATGGATTTTATGGGTAATTATGCACTAAAACTATTTGGTAAAAAATATATATATTTAACATGATTATTACTATTCGAATATTATAGCATAGCTAAATACTTTTATAAAAAAAACTTAAACATATATAAATTATAAGCCCTTGTGATATAAAATATTACTCTGATGAAATATTTTAAGGTTAATAAAATTGCCCGTAAAAACCTTGATCATAAATTACTCAAAAGAATATTTTCTTTTTAACTGAACTTATCATAAGATAGTAAAATATTCCTCAAAAGGAATGCTTTCTATTTAAATGAACTTGTCATAAAATAGTAAAATATTCCCTTGAAACTCTCAGTATGGGAAACGAAGAGAGGACATGAATCTGAAAATTCAGATTCAGATAAAGAATTGTTTGAAAATTTGAATATGAAAAGTCAGAATTTAGATATGCAAATTATGGTAGTGAATTCCGAACAAGGGAAGTGACAAGAGGTAAAAAAAAAAAAAGGAAAAAAAGGGAAACATGGGTAACCTACTAAAATACCATCCCATTATATGAGGGTTTTGTGTCTGATGTTAGTGTTCGAATGGTAGCAAGTTTTATTGTTAATTTTGTTCATGGCCTTGTGGTTGTTTGGTGCATTTGGTATTCCGAAGTCATGTCGGTTTGGCTTGGCTGGTCTGTGTAATCTTTTTTTTTGTAAAAACTTTGCGTTTTCTAATATAGGGCAAGGGACTCATAGAACCCTGGCATTTATCTAAAAAAAAATTGCTCATCCTTTAGTAAAATATTCCTCAAAAGGAATGTTTTCTATTTCAGTGAAATTGCCATATAATAGTAAAATAAAATTATTATAATGAAAAGACATTTAGAGTAACTAAATATTTTAAGGTTAATAAAAAATTACCCGTGAAAACATTTAGCATAAATTCCTCAAAAAAGGAATATTTTCTTTTTAAGTGAACTTATCATAAAATAATAAAATAAAATTACTATAATGAAAAGAAATTTAGGGTAATTAAATATTTTAAGATTAATAAAAAAATGTTCGTGAAAACCTTTAACATAGATTACTCAAAAGAATACTTTCTTTTTATTTTGTCAGCTCTAAAAAAATTAAAAGTTAACGCACACCATTACACCTCCTAGCCCCCTAGATGCCACTAAAAGAACACCTATCAGTGTAATTAGCTTAGATATCTTGAATACACATTTAAAAAATGCCAAGAAATATCATCTCGAGGCATCTATCTTGGGTTTGTCACCTGCCACACCGATTAATGACTCCATTACCTTCTTTGTGAATTTACTGTTGACTGGCAAAAGATTGCCTCAATCTAGCTGCATGACTGCGTCTAGCTCGAAAAAACCTTTCCGGGGAATACAACACCAACTCTAAACTCCACCATATGCCCAAGATATCATGATTTTTCAATCAACTTGTTCAAGCAAGAAGAAAATTCATGTATGACAGCCAAATGAACGTCAAATGTATGGTTGAAATACCCTTTAATAGTCAAGTTGACATCAAATTTTTGGTTGGCCACTTTATTGGCACCTCACACTACTACACTCCCTGCTCCCACCCCCTTGTCTATCAATGCAGTTACACCTCTTGGCGTAGTAAGAACAAGGCTACAAAGTACTTGAGTTACATAAGCCAATAAGGTCTAGGAAAATATGGGCTTGAGTGATAATTTGCAGTGTGTGTTATATTTTGAGAGTTTTCTTGAATCTCTAGGGGGCATCATATCTATATATATATATATATAGGGTGAGCAAGAAAAGATTTGTTTAAGCATTCGAAGCGTGTTATTCTCAATAGCAAAAGCGGAACTGGGGAAGTCACCCCTAGAGATATATAGGGCAACTCCGGACCTTGTGGAGGAAGCCATCCAATATCTAGATAGGGGTTTCACACTCCATTAACTCTCGGTTGGATTGTGAAATAACCCAAAAAAAAAAAATTAGGAGTTGCTAACAAAGTACACAACAAAACCACGTGTAGAGCCCACTACACCATCTCACCATGCACGACGCGTCATCATGGTTCTACACCAGCTAAGTAGGCAACCCATAAATGGATTGGGTCGAATAGACACTTATGCAAGGATGACAATCGCTAAAGGATTCCATAGAGAAAGGGGTTGCCTAATGGAGGATACACCGTTAGAGGGGTATTAGTGTGCAGATCCACACTAATAACCTTTGAACCCATTTCAAAGGAATTCGGTTTTCCCATCGGACCACTTAAAGATCTTCAGCCCAATATAAGCATCCGATAACCCTATACGGTTATGACTTGGCAACTCATGATGTAAGAAGGTTCGCTTGAGCCCTCAGGTATCCTTAAACAAGGTTAATGACAGCGTAAAGATTCAACATAACAACAAGTCATCTTACTGGCCATTATTAAATGTATAATTCTAATAAAAAGGAGGTACCATAACATGTATAACAAGGCCATGAAAGGAGAACCAATAGTACCATCAAGCTAAGTTTTTGATTTATGTCAACCTTACAACATTTTAAGATCAACAAGTAGCTAACATCAATCCATTACCAAGGTGACCCAACATAAGACTATGAACATAGAACCTTATGATCGCATAAGCGATGACCAGTTCAGGTTTTAACCCATTAGATCATGAAATCCATAATCTTAGGAGTCATTGCACCCATGTTCCATCGCTTGGCGAATGCCATCCTACCACGTATGACCCCAACAAAAGGAAAACGTTTACCATGGCATTAGATATCCATACTCCTATTTGCCAACGTGAACATTTGATGTCCACCAAGCCATAGTGCATATGCAGAAAAATGTCATAGCATCCTTAACAGTCCCACTATGTAAGCACGAACACGTCCATAGGAAGTGTTACCCGATGCAAGATAAACACCAGTCGTTATAATGGATCAACATTAATAGTGCTACCCAGTCGGAATTATATTTATAAATTCCCCGACCATAGAGTCCTCGTACTAATAGATCATTCTAACTCCTTAAATTAAGAACAATGAATGATTTAGCTAAAAGAGTAATGACTTATTTGAATGACAAATTCAGCCATTAGGCTAATTGCAATATCATAAATTTGCGCCAAATATGGGTTGTATTAACAAATAGCCAGTTGCCTCCTCACATAATGATTGTACATGGCCAATCATGCATTCCAAGAAGTAATTGCTAAATTGGAAACATATTGAGCCTTGAAGCTTTCATCCCACAAGTCACGCTAACAACCATTAAATCATGATTGATTTCATATAATCACAAGTTAAGAAGAATCCATTTATTAACTTGCTAGTTGACTAAAGCTTCATGCTTACAAAACGGAATACGTTTGTATTATCATCCAACATTAGCAAAGGTAGTATCATGTGACAAGAACATCCATTAAACCTGATCCATAAATTAATGTGGGAATATGAACTGCTGAAATATCGTCATAAAACAAGTTTTCCACAAGCCATAACATAGTGTGTTTACATTATATATTTCCAGCACTTGCTAGCATGGCCTGGCCTAACCAACAACACACACAGACATACATGAAATGAATCACTACACTTAATTGCTTAAGCAATAAGTGTTCGCAAGTTGAAGAACACTAATATATATATATATATATATATATAAAACAAGTTTTCCACAAGCCATAACATAGTGTGTTTACATTAAATATTTCCAGCACTTGCTAGCATGGCCTGGCCTAACCAACAACACACACAAACATACATGAAATGAATCACTACACTTAATTGCTTAAGCAATAAGTGTTTCCAAGTTTAAGAACACTAATATATATAACAAAGGAATGCCACATGCACCTCACAGCGAACCATCAAGAAAGAAAGTCCCATAAACATCTCACACAACATAATATAATAGCCTAAGGCTAGTTGAATAATACTAACACATAAATATATTCCAGCCATGGCTAATATAGCCTTATTTTCCAACCCACATTAGTAACCCTCTTCATACAAGGAGACTTCCAATAACTTAAAATTTAACCATGCTCAAGGTGGAATCACTCAAAAGTACAATTGTCACATAACAAAACAATCCTTCATATAAGGATGACGATTATAATACAAAACTAGATACTGCAAAATACAAATGTTGTTGTATACAATAGACTACGTAGTCGAGTCTTACTATCACATAAATAAGATTGGTACAATAGCTTGAACAACCCTCAGGTTGACAGGTTAAACAGATAAATATATACAAGGTTGTGGCCATGTGTACAAGGAACCATTGTGTTGGGATATAATAGAATTGTTTAAACCAAGTAGTCACTATAATTTATGTCAACTGCAATATTTATTGCATTACAATAAAGTCAACCAACTATATCATCCCGAAACCCTTCATGGGCTAACAATGACGAATACAACACTCAAGCAAGTGATAAAGGTAAACAGGTAATCGAAATTCACAAAAGACGAACCAACTTGCATAAAAATCCCTGCACTAGAAAAGGTGAAAATAAATGTGTCAACATAAAGCTGGCAATGTGACTTTCCTCACTAATTATCACTCTAAAAATTAAATTCTATTTTAATAATACAAATGCAGCAAGGGAAAAACAATCAAATGAATTCAATTCCACATTATCCAATTTTGGGCAGCCTATAATACCTACTGTTGTACAATCTTTTCAACAGAATAATCATTAATGCACTAATACATAAAACCTCAAAACAAACAAAATACTATATACCCCAAGTATCCCCTGTAAGACCAGATCAGCAATGCACATAGCAAGCATATGAATGACTACAACAGCCAAAAGAGTTCCAAATCTCATTTAATCATAACTAGTCTGTTAATTTCAACAATTCATTTTCCCTCAATCGAGTGCAACCATCCAAGGTAAAATAACATAGTTAAAAGTATATGGCAACTGATTACTTCTTGCTTAACATAAAAATTTTGCACTGAGTGGCAGCGCATGTCAACATGACTACAATATCAACCTGAAGAGTTATGTAAAGAAAACTCACACATTGTGAAAACTATAGCCAATGTTTTATCAGATATGTAAAGTGAATCAATGGAAGATATACCCGTTGCATTTAATACCCAAGAAGAACATCCAATAGTGAAATGCACATCAAAGTTACAAGTTAATAGTAGAATTTCATACCAGGGGGTAGTGTCAAAAATTGAAAAAAAATTGCCATATTATCAGCGTATAAGAAAATTGCATACAGATTTTATAAATCAAACCCTCGGCCTAAGATATGTAAGAATTTAAAATGAAACCCAATTGACACAATCCAAAAACCAACTTAGCCGCAACTATGCAATCATTATGGCTAACTAAGTCAAGAAACAACCAACTCCATCCAGGGAACAAAAACATAACAAAATATTTTCACATAAATCACACAAATCATCCTTCTACTCTTGACCGTGGCATAGACCCGTGTGAGTAAGGCAAGACATAACCCCATGTAGGATCCCCAAAAGCACTTGCCAAAAATTAATACAAAATCTAATTAACAGAATTTAAACAAAGGGAAGAAATTCACATGCTTGAAAAATATATAAATGCAAGGTTTTAATTCCGACTTTTCTCCCATTGGTGGCACCACACCAATAGCAACGCCATTCTACATTCATTGGCATCGATCTGTTGTTTTTTCTTCATCTCACTCTTCTCTCTGCTATTATTCTCCCCTCTGCCGCCATCCATCTCCCTTCTTACTGCTATTCATTCCCAGTAGAGCGGCGGCTAAAATGCAAGTCTGAAACCCCTTTGTTTTCTCCATAAACTCCATCGCCCTCTTCTCTGTTCAATTTCTCCATGTTGGCGGCTAAAACACAGCTCCCAAACCCTATCGCCGTACTCTTCTAGAAGAGGTCAATGACTCAAAAAGAAAAAGAAAATGATAGCCAACCAAATGTTATCCAACAAACCCTAACGATTGCTTTGTTTTCACGCTAAAGTCCAATGCCCAAACAAGTCCACAGCTAGAATTAGAAAAATAAAGTTCCACCCAACATTCAATTTCGCATTAAAGAGGATACATAGTTTCCTTTATACATTTAACATTTCTATCCCAACCGAAGTATACGGGGCATTCACACATTGATTGGCGGATAAGGGGAAATACAATGTTTCCTTTGTTTTCATTTGATTTTCCGCATAGGCATTCAATGAACACCCTCCCCTTACACGGCTCATGACCACAACGTGGTCCAAAACACTTCCCTCAATTTGTCTGCAGTCTTAGAAGAAAGCCCCCTTATACCAAAAGCATTAAATTTGTAAAAACAAGCAAAAGTCTCTTTTATGCAAAAGTCCACTCACTCCAAATCTCATTCGGTTATATTCCAAAAACGCAACACAAGACTTTTAAACAATTAAGTTTCTATATATATGTGTTTGTGTATGTATTCATGCCAACGCATGAGGTTTAAAACAAAACTTCCTTAACCAAGAATGAATATAAGATTCAACCAATACAAGCAATAACATATAACATGACAAGTAAGCTCCTCTTGAACGTATATACATCTATATACATATAAATATGTATATATGTAAAAACATATATAGACCCATGGGCTATATATATATATATATATAGATAGATAGATAGATGTACATAAATATAGATCGTTGGATTCATATTAGAAAATATTGGTCTAATTCTAACCGCAATCCAAATAAACATGCTACTGGACCTCATCAAATCAGTTATAAAATGGTGCCAACTAGTAGGGTTGTGACATCCTCCCTTAAAGAGGAGTCGTCTCGATGACAAATTAACAACCATGAATCATGCTATACTGAAAAGAGACTTTATCACTCTTTTCGCAAAATACTTGCACATTACAAGATTCAACAAATAACTCAAGAATAGAAATAACTAGATTGATAAACTTTATCAATTATTATCTAAATAAAAGTCATGTCTACTACGTACTTGCGTAATCTATTATTAAGACAAGAAATATTGTCATACACTTACTTTATTGGTATAACAAGTAGATTTACCAACTCACATCATGAGCATATATATACAACATTACCTAGGTGAAATCCATATGCTACCTTCAAAACAACCATGCCCTTCATTATAACCAAGCTAGAAAACTACCCTTTTTACCTTGGTTTACTTTGTAAGGCCAAAGTGAGCAAGACAAGGTGTTGCACGCACCCTTACCAGCCATGAAATTCTACAATATTAGAACTTAGATAACATAAAAATTTAGATTTTGTGTCTCACATGGGCATGGTTTCACACAAGAAAACATTAACACTTTCACAAAAAGTTCTTCCAACTTAATCTTGCCCTCACCTTGGCAAGCTTATCAATGAACTACTATTTCTAACACAGTACCACTAAAATTTTTTCTACTTTTCAACCACTTATGCAGCTAGAAAATCAATTAATCCCTGCCAAAGTATGCATTCTAGGTTGCCCTTACCATATAAACTTCAACATTTAAAAACAAACGGGTTTTCAATACTCTTCAAACCACAAATTCATAGCTGTTAGCTCATACAAAACAACATATTTAAGAATTTTCATCATAGTTACACACTCAAAAACAAGTTTTGATAGCAAAATGACTTCCAACCAAACCTTCCTCTAATTATGAGGAAATATTAATACATAAAACTGCAACTTCATAACAGTTGCTAAAATTGCAATCCACAGATTTTCACAAAATACTTGGATTTGAGGTGTTGTCTTCCCACAACCTTTTTTTGTTAAGATATATATATATATATATATATATATATATATATATATATATATATATATAACTTTATATTTTATTTTATTTTTAAAAAAGACCACTAAATTTATATTGGACAAATTATAAAACACAAATTACAATGCCACGCAGTTATATCATACTAGATGAGATATCTTTAGAATTCTAAGTACAAATAAAAGAAAAGAGATAGCATATATGTGATTTATCCATCATGTCATTTCAAAGAGAGGATCCACTCTATTTGTTGCCGTTTCTCCTAAGGCCACATGAAGGGTATAGGACCAAAATTTAGTAGATTAGAATGGTCTAACCAAACCTTCCTCTAATTATGAAGAAATATTAATACATAAAACTGCAACTTCATAACAGCAGTTGCTAAAATTGCAATCCACAGATTTTCACAAAATACTTGGATTTGAGGTGTTGTCTTCCCACAACAATTTTTTTTTTAAGTTACATATATATATACAGTCATAACTTTATATTTATTTTTATGTTTTTAAAATCCTCCAAATTTATATTGAACAAATTATAAAACACAAATTACAATGCCAAGCAGTTATACTCATACTAGATAAGATACCTTTAGAATTCCAAGTACAAATAAAAGAGAAGAGATAGCATATCTGTGATTTATCCATCATGTCATTTCAAAGAGAGGATCCGCTCTATTTGTTGTTGTTTCTCCTGAGGCCATATCAAGGGTATAGGACCAAAATTTAGCATATTAGAATGGTCTAAAGCCCAATTGGCCAATCCATCAGTGATCTTGTTCTGCTCCCTACGAACATGAGAGTATCTGATTGTTTGGAACTCTCTGACAATGTGTTTTATCTGAGCCTAAATTCTGGCAATAAACCAATTATTAGACAGATGTTGCTCAGGGGCTTGAAGAAGGGTAATAACAACTTTGGAGTCCGATTCTACTATGATACTAGGACATCCCAATTTAGTAGCTTCCAGGGAAGCACGTTGGATAGCCATAATTTCAGCCACATTGTTCATGTAGTGTCCCAATTGATATGCAAAGAAAAAAAGAGTTCCCAAGGAGTCATGAGCTATTCCTCCCATACTGGCTGGACCCGGATTACCTCTAGCAGCGCCATCAGTGTTTAATTTGAGAACTCCGAAACTTTATATTGTTTCCACAAAATGTGATACAATGCCACATTCATACAGGTACATGGTATTGCCACCATTTAAAGTATGCTTCGTGCATAACTTATTTCATTCATTCCAGAATGAAAACCAACAACATCAACCATACTACTATGGTCCCCACAACACGTGTTGTGCATGCATCCCTTCTTAGTAACATTCATCACAAAATGTCAATAAGAATAAAGATTCATCAATCCATGATTACTTTTCTTTCACCATTCACCGTTCGTGGGTTAGTGCAGCATCCCGCACCAACCACACCGATCATCGGAGAAGCCATCCCCAACATTCACATGCAACTCCCAAGGTTTTTCAACATGCTCTCCATATATTTGTGAGCTCACATGATGGTTACAGAGATTACAATCCCACCATCTCACTGCACTTACCTCTTGACAGCATAACAAAGTACATAAAATTTAAAAAAATGCCCGATCAAGACTTTACATTGCTCCTCCTAAGCATTAAATCAGTATGCATACCAGCCATGCTTAACAAATCAGATAAAGGTTTCCCATACTACAATCTCAAATCTTGGGCCATTCTAGTAAGTTTCTACGTTTTGCTACCTAGAGTTGTCCATCGTCATCCCTGGGAACATTTTAGTAACCTTTGTGTTTATTTGGCTAGAACAATCTCGTTCTCCCTTCATCTTTTTCTTTTTCTTTTTCATTTTCCCATTCTTATCTATCATTCTTTTTCTAACACCTTTTCCTACTTTCAAATTAAAAGTATGAACCCCTATAAATAACAGTTTTGTTGTAAATAGCTGTGAATAGTTCTTTTCTCATTTTTTCTTTTTGGTTTTCAATAAATGTAACTTCCTCTGTTAATAGGAGAGGGATTTTATCCCTATGTTGTTGGTTGACATGTAGACTTTGTCCTCACGTTGTTGACTAAAATCCCACATTTGTCCCCCTAACAAATTTTTCAACCAACAATACCATTCTTTTAAGGATTGCAAACTCCAAAAATATGATTTTTGTTTCTTCTAAAACTCATAGTAAGAAGCATATTGTTTATGCCAAAATTTGTGTTCAAAAGGACATGAGAAAACCTTTTCCTAGAAGGGTATAGTGAAAATTTTCAAATGGAAAGATCTTTGAACAACCCTTGTATTACGAGAACCTCTATTTTCAATGTTTGATGTGCCACAATCATGGTCATTTAGCTCGGTACTTGCCCTCTGGCTGCAGCTACTGAAAAGGAGAGGGAAAGGGAGGTATTCAAGTAGTACACAAAAAAAGGAAGAAAATTACCAAGCCCAAAGTTACAAGGAAAGAGATGAAGTTAGGTTAAGCCTCAACACTTTTGCAATGCTAAATACAGGATTAGATGACAAAGGTAATGAAAAGGAAGGAGAGAGATCAAGTTGGGTTAAGCCTTAAGCCTTAACCCTTTTGCAATGCTAAATACCAAATTAGATGATGACGGTAACAAAGTATTGGCTTTATCAAAACCTCTAAATGGTAATAAAGATAATGTAGATCCTAAGATAATCACCAATGCGATTAAGGAGCATATGAATTGCCTCACTAAGGCCACTACATGTCCCAATCAGAAGGTTGTGGATCAAGGTTTAAAAAACCCTGCTTTGGCCCATGTCAACCCAACTAAAAGTAAAGTGGAGCCTTTGAAGAGTCTCCTCAGAGAGACCCCCTGATGTTGTCATTAATTGGCAATCTAGGAGTAACCAAGATCCTTGGTTTGCAACTTTGCACTCGGGTTGATCCTCACACACTAAAGGAGTAGCAACCCAACTAGGCTAAGTGAGTCACGCGTTCTTCTAAAAAAAAAATTTTTGATTTGGTGATTGTATGATTATTTGTACTTTGTTTTCTGCAGTGCTTCTTACCACCCGCCTTTTTGATCAAGCATGTAAAATGTTTTATCTAATAGAATATATCGCATGATTTCAATCACAAAGGCATACTAATGGAAACATTTTATATTTCATTTTATATAAAAAATAGTCTAATGTTTTGGTGGAAATTTTTGCTATTTGGTGGATCCAATTTTTGCAAATTTGTGACAAAGTGGCCGATTAGTAAAATAGCACATGAAATTTCCACTTACATGTTAGTCCCTACATTTTTCTGCATCTATGCAGTGTGGCGACTCCGGAAAATATCTCTTTTGCATCCATTTAGCTTCTTAGATCAGCTCACCATTTCATTTAACGAGAAGCTTTGAGTTCAGCTCACTCTTTCATTTGGCCTCCCTACATTGCATCAATGAACTCCATATTCATTAGAAAGTTTTCCCCCACCTAGGCTGTAAAATGCAAAATGTAAATAATGCACAATATCATCATATGAATTGGTGGGACTCCGGTCACAGTATCATCATATGAGTTGGTGGGTCTCTGGTCTATTAGATGTATAAAGCAATTCAAATTTTCACATCTTTAAGCTCAATGCTATCATAAATTCAGAAAACTCTGGCTGCTGAAGTCAATTTTCTCACTTGTAAAAAGAGTTGTTAGAATTCCTCATGTTGCCCTATATACCAAATTGCTTACCCTTGCCTTTGCTAGTATTCCTCATGTTCATGGATAGAATTTTCATGGCATAGAACCAAATTTGCAGTCACTCTTCCTCTTCACTTTGGCCCGGTGCTCTCTAAATTCATGCATTTGCTTGTCTATATTGGTGTTGTTTATTGGAGTTTCTTGTCCTTTCATTTTACTCTTTATAACACAGTGTTTCTACATGGTACGAATTTTAGCTACCTCATATAAGTTGTCTTGAGCCATCTCTACATAGTCTTGTTCAAAGGCTTGTTTAATGGCATTGATATTGGGTGTGTTGCTTCCCCTTCTAGGCTCTAGAGAGTTATATCCCTAAGTCATCATACCCTGTTGTTTGTACGACCAAAAATATCTATAAGTGGAATATTTTCCATTGGCTGATTGTGTTTCGTGCAAATCAGTTTGATATTGAAGATTAACATCATTTAAGCATACAACATTATGGAACCAAGTCCACCTCCAAAAACACTACAAGATGTGTCTTAAACTTACCCCATATTTTAGCCAATGATATGGACCCTAGTTGGTTAAGTAGCCAGCCCTACCTAGGTTCAAATCTCACTAGATGTTTAAGCCCAATTGTGGCCATGGTAGGTTATGTTGGCCAGTGACTATGGCGAGTTTGGCCCCACTTGTGTCCCAAATAGCTGTGGGGCCACCCAAACCCACATTTATTTAATCAAGAAAAAAACATCATTTAGGCTACATTGACGATACGGATACGGGTACACGATTTTTTTTTGAGGTTTGGATACAACCGTACAAAAATATATATATATAATTAAAAATATAAAAATATAGACATATAAGCAAAATTAACCACATAATATGCATAGAGGTAACAAAATAACTTCAAATAAGTTAAATAACCACAAATTATATACTCATAATTCAATGCCAAATATCATAATATTCAATAGTCGAACTTATATTAGTTTTATAATAGGTACATGGTGCAAATGTTACAATATATGGACAAAAATAAAGATAAATCAGCATTCTCATTGTTCACTATATTCTTCTTCGCCTGCAATGTCTTCATCATCATGTGGTTCATTAGAACCACAAGTAGCAGCAGTGCCACTCCCACTAGCTCCACTATGCAAGTCATCTGAAGCACTATCTAGCTCCATGTCAAATTAAAAAAGGTAGGCAACAGAGGCATCTAAATCAGCAATCTCTGGGTTCACACCTCACAACTTTGTTGGCCCTTCTTTGTATTGATGTTGTTTATGTGAGAGAAGACGTAAGTTGGAATGCATATAAACCAAATATTCCGCCTTTTTAGCAGCCAATTTGTTACGTTTCACTGAGTGGATAAAGCCATAGCTGCCCCAACTCCACTCAACGAAAAAGGAACTTGCAACCTATTGAAGCCACAAAGTGAATTAGAATTTATAAAAAATTAAAAGATTAAAACTTAAAACTTAAATCAAAACATCGAAAAGGTCAAAAGAAGGGTAGAGTAAAAAAATTAAAATCTTACTTGTGATAGAATTTGTATTGCAAGTGGTTGAAGATGGGTGAATGCTTGCCCATGGAGGTACCACCAAAAGTGAACGTTTATCTTGTACTTGTCACGGATAGCACCAAGAGAGTGACCCACCGAGGATATGAAATGCACAAACTCTTCTCTGACTTGGTCTTTTAGCTCTGGATCGAAAAAGATTCTAAAGAATGTTGTCTTATATCCCTCGGCAACCTCAACATCCCTATATGGTGGGACTCTTTTGGGCAAAGAAAGAATTTTTGCACTATAGTATTTGGGTGTCAAGGCAAAAACAAGAAGATGCAATGGGGTGGTCATTTTGTTCCACCTTTCAATGAGAAGTGATTGCACTTCCTTGAGGAACCTCTCTGTGGGATCTTGTTTTTTGGCATTTAAGATGGATTTAATGTTCTCAATCATTGAGTCACTTCTATCATAAATATTACCCAAACATGGATGATCCATGTCCACATATCTCAACACGCTGACGATGGGCTCAATAAAACTCAGCAAATACTCCAAACATTCCCACCACGCATCATCAAGAATCCATCATTTCACCTTTGTGGCCCTCTCATTGTTTGTTTGCCTCCATACACCCCAAAAGTTGTTGATAAGCATGCTACTCAATGCCTCACGCACCTTAACAAATCGTCTCAAAACAAAGGTGTGTGAAGCAAATCGAGTCTCAACAACCTAATACAAAATTAAAACAAATAAATAATAAACTTAAAAAATTGTTCAAAAATAAAAACATTACAAATTACAAACTTATAAAATTAAACTAAATAAAGAGTTACCTTCAACAACTGCAATTTTGAGGTCCTGAAGATGGCTTGGGACATGTGATGGTTAGTTGTGAACATTTGGATCTCATTCGCCTCCTCATAAACTTGTTTGATCTAGTTAATGTTTGTCCCCAACTTTTGCAACATAAAGTTGAGGAAATGAACGACACAAGGTGTCCAAAATATATGTCCATACTTTGCCTCAACCAACATGCCCGCAGCTCTGCAATTTTTAGCATTGTCCGATACAACTTATACAACGTTTTGAGGCCCCACTGCCTCAATGGACTCTATCAAGATGTCAACAATTAATCGTGCATCCTTCACTTGCCCCTCACAATCAACGGCCTTCAAAAACATTGCCCCTTTAGATCTCACTGCAATCACATTAATCAATGGCCTATTTGCCGTATCTTTTCATCCATCGAAAATGTTGGACACCCCTGTTTCGATCCATAAATCCTCGATGGGCTTTAATGCATCTTCAATGTGTTTTCTTTCTTTTGTCAATAAGGTGGTGCACACATTTTCATACCGTAGGGTGACAAACCCTTTAGGGGCAGCTTTGATAGATCTCACCATTTTCTGCCAGTATGGAGATCTAACAATATTAAATGACAGCCCACATGTGTAAATACAACACGCGATGCTCTGTTCCGCTATCTCCTTGGATTCATTTTCTCCAATGAAACTACATCTTTTGTTCTCTTGTGACCAAGAGGTGAATCATCTTCCTTTTCAGCCGCAACAGGTGTAACAGAAAAAGGATGTGATAGGGTCACCACATTAGCATGTGCTAGATCAACAAGTGATCCTTTCTTTCTCAAATGATGCTTCGATCTTTGCCCCACAATGGCATTTGCCTCTTCTTTCTCTTTGATGTATGCAAGAATCTTTCCCTGTGGCAAGCTCTTTTTCAGCCTTCCACCTATGCTTGGCCCACCACAAATTATGATTCCAATGCCAAAAATTGAACATAAATGAGCTTTCACTTGACTATACGAGCTCTTGAATTTACTGTTACACTGTGCAAAGCCAGTGAAAACACCCTCCACTAGGCATCTGTTTTAATATTGTCACATACTTCCAAATGGGTGTTCGTGGATCAAATTTGGCCGTTATCCCTTGCCCCACCGAACTAGCATTTGCACCCTGAGACATTCTAATTTCTGACAATCCCTTTAGGCTTATAGCTCCTGGTAAAAAATAAAAAATTGCTATTAAAACTTAATGGTAAAAACTAAACAAAAAAAATATTATTATTAAAATTACAAACATAATCATTGTATTTGGTATTTGTGAAAATAACGGTTAATAAATATTAAAAAATAAAATAAATCAAATTTAAATATAGACAAACTAAAATATTTAAATACTAACGAACTAAAATACTAATAATAATTATAAATAAAAACAAACATGTATATTAATATAATTTATAAACTATAATTTTAAAGTTTAAACTATATAATCTAATCTAGATTATTTATTAAAATTTTGAACAAGTTAAGCAAAAAAAAAACGAAATTATAAACTATATACTCGAGATTATTTATTAAGATTTCAAAGTTAAGAAAAAAAAATGAAACCCACGTACCCAGGGGATAAAACATGGGCGACAGGGGACGACAGGGGCAGACGCAATAGCAGACACAGACGCAGCCTCGCAGATTAAATGCAGCGTCACATGGATATTAAATGCAGCGTTCACATGGAGATTAAAAGCAACTTGAGGAAAGTAGAAACATGGCGGCATTCGACGAGGAAAGCTAATAATGTTTGTTTTTAGGGTTACACGAGTCCACGTTTGATTTTGGATTTTTTAAAAGTGCAAAAAACTTAAAAATATTATTTTATTTGATGTATCTGCGAGGGATACAGGGAGGGCACGTCTTGCCCCTGTGGATACGGCGAAATACATCCATGAACGTATCCGGCCGTATCCACAAGGGGCAAGACGTGCCCTGCCCATATCCTCTGCGGATTGTACCCGCATCATACCGTATCCGCATTTCGTAGCGTATCCAAGACCCTCAGCTCCGTATCCGGTAACATAGCATTTAGGTATACAAAACAATTGTTAGAGTGATAAGTACTTAAAACTGAATATGAGAGTAAAATGGCTGTTCATTGTGTGTAAAATGAATTTTGTATTGCAGCATTTACCAGAGAAGTTGTGTACTGGTGTTTTTCCTGCTACCTCTTTTCTTTGCATTTGCCTCCCAAGGATTGTTTTTATATATCTATTTTTGCATTAGGGTTGCAGGTGTGCATAGCCATGATGCCTCCTATATGTGAAGGAATGTTTTTGTAGTCAACTGTCTGTTCCCAGGTATAACATATTATTTTTAAATTGGATTTTTCGGAAATAATTTTTATATAATTAAGTTGACAAAGATTCAAGCAAAATTGGTATTAGTGTGTGTCCCATTGTGAGAGTTTCTAAAATTTGGTAGGCATATATTCTGAGAAATTCTCCAATAGCCTTACGTGTGGTGTAATTCCACAATTCAGTTGGTTGGGAAAATAGCCTTTTACCCAGGCCTAAGGCAATTGATAGAAGTTCTATAGGATTAAAGCCAATTGTAAAGTACGAACTAAGTTACCACTCAAAAAAAATAGTCTCTCTGTCCTCAATAGCAAATAGTGCTTTTATGACAATCCAATAGTCTCATATGAAGGCTTTCAGGAGATGGATTCTGGTAATTTGAATGAGTTCCGCTAATCAGCTTCATCTAGCATTTAAATGACTAACCGATGCTTCTTCCATCTCTTGGTGGCAGATGTTTTGGTTCAATAACTAATCTCTATAATTTGCTGCAAGTTTCTGGTTCTACTGTAGGTAAAGCTATCACCCTACCAATTATTTTGATGTACATAGGAGTGCAGGGTGGGAGGGGACCTTTCCCTGTCTGTCGTAGTATGTTTAGAATGAAGGTATAAGTCAGAGATAAGGAATACTATTAATTAGTCTTGTTCAGGATAATCCCTTTGGTAATGAAGTTGAAGAATCACATACGTATAGATCAGTTACATGCCTTGTACAAATCTTAATCTGTTAGTAACTCTCAAACAAACAAACAAAAAGGTGCTTCCGTCAGAAGCAGTCAGACTAATAATGCAAGTGGCATGCAAAAAGTCACGGTATCAACAAGAAATATATCATCACTCTGTATGATTAATGTAGTACTAAAATCAAACATCATTGCTAGCACAGCTTCCAATGTGAATATCCAATTACAATATTTGGCTCAAACGGTCGACATTTTTCTAACCAATATACCAAGCCTCCTACATGCTAGATTATAAAAGCTCGGTTTTAGATAGTTAAAATGGTCAAAATAATATATATCATTAGTTTTGAGTCTTGACTATTATTAATCACAATAAATTTGAGAGATTACAAACAAATGCAAGAATTTCCATGGCATGTCGCATTACGTCACAAATGAGAAAGTAGTAGACGTAATAATTTTTTATAAAATCTTGATTTTTTGCATACAATATAAGGGCTGATGTATGGAGTCTTTGAGCAAAAAAAGTTCATAATGTGCTCAACAAAGAGCTACTGTTGCAAATCTGATTTGAATTAACAATGTCCATTCAGATGAATTTAATTCCTCGCATATATTCATGTGAAGCTCAAATAAGCAGATATTGCATTAATATACTGACAGGGAAAACCCATAAAACCGAAGACAAACTCAGCAATATCTTGTTTGGCAATGTAGTACAGCGTAAAATTTTAATGCATCTACTTTTGCGCTTTGATCCAGAAGAGAGAAAAAAATTGTTCCTGGATGATCGGCGATGTTGTATACTTTACAAAAATGATAAAGGCCTTCGCTATGTTACAACTTTCTGCACAAAGTGCAAGAGAGAATTGCCGATATTTTAGGGCTGGTGCACCACCTCCACAATTAACTGTCATAGAGAAGATAGTGCACACCCAAATTTGAGGCAAGAATGTAAACTTGCATGTAATCACATGCTACTTTCTGCGCAGAAGAAAAAAATCATAATCAGTTGTTTACTGCTAACTGAAGATGCATCTTTCTTTGCGCATCCTCTTGCCATCACGGATGCCATTTCTTCAAAGGGTCTTCAACCGTTCTCTCAACACATCCAAAGGATTTAAAGAAATGTTTTCTTTCAGACATACAAATTGTTTTTTTTGGCACAAACCAACCCTCAGCCCGCACATGGGGGAAGCGTATTAAACTTGCTTGAATTTAACACACTTCAAATTAAACTTTGGGCATGTCATAAAATTGATAAAAAGAAGTGTTACTATAACAACCACAAGCACCTAGACATTTTCATCTAGTTTACTCTCCAACAGAGCAATTCAGCCAACTGAAGGCAACTTTGTTTAGAGTCCCATCCATTACTTACTGAAGGTAATAGTTCCTGCATGGGTATATAGTGTCTGGTCCACAAGTTGCACTCGTATACCTCTAAAATTGAGATAATGTATGGTATACTGGCTTTAAAATCATCAGAATACTTTGCATACTAATATTTTGCAAGAAAATTATATTATATGATACGTAGTACACCAAAATGAACAAGACATTTTAAGATATCTCGTTTCTACCCAAGCAAAGAACGGAAATTGTTCTAGTTGAGCCCCACAATTAAAAATTTACAATTTATTTCCCGAGCTATAAATAATGATTAGTGCAGAATTGAATAGCTTATCCATTCAAGCACCTGTGGAAGTCCATGATACAGATTTCTTTTTTGAAGTCTTTTAAAGTCACATTGCATCTTGCCTTCCAAAGGAAAGAAACAGAAGTTAACTGGACAATATAATATAAAACCCATACGAATTGCTTGCACAACCAAGGGTCACTAAACATGTCTGCTCTCCAATGAACATGCCTACAATGAATACAAAAGCCAAAGATGTCTAATGAACTTGGAAACAAAATACTAAGCTTCAAAGCACAGTATCTAGAAAATACGCTGAATTTATACATATTTCATTTGAGTTAAGTAGCCTTGCCAAAACATAATTGTGAAAATTTGGGACTTCTAGGCCACAGAGCTGGTGGCTTGAGTTCTATGCAATATTAACCTCTAGGAGTTGATTAAGGTTTTCCCCAGTTCAGCGGCTTCTGAAAAGCTCGTCTGTCAGAAAGAATTAATGTAAAGCCAAGCAAGCAACCCAAAACTGTAATGATAAATTATGCTTTGCATTCAAACTGGCATTGACTAAATACTAATTATATATCACATAACATATAAATACATTGCATAATGACTCATTATATATCACAGATTCACATTACAGATATAATTGAAACTGTCATTTTATGTTATTATAATATATGAATGCTCCAAGTGACCAGATATAACCGCAATATTGCATGCCAGTACTTGAGCATTCCTAAGATGTATGACAAATTTGGCAGGCAATAAATATAATGACTCCCTCATTTGTTTTGCAGTATTCCCTTGAGTTTTATCATTTCATTCCTTGATAACTGCTCACAAAGACAACTAATAAGTAGAGATTTCAAATTCAATTAATCCAGATAGAACTCTGATCCCAGAGCAGTAGGGGAACTTAAGCAAACTACCTTGTAGTGGGGAGTTTGGTCACATCCAGACGCTGCAACATTTTGCCCGTAGAAGTCTTGCATGCAATGCTTGCTCAAGGTCATGCCTATTCAGCATGAGCAATTAACACAAGAAGGAAGGTCGCACAACTTGACAAATAATTGCGGAGTCAACACCCGACACTTGTGCACTCAGCACCTGACAGGGAACAACTCAACACTTGTGCGTGCAACACCTGATAGGGAGAAACTCAACACTTGTGCGTTCAACAGCTGACATGAAGCAACTCAACACCTGTGCACTCGTCACCTACATGCTGACACTGTCAGCATCAGAGTCTCAGACACCCCAATTCCCAAATAGATCTACTCTAGACAGCTCGACTCCCAGATGCCTCAGCTCCAAAACAGTTCAATTCCGGACAACTTAACTCTGGATGCCTCATGATCCAAGCATTACCCAAGCACCTACACGCTAACAGCAAGTCAACATAACAGGGTAAAGATTCAACATAACAGCAAGTCATCTTACTGGCCATTAGTAAATGTATAATTATGCTAAAAAGGAGGTACCATAACAAGTATATCAGGGCCATGAAAGGAGAACCAATAGTACCATCAAGCCAAGTTTTTGGTTTATGCCAACCTTACAACATTTTTAAATCCACAAGTAGCTAACATCAATTCGTTACCAAGGTGACCCAACATAATACTATCAACATAGAACCTTATGATTGCATAAGCGATGACCAGTTCAGGTTTTACCCCATTCAATCATGATGCCACGATCCATAATCTTAGGAGTCATTGCACCCATGTTCCATCGCTTGGCAAATGCCATCCTACCACGTATGGCCCCAACAAAAGGAAAACGATTATCTTGGCGTTAGATATCCATATTCCTATTTGCCAACGTGAACATTTGACGTCCACCAAGCCATAGTGCATATGCAGAAGTCATAGCATCCTTAACAATCGCACCATGCAAGCACAAACACGTCCATAGGAATTGTTACCCGGTACAAACTAAACACTAATTGTTATAATGGATCAACATTAATAGTGCTACCCAATCGGAATTATATTTATAAATTCCCCGACCATAGAGTCCTCGTACTAATAGATCATTCCAACCCCTTAAATTAAGAACAATGAATGATTTAGCTAAAAGAGTAACAACTTATTTGAATGACAAATTCATTCATTAGGCTAATTGCAATATCATAAATTTAGGCCAGCTATGGGCTGTATTAACGAATAGCCAATTGCCTCCTCACATAATGATTGTACATGGTCAACCATGCATTCCAAAGAGTAATTGCTAAATTGGGAACATATTGAGCCTTGAAGCTTCATAGCACAAGTCACGCTAACAACCATTAAATCATGATTGATTTCATATAATCACAAGTTAATAATAATCCATTTATTAACTTGCCAGTTGACTAAAGCTTCATGTTTACAAAACGGAATACATTTGTATTATCATCCAATATTAGCAAAGGTAGTATCATGTGACAAAAACATCCATTAACCCTGATCCATAAATTAATGTGGGAATATGAACTGCTGAAAAATCGTCATAAAACAAGTTTCCCACAAGCCATAACATAGTGTGTTTAAATTATATATTTCCAGCACTTATTAGCAAGGCGTGACCTAACCAACGACACACACACACACATAAAACGAATCTCTACACTTAATTGCTTAAGCAATAAGTGTTCACAAGATTAAGAACACTAATATATATATATATATATATATATATATATATATATATCAAAGGAATGCCACATGCACCTCACAGTGAACCATCAAGAAAGAAAGCCTCATAAACATCTCACACAACATAATCTAATACCCTGAGGCTAGTTGAATAATACTAACACAAATATATTCCAGCCATAGCTAATATAGCCTTATTTTCCAACCCACATTGGTAACCCTCCTCATACAAGGAGACTTCCAATAACTTATAATTTAACCATGCTCAAGGTGGAATCACTCAAAAGTACAATTGTCACATAATAGAACAATCCCTAATATAAGGATGACGATTATAATACAAAACTAGATACCACAAAATACAAATGTTGTATACAATAGACTACATCGCCTAGTCTTAATATCAAATGAATAAGATTGGTACAATAGCTCAAACAACCCTCAAAGTTTGACAGTTTAAACGTATAAATATATACAAGTTTGTGGCCATGTGCACAAGGAACCATTGTGCTAGGATATAATATAATTGTTTAAACCACGCAGTCACTATAATTTATGCTAGGATATAATATAATTGTTTAAACCAGGCAGTCACTATAATTTATTGCATTACAATAAATTCAACCAATTATATCATCCCGAAACCCTTCATGAGCTAACAATGACGAATACAACACTTACGCAAGTGATAAAGGTAAACAAGTAATCAAAATTCACAAAAGAATAGCCAACTTGCATAGAAATCCCTACATTGAAAAAGGTGAAAATAAATGTGTCAGCGTAACGCTGACAATGTGACTTTTCTCACTAATGATCATTCTGAAAATTAAATTATATTTTAATAATACAAGTCCAGCAAGGGGAAAACAAACAAATGAATTCAATTCCACATTATCCAATTTCGGGCAGCCCATAATATTGTACGATCTTTTCAACAAAATAATCATCAATGCACTAATACATAAAACCCCAAAACAAACAAGATATTGTATACCCCAAGTGGCACCTGTGAGACCAGATTAGCAATGCACGTAGCAAGCACATGAATGACTACAACAGCCAAGAGAGTTTCAAATCTCATTTAATCATAACTAGTTTGTTAATTTCAACAATTCATTTTCCCTCAAGCGAGTGCAACCATCCAAGGTAAAATAACATAGTTAAAAGTATATGGCAACTGATTACCTCTTGCTTAACCTAAAAATTTTGCAATGAGTGGCAGCCCATGTCAACATGACTACAATATCAACCTGAAGAGTTATGTAAAGAAAACTCACACATTGTGAAAACTATAGCCAATGTTTTATCAAATATGTAAAGTGAATCAATGGAAGATATACCCACTGCATTTAATACCCAAGAACAACATTCAATAGTGAAATGCACATCAAAGTTACAAGCTAACAGTAGAATTTCATACTAGGTAGTAGTGTCAAAAATTGGAAAAAAATTGCCATATTATCAACATATAAGAAAATTGCATACAGATTTTATAAATCAAACCCTCACCCTGAGATACGTAAGAATTTAAAATGAAACCCAATTGACATAATCCAAAAACCAACTTAGCCGCAGCTATGCAATCATTATGGCTAACTAAGTCAAGCAACAGCCAACTCCATAAGGGAACAAAAACATAACAAAATATTTTCACATACATCACACAAATCATCCTACGCCTGACCATGGCATAGACCCGTGTGAGTAAGGCAAGACATACCCCCATGTAGGATCCCCAAAAGCACTTGCCAAAAATTAATACAAAATCTAATTAACATAGTTTAAACAAAGGGAAAAAATTTACATGCCTAAAAAATATATAAATGCAAGGTTTTAATTCTAGTTTTTCTCCCATTGGTGGCGCCACACCAGCAACAGCGCCATTCTGCATTCCTTGGCATCGATCTATTGTTTTTACTTCATCTCACTCTTCTCTCTGCTATTATTCTTCCCTCTACCGCCATCCATCTCCCTTTTTACTGCTATTCATTCCCAGTAGGGCAACGACTAAAACGCAGGTCTGAAACCCCTTTGTTTTCTCCATAAACTTCATCGCCCTCTTCTTCGTTCAATTTCTCCATGCCGATGGCTAAAACACAGCGCCCAAACCCTATCACGGTACTCTTCTAGAAGAGGTCAATGACTCAAAAAGAAAAAGAAAATGATAGCCAACCAAATGTTATCCAACAAACCCTAACGATTGCTTTGTTTTCGTGCTAAAGTCCAATGCCCAAACAAGTCCATGGCTAGAATAAAAAGAAAAGAGTTCCACCCAACATTCAATTTCGCATTAAAGAGGAAACACAATTTCCTTTATACATTTAACATTTCTATCCCAACCGAAGTATGGCGGGCATTCACACATTGATTGGCGGATAAGGGGAAATACAATGTTTCCTTTGTTTTCATTTGATTTTCCACATAGGCATTCAATGAACACCCTCCCCTTACATGGCTCATGACCACAACGTGGTCCAAAACGCTTCCCTCAATTTGTCTGCAATCTTAGCAGAATGCCCCTTTATACCAAATGCATTAAATTTGTAAAAACAAGCAAAGGTCTCTTTTATGCAAAAGTCCACTTGCTCCAAATCTCAATCGGTTATTCCAAAAAGCATAAGCATTTAGACTTCAACGCAACACAAGACTTTTAAACAATTAAGTTTCTATATATATGTATGTATGTATTCATGCCAACGCATGAGGTTTAAAACAAAACAACTTCCTTAACCAAGACTGAATATAAGATTCAACCAATATAAGCAATAACATATAACATATAAATATGTATATATGTAAAAACATATATAGACCCATTGGCTATATATATATATATATATATATATATATATATATTGTTGGATTCGTATTAGAAAATATTGGTCTAATTTCAACCGCAATCCAAATAAACATGCTACTGGACCTCATCAAATCGGTTATAAAATGGTGCCAACTAGCAGGGTTGTGACATCCTCCCCTCCTTGAACAGGGGTCGTCCCGACAACAAATTAACAACTATGAATCATGTTATATCAAAAAGAGGTTTTATCACTCTTTTCGCAAAATGTTTGCACATTACAAGAATCAACGGATAACTCAAGAATAGAAATAACTAGATTGATAAACTTTATCAATTATTATCTAAAATAGAAGTCATGTCTACTACATACTTGCGTAATCTATTATTAAGACGAGAAATATTGTCATACACTTACCTTATTGGTATAACAAGTAGATTTACCAACTCACGTCGTGAGTGTATATATACAGCGTTATCTGGCTGAAATCCATATGCTACCTCCAAGACAACCATGCCCTTCATTATAACCAGGCTAAAAAACTGCCATTTTTAGCTTGGTTTACTTTGTAAGGCCAAGGTGAGCAAGACAAAGTGTTGCACACACCCTTACCAGCGATGAAATTCTACAATATTAGAACTTAGATAACATAAAAATTCAGATTTTGTGCCTCACATGGCCATGGTTTCACACGGAAAAACATTAACATTTTACACAGAAGTTTTTTCCAACTTAATCTTGCCCTTATCTTGACAAGCTTATCAGTAAACTATTGTTTCTAACGCAGTACCACTAAATTTTTTCCTTTTTCCAACCACTTATGCGGCTAGAAAATCAATTAATACCTGCCAAAGTATGCATTTTAGGCTGCCCTTACCATATATACTTCAACATTTAACAACAAAAGGGTTTTCAGTACTCTTCAAACCACAAATTCATAGCTGTTAGCTCATACAAAACAACATATTCAAGAATTTTCATCATAGTTACGCACTCAAAAACAAGTTTTGAGAGCAAAATGACTTTCAACCAAACCTTCCTCTCATTATGAGGATGTATTAAAACATAAAACTACAACTTCATAACAGCAATTGCTAAAATTGCAATCCACATATTTTCACAAAATACTTGGATTTGAAGTGGTCTTCCCACAACATTTTTTTCTTAAGTTATATATATATATATCATAACTTTATATTGTTTCCACAAAATGTGATACAATGCCACAATCATACGGGTACGTGTTATTGCCACCACTTACGGTATGTTTCGCGCATAACTTAGTTCATTCATTCCAGAATGAAAACTAACATCAACCATACTACTATGGTCCCCACAACACGTGTTGTGCATGCATACCTTCTTGGTAACATTCATCATAGAATGTCAACAAGAATTAAGATCCATCAATCCATTGTTACTTTTCTTTCACCGTTCGTGGGTTAGTGCAACGTCCCGCACCAACCACATCGAACATCAGAAAAGCCATACCTGGTATTCACATGCAACTTTCTAGGTTTTTCAGCATGCTCTCCATATATCTGTGAGTTCACATGGCGGTTACAGAGATTACAATCCCACCATCTCACTCCACTTACCTTTTTGCAGCATAACAAAGTACATAAAATTTTAAAATACCCCTGATCAGGGATTTACATTGCTGCTCCTAAGCATTAAATCAGCATGCATACCAGTCATGCTTAACAAATCAGAAATATTCATTTCAGAATATAATAATTTCAAGTATATACAAACAATACCTTGTACACAACATGGTTGCACTTACCAGTCAACACATGCCTTAAATCAAAACATTTATTCTATAACATTCTTTTCACGTAATTCAACCATTACCTCATTCATAGCATGCTTGACTTTACAAGTCAATACATGCTTGTATTTCAGCAAGTTTAGTCTTGCTAATCTTACTTAAAATTCTAATTTTCAAGACCAGATAGTGTTTTTCATGATGTTTATACAACCTCAAAGAGGCGGTTAAAGGAATACTTAATCCAAGAGGCAACCATTATGCATGAAGATTCCATGACCATCTTGTGGCATTCATGATGCACAACCCAAACGAATCAAGTGGCTACTTCATGCAAAGGGGAGAAGTGGGTTTTCAGCGTACATGAGACTCCACTCCCTACCCTGCACCCGGTCTAATCATCATGTATATAGTGTTTTATTCACCCTAAGCCTCATACTTGTATCAAAGTTCAATGCTAGCGCAGTGATGTGTAATCTCACCAAACAATACATTCACTATAGTTTGGCATATTTATCAGTTGATAGACATTGATTTCCGAAGGAAAATTACATACAAGGTGGTTCATGATCACATCACATCATCAAATCATATACATAAACAATATTGATATTCAAGGACAAATATGGAGGTTCACAAGATAATTACATTCACATGAAATAGAGAAGTTACAAGTTTACATGATTAATATAATCAACGAAATGTGAAATGTTTCCACACATACAAAGTTTACATGCATTGAAGGAACACAACACTATGACACACATGTGGATCCAGAGGTTTGGTATATTATGCCAATGCATTCTCACATCACACCACTTAGACACACTAGTAACTGAAGCACAAGGGTCCATGGCCCTCATCGGTCTACCCGATGTCCAAAAGACGACATAAGTATCCAGTATATATATTATCATGCTCAATTTCAGGGATCTCAAGTTCATCAACACCTTTCAATGAAGGGTGTGTTCCAACATAGCTCATAAATCTATATCCATGAGTCTCGAAAAGTTACCAACAAATTTCGCATCTCATGGATTAGATGGCTCACGCTACATGTTACAATAACAGATCCTCAAAACTTCCTCACTTGCCCAAACAAGTAAATCATATTCACCCACTAGGCCCTCCAGGCTTAAGTTACATCCTTAGACCTCCCAAGAGTATTATACCTCAATCGTCATAAGATGGTCCGCCCATGCAAGCTATCAACGATCACCAATAATGGTTTCTTGATTCCAACAACAAGCTCTATCACTATCCTTCCAATTGACTTGTTTCAACAAGTCAAAGGTTGACTAGTAATTCTTGCATTAACGCAACATAATCTTGGGAAAGGATGGACTTAGCCACGGCTCTAAGTGAACATTATATCATCATCGTGAAAAATTATGGTTCCCACAACCATAATTATAGTTGCAATCACTAAAGGCATCCTCATGGATGTAAAATATATATCCATGAACATCATAACATCCTCATGGATGCCAAAACTCAACCCAAAATCAAATAATCATCCACATGTAAGTGAAACACAACCAAGAGCATCATAGCCTCCTTATGGGATTAAAACATACCCTTGATCAAAATAACATCATGGAATCAAAACATATCCACACACTCAAAAGCTTCTAGCCTTTTCGAGCGACGAAACCCCAAGCTTCTTCGTTCAACTCGAAGGGCCAATTGTTCACAAGAAATCAAGATTAAATTCAGCTGAAATACATGAATTTTCAGCACCTTAGAATTATGACGCATAATACTACTTCACTTCCAAGTTTCAATGGTTGCAATCAGCCAACCTTATCAGAGTTTTCAACCCGGAACTCTACCCAAACTTAGCTTGTAAGTCCATTACTTGGAACAAAAACATGTTCCCAAACATTAAACACAATACTTTGCCATTTCTTTGCTTTGTTGCAACCGATCAAGGGCAGTAACACACAAGCCAAGCAAGAAGTTACAATTGCTTGTCCCAGTTGTCAATAAATTACAGCTATATAAACTCACAGTTTATCCGCAACAAGCGCTGATAAAATGAGCAAAAGAAGTAAGATGCAACCCTTTGATGTTTCTGCCAAACCATAGAGGATCTAACAATGCTTTACAAGCCTATTTATGTTTCAGATCTCTAACGTAGAACAAATCAGTCAACTGAAATGATGTAAATATACTACTGCGAACAAAACAGTTGCATACGCACAATAGTTCAACATACATTTACCAAGGTTTACCATCACGGCTCCCCAAAAGCAAACTTGTCTTGGAATAGCCTTGCCCAACCAGAAGCATCTTAAACCTGTGGAGACATTCTTACCCCAGTTACAACCATACAACTTACAAGTGGCATGCCAGTTCCTTAATTCCATCATTGAACTATTTTCAACAATTTAAACTGGATATTAGATTTACTAAGCAGTAATTACAACAGTCATATCTATGAGGCCAGCAATGGTTATCACCACCATTCATGCTTCGCAGCTCCTCAAAGGCTCAAGACATTCCCCCAACCGGTAGAAAGCACAAGCTCGACAGATTTACCCAAGTACACCAGCGCCTCGTACCCAATCTAGTCCTCCAAGTTAGAGTTAAACCCTTGGTCTTCCCTGGATTATAATATTCCAAGTGTCTAGTGATGGTTTCCCCATACAACCCATCAAAGATACCAAGCACTATTTCCCTTTATTCTAAGAGCGAAGCCTTTACCACCTATCTCCTATTGACCCATCCATACAAGTCAATGGTCAACAAGTGAGGCTTGCCTGAACGCATCTGAAATCGAGAAGGGTTAACCCAACCAAGGCAAAGGCAGAAAGCAACAATCTTAGAAAATTAGACTTTCATCATCCCAGTGCTATACAACAACACCAACTCAATTACATTAGCTATCATACCTTGTAACTTGATGTACTCATGTGTACACACATTCATGCATTCATGCATCAGTTGCATCATCAGCGTTTACACCCAAATAAGTAAGCGGTGAGAACCTCTTGAACTCTTTACCGTTTGATCAACCACAATCAACACCCTTACTTGCAGCCCAGATCCATTTGCATAACCCACCTCAAATTGGGCAAATCTCTAGGAAACATTCTCGAGATTACTCAGCACAAGTTTCAATTTCCAATCATGCCTTGAATGGCTTCTCAAGTTCTTACAACCCTAATGAGGACTTCTTCCTGCTTACTAGGCCACCCGAGCCACGAATTGGCTCAACATGAACACCATCAGATCTGACTCTATCCTTGATTTGTGAATCAAAGAGTAACCTTTCAAGGATATTGCCATTTTAAACCTCACTTGGAGTAGCAATCCGCAGGAACCAAATAACGAATAGGACTTAATTTAATTTTAAAATGAATTAATATTGATAGACTTTCCGGGAATGAAAAATATACATTGTTCTCCATAGTACTCATAGCACAAGCTTTGATACTAGATGAAACAACCCAGAAAAAAATAGAAAAGTCGCTAACAGAGTACATAACAGAACCACGTGTAAAGCCCACTACACCATTTCACCATGCATGACGCAACATCATGGTTCTACATTAGATGAGTAGGCAACCCATAAACAGATTGAGTTGAATAGACACTTATGCAAGGATGACCATCACTAGAGAATTCCAAAGAGAAAGGGGCTGCCTAAAGGATGATACACCATTTGAGGGATATTAGTGTGCGGATCCACACTAATAACCTTCGAACCCCTTTAAAAGGCACTCGGTTTCTCCATTAGACCACCTAGGGATCCTTAGCCCAATATAAGCATTTCAATAACCCTATACGGTTATGACTTGGCAACTCATGAGGCAAGAAGGTTCGCTCAAGCCCTCAGGTATCCTTAAACAAGGTTAAGGATCTAGGGTAAAGATTTAACATAACAGCAAGTCATCTTACTGGCCATTATTAAATGTATAATTCTGATAAAAAAGAGGTACCATAACAAGTATAACAGGTCCATGAAAGGAGAACCAATAGTACCATCAAGCCAAGTTTTTGGTTTATGCCAATCTTACAACATTTTAAGATCAACAAGTAACTAACATCAATCTGCTACCAAAGTGACCCAACATAAGACTATGAATATAGAACCTTATGATCGCATATACGAGGACTAGTTCAAGTTTTACCCCATTAGATCATGATGCCACGATCCATAATCTTAGGGGTCATTGCACACATGTTCCATCGCTTGGCTAACGCCATCCTACAACGTATGGCCCCAACAAAAGGAAAACGATTATCGTGGCATTAATTCCATATTCCTATTTGCCAATATGAACATTTGACATCCACCAAGCATCCTTAACAGTCCCACTATGCAAGCACGAACACATCCATAAGAACTATTATCCGATACAAGATAAACACCAGTTGTTATAATGGATCAACATTAATAGTGCTACCCAATCGAAATTATATTTATAAATTCCCCGACCATAAGGTCCTCGTACTAATAGATCATTCCAACTCCTTAAATTAAGAACAATGAATGATTTAGCTAAAAGAGTAATGACTTATTTGAATGACAAATTCAGCCATTAGGCTAATTGCAATATCATAAATTTAGGCCAGCTATGGGCTATATTAACGAATAGCCAGCTGCCTCCTCACATAATGATTGGACATGGCCAACCATGCATTCCAAAGAGTAATTGCTAAATTGGAAACATATTGAGCCTTGAAGCTTCAACCCACAAGTCACATTAACAACCATTAAAGCATGAGTGATCTCATATAATCACAAGTTAAGAAGAATCCATTTATTAACTTGCCAATTGACTAAAGCTTTATGCTTACAAAACAGAATACATTTGTATTATCATCCAATATTAGCAAAGGTAGTATCATGTGACAAGAACATCCATTAAGCCTGATCCATAAACTAATGTGGGAATATGAACTACTGAAATATCATCATAAAACAAGTTTCCCACAAGCCATAACATAGTGTGTTTACTTTATATATTTCCAGCACTTGCCTCATAAACATCTCACACAACATAATCTAATACCATGAGGCTAGTTGAATAATATTAACACATAAATATATTCCAGCCATGGCTAATATAGCCTTATTTTCCAACCCACATGGGTAACCCTCCTCATATAAGGAGACTTTCAATAACTTAAAATTTAACCATGCTCATGGTGGAATCACTCAAAAATACAATTGTCACATAACAGAACAATCCTTAATATAAGGATAACGATTATAATACAAAACTAGATACCGCATAATACAAATGTTGTTGTATACAATAGACTACACCGCCGAGTCTTAATATCACATGAATAAGATTGGTTCAATAGCTCTAACAACCCTCAAAGGTTGACAGTTTAACTATTTAAATATATACAAGCCTATGGCCATGTGCACAAGGAACTATTGTGCTAGTATATAATATAATTGTTTAAACCAGACAATCACTATAATTTATGTCAACAGCAATAATTATTGCATTACAATAAATTCAACCAACAACTATATCAACCTGAAACCCTTCATGGACTAACAATGATGAATACAACACTTGAGCAAGTGATAAAGGTAAACAAGTAATCGAAATTCACAAAAGAAGAGCCAACTTGCATAAAAATCCTCACACCAAAAAGGGTGATAATAAATGTGTCGGCAAAAAGCTGGCGATGTGACTTTCCTCCCTAATGATCATTCTGGGAATTAAATTCTATTTTAATAATACAAGTCCAGCCAAAGAAAAACAATTAAATGAATCTAATTCCACATCCAATTTTGGGCAGCGCATAACACCTACTGCAGTATGATCTTTTCAACAGAATAATCATCAATGCACTAATACATAAAACCTCAAAACAAGCATGATATTGTATACCCCAAATAGCTCCTGTAAGACCAAATCAATAAGCACGTAGTAAGCATGTGAATGACTACAACAGCCAAAAGAGTTCCAAATCTCATTTAATCATAACTAGTCTGTTAATTTCAACAATTCATTTTCCCCAATCGAGTGCAACCGTCCAAGGTAAAATAACATAGTTAAAAGTATATGGAAACTGATTACTTCTTGCTTAACATAGAAATTTTGCATTGAGTGGCAGCGCATGTCAACATGACTACACTATCAACCTGAAGAGTTATGTAAAGAAAACTCACACATTATGAAAACTATAGTCAATGTTTTATCGGATATGTATAGTGAATCAATGGAAGATATACCCGTTGCATTTAATACCCAAGAAGAACATCCAATAGTGAAATGCACATCAAAGTTACAAGCTAATAGTAGAATTTCATACCAGGTGGTAGTGTCAAAAATTGAAAAAAAATTGCCATATCATCCGCATATAAGAAAATTGCGTACAGATTTTATAAATCAAACCCTTACCCTGAGATATACAAGAATTTAAAATGAAACCCAGTTGACACAATCCAAAAACCAACTTAGCCGCAGCTATGCAATCATTATGGCTAACTAAGTCCAGCAACAACCAACTCAATCCAGGGAACAAAAACATAACAAATAATTTTCACATAAATCACACGCAATTCATCCTTCTACTCCTGGCCACGGCATAGACCAATGTGGGTAAGGCAGGACATACCCCCATGGGTATATACCCTAGCAGGGTCCCCAAAAGCACTTGCCAAAAATTAATACAAAATCTAATTAACAGAATTTAAACAAAGGGAAGAAATTCACATGCCTGAAAAATATATAAATGCAAGGTTTTAATTCTGGTCTTTCTCCCACGGTGGCGCCACACCAGCAACAACACCATTCTGCATTCCTTGGCATCGATCTGTTGTTTTTTCTTCATCTCACTCTTCTCTCTGCTATTATTCTCCCCTCTATCGCCGTCCATCTCCCTTCTTACTGCTGTTCATTCCCAACAAGGCGACGGCTAAAACACAGGTTTGAAACCCCTTTGTTTTCTCCATAAACTCCATCGCCCTCTCCTTTGTTCAATTTTTCCATGGCGGCGAATGAAACGCAACCCCCAAACCCTATCACCATACTCTTCTAGAAGAGATCAACAACTCAAAAAGAAAAATAAAATGATAGCCAACCAAATGTTATCCAACAAACCCTAACAATTGTTTTGTTTTCATGCTAAAGTCCAATGCCCAAACAAGTCCACGGCTAGAATTAAAAAACTGAAGTTCCACCCAACATTCGATTTTGCATTAAAGAGAAAACATAGTTTCCTTCATACATTTAACATTTCTATCCCAACCAAAGTATATGGGGCATTCCCACATTGATTGGCAGATCAGGGGAAATACAATGTTTCCTTTGTTTTCATTTAGTTTCCCGCATAGGCATTCAATGAACACCCTCCCCTTACACGACTTATGACCACAACGTGATCCAAAACGCTTCCCTCAAGGAGTCTGCGGTCTTCAAAAAAGCCCCCTTATACCAAATGGATTAAATTTGTAAAAACAAGCAAAGGTCTCTTTTATGCAAAAGTCCACTCCAAATCTCATTCAGTTATTCCAAAAAGCCTAAGCATTAGACTTCAACATAACACAAGTCTTTTAAACAATTAAGATTCTATATATATATATATATATATATATTCATGCCAACGCATGAGATTTAAAACAAAACAACTTCCTTAACCAAGAACAAATATAAGATTCAACCAATATGAGCAATAACATTTAGCATGACAAGTAAGCTCCTCTTGAACATTACATATGTATAAATGTAAAAACATATATAGACCCCTAGGCCATATATATATCATTAGATTCGTATTAGAAAAAATTGGTCTAATTCCGATTGCAATCCAAATAAACATACTGGACCTCATCAAATTGGTTAAAAAATGGTGCCAACTAGCAGGGTCATGACAGATTGTCGACTGCATGGTATATTTAAGGTCTGACGTTTCAGGTCCCTCTATAAGACCCATCATCAAGGATGAGATTAAAGCCAGTGCTAGAGCCAAAAGAGGATAGTTGTTCTCTTTAAGTAAGCTTGTGGAAAAGAGAAACGAAGTTAAAGCACAGGTAGGTCGGCCTACCCAACATAATAAATTAGCAACCTACCATGTAATAATGAACATGCAATAGAACACAACTCCTTCTCAGGTTCATCATCATCTTCTCGAATTCAAACTAGATACATCAGCTAGGATTTCATCCTTACTCTCACGGGAATTCTCATTCTCAGACTTCCTGTTCATTGTACAACTATGTATCATACCTGTTCATGATGAATAGAAAAGCATTATTCTACAGTTGTGTAATGGTTTGCCACGTTGTGTTCTATTGCATGTTCATTATAAAATGGTAGGTTGCTAGTTTATTTAGCTCCCAAGCATGCACCACACCCAACAAAAGAGCCATGATGACCCATTATTTCACTTGAGCATCCACCAAATTGAGTCACTACATGTCTTTTTTGTCAGAATCCTATGCTTGAGATATTCTTGTTTTCAAAATTCCCAGTACCCAAATTCACTCTTGCCCAAGCCAATATTTTTCTATCAATTGCTTCGTCCTTAGCAGCATCAAAAACCCATTGATCGTGGTACTTAGTCTCAAATGAGTTTTTTGCCCTTGGCCTTTGCAATTAAATTCAACTATGTTATGCAATTCTTTCGTCACATGCTCTAAACATCACATAGAACTTGTTTCAACCATTGCCAGTCTCACCATTCTTGCACTGGCAGCTGACACTTGCCTTCAACGCAAACTGGGCAACCCCATATCATTTTGTTCCAAATGGATGTCAAATTCTTATACCAAATTGAAGCCATGTTTACTGACAGGTCAGCACTCTCTTAATTTGTTTGACCATAACAAATTCTCCTAACCTGTGCCCAATACTATAATATCCAGCATTACAAGACTCTTTTCCATTTACATCTAAATACTGTAAAACATCTTGAATGATGAAGTCGTTGTACATTAATCTTTGCATGTCTATTAAGAGTGCTTATAAGATTACACAAGAAGAGCGAATGCTTGCCTGAGCATTGTAACTTTGCAGACCAACCACTGGAACCACAATGCAAGAACCAATGTCTCCACCAAGTGTACTCGGTGAGGAATCTCTATGAATGAAATGACCAAGAGAGTGGTAAGTTAAAAATGCTGCACGTAGTTGCCCCTCTGGTATTCGATAGATTGGATACCAGGCTACTGAAAACCTGAAAAGGATTACAGGAAAACCAATTTAAACAACTACACAAGAAATAAGCTGAAATGCAAATGAACAAACATTGAGATATTTATAATAGCCCTGCTCGTACAATCTAATGGAGACTAAATAAAAAACCTGTAAAGAAAAAAGTTGATGCAGAACATCAGGCGAATCTATAAACTAACCATGAAGCTGGGTGCAAATCTCGTAGATTTATTGACTCCAAGATATGTGGATCACCCAATACTTGAGATTTTGAACCAATACCAGTCAACTCCTTAATTCTGGATCATATAAATAAAATGGGATTAGCAAGGCATATTTACGAATCATTTGCCATATCTAAAGAAGCCTCAGAAATTGCTGCTAAAAATATCTTGGTACCAATATATGCTTACTTCTCAAGCATTGGTCTACGCTGCTGTGGCTGTTCAGACTCAAAATACTCAAAAAGAATTTCCATTTCACTATGGCCAGAATATTTTAACAATGTGCTGCAAGAATGGTTCCCAGCATCAGAAGATATATTTGAAGTATCAACTGAGTATGAACAGACATGTGCAGTTGTCTTCTCTGTCGCATGAGGTTTTGGCAGAAGAGTCGACAGAATGGGAAGGTTTGCAAAATGAGAAAGGTATGAATCTTCAAACTTATTTATTTCCTCATTATTTTCCTGCCTCGCAGTGGTGATTGCACATTTGTGACATGATTGAGGTGAAGCTGAAAACCGAAACAATTGTATCCCTGACAGATAAGGTACAAAATATGCTCGAAACAAACCACCTACACTAAGCTTCCCTGTATGTCTAAAGTCCTCAGCCTTTACTTCCAAACCATAGTTACCAGGTTCTTCAAACCAATGCCAAATGTTTTTTAGTGGAATGTCAGCAATTTGACATCTGCACACCAAATTTGTTATCCCTAGTTTCTCAGAATGAGCACTACACTTATCTGCATGAGGTAATGGCTCAATTTCAGGCGATACGGAATTAAGAACTTTCTCAAACTCTGCAAGAGGACTGCCAAGGGCACGAGTTATACTTTCAGAAGCTAATTGAGACTCGTATGAAGCAGAGATAGAATTTGAAATGACTTGTGCCATATTTGTTAACTCTGCATTGGACGAGGATACAGAAGCGCTAATATGAGATAAGCATTTGCATGAAACATCACAAAAACACTCATTCTCTACAGCATTAGTTTGTTCTACATGGTTACTAGTAACCGTTTCTAGTACTGAAAGGATAGACTTCAATCCACTATTAGATGATGCATGCAGTTTATAATTTTCACTTGCTCCTTTATGGACATTATTTTCAATATCCATATACTGAGTGGCTACTGCTCCTGTGTCAGGAGTACTAGCCATCACCATTGTTGCACCTTTTAGTTCAACAGGAACATCCAGTTGTGTAGCATGTTGCATGTTGAAATGGTGATCAATATCATTTTCACTAGACGCCTTTATCCGTGAATCTGCGGTTTTAATTTCTTGCTTTTTTTCTCTCTGAGCTTCTGAAATATGCACAGCTGATGTCATTTGGTCGCCCTGATTATTTGTAGGTAGCAACTCTTTATCTGCTGAATTTGATATTCTTGACAAAGGAAATATTCGGTTCACTTGACCTTGAATACGTGCACTAGAGCTGGCAAAACTGAAATCATTTGACAGCAATTCATCTCCATGTCGACATGATGTGGAAGGTGCAGAACATGATTTCCACTTGTTTGTTTGGTCAGTATCATGCAATTCAACATTTTGATGAGAAATGTAACTTCCGGCAGCAGGAAGCCTTCCAGGGTGGTTGGTTTGGTATGAGAAGTCTAAATTTCCTGTCTGACAAGATTGGATGGGCATCTCTGAACGACAGCACCCTGTTATATTTTCCTCCAAATCCTTACCTGTTTCTGTCACATCTGTATGTATAATACCCAGAGTCTTCCTATCCCCACTCCAAACTGAATTGTCATCTCTCCCATGTTGAGATCTGTGTGAATCCTCCTGAACCTTTACCCTGCACTGGACATCATGGGAAGCTATACGGTTCCAGAAATCACCGTGTTCTAGATAAATCTCGGAGTCACTTATTTTATGCTTGCTGTGATTGGATTCACAAGCGCCATATTCCTGAGATTTTTTTGGTGATATCTGGATTGCAGTTTTTTTTTCTGAATTCAAATTGACCACTAGCAATGCATTCTGTGAATCCAAAGTTGATGGCAATTGGATATAATCACTACCTCCAGACTCATGAATATGACCATTCATAGTATTCTTCTGTACCTTCTGCCAAACTGAATGGGGGTTTTCCTTCCCAACTCTATTATGCACATTCCCAATGCCGCAACTATTGGTACTTCCACTTGAGGAGATTGTCACTCCACAGTTGTTTCCAGCAACTTTCTTGCCTCCAGCAACTTTCTTATTGTCAGGTTGAGTGTCTTTGCTTCTCCCAACTTTAGGGATATGTTTATTTCTATCATGACTATCTACAGAAAATATGTCACTGGTATTTCCTGTCTCACTATTATACATTCCACCATGTAAATGTCCGTTAGAACTGCCACCAGCTTTAAAAGAACTCTTAGAAAACATACCATTTAAGTTGGTTATATTTTTACTATTCTCAAATATTCGATGAATAGGCCCCTCTGTGAGTGCGTTTGATGTAAAATTTTGTATGGAAGGTGCAAAAACATCTGCACTGGTTTCTCGAGATAGAAAAGCAGAAATTTGACTTGACAAGTCTTTAGCACATGAAAAGTGACCATCTGTAGTTTCACCTTTTGGAGGAGTGCCACAGCTACTGGTACTTCCATTTGCAGAGATTGCCAATACACCATTGTTTCCAGCAACTTTCTTACCTCCAGAAACTTTCTTACCATAAGGTTGAGTTTCTCTACTTCTCCCAACTTTAGAGATATGCTTATTTTTATCATGACTATCTACAGAAATTATGCCATTGGTATTTCCTGTCTCACCGTCATGCACTCTGTCCCTGGCACCACATAAATGTCCATTAGAACTGCTACCAGCTTTAAAAGTGCTCTTAGTAGACATAAGATCTAAGTTAGTGCTTATCAGGCGTGTTCCGTTGCCAATGCTATGGGAATCTGACACTCTTCTGCCCTTGGTAACTGTTCCACATTTAATGTCACTGGGAACACCAACAGAACCTTTATTATTCATACTGCACGAGCCAGTCTCGAAGCCAAGGCAATCTTTCACTTCGCTATAACAGTTCAATGATGTTTCTTCGCCATCTACAGATCCAGGAATATCAATTGCTTCTGTGCATAGAATTGTGGGTTTAATTATTTTGTTACTATTGTCAAATATTCGATGAATAGGCCCCTCAGTCAATGTATTTGAGGTTGCATCTTGTGTGGAAGCTGCAGAAACCTCTGCACTGGATTCTTGAGGTAGAAAAGCAGACGTTTGACATAACAAGTCATTAGCACATGAAAAAAGCCCATCTGTAGCTTCACCTTTTGGAATGGTGCACATCTCTAGATCACTAGTCTTAATGTTATTTTTTAGACTATTTGTGTGACCATTTCCACAAATTGGGATATGTTCACTTCCAGAAATGCCAGTCACATTAATGCTAGATGCAAGAGAAGATTCCTCTGAACACTCTTTCAAAATAAGGACTGGAGTATCACTACCACTATTTTTAGGATTGTGTTTTCCCTTTTTCTTCTTCTTTTTCTTTGAGGATTTCTTTGACGTGTCATCTGACTTTGAAGAATCTGCAGGTTGCTTGGTTGAACTACATCCATTTACCCTATCTGTTTGAAAATTGCTAGAGTCCTCCTGTTCAGGCTTAGGAGTTTGAGATTCTATATGACAACTACCCTTAGACTTCTTTGATTTAGCACTAAGCATGCCCTTCTTCTTTGGAAATTCTGGAGTCTTAGCCTCAGACAAATGGTTCATCATTGTGGGTAGGCATTGTGGGTTCCACTGTTCAGTTTGCGTTGCCTCTTTCTCTCTGTTCTTCGAAGAATCTCGAGGCAAAGGACTTCTCTCATTGACTCCATTCCAAAAAAATCTCTGTGACCTTTCCCATCGGGCATCCAGGATAATCACAGGAATAATAATGCCCCTGAATATATAAAAATAACTTAATTTAAATTCTAACTCTATTTACTGGTGTCTGGCTCAAATACCAGCCAAAAGATAGTCTCTGCTCCACTTAATGCCTCACCTCAGCTCAAAATTCGAAGATATTATTGCTGTCAGCTCCTGCTCCTGGATAGCAAGAAGGAATATGGATATTAACACAAGTTACAAGTCGCAAGTAAGTTAAAGACCAGCACTGTCACTCAAATAAAATATCCCTAAGTAAATGTGATTCCATCTCAGATAGCCATATCCAGAATTCTTACGTTTGAACCAGGTAAATAAAAAACTCGACTTGGTGTCTGTCTCACAAGTGCGGAGGTTCTATCGGTGTAATGCAAAGGCTCAGTCGAACTTTCATCTACCAGCTTGTCTGCGGTGTTAATGCCTTTCTTCAGACTATCCCGCACCTTTTGTCCTTCTCTATACTGGGCCTGCTCGGATTGCATTAACTTTTAGATAATAAACCATTTAATACTGCTCAAAACAAGGAACCAAACCATTCAGATTGCAATCTCGCGTCAAAAGTTGTGGCAATGTTCTTACAGTTTGTTCAAGCATTGACAGATGTGCTGCAAGATGTCTTCCATTAAAGTGGTATTGAAAATGGAGTGGATGGCTGCTTTTACTGAGGTGGCCGTATAGATCCACCTCAAATTCCTTCAATTGAAAATCCTTATCTACCTACAGAGAGAAGGAATACTCGTTATATCTGTTAAAACAAAAAATAGAAGGATAACATGTGAATGTGAAAGGAAACATAGAAGATGTGTTCCCGTTACAAGTTCACCTTGATGCAAAGATTGCTAACTTCTTTGCACGACTGAGCTTCCCCCTGACAGCTTCGTGACCGCAAGGCCAGGACACATTTATCGAATGACAAATAGTATACACTGCATGGAACTGCAAAGGATGAAATCACAGTCATCAAAGTGTGAATTCCTGCACTATACTTATATAATAGTATAGATACAATCCATGCAATTTCAATCCATCCTTATATTACATCAAACTAAAATTAAGACAAAGTGGACATGCATGTATAAACAGAAGCTGAATACATTTAAATGATCAGATTTAAGTCCCTGGTCTATAGAACCAATAGTCAAGTAAGAAAATAGGAAACCTCAGAAGAGATTAATAAGCATTATAAACTTACTTCCCAGATCACGGATCTCCTCTGCAGTTTTACTCTTCAAGTCAGATGGTAATTTGTCACTTTCAATCAAAACCTACAAGAAAAAAGGTAATACTCTTCAGCTAAAATGAGATACTGTCAATTGCACCATCAAAGAGAGTGCAACAAGAATCGATCTATCCAAGATCAATGTTTAAATTGGTTGGTGTACATAGTAAATATTAACATCGATCATAATCAAAGACAATCTCCATGCCTGGCAAAAAGAGGAACATATGAAATATGAATTTGAATATGAATGTAAACAGTATAGTTGTATAGGCGCAGTGTATTAGAATTACACACATCATGGTTTCACTCTCATTTTCTAATATCTTTTCTTTTGAAGTAAGCACTTTTTTTCTTGACTCGGGAAATATATATATGCTAAAGCTACACATGCACTCATGCGTGCAACAAATTTCTAAATTACATCCCTTCACTCAATGATATATTCACAACTAGTAAGTGGTTTCAAGTTTCACCATGCCATTTTCACAGATTGCAACCTTGTAAGATTTCAACAACTACGGCTACATAACTCTCTTTGTTATTTGCCATGGGCTGACAACAATGATACCATTCTCCTATGTCAATAACAAAATACTACCACTTATGGCACATTTAACTTAACGTGTTAGAACCATTATATAATGTTCGATCTTTGCATTTAGGGCTCTGATAATGGTGGATTGGCAAGGTTCAGTATACTCCCCAAGCTTAGTCATCAGGCTGAAAAACTCAGATGTACAACATTTGAACAATATATAAGGTAACTGTAAAAAACATCCCCTAGTAGGATTCTACAAGGTGGGTCTCATATGCCCAATTGGCCTTTAGGACGCTGCCACACAGAAGAGAACAAGGGAAGACAATGCCTTGGAAAGGTCAATGAAAATAGATGCAAGGGATCACACCAATGAGCTAGTGGTCTAATCCAATTAAGCCAATGGGCTCTCCAACTTGAAGAGATCACGATTTTGGGAGATGGTTAGGGGTACTAATCAGGCCCCAAAAAGGTACAAAGGCCCTAGTCGTTAAACTGTCAAGACCACACTATCAGCCAAGGAGAGGAAAAGCATGCAGAGGGCCATACAACCTGTCAAGGTAGTGTCATAATAGCCTTCCATTCGCACGACATTGACACCGCATAGTAAAAGTGTAAATGGAACTCAATTACCAGGGTTTAAAACAGGAAAAACTCAGTAAATTAAGTGTTAAAATGAGCAAATAAAAAGAGATGGGTATATATAAAAGAAATAAGAACCACTTTTCAAAAAACTCTAGAATATAACACGAGTTATTCACTAGTTTTTCAATAAATCAAGGGTTTTTCGGGTCAAATTCTGACTTTGACCTCAAAACAGCACCGCGGTTCAACTCACCACAGCTAAACTGACGGGTCACAATTATTCATGAGTTTTCACGAGCTTTGCTACTATGAGCTACGTTATTACCATAGTTACCAGATTCAGCTGCATCTGGCCGAAATCCGGAACGTTTCGCATTTTTGCAGGCTTCCGGATTAATAAATTCGGTTCCCCATATTTTTCAACATTAAAACTATACCGACAAGGAGAAACAATGGAAGTCAACAAAAAAATTTAGAAAATGTAAATCTAGTCCGAACCCAACAGTATATAAATTAAATAAACATTTAAGTATAAGTTTACATTTATATATGGACATCTAGTTTCTTTGTCCATATATAAATGTTTCTTTGTCCATATATAAATGTTTCTTAGATGGAAACTAGATGTCCATATATAAATGTAAACTTATACTTTAAGTTATATTTTATTTATATACTTTCAGGGTGTTTGAGAGCGGTTTCGAACTGCTAAGAGCTATAATGCAAATTCTAGGTTTAGGAGGATCCTATCATATTTCAAAGTTAGTCAGATTCCAGGGTTTCAGGGTTTCAAACTTAGCCATATTTCAAAGTTACAAGATTTCAAGGAGACATCATAGGAGGTATGAAGGCTGCATGATAGGATGTATGCGTGATAGAATAGTATGAGAATATCTCTCGCAAAGTGCCACAAGCCGATCCCACCCCATTCCCAGTGCACCCCTTAAGGCAAGCACTTTGTGAGATTCAATGCACCGATGAACCCTTGTGAAAGTGTCAGTAAATGATAAAGTTGAAAAATAATGGGAGTGGCATTCATGATTTTATGGGCAATCGAGATGATTTATTCTAGATTTGAATGTACATTTTGTCTTTGAAGTAATGAATGAATGAATATTATAGAATTTTAAGTGTTTTATCATTTATAGACAAATATTTTCATACTATGTAGTTTCAAGTGTTTTACTAAAAAAATGAGTAATATACAATATATATATATATATATATATATATATATACAGACGTACCCATGACATCCAAATCAAGGTTTTTGAAAAATGGCATAGCCGCGTACCGGAGACATCCCCGTTTCCGTACCCATACCCATACCCAAACAACATAGCATTAAAATATTAAAAAAGTCAAAAGCCGTAAAAAATAGTCAATAACCCTAAAAATATTGCTGCAAACCCTAAATTTATTTATTTATAGCACTCTTCATGAAACAAAATGAAACACAACGCCACCGAGTCACTGTGAGTGAGAGATTGAGTCGTGAGGAGTTGGCAGTCACGTAGAGGGTGGAGAGCAAGAGACACATTCGAAGGTGGAGAGAAGGGGACGCGTTCAAAGGTGGAGTGGCTCCCATTTTGCTTGCTCGCAAGTGGTCTCAACACTGGGGGAGAGTGGCCGAGTGGTTTAAAGCAGCACAAGAAGACACTGTTAACATGGATCCCCATTTAGGGTGGCAGACGTATGGTTCTTCTACTCCAGAGTTACAAAAGCTTGCCGTGCGTGTCTACAGTCAATGTGTCAGTGCTTTTGCATGCGAAAGAAATTGGAGCACGCATGATTTGATCCATACTAATAAGAGAAACCCACTAGGAGCCAAAAAACCGTCAGATCTTGTGTTTGTTCATAGCAATTTAAGATTGCTTGAGCACAATCTTGCAAAAGAAGATGACAATCTTCATCTTGGAGAACCATCCTTTGAAGGAGTTGAGGAAAATACTGATAGTGTTGATGCGCTGGATGGAGGATTCACTGATGGTGCTAGTGCTAGTGCTAGTGCTAGTGCTAGTTTTGATTTTGAAGCTGGGTTTGATGTTGCAAATGTTTGAAACTTAAGTTCTATATTAATTTTGAGCTTAGGCTCTAAACTATGAATATTTTGCTATCTTTTAATGTAATTCAAGTTTGAAATTCTTATGCATTTCTCATTTTTGCAAGTGTTAAATTAATGTTCATTCCTTAGTAGATTGAAATATTTTGCATATATATTATTTTCTGAACTGGATTTTTTTTTGAATTTTTTCAAAAATTTCACATTACGCATTTTTTCCGCCTCCCGAATGCATTCGGATTTCCAACCCTGGTAACTATGGTTATTACCATAGTTCCCAAGTTCCAAAATCCGAATGCGTTCGAGAGGCTAAAAAAATGCAGAATGCAGAATTCTTGAAAAAGATCAAAAAAAATATGGTAAAATCCGGTTTGGAAAAAAAAAAAATATATATATATATATATATAATATTTCAATCTATTTATGATATTAATAGTAATATCTACTATTAAAATAAAATAAGTAAAATACATAGCTGCCATGAGAAGGGTACGGGTACACTTTTTTTTTTAAAATAGGAGACAGGTGTATGGGTTGACGGCAGCATATATTTATATATATATAATATTTACTATGAAAAATATATATAAAAAATATAAAAATATAGCCATATAAGCAAAATTAACCACATAATACATAGAGGAAACAAAATAAGTTAAATAAAAATTTCCATATGACGTCCATAGTTGTTTTTTGACGTCTAAAGGTGAAGAGGGAACAAATGTGCAATGTGTTAGGAGGTGAAGTGAATATCCAGACCTCCACAATTCTAATGGTGTAACGTCTTGTAATCCCCTTGGCAATATTATTTGCGGTACGACAAGCCATCCGGCATGAGGGGGGTTGCAGACATCTCCAGACACGGGAGACGTCTCCCTACCCATCTTCCATACCCGAAACTCATCCAAAACCCGAGATGCGCCCCAAGGGTAGGGAGAGCAACACTACCTAAGATAAAAAAATAAAAAATAAAAATAGAACTAAAATACATAAATCAAACCATAAAGCTAAACAAAAAAAAAATATATATAAAATTGATATATATATAACAAAAACTTTGAAAAAAATTAAAAATAAAACAACAAAAGATATATGCATATAGAATAATAAATATATATATATATAAATAATAAATAAATAAATAAATAATAAAAATAAAAAAGATAAAATAAAAGTTAAAAAATATATATATAAATAACAAATAAATAATAATAATAATAAATAAAAGTTAAAAAAGATTTTAAAAAAACTAAAAAAAAATCAATCGGACCATAAAATAAACAAAAATAAAAAACAAAAGACTTACCTCCTTGTCTGCTCCTCCATGCACCGACAATCAATGCACAACACTGGAGAAAATTCATGGCATAGCCCAACACACAAATGCGTGGGTCATGACACAGCACAGCATACAAATGTGCTGGCCACGGCACAAAACGGAAAAAAATGCAGGTAGACACCTCACACAGCCAGCCACGCACATGAATGGTCCAATCATGCAAAGCACGGTATAAACCACATGATAGGGCACGCTCCTTCGCACTGAAAAATAATATCATAAATTAAAAAAACGACAATAGCCAAAAAAAAATACATTAAAAAATAGACCGAACCAAACACATTAATTCAGAAGGCCAAAAAAATGCGAAAATTTCCGGATTTCGCCCAGATGCAGCCGAACCTGGTAACTATGATTATTACGTACTCTTGATCGAGAGTGCAAAGGCCAGGGGTATAAAATTGTAGAGCAGCATGATTGTTAACGGAGAATGCTTATTACCATATTTTTTACACCCTTTGTGCAGTCCATACACTCAATTTAATGCTGATCAAGATTAGCAGCAAAATCATGGAGATTAGCAAAATATCCAAGGCCAACTACATCCGAATGATTGTGACAGAGCATCATTACTCACAGGTCCTATTTAGAAGGTTCTCAAGGATGAAGCTATGTAAGGTAACTTGGTTCTCTAATTTTGTTTTTGTTTTTTTTGTTTTTTTTTTTTAATCTTTAAAATCTGCATTTCAATAAATTAGTTTTCATTTTTCAATTATTAATTAATTTTGATTTTAGTATAGATTTTATTTTTCTATTGCATAGGTTGCTAAGACAAGATTTGCTTCACACACAATGGTCTTGGACTTGTAGAGGTCTAATCTGCCTGTGATCACTGACCTTTAAGGTGTCTGGAAGAAATCAAACACAAAAAAAAAGCCCAAAAGCTCAAAAGCTGAGAGGAACTAGAATAATTACCCCGTATTACTCCAAATATCTGGTCAAACCCAGCTGACTGGGAGTAAAGAAGATGGTGGACTTGGTGTTGGTACATTCCATCTTGCATCTTATAGCACATAAGACCAATGATTATTAGCAAGAGTGAATGGGATCCGACCCAGCGGTCCCTGACTTGGGTGTCCTTGGTTGCACAGTGCACTTAGAGGGATGTCTGAGAATCAAAAAGTCGGTCAGCAGAGTTACATGTAGTGTCAAGAAGCAGCAGTGGCAATGTTGAGGAAAGAGATCTATCAAGCTTTAATGTTCCTGGGGAGGCTGAGGAACTCAATGATATTTGGAATTTATATGATGATATGTACCACTAAATTGCAAATTGTTAAGGATCCATTTTATGTCAAATGTATATATGTACTTTGTACAAAAAAAATTGTTCTTGTTGTTCCAACTCTTAAAGCAATTGAAATAGCTTTCCATTCTTCTAAATTATCAATGTTATTATGTTCTATTCTTTTTTACACAAAAAATCTGTATTTTTTATTTTTTATTTTATTTTGACTAATTATATATATTTATCAATTTTCATTATATACAGATATATCCGAGTCATATTGCATCCAAGGGTCCCTGAAAATAGACGCATTTTTTTGTTGTGTACCTAGGCACAACATATGTCATAGATGTTTGCCCTTACATTTGTCTTTCATCTTAGCATTATTATTAAGTTAATGTTATATTTCAGGTGCCTAGAGTTACCGAAGGGTTAAGTGATGAGTTAGGTAGGTTTTATTGTGGTTTTTATATAGGTAGTGGAAAAAAACCTAAAGAATGTATCTTTTACAATTTCAACTTTTAATGCAAACAAAGAACCCCTGTTGTGTAAGAACCTATTATAGACAAATTTGTAGATGCAATCTATTCTTGGATGAGCAGGGACACCTATTTTTTCCCATTTTATCACTTATTCTATTTTTATTTAGTTATTCGAAACAGAACAAGTGTTATCAAAGCTTCAAACGATTTTTCACAATCGCTGCCAAAATGTCGCAAAGAGTTTTTACAACATTTGGAGAGTATTGTTTATATGCAACAAATTATGATAGATCTACAACTTATCCGACTTAGTAATCAACTAGAAGTCATTGCAATACATGTTTATATCAGGAGCATGACCAAAATGGATCCACTAAACCTAATCAAAGGATCTCTTACCACACAACAAAAAATAGGGTTCCAAAGCCTTTAAGCAAATGATACTATGCAATAGCCCCAGCTAGGTCTAAGTACATAAAATAAAACTAGTCTAGTGCTCACCAAAACTTGTGACACAAAGGGGGATGGTTAAACAAACAAAACGAATCAAGGGGTCATGGGAGGCAAATGGGGCTTAGATCACCTAAAGTGGAAGATGGCAAACAAAGAAAACCCTATATCTATATTAAATTTAAGCATATAGGTAATCTAAGCAAGGAGTTATACGTTCAAACAAATATTATTTATACAATATCTATCAATCAAATGAAATAATAAGAGTTAGGAATACTTACCTTCGACGAACATGTCGAGTCTCAATCTCTCCCTTGACCAATGGTGCTTTACAAGAAGTTGTGGCTTTGTAAGGATCACACTATAGAAATCAACTCTAGACTAAAAGACTCCTACTTTGCATCGAAGACCTCCTACAAGACAAGTAATCTTCCTTCCAAAGCAAACCCTAAGCAATGGCTCCTTCAAATGCAAATTTAATAAAATTGCAAACTGTAATGATGTGAAAATAAATGTTTCTCTCTATTGGATTGAAATGAGCCTTGTATTTATAGCAATTGATAAATCTTAAACCCCTCCGAAATTTCAGCAAACCGTAACGTGCGCTTAATCGTTTCTAACAAGATCAACCCGACCTACTTAGTAGAAAAAGATGTTTGCTTAGTTAGAGGCTATTCGAAAAGAGAAATGCATAGGGAAATGTGTAAAAGGGGTTTGGATTGCTTGGGGAGTTGGATAAACAAAGTTTGAAATGGGTTTTGGTAATGATAGAGTTATTCAACAATCTTGCAAAGCACCATAGAGCTGCCCACCCCTTTCCCAGTGCACCCTTTAAGGCGTGCACTCTGAAATATCAAAACTCAACATGTCCCTACAAGAGAGCATAAGTAGATGATAAAGTTTAAAAATAATGTGTATATTTATGCCCCACTCGAAGCTCATCAAGTGTCACGCAGTTGTAACATGAGATGGTGCTTCGAGAAAGAACATAGCAATACACAACACTGAACTAAAAAAATTACAGTAGAAAGCAAAATATAAATGACGAAAACGAATTGTTGAAAATAATTGAAAGTGTCATATACATACCTTGACTTACCTTTATCGTTGAATGATTGTCTATTGTATTTGTAGTCTTGATCGTGGAGGGCACATTAACTGCTTTAAACAAACCCTAAGGATACAAGACCAAAAATAAAAAACAAGCAATCGCAGGGAAATCAAAGTAAATGAACACTTTCATAACCGTACAAGTCACTTGGAAAATTGATGAGTTGAGGTGATAAATACTAAGTTGGGACCAAAAGACCAAGAAAAATAGATAAAACGAGAGTAAGTCGAGTAATCGAAAAACCAAAGCTACTAAATGACTGACAGACCCAACAAATACACTTGAAGTAAGAAAAGTAACAAACTAAATCAAACTAGGGACACATGAAACTGAAAAAAATGGAACCAACATCAATGTAAGAGAAGTAGCAATCCATACTCAAACAAAGATGGAAAAAGAATAAAAATGTAAATATTGAAGAAAGAGAAGTAACAAATCCCTACTCAATCAAAAATGGAAAAATTGAACAAAGATGTAAGTGAAACGAGACGAAATGGTCCCCAAAAAGGGTGATAAATAAACTCAATCTTAATCATAACTAAGGGAAATCCGAGAAGGATAAGGCACTGATTGAGAAAATAACTCGTAACTGCTCAAAGATGCAACTTCTATTCTAATGATAGATGAACTAAAAGAATCATATTCAGAGCATGTCCGAAAGAGATGAAAAATGGAGAATTTAAACGTTGGAAAAATATTTAAAAACAAACTTGCCTATCAAAGGGGGATATGAAATGGGTGGTGGGGGAAATGAAAGTGGCACCGAGGTGATTAATCATTTATCGGAAACAAGACACTTAAATCAAATTGGCAAGACAATCGACATTACGGATTCTATAGAACTCGCCCTATCCACATAAATTTGGGTTAAGTAGTGAAGTATAAATATCATCCTATGAAGGCTACATATGTAAAAAAAAGTAAAATGGACCTATCTTCCCACAACGTGTTCCATGTCCTCAAGACCCCTTACAAATCCATCAGTCTACTGCGAGGATTGGGCACTTCCGTGAGAAAGTAGGTTGGCACTATGAATATATTTTTGGAAGCATGAGACCTCCTACCTCAGTCTAATGGCTTGTCACACCCCAATAAACCTCAACTCTATCATGAGGCCAACTGTGAAGTTTGAGCCAACTAAGATAGGAAATGTGCTTGACAATAATCACGTCTTTTAGTGTGATTTTGACTTTTGAATGTTTGTTTTTGTCTTTTAATCATTGCCTTTTGTTTTAATGATTTGGCTTCTGAATTTTATGATATTTATCTATTCCTCCTCCATAGGATTCAGAAAACCATATATGGGTGTTACAAATGACTATCACTAAAGAACTTACACTTAGTGGCTAAAAAAAGGACTTAGAGAGCATGTTGTCTAAGACTCTTATACTTGCACATTAGATTAGAGTCCTATCTTGAAACTGATCTTGGTGTGCCCATAGTGGAATGGAATAAGGGAGAGGATTTTAGTGAACATGGAACAATTGAGTTACCTCAAATCGCAAAAAATGTGGTGTAAACATGGTGCAATGATAGATAAGTATGAATCATCATCATAAGGAATAGTGTAAGTGAATGTAGACATGATAATAGTTTGTTTAAAGTTGTTACTACAAAAGAAAATGACTAATTTTAAGAACATGAAGTCACAACTCTCAACCATTGACTTATTTTTTGGAAAATAAACTTAGCCAAAGTTGCAAACAAAAGTAATTTTATAAAATGAAGATTTGTGAGGAAGGTTTGGTCCTATCTGAGGTCTTACAGTGCAACTCATAAAAGGCAAACCAAAGAGATGTAAAAAAGAAGTAAATAATGGGATTTTGTGAGGAAGGTTTGGCCCTATCCAAGGTCTTACACTGCAACACACAAAAGAAAAACCAATGAGGTGTAGAAAGTAATTACTTTTGTAGAGCGAGAAATCAATTACTCGAATGAGACTTGAAGGCTGACTGATGAAATGAAAGAAAAACAAAAAGATATTCATGAGGACGGTCAGGGCTTCTTTGCGGTCTTATGATGCAACTCATGAATTAATATATGAAGGAATGTAGATAGACCAAAGGACCAACCCAAAGATGGGAATTAAGGCTACTGAAATTGATACAATGCTATACTTTGAGAAGCTTTGAAAAACCTGCAAGAAGTGTTAGCACCATAATATATAGAAGTATATGAAAGATACGTAAGCTAATGATAGTATTGGAAATGATAATTTAAGCAAAACACTTCTTTAAAAATTGAACATTAGTGGGTTCTTTGAAAATGTCTTTCATTACTTTGTAATCTATAAGTGCTAGGACCAAGAATGTCTTTAACCAAATAAGGAACACACCATTTTTTAACATACTTGCCTTATTTATCGTAGGTATAATCTAATTTAAAGACTAAGTCGCCAACATTGAAGATACTAACTTTGACCCTTTTGTTATGTTGTTTGGCAATTCGTGCTTTATATTGTTTGTTATGTTGTAGAGCACCCATACAACGCTCATTGAGAAGATCTAACACATGTAGACGAGCTTCACAAAGTTCATCAAGAACAATGTTGTGAAGAGAGATACGTAAGGATGGTAGCTCAACTTTTAGAGGTAAGACAAATTCAGATCCATATACTAAGAAAATGGTGTTGCCCCAGTAACAATACGGATGCTAGTGCGATCAACTCAAAGTGCAGGTTAAAGTTTTAGATGCCAGTCAGAACAAGAATCTCGAATGGTCTTTTGTAAATTTTTGTTAAGAATTTTGTTAGTGGCCTCTGTTTGGCTATTGCATTGAGGATGATGAGACGTGGACAATTGATGTGTGATTTTGAATTTAACTCAATTGTTTAATATTTTTATTCTTGAAATTCACACCGTCGTCAAAAATAATGGAATTTCAATGCGACAAATGATTTGATTAAGTATAAATTTGGGTATAGTTAACACGACCCACTTAGTAAAATATTATGTAATTGTGATAATTAAGACATGACCATCTTGAGAGCGAGGTAATTTATCAATGAGATCTAATCTCCACATGGAGAAAGGCCAAGGAGATTCTAGTGTTAATTGTTCAATTGGAGGAGAGTGAATAAGATCATTATGCAATTCGCAGTGATTGCATTTTTTTGGCGAATGTGATAGCATCTTTTCAAGTGCGAGCCGAAAACATCACATGCATAGTCATTTGCGGGCTATAACATGTCTGCTGCAATGGCCATCGCAAATGCCCCCGTGTGCTTACACAAGAAGGGAAGGAACTTCATCTTGAGTGACACAACAAAGCAAGATACATTCAGCATTACAAAAATATAAGATGTCATGTTGAAAGAAATTTCTAGGCTTGTTTGCGAATTTTGATATTTTCACAAGAATCAGTGAGTAGGATAAGTGTGATGCTCGATAAATTGTATAATGTTTTTGTACCACGGGCTTTGTAGATAAGAAAATTGTTCGTGGTTAGTAATGAATATGGTGATCTGCATGTGTATGAGAAATTGGGAATCATGAAGAGCTTGATGAGAATGGAAAAGAGAGGCAAATGAAGTGAGACAGCTATGGCATTTCGCTCTCGTGGAATTGGTTCTATGGTGAAGGATTTGAATTCTTGAGCAAGAGTGGTAGCAATTTGATAATAAGCAATGAAATTTTCACTCTTGCATTGATAGTCGCCATTGACTTGACGACAAATGAGTTGTGAATCGCCTAAGGCATGTAAGGGATATTTATATCAATGGCAGCTTGCATGCCTAGAATGAAAGCTTCATACTCAACCATGTTAATAACATCGAAAGTTAATCGGAAAGCAAGGAACGATTTTGCCATGAGGATTAGCTAAGATACACCCTACTCCAATGCCTTTAAGACATTTGGCACCATCAAAATGAAGTGTTCAAATATCTTCATGTAGGTCAATTGTAACTTGTAATTCTTCAATGATGACTTTGGGTTTTGTTTTAGAAATGGAAGTGTTTCGTTCATCAAGATTATTTGTCTTGAGGTCAACTGTAAAATTGTGGAAATAATCTTTGAGTGAAATAGCTTGATTAAGACCTTCAATGTATAAGATTTCTTCGTTGGGAAGAGTATTTTTAAGATGATTAGTGGCTAGTATAGGAGTTGCGGCAAATTGGTCAGCAATTACTTGGCATTTAACTGATTTTTGCGTAATAATTCGTAAGTCAAATTCCATCAAAAGAACCGTCCATTTGCCAATTCTATCACCGAGTAAAAAAGCTTTTGAGAAAAAATGTCGAAGAGGATAGGAATGGATGATGACTTAAGTTGTTTGATAAAACATGTAGTGACAAAGTTTTTCAGCTATGAAATAAATAGCGAGATAGTCACGTTCAACTTTGGTATAGCCCGTCTCATAATCTATTAGAGCACGACTGATATAATATGTGGGGGTAGAAATGTATAAGATGAGAGGTCGATCATTGGAAGGGGGTCGAAGAGTGGGAGGATGCAAGAGCGATTCTTTCATGCTATCAAATGATTTTTGACATGAATCAATCCATTCTAGAGCTATAAACTTTTTTAAGGATGGACTTAATTGAATAAATAAAGTAAGCCATCTCAGGAACGAATCGTCGATTGCCCCGAGTTTACCAAGATATGTTTGTATGTGTGGAATAGATCAAGGAATAGGCATGTTGACAATAGCTTTGATTTTAGCTGGATTGATGCCAATTCCTCGAAGAGAAACCAGAAAACCTAAGAGCTTACCAAAAGTGACACCGAAAAACATTTGTAAGGATTAAATCAAGCGTTGTATTTAATGAGACAATCAAAGATGATAGCGAGATCATGAAGATGATTTTCACAATGTTTGGATTTGGCGATAAGGTCATCAACATAGCTTTCAATAATTTTATGTATGAGAACGTGAAATATATAAGTCATTGCACGACGATAAATGGCACCAACATTTTAAGGCCGAAAGGCATTTTGACGTAGCAATAAGTGCCCTATTCTGTTGTAAATATGGTTTTATGTTGATCTTCAGAAGCAATGTGAATTTGATTATATCATGAGAATCCGTCCATAAGAGAACATTTCATAGCTAGCAGTGGAATCAATAATGGCATCAGTCGATGGTAAAGGAAAGTTATCTTTAGGACAAACTAAATTATGATTTCACGGGTCTATACAAATGCGAATAACCATGGTGACTTTCTTGCGTACGGGAACAATGTTGGAAACCCATTCAGAGTAATCTACAGGTTTGATGAATTTAGCATCTAAGAGTTTGATGATATCTTCATGACATAGCATAGAAATCACATGAGGGAATTTGCGTTGTTTTTGATGCACAGGTTTCGCATCAAGGTAAGTAATGATATTATGCACTAGAATACTAGGGTCAATAACAAGTATATCTTCATATGACCATGCCAAAGCTTCACAATATTTATCGAAGAATAAATAAAAATTGATGTATTTTGTAGGAGAAAGTTCTTTGGAGACAAGAATAGGTCAAGGGACCATATTGGTTCCATAATTAGTTGCCACAGTTTCTTCAATAAGCATAGCATTTCCATCTCGGAAATGATATGGAGAAAGAGGAAATGAACAAACAAGATGTGTGTTAGGGTTGATACTAGCTATGAAGTTATTGAAACAAGGAGCATTTTTCTCAAAATGACCTAGCTTATGATGTTGGCATGGGAGTTTTGGCTTGCAAACATAGAGTAGTTCTAGAATGGCTTCATCAATAAGAAGTGTAAGGGCCCATAATATTCAACTTCTACTTCAAGATCCAAAATTTGGTTGCCATGATTAACGAATTTAGAATGTATTTGTCAAACTGTTGTAGCTTGTGCATCTAAGGTAATTTCAGGAATAGGGGTATGAGATTGTTCAATAGAAGCTATTATCTAGATAGTAGGAAAAGTACAATCATTAATGGTATTTGGATTATGGATAATAGGCATAGAAGTGGGTTGTGCGGGAGTGTCGATATGAGGTGATGGATCTTGAGTTAGTAGATGGAAATGATCAATGTAATTAGAGGTTATGGGTTGGATTAGGTCAGATTGGTCGATTTCTTGGACAACCCATGGAGTATCTATCAAAGGTGCATTGATAAGTGGTACACAACCTTCTAGTTTTGATTCATTATCAGAAGATATGTGAATGACATGAACATCATGATTGAAGGCATGTATTTTAGTTAATGTCTTTTGATAATGTAATACATCTAAATCTCGTGATTGAGCTTGCATCATAATGTATCATCATACGATGGAGATATAACACGTATCTATTTCAATGGGTACATCAGTAGTGAAGAGGCCCATACTACTGAAAAAGCAAGGAGACATGGCTTAAGGAGCTTGAAAGAGTTTGACTACCCCATATTCATTGCAAGCGAAATCATCCTTTGTATAAGAAATTTTGTGTATTGCAAGGGGGAGGGGAATCGACAGTATCATCTATTAAAGGAATCGATCTATCTCATGGAAGAAGAGAAGAGGGGAGCCATTCTACAATATAGGGAGGTAATCGAGTGGTATTGCAAATGTTTTGTAGTTCATTGGGCTTATCATCATCTGAATTTGTGAGAGTTACACATAGAATTGAATGCATATTGGTAAATTCAGGAAGAGGACTATTAATGTGGCCTATAGTAGGAATATGACATTGAAATTTAGGATTTGAAAGTTGTTGACCACTTTTGGTCCAACATGCCAGAATCGGTCCCCTTTTTTCCCCTGTCGTTTTGAGCCAGTTCATTTTTTGATTTTGCACAAGTCTGAAACTTTCTACGAAATCTGCAAGCGTTTCTACGGACTCTGCAGGCTTTTCTACGGACTTTGCAAGGCTGTTTCTACAGACTCTGCACGAAAGAAACAAGCTCCCAACACTTAGGCGCAAAATGGACCATTCTAGGTTCAATCGGCTTTGGTTCATCGCTTTGGTTCAACGCTTTGGTTCATCGCCTTGGTTCAACGCCTTGGTTCAACAGCATGGTTCAACGGCTTGGTTCATCGCCTTGGTTCATCGCTTTAGTTCAACGGCTTGGTTCATCGCTTTGGTTCATCGTTTTGGTTCAACGGCTTAGTTCAACACTTTGGTTCAACAGATTGGTTCAATCGCTTTGAACTTGGAAATATTGAACTGTTGAACCGTTGAACTGTTGAACCATTATTGGTTCAAGCGGTAGTTTCAAGCGGTAGGTTCAAGCGCTTGGTTCAAACAGTCAAATGACAAGTAAAACACAGTATTGAAACATTGAACCGTTGAACCAATTGTTGGTTCAATCAGTCGGTTCAATCGAAAGGTTCAAAGGATTCTCCCAAAGCACGAAGGACAAGTACCCTTGCGGGGGCAGGGAGCACTTGTAATCGGTTCTAAGGAATGCCCGAAAGGAAAAAGGCCCGAGAGCGGAAGCTGCCAAGTGTCGTCTATCGGGACACATTATAATTTCTCCAAAAACAGCGAAACGTGCCACGTGTCCCTTGTAAAACTCGACGGAGCGCAACAAGTGTTTGCATCCGAGTTTCAAAGCTTCTTTCAATAAGCTTCCCTCAGAGTTCCGTGGAGGGCGCCAAGAGGCAACTGCGGAAGGTTTCGATATGTTTTTCTAAAAACAGCAGAACGTGCCACGTGTCCCTTGTAAAGCTCGGCGGAAGCCGACAAGTGTCAACATCCGCAATTTCTTCCTTTCGTTCCGTTATTGAGTAAGGACTGTGGTGGGCCCCGGACGAATTGTGAAAGAGCGCGGACGCTGCCAAGTGTCATCGTCCGTGTGAATCCGAATGAGTCCCAAATGTTTCTATATTGTTTCTAAAGCTCAGCGGAAGCCGCTATGTGTCATCTTCCGCAGGGCTCTCAAAAGGTACCTAAAGCTTCTCTAAGTCAAGCGAATGCTGCCACATGTCCTTCCCTGTTTCACAGCAGAACACACCACGTGTCACTTGTTGAGATCAGCAAAAAGCGGCCAAAGCAACCGAGAAAGACACGAAAGAATTGCTAAGGAGGATGACGGACCCGAAGTCGTCAAATTTGCGGCAATGAAATAGTTGTTGATCTTCGCAGACTTAAGCGCGAACCCGAAGGAATTCAAAGGCTTAAGGCCAGAAGGAAGAAATCGTCCAGGAAGGGGCAAAAGAGCCAAGTGCAAAAATAGACAAAACAGTCCAAGTGGCGAAGGAAGGTGTCGACTCAAGGAGTTACTCCAACGGTTGACACAGTGTCTGCGAATTGGTCATTAAGAGGCGCGAACAGTGAACGGCGCAACCCGTTTTTTTTCACTTTGCATTGATGAGCAGACAAGCCGCGTGAATGCTTTGAAGGAGCGGTCTTGTTTGCAGACAAACAACGCGGCCTATGTTTTAAACACCTGAAGTCAAAACAGGAGCCGACACAGCATTATCTATCAAGCGGCTTCCTCTTCCCAATGCTCAGAACACACATGGGTCACTTGTAAAAGGGCGCCAAAAGGCCTTTTCCTTCCTCTATATATTGTAAACTTCTCATTTTGAGAAAGAGATCTCTCACATTGTAAGGCGACCCCCTGCCATTTTTCACTTGGAATCAATAGAATACGCATTTTTACCTCTATTCTGGTTGCATATATCTCTGAGTGCATCTGAGTGTTAGTCTTGTGTCCAGTCATTGCTTCCTAATGCTTTCACAAAGTTGACACCAACGTACCTGGTATATACAAAGCGCCATTTCTACAGATGATAAGAAGAGTTGTTCCTAGAGCACAGAGGCAGAAGGAGGTTACTAGACAGTGTGCTCTTCCTACAGCGCCTATGGTAAGTCATTTTGCTGTGTGTTTCCATTAAAGCCTCCTTATCAGGTTCACTGCAACATGATCCTTTTACCAGTTAGAGTGTATGTATGTGTTCTTGTGGTTCAAAGTGTCAGTGTGAGTAGACCAAACTTGTTTGGTGCATCACCCTATTAGGTTAGGTTCTATTGTTTTCAACATCCTTCTCTCTTTTCAATCCCCCCAATATATATATATATATATATATATATTCGTATTAGCAACTTACTGGAATAACTCAAATGCATCAAAGGGAGCTAGCCCTTATTTAGAGACTCTCCCCCCAGTTTTGCCAGGTCCACAAGCAAGAGGGGAGTTTCCATTGTTGCGTGTGGAAGGCAAAAGCTCAGCCCCCTGTCGAGGGTGCAATCCACTGCGTCAACAGTTTTTGGCACGCCTGGTAGGACTCAGTTTTTACACTTAGTAAAGTTTCAGGATTGATGTTGGACCTGTTACAGCAAAATCAACCATTTTTAGCATCTGTCGACTCCACTGGTAAGAGCTTCAGTGTCTGATCGAAGACCAGTCTGACCTCCTATGCCTAAAATCACCACACGGTCTGCTGCTAAGGGTGTCCCTTTCGAATTCATTGAATTGTCTTTGAACTCAGCAAAGTGACTGAGGTTTGGGAGGACCCATCCTTACTCAGCAAACCACTTTCCCAGACCTGCTATAAAAAACCCCTGCACGAGAAGGCCGCAGTTACATCCTGTCATAGCTATGGCATTACCCTTTGTGACTTTTCGTGGTCAAAGTCCTTTGAATCTCCAGCGTTATGACCCAATTCCGGGAGCAGTCCTTAAAAGTGTGCCTCCCTTTAATGGAGAGGGGCCCATTACAGTTATTGAACACATCAAAAATATTGCTAACCTCTGCAATATTCACAGTCACTGAGGAGAATATTGCAATCAGATTGCTGGCATTGTCTCTCAAGGGCAAAGTTCTGGACTAGTATGGGACTTTACCTATGAATTTAGTCGATTCCTGAAATGAATTGGGCACTCTCTTGACGAACCGATTTGGGGAGAAGAGCGACCACCTCTCACTTGTTGAGCAGCTGACTACAATGAAAAGAGCTCCACATGAATACATGCAAGATTTCAACACTCGATTTCGGAAGACATGGGATAGAATCCCCATTCTGGTAGTCGACTCCTAGCTATGCTTTCCTTTATTACTTAAGAGCGTTGAACAGCCATATCGCTGTTATGATACAGTCCATGGGAGGACATGTGCTGCCTGCCACCTATGACATAGCTATAGCCGCTGAGAATTGCCTAGTGCAGGCTGAAAAAATAGCTCCTAGACCTCATGCCGCTTTTCTCTGAAATGTTGCCTCCAATCCAGACCATTGCTCCCACATTAGCTCTTCTGCCCAGCATAGAAAAGCCAGCTACTACTTCATCCAATGACCTCCACGAAGTCAAAACTCTGTTACAGAGCGTAACAAATGAACTAGTGGCTATTAAAAGGCGGCAAGCTCAAAACAACCGACCAAATCAAAGATATCAACAATATGGTCAAGCAAATAGACCCCCTTTTCAAAATTACAATCAAGGGCAAGGTCAGTTTGCACAAGACAGACCCTTTCAAGGCTACAATCCAGGCACCCCTTCATCATCCAAGGCTATGGTGCCCGCTCAAAACAATCTAGTACAAAAACAGCCTAGTTGCTCAACCATGGGATATGGTCAAGAGCACGCTATTTATACAAATGAAATGCCGAGTCACTACACAAATGTACAAGACAATCAGGCAACCACCCAATTCCAAAGTTGAGGCTTCAATGCAACCCGGCATGAGCAGCAGTCAGACTCAGCCTGATTCTACTCTCATAAATCCCCTGGTAGGTGAGTTATACGCAATCAATTACGTGGGTACTGCAGACAATCAGGGCGACTATGTCGCAGCCAACACAAGGTCCAAAAAGAGAGCAATGGAAGAAGCTCACGCTGCTGCCCAAACGTCAGCAATACCTTCTTCATCACATGTAAACCAAAAAGTTTCAAGCTTCAAAACGCCGATTGTACCTTCAGCGCCTCGACCTGCGCCTCAGGCGTAAGTAGTCTCAAAGAAAATCTGAAAAGTCAATGTGGTAGACCAGATGAAGAAGCTATACATGAACATCTCCTTGTGGGATTTATTGTCAATACCAAGGCAAAAAGACATGCTGCAAAAAGAATTGCATGAGCTCAAATGAACAAAGCTGTCCCAACAAAAGCCGATAATGTTTTGATGATGAATAGACAGCCTTCCACTTCAGGCAGGTCAAGAAAGAAGAAAAAGTTTTCCCTTTTTATTTGTTCTTGGTCATAAGAGATTTCTTTGTGCACAATTGCATCATTGACAGTGGAGCAGCACCTCGGTAATGCCCAAATGCATAGCCGACAAGCTGGGGTTGAAATACGAAGAAATGACTAAAAGAGTCCTGCAGCTGGATGGAACCCCAGCAAAGACAGTTGGGGTGGTGAAAGGTTTGAACTTGACGCTACATGCTTGCCCGACCTTCTCAGTTCCTCATGATGTGGTAGTGGCGGATGTCCCTCCTTACTTTGCTATCTGCTTATCCAGGGATTTCACATCCAAGATAGGCGGCTACCTAGCAACGAACTGGACTTATCTGGTTTTTAGAACCAAGTACGGGACTAAAGTTAAAATCGAATTCAAGCCACTCCACAGAGATCATCTGAAACCATACTCGCTCAAGACAGCAAATGTCAGCTACGCCATTATTGACCAAGAAGAGTTTCAAGTGGATCAATCTCCATCCTCTGCCCTTGAAAGAGTTGCAGACCTACTCTTAGACGAATGGGGAAGTGACAACTTCGAGCATGACACTTACAAGTTCATAGAGAAGGCAGGCCTTGAAATTTATTGCATGCATGAAGAGGGTACTTTTGTACCAAATCTGATAAAAGCGAGCCAAGAAAACTCATGTCTATTGCAGTTGTTCTTTGATGGTTCAAAAAGTAAGTTGAGAGCTGGTGGTGGAGCAGTGTTAGTTTCTCCTTCAAAGGAGATACTTTTCGGCTTTTCGGTTCCAATTTTCTTGCACGAGCAATGTTGCGGAGTATGAACCCCTCATCCATGGTTTGGAGTGGGCGAGGATAAGAGAAATCAAAGAACTGCAAGTTTTTGGTGACAGTGAGTTGATTGTCAATCAAGTAAAAGGCCAAAATTTGACAAAGAATTCTTTACTGAAGTCCTACAAACATAGGGTATAGGACTTAGTGGAGAATTTCTTTGCTTTCAATATTATCTCCATTCCTAGAGAGCAGAACAAGCAAGCAGATACGCTGGCAACAATTGGTGCCCAGTTTGATATCCCTAGGGGAATAGGCCGAGACCACAGTTCATGCCACTTGAAAGTAGTAATCCGGCCCTCTATACCTGACAACACCAATTGGCGGGTCTTTGACAACGACCAGCAAATAGCACTCTTCTTGCAAGAAGACGCTGAATTTGCTGCAAAAAACCAGGTTACGCTGCAGCAGCAATATGACAGCGAAATTGTTCAGCTGAAGAACAATAAACTCCCCAAAGGCTTGGTCACTCTAGAGAGTATCTTCTATGGAAATGCCCAGCTGAAAAGCGACAAGGCATGCATCACAACGAAGGAGAAGCACCATGAGAAGGTTGAAACATTCAAAAATACGCTGCTTGCACTTGAAGAAAGTGTGCACGGACCATAAAAGGCAGGGCTTCATCTTGTTGGGCCAAGAGTTTGTTGATGTCTTCGCTTGAGAATATAGCGATTTGAAGGGTTTCGACCCAAGTTTGGCCCAACATACCATTGAGCTGGAAGAAGGCGCAAGGCCGATCAAGCAAAAGCAAAGCCCTGTCAACCCGATGATTGAGCCTCTCATGCGGAAGGAACTCACCAAGTTGATTGAGTCCAAGATAATATTTCCAATCAAACACTCCTCTTGACTGGCAAATGTTGTTCCTGTCCGGAAAAAGAATGGAAAGATCAGACTGTGTTGATTTTAGAGACCTTAATAGAGTCTCTTTGAAAGACCATTATCCTCCCCCAAGCATGGATCAGATCCTTCAAATGGTGACAGGCAGTGAGCGTTTCTCCCTCCTGGATGGGTATTCAAGATATAATCAGATTTTGGTGCAAGACTGTGAACAGTACAAGACAGCCTTCACTACCAAATGGGGGACATTTGCTTACAGGAAAATGCCATTCGAACTGTCTAATGCTGGTGCCACCTTCCAACGAGCCATGGACATGGCCTTTCGAGCCCTGATAAATAATATTGTGCCGGTGTATCTTGATGATGTGATAGTTTTCTCCAAGAAGGCGAGCCAACACATAAAACACCTCAAACAAATCTTTGAGAGGTGTAGAGAGTTTGGTATCTCTCTCAACATGAAAAAATGCGTGTTTGTTGTCCACGAGAAGAAACTCCTTGGCCACATTGTTTTCAAAGAAAGCTTAACTATTGATCCAGAGAGAGTTCGCTCCATCCTGGAGCTGTCCTTGCCTAAGCACAAGAAAGCCCTGCAAAGCTTCTTCGGCAAAATAAATTTCATCCGGAGATTTATTCCGAATTTTGCGGAAGTAGTCAAGCCGTTGACCTCTATGCTGAAGAAAGGTGAGGAGTTCACGTGGACAACATGAAAAAAGGACAATTTTGAAGAGATCAAGCAGGGCATAGCCCAGGCTCCTACTTTGATCAGCGTTGACTTCACCAAAGATTTCAACCTCTACACCTTCGGCAATGAAGAGGTAATCTCCGCCATGCTTACCCAAGCAAATGGTGATAACCTTGAACAATCACTTGCGTCTTTTAGCCAAGCCCTAGAGGGTTTTGAGGTCAGGTACACATATGTGGAGAAGCAAGTCCTTGCGGTCATACGGAGTCTAAAAAAATTCAGGGATACGCTGTCTAATAGCAGAATTCACCTCATGGTTCCACATCCCGACATCAAGGATTTTTTGATCAACCGAGGCCTAAATGAAAAGAGAGCGGGGTGGATCACTAAGGTGATGGAATACGACGTGGATATCAAGATCACCAAACTGGTAAGAGGGAGAGGCCTATGTGAGCACCTTGCTGCAGACTTTAAGCAGCAAAAAGAGGACAGTTTGCTAATTCATGATGCAGCTACAGCAGAAGAACCAACTGTCATGAAGGATTGGACATTAGACTTGAGGCGTTTTCTTCTCACTGGTGAGTGCCCGCAAGACCTTGATAGGACCAAGAGGAGATATTTCAAACTCCAGTGTCTCCCTTATGTCCTGATTGATGGAGTGCTTTTCAGAAGGGATCTATCAGGAGTCCTTTTAAGGTGCATAGACCCAAGTCAGGCCGACAGGGTGCTGTCCGAGTTCCATGATGGGCCAACCAGCGGTCATTTTGCTCCTAGGGCTACAGCGGCAAGAATAATGAGAGCTCGTTACTTCTGGCCTACTCTATTCAGAGACACCCATGCCTAAATACGAAAGTGCCAGAAGTGCGCACTCTTTGATGAGAAGCAACGGCTTGCTGCCATGCCTTTACAGCCTATTCAGGTAGAGCAGCGATTCATGCAATGGGGCCTTGACTTCATAGGGATGATTAACCCTCCCTCCAGTGCTGGACACAAGTGGGTCCTGACTGCCACAGATTATTTCACAAGATGGGTAGAGGCTGTCGCTTTTAAGGAAGCCAACGAAAGTGCAGTCCTAAATTTTTATGAATACCTAGTGGCAATGTTCGGGGTTCCAGCTACCATAATCTCAGATAACGCGTTAGCTTTTTTGAGAACTAAAACAAGTGAATGGGCGCTGAGATATGGTATCTATCTTAGCACTTCGTCCAATTACTACCCACAGGAGAATGCGCTGGCTGAATCTACCAATAAGAATCTGATCAGGATCATCAAGCGAACAATGAAGGAAAATCAAAGGGCTTGGCATGCCAAGTTGAAAACAGCCCTATGGGCAGATAGGTTCACCCCAAAGAGGGCAATTGGTAACTCGCCATACACGCTCGTATATGGAAGGGAAGCTAGGCTTCCCATTTCACTTGAGTTGTCAGCGTTGGACCTCGCTCACCAACTGCAATTAGAAGGCAATAGCATGGAGGTTAGGCTATGCGCGCTGATGGAGCTCCAAGAGACAAGAGACCAGGGTATGGCTTCTATGACCAGCCGCCAACAGTAGACGAAGAGACACTTCAACAAGAAATCTTCATCAAAAAGTTTCTCTGAAAGAAATATCGTCTTGAAATGGGATGAAGATCAAGCTAAGCCTGGAAAGCACGCGAAGTTCGACGCCCTATGGAGTTGCCCATACGTCATCACTCAGTGTAAGCAGCACAACACGTTCCAACTCTCCAAGTTGGATGGCGAAAAATTGTATATCTCAGTTAATGGGATGCATCTTAAACATTATCACTGAGCCCTTCTCCCATAATGTATATATTTTCTTTGCTTTTTTTCTTGTTTTCCCTAAGTGCTTTTGCACATGTTAGTAGTTTTCTTAGTCATGTGTGTTTTCGTTTCCTTTTTTTGGGGTAAAACCTGTGTGATTGATTCTTGGATATCTATCGGCGTTGTTGCTAACTCTTTTCAAGTTGCATTCTGACTCCATGCCCAATGGACTTTAAGGCAACTGGTTTCTAAGCATAGCAGGCATGCTTCCCCTGGGAGTCGCCAATTTGTTCACCATTTTTGGTCCAACAGGGCAAAATCAATCCCCTTTTTTTCCCTGTTGTTATGAGCTAGTTCATTTTTTGATTTTGCACAAGTCTGAAAATTTCTATGAACTCTGCAGGGGTTTTTACAAACTCTGCAGGCTTTTCTACGTACTTTGCAAGGCTTTTTCTACGGACTCTACAGGAAAGAAACAGGGTCCCAACACTTAGGCGCAAAATGGACCATTCCAGGTTCAATCGGCTTTGGTTCATCGCTTTGGTTCATCGCCTTGGTTCAACGCTTTGGTTCATCGCCTTGGTTCAACGCTTTGGTTCATCGGCATGGTTCAACGGCTTGGTTCAACGCTTTGGTTCAACGCTATAGTTCAACGACTTGGTTCATCGCTTTGGTTCAATGGCTTGGTTCAACGGCTTGGTTCAATCGCTTTGAACTTGAAAATATTGAACCGTTGAACCATTGAATTGTTGAACCATTGTCGATTCATGCGATTGGTTCAAGCGATAGGTTCAAGCGGTTGGTTCAAGCGGTCAAATGACGAGTAGAACACAATATTGAACTATTGAACCGTTGAACCAATTGTTAGTTCAATCAATCGGTTCAATCGGAAGGTTCAAGGGAGTCTCCCAAAGCACGAAGGACAAGTACCCTTGCGGGGGGCAGGGAGCACTTGTAATCGGTTCAAAGGAATGCTCGAAAGGAAAAAGGCCCGAAAGCGGAAGCTGCCAAGTGTCGTCTGCCGGGACACATTATAATTTCTCTAAAAGCAGCGAAACGTGCCACGTGTCCCTTGTAAAACTCGACGGAGCGCAACAAGTGTCTGCATCCGAGTTTCAAAGCTTCTTTCAATAAGCTTCCCTCAGAGTTCCGCAGAGGGCGCCAAGTGGCAACTGCGGAAGGTTTCGATATGTTTTTCTAAAAACAGCAGAACGTGCCACGTGTCCCTTGTAAAGCTCGGCGGAAGCCGACAAGTGTCAACATCCGCGGTTTCTTCCTTTCGTTCCGTTATTGAGTAAGGACTGTGGTGGGCCCCGGACGAATTGCTAAAGAGCGCGGACGCTGCCAAGTGTCATCGTCCGTGTGAATCCGAATGAGTCCCGAATGTTTCTATATTGTTTCTAAAGCTCAGCAGAAGCCGCCATGTGTCATCTTCCGCAGGGCTCTCAAAAGGTACCTAAAGCTTCTATAAGTCAAGCGAACACTGCCACGTGTCCTCCCCTGTTTCACAGCGAAACACGCCACGTGTCACTTGTTGCGATCAGCGAAAAGCGGCCAAAGCAACCGGGAAAGACACGAAAGAATTGCTAAGGAAGATGACGGACCCGAAGACGTCAAATTTGCGGCAATGAAATAGTTGTTGATCTTCGCAGACTTAAGCGCGAACCCGAAGGAATTCAAAGGCTTAAGGCCAGAAGGAAGAAATCGTCCAAGAAGGGGCAAAAGAGCCAAGTGCAGAAACGGACAAAACAGTCCAAGTGGCGAAGGAAGGTGTCGACTCAAGGAGTTACTCCAACAGTTGACACAGCGTCTGCGAATTGGTCATCAAGAGGCACAACCCATTTTTTCTCACTTTGCATTGATGAGCAGACAAGCCGCGTGAATGCTTTCAAGGAGCGGTCTTGTTTGCAGACAAACAACGCGGCCTATGTTTTAAACCTTGAAGTCAAAACAGGAGCCGACACAGCATTATCTATCAAGCGGCTTCCTCTTCCCAGTGCTCAAAACACACATGGGTCACTTGTAAAAGGGCGCCAAAAGGCCTTTTCCTTCCTCTATATATTGTAAACTTCTCATTTTGAGAAAGAGATCTCTCACATTGTAAGGCGACCCCCTGCCATTTTTCACCTGGAATCAATAGAATACGCATTTTTACCTCTATTCTGGTTGCATATATCTCTGAGTGCATATGAGTGTTAGTATTGTGTCCAGTCATTGCTTCCTAATGCTTTCACAGGGTTGACACCAACGTCCCTGGTATATACAAAACGCCATTTCTGCAGATGATAAGAAAAGTTGTCCCTGTAGCGCAGAGGCAGAAGGCAGTTACTAAACAGTGTGCTCTTCCTACAGCGCCTATGGTAAGTCATTTTGCTGTGTGTTTCCATTAAAGCCTCCCTATCAGGGTCACTGCAATCTGGTCCTTTTACCAATTAGAGTGTATGTGTTCTTGTGGTTCAGAGTGTGAGTGTGAGAAGACCAAACTTGTTTTGTGCATCACCCTATTAGGTTAGGTTCTGTTGTTTTCAACATCCTCTCTTTTCAACCCCCCTAATATATATATATATATATATATATATATATTAGCAACTTACTGGAATAACTCAGATGCATCAAAGGGAGCTAGCCCTTATCTAGAGACTCTCCCACCAGTTTTGCCAAGCCCACAGGCAAGAGGGGAGTTTCCATTGTTGCATGTGGAAGGCAGGAGCTCAGCCTCCTGTCGAGGGTGCAATCCACTGCATCAACAGAAGTTGGATACTCCAAGGAGTAGGATCAACCTCATGTTTGTAACGCTGCCCATTATGTGTGAATTTGATATATTGGCTACCAGAAGATGTGATAACTTGCATATGATGAGTCCAAGGACAACCCAAACGCATGTTGTAAGATAAGGGAAGATCAAGGACTACAGGGTTGGTGCGGATTGTCTCTAGTCCAATGGTAAGAGGAAGCCAAATGCAGCCAAGTGGTTTTTGGTTAGTTTTGTCAAATTTGCGACACGTGAGTCAAGTTTGTTTGGGATTTTCTTTGGAATATCCAATTCGTTAAATTAACCAAAGAGAGGTAGCATTGATACCCAATCCTTAATCAACTAAGACTTTTCTAATTAAAGTGTTATTAATGCCAATTTTAATAAAGAGGGATGGAACATCAGCTCAAAATAAAATTTTGTCATTTATCATATCTTCTTTTGGAAACTCTATGGAGGGTTTGGTAGAAAAAATTGTTTCAATAGCATGCACTTATGCAGGTTGATGGGTATCAAGAAGTAATTCGGATTCAGTAGATGAGGACTCTTCTATGTCTTGTACTTGTTGCATAAGGAACTTGAGATGATAGGGACAAGTTGTCACGAATTCCATTAGAGGACTTTTACAAGGCATAGTATTAAGTTCACCTAAGAAATTCCAATGAGGTTAGAAGTAGAGTGAACACGAGGCTTAGGTTGATTAGGCGGAGTACATTTTGGAAGTAACTGAGGGTCTACTAGTGGAGATGGATCATCACTAGTGGATGGTTCAGAAGATGTACACTGAGAAGTGGTAGTGTCTTTAAGTAGTTGATCGTTAGTAGAGGGTTTCTTAGGTTTGGTAACATAATCTTAATGAGCAGATTTGAAACGATAATAGACTTTAAATGTCTTCACATATTGAGAATTGGTATAAGATTGATCATAATTGGCATCAATGGCACAAACATCTTTGTTAGAGTGTTGTGCAGTGGTATATGAGAAAGAATGTTTTTGAGATTTTGAAGATTTGACAAAATTTCGCTTTTAAGAAGCTTAAAGATAATCGGAATATCGTAGTCTAATCATAGCATCATGGTCAAATGCCCCACCTAACATGAAAGATACCGCATATTTTATGAGCCCACGACATGTTTCATGAGAATGACCAATTTCAGCGTGGAACCAACATATTTTATTTGGATCATGCCATGATGGGGCAGCAGTATTATTCTAGATAAAAGGATTAGATGGAAATAAAAGCTTTTTCATTTCCAACTCCGTCAAGGGTGGGTGGGAGTGTCTGATTTGACTACTATTGTTTTAGTTGGAGGGGATTTAGATTGAGAATTTGTGCTAGTGATTGTGTTGTTTGAAGTTTGAAAAAATTCCTTGATTGAATTATGAGATGGTTCAAATTGGTTCATAAGGAAATCTTGTCTTTTAGCTTGATCAAGAGCCTCTTCTAAGGTTTGAGGAGAAAAGATTCTAACTTTGTATTGAAGAGAAGGTTTTAAAGTGGTAATAAATAGTTTAAAGATATTGTTATCACTCATGTTATGATCTGCTTTAGGAGCTAATGATTTCCATCTTTTGATAAAAGTATGTGCAGATTCAATAGGTAGTTGCTTAGCATTGATAAAATGACAGACAATTTTCAAATAGATAGTTTTTTTAAATTCTTTGACTAAAACATTGGCAAGACCCTCTAGTTGCCATATAGAATGTTGAAAGTTGATTAAACCATTCTAGAGCATCTCCCGTAAGAGATTTAACAAGAAGTTTAATGGTAGCAAAGGCATTGGTTTGAACCCCAATCCTTATAGAGATTGTTGAATAATTTAAGGAAAGATAGCACGGTCTTTAGTTCCATCATACTGAATGATTGGAGAAAAAAATTTAATATTTATGGATACTATGGAGGAAGCTAAAGGTTTCTTTTGAAGATGTTGAAGCATTTTGTTATGCATGATAGGTTGAGGGATGATATTCCCATTGGCATCTCTAAGAGGAGGAACAAAAAAAATTAATTAATTTGAGGCATGACGATAGTGACTTGACTTCCCATTTGTAGGATATAGTTTTGCATTTAGAACATTTGAGCAATGTTAGTTGTTTGCATAGCATTCATTTGTTGAACCATTTGAGCAAGAATTTGAGTTGTATCTATAGGTGTATTTTGATTATTAGTGTTATAAGATGGAATGTTGGTGTTGGTTGGAGGGGTGGCCCCAAGATTAATGAGAAAAGCAATTCCTATAGGAGGATTCCCTATGTTGGTATCAATTGCTCCGATTGTAAAATAAGAGAGTTTTAAAATAGTATCGTTTAAGTTGGGATCATCTAGATCATCGTTTTGAGTGATATGGACCATGTTGTGTTCCATTGACCTAGATGAGGGACGGGAGGAATTACGCCACTAGGGACTATCCTCTTGGGAGGCTAAGGTAGGAATGAAAGAAGCACCCATGTATAGTCGGAATACGTTGAAGCCATCAAGAAAGATCCTCATGGGTGATTTCATGATGCTAATCAAGGTAGAAAGAAAAATAACAAACTAGAAGGTTGAGAGGGGGAAAATGCCGATAAAATCAACTAAGTCAGCCAAGAGCAACGGGATTGGCCAAGTCGATCTAGTGGATATCAGAGAAATTGAACTATGTCAGCTAGAACATATGAAGTCAACCGGATCGATCTAGTACAATTTGGAGAATTTTGGAAAAGTTTGCTATAGATAAAACTAAGTCGACCAAGGCATACAGAGTCAACCAAGCCAATGTAGTTTAAGTCCGTGAAGTCTGGAAAAGTTTGTTGAAGATAAGACTAAGTCGGCCAAAGCATACGAATTCTGCCAAGCCGATCTAGCATAATTTTGAGACGTCTAGAAAAGCTTGTTGAAGATAAAACTAAGTTGATCAAAGCATACAGAGTCTCAGCTAGACCAATCTAGTGTAATTTCTAGAAATATGAAAAAATACCGAAAACCTACTACATCGAGTTGGTCGACTTAGTTGTCCAACTAAGAAATAGACAATGTGAAAAACCTATTAGTTCAAGTTGGTCAACTTAGTTGTACAAGCAAGAAAAATGACAGTGTGGACAACGTACTAAGTCACGCTGGTCGATTTAGTTTTACAAACAGGGAATGGATCGAATTATACTAAATCGTGCTAGTCATTTTAATTGAATCTAGAAAAAATTAAACAGTAATTTGAACTATGTAATTTTTAAGGCAACAGTAAAGCAGACAGAATACTGAACTATTTACCACACAACACATAAATGTATTAACCATGGTCAATACAATCTAATTTACAACAGAGAATAACAAACAACGAACAAAAAATGCAATTTTGTAAGCTAATTAATGTCAACTAATATCCATTGCAATACATGTTTATAACGAGAGCATAACCAAATTGTATCTACTAAACCTAACCAAAGGAAAGGGTTCAAAAGCCTCTAAACAAATGATATTATGCAAATAACTTAGTTAGGTCTAAGTACATAAAATAAAACTAATTTAGTGCTCATCAAAGCTTGTGGCACAAAGGAGGATGATTAAACAAACAAAACAAATCAAAGGATCATGGTAGGCAAATGGGGCTTAGATCACCTAAAGTGGAAGATGGCAAGCAAAGAAAACCCTATATCTATACTAAATTTAAGCATAGACGTAATCTAATTACTTATATGATATTTATGTATCAAATGAAATAGCAAGAGTTAGGAATACTTACCTTGAACAAACCTATCAAGTCTCAATCTCTACCTTGACCAATGATGTTTTGCAAGAGGTTGTTGTGCCTTTGTAAAGATCACACTATATAAATCAGCTCTAAGCTAAAAGACTCCTACTTTGCATCTAAGACTTCTCACAAGACGAGACATCTTTATTCCAAAGCAAAACATAAGCGATGGCTCCTTCAAATGCAAACTTGAATTGCAAACTGTAATGATGCGAAAATGAATGTTCCTCTCTATTGGATTTAAATAAGCCTTGTATTTATAACAATGGATACACCTTAACCCCTTCCGGAATTTCAACCAACAAGATTGGCCAGCTCGATCCAATTACTTAGAAAAAGTTACTATTAGGCCAAAATGACTTAGATCAGTAACGTGCGCTTAATCCTTTCTAACAAGATCGACACGGCCGACTTAGTAGGAAAAGATGGCGTTTGCTTAGTTAGGGGATATTTGAAAGGAGAAATGCTTAAGAAAGTGTGTAAACGAGGTTTGGATTGCTTGAAAAGTTGGATAAACAAGATTTATAATGGGTTCAGGTAATGATAGAGTTGACCAACAATCTTGCGAAGCACCAATGGTATGCCCACCCCTTTTCCGATGCACCCTTTAAGACGTGTACTCTGAGAGATTGTAACTCGACAGGTTCCTCCAAGAGAGAAAGCATCAATAAATGATAAAGTTTTAAAATATTGTGTATATACACTACCCATACATGTGGAGAGACGTTTTTATAAACCTCGATGGGGACTTGGCTGATTTTTCCAAAGCTCTGACTTGGAGAGCCAATCATAAGTAGGATGAGCCATACAACACCCAATTAATGTTCATTTCATAAAGATAAGTCTTTGGCAGAGTAGATGGATAATTTCCAAGTTTTGGGGTCCAAGGCCAAATTTTCTTTGAATATGGTTCAAAAGTTTTATATTCCCAACCACGGGGCTAAGAATTGAATAGAGGTAACAATATTTGAACTAGAATCTTTTCAAAGCGCTATCATTGTACCTAGAAGAGCAAAAAAAAATATTGGTGCCCTAGAAAATAAAATGGTAGGAATTATTGTTTGGAAGTCTTTTGATAGGAAAACCCAAGGATGAGGAAAATTTGTCTTCATTCTTCCAAACACTAGTCATCAATCCACCCCTATGTTCATTATGTAATACTCTGTCATAAGTGCTCTCAAGCATGGAGCAAGTGTCATTTATGTAAGACAAAAACGTTCTATATGGCGGAAGATCTGTGTCCATTTGAGCCAACATCAATGTTTGATAGAGGATAACCCCAAAAGTGTGAATAGAAAATCTATCTCCTTCTGTAGAAAAAACAAGAAAACCATGTGTCACTTTGTCATGATAGGGTTAAACCATCTAGACACCTTCAAGTTTTTTGCCTATATCAAAAAAAGCTCCACTTTTACTCCTAGTTGATCCAGGAAGTACAATTGACATTTTGGATTTAAAAAAGTCCACACTTAGACACCTCTAAAGAGTTTTCCCATTCGGGCTCCAGGCCACCAAAGCATTGAGCACCTAGCAGTAGTGTGTAATATGGAAAGTTTAGTAGCATATTTATGTCCTCAAGGATAAATTCTATGTTGATATTGGGGGAGTGGATGTTGTTTTGAGGGTTCAGTGTTTATACTCGCTTGGAACATACTCCACCAAACATTAGGAGAAATTTTTTGGCACTAAAGCAAAGGAACCGTGAGTATGCCTTCCTTGCCCCCAAGGATTATCGAAACTATTGAATCTAGTCAAACCAACAAAACACTGAAGAGGGCATTTCGGGTTTATGGCTTGCACCTATATTGTATGGATGTAGACTCGTTTGTCCCACATGAACTAGCTCCAAGGATTTCATAGTTGCTATGCAAGTATAAGGTAGTTTTCAAAGAGCCTACCACCAAACAAGGAATTGGAACACATTATTGAGCTTGACCCTACTAAGGGCGCAAATGTGGTACACTCATACACATGGGCATTTTTAAAAGTTTGGAATAGAAAAATCGGTAAGCGAACTCTTGGAGGCAGGTATCATAGTCCCTAGTAACAATGTGTATGCAACTTCAATGGTACTCGCCAGAAAGAAGGATCGATTGTATAGACTCTGTATTGATTACAAGGCCTTGAACAAAATTAAAATAGAGAAATAATTTTCTATGCCAAGGATTGATAGTCTACTTGATGAGTTGTAAAGGACAATATTTATCAAAGATAGATCTCTAGTTTGGATTCTATCAGACACCAATTCAAATTCAAAACCATGAGTAGACTACATTCAAAACTCATCAAGACCACTACCAATTTAGGGTCATGCCTTCTAGACTCAGCAATGCCCCAACTACATTTCACACATTGATGAACAAGGTATTCAATAAATTCTTATGTCGGTATGTTCTTGTACTTTTTGACGATATTCTTGTTTACAATAATTCATTGGAGTCCAATATTGAGGATTTGGACATTGTGTTGGATATCCTAGCCAAGAAGAAGTTGTATGCCAAGGCTTCTAAGTGTGAATTCGCTAAGGCGTCTTTAGAATACCTTGGTCACAATATTTGCGCTAAGGGGATGAGCACTAACCCTACAAATATCAAGGCCATACGTGATTGGCATATTCCCAAGACTTGTAAGACAATTTGCGGTTTCTTAGGCTTTGCAAAATTCTACATAAGGTTTGTAACAAACTTCTCCACAATAACCCATCCCCTAGCTAACAATACCAAGAAGGATGCCTTCAAGTGATCCACTAAGGCACAAAAATCGTTTGAAGGATCTCAAGTGAAGTCACCACTACTCCAATTTTAGTTACTCCTAATTTCACCAAGTCCTTTGTCATTGAATGGGATGCTTCTAGGTCCGGACTTGTTGAACTACATTCTCAAGATGACCGTCACATTGCATTTTTTAAAGCATGAAATTGAAAGATAGTGAGCAGCGAATGTCAAAGTGCAGTAAGGATATGTTAGCCATCCTAGATGGAATGGCCAAATAGCATCGATTTATTTCGGGGAGCAGGTTTTTTAATCAAGACTGGTTGTCTCAACCTTAAGCACTTAACTCAAGGGACATTAACAAAAAAGCAACAGAAGTGGATTGATCGTCTACAAACCTACTATGACTATGAGATCCTTTATAAGAAAGTGAAGAAGGATGTGGTGACAAATGCACTATCACACCTAGAGGAATCCCATGTCTTTCATGTCATTTCCATCAGTTAACGTGCTTGGATACAAGATCTTCTACAAGATTGCTCAGCTCACCCTGCCACAACCAAGCACTTGTTGACTCATGGGACATTAATAGAGGATCAACAAATGTGGATTGATCACCTACAAGTCTATGACTTTGAGATCCTTTATAAATAAGCAAAAGAGAATGTGGTGGCAGATACACTATAACGCTTAGAGGAATCCCATGTCTTTTATGTCATTTCCATCAATCAACTTGCTTAGATACATGATCTTATACAACTCACCCTGCCACAACCAAGCTCAAACAAGAAATTGAAGAGGAAGGGGAAACCCTGGTCTATTCAAAATGGCATCATCTTTTTTTTAGGACACATTTATTTAAGGTATAAATCCCCCTTGTTCAAAAGGCACTTGAGCATGAGCACGCGTCTCAATATTAAGGCCATGTTGGATTCCATAAAACCTACATAAACATCATTCCTTATTGTTTCTGGAAAAACATGAAGACAAACATCTGCAATTTGTAGCTAAGTGTTACACCTACCAACAAAATAAGGTCGAGTGTTCCTTCCCCAGGGATTTTGCAACCAAATGTTCTACCAAATCAAAAGTGGGAAATTGTGTCAATGGACTTCCTCTCAAGTCTACCAACTCTGAAGGTAAGGATGAAATTTTTGTGTGGTAGATCAATTCACTAAGTATGCCCACTTCATTCCCATGAGAAAGGCAAGAGCAATGATCTTGAGATTTGAAAATGGTATTTCCAATTTGTTCAAGCTACATGGAATCCCAAAACAAATCATCTCCTATCAAGTTAGGATCTTTCAAAGTAATTTTTCCAATAAATGTTTCGTAATGCAGGGGTTACATTTAGCATGAGCATTGCATACCATCCCTAAACTGATGGTCAAACAAAGGTGGTAAACAAGTATTCGGAAGGGTGTATGAAAATGTACATGGGGGATAAGCAAAGGAAGTGGGTGGAATTGTTACATTTCGCTGAGTATTGGTACAACACCACATAACACTCTACCATCAAAATGACACGCTTTAAGGCTTTATATGAGTATGGGCCACCATCACCATTAAATTAGGTAATTCAAAGGGTCAGAGTCCCAATAGCAAAGGAAGCATTGGCGGAGATGCAAAGCACTACAAACTTTTAAGGACAATCTGGCTGTGAGTGCCAATAGGATGAAGCAGCAAGCAAATCAACAAAGAATGGAGAGGACATGTGAAATTGAGGACATGGTATTTATTCATCTTGCCAAGAAACATAAAAGGAAATGCAGAAATGCAGAGTTTAAAAATACCCTTGGTTTGGAAAAGTCTGTACAATTTAATGTAAAAAATATAAATGTATATAAAAACAATGCATAATACTCATTTCTAGTCTATAAAAGATAAAACACTTTAAAAATATAGTATTCATGAAAGTTCAAAACATTCAACATGCATAAAATTTTAAATGTTCATGAATCACATATCATATCATGTGTTATAGCCCAAGTATATGAGAATGTACATGGGGGATAAGCAAAGGAAGCGAGTGGAATTGTTACATTTCGCTGAGTATTGGTACAACACCACATATCACTCTACCATCAAAATGACATGCTTTAAGGCTTTATATGAGTATGGGCCACCATCACCATTGAATTAAGTAATTCAAAGGGTCATACTCCCAATAGCAAAGGAAGCATTGGCGGAGATGCAGAGCATTCCGAACTTTTAAGGACAATCTGGCTATGAGTGCCAATAGGATGAAGCAGCAAGCAAATCAACAAAGAATGGAGAGAACATGTGAAATTGAGGACATGGTATTTGTTCGTCTTGCCAAGAAACATAAAACGAAATACGGAAAAGCAAATTTTCAAAAAGACCTTGGTTTGGAAAAGTCCATACAATTTGATGTAAAAAATATAATTATATATAAAAACAATGCATAATACTCATTTCTAGTCTATAAAAGATTAAACACATAAAAAATATAGTATTCATGAAAGTTCAAAACATTCAACATGCATAAAATTTTACATGTTCATGAATCATGTATCATATCATGTGTTATAACCCAAGTTCAAACTTCAATGAAAAATGTACATTCATATGATTATACTCTAGAAAAAATCATGTATTTTTCTCCTTGAAGTTGCTCCTTGCTTCGAAATTCCTCTTCAAACCCAGAATGCTATGTTGTGATTTCTAAGTCCACCTTTATGGGGCTTTGTCCTCACTAGCTCTATGGGCCTTGCATTTCCCCTGTGGATGGAATCCTTTGTGATGCAAACTACTTGTTCTTTATATACTTTTACCCATTAGCATTTTTTTTAATTTTCATAATTGTTTTGTTGGATAATGTTTTGTCTATCTCAAAGGTGGTGTACCTCATTTTTTACCCATGCAAACACAAGATTTTAATTCATGCCCTCGTTCTCCATCAATGATCCACAAATTTAGTGAAGCAAATTTGGCTAGGGATTTCAAGGATCCACATAATAGCAAATCCCAACAAAGTGGAAGTCAAAATCAATGCAACTACCAACAAAGTCCAGATCAATCAAGCAGGATTAACAATGGCTGGCCACAATTCAGATCAAAATACATGTTAAATTCAAAGCATTGTTTGCATGCAACTCGCTGCACTCATACTCATAGCAATGATCTATATGTAGACTATTATAATCATCACGTTGTGCAAACCAAGAAAGCCTCTAGTTTAACATAGTGCATTCTAGAAGAGGTTTTTTTTTAATGATTTAGGTTTTTATTTGTTTTGGACTTAGCTAATGACTTTTCCACCGGAAATGCCCCAAAAACTGCTCAAAGATGACCAGAAACATGACAAACTTTTTGGGCATTTCTATCATGTTTTTGGGCGTTTCCAAGATGTTTCCAGAGCATTTCCAAGGCGTTTCTGTATGGAAACATTTCTAAGCAAAAATGGGGGGCCCTGGGACATTTCCTTACAACGTAGACTATAACCATAAAAACAAGTTACGTTGAAAAATGCACGGAACCAAAAGTTGCAACCAAAATAATATGGCCCATGCAAGGTGAGCGCCAAGGTGTGGGAAGTAGCAAATGCGCTAGACATACCAAACAAGGGAAGATGCGCCACAAAAATAACATCCTATCACAAATGAAGAAGAAAAGCTTATGTTGGAGCCCAAGTACATTGTTTGGGATGGAGGTTAAAAAGCTACGGAATCAAGTTGTGTGAATGTTCAAGGTAAGTGCAAAGGCGTACTCGCTGAGGACACAAATCTGGGGACAAAAGGATTTCCTAGGCAAGCATTCAGACTTGCGTCATTGTTGATAAAATGTGCCCAAAATGTAAGGGGCACTTGAGGAGTAAATAAATAAATGCTCCCATTCTCAATTATGTGCTTGGTTTAGTATTATAGGGTATCTTGGTTAGAATTTTATTTTATGATGTGGTCTTGGGTTCCATCTTCTACGCATCCTTCACATGTATTAAAATCCATGGTACAAAATTTAGAACTGGAAAGTACCCAGTCGATCACCCATCCTAGTACTACTCTAGGTTAAGCATGCTTCACTTCAAAGTTTTCACTAGCTCTAGGACAAAGTTCCTTAAGGGGAAGAGCATATTGTGTACCTAAGCACAACATATGTTATAGCATGTTTGTCCCTATATTTGTCTTTAGTCTTAGCATTAGTATTAAGTTATGTTATATTTTGGGTAACTAGAGTTGGTGAAGGGTTAAGTCATGAGTTAAGTAGGGTTTATTATGGTTTGATATAAAACGTGTATGTAATGTCCCCTTCTCACTAGTATTCAGACATTGTTGGAGTTTGGCCTATCATTGGACCCTTGTAGGCCAAGGAGTTGATGAGAGGGTCGTTTGGGCAATTGCTTGTGGCTTCACATTTGATTTTTTTATGGTTTTCGGATGAGATAATGTATTTCTCATGTTATAATGTTATAATGTTTATTTGCACTTTATATTATAATAATATTTTAACATTATTAAAGTGCAATTGAATATTATTTTAAAAAGGAGAATCTTCTAGAAGGGGCCAAACCCTCTTGGTGAAAAAGAATAGAGGGCTAAGCTCATTGTTTCACATCCAGTACATGACATTTGCTTTAATGAATTACTTATGGAGCCTAGGGTTTCTACAGATTTCTACTTCAGTCATTGAGAATGGTCACTCTCTTTGATTGGCATAACTGAGCTGGTGAAAGATCCTCCGAAGGGTTGCATAATTTGGATGAGAGATACTTCAGTCTTTCACATTGGAGTTTATTGCTTCAGCATTCATGAAGGTCGACTGGGTGTGGAGTCTTCAGCTTTGTGCCTTTTGACTTCTATTTTAGCATCAATTTTGTTGAGAGAAGGGCGTTCTATTTGAGAGTGTTTGGAGTGAATTTTGGAGAGATTGGAGGTGACTTGAACAGCACCGTGAATAGTAACATGAACAGTGCTGTGAACAGTGCATGCTATAATGTGTGAACAATGTTGACAGCAGTTAAGCATCAGTCCAGACTCATTCCAGCAACATAGGCAATCAGGTTGGACGGCAAATAATACCAGTTTGAAGGAGTATCGATGCATTTTGTGGTATGCATCTACAGCGACAATTTAAGTACAAACCATGGGCTCATTGGGTCGACCAGGTTCTCATTGCTACTTAAAGTCTGTCATTATATTGTTGTCATAGGTTGCATTGTTTCAGTCATTAGCTCACTGTCTTATCAGCATATGTCATGCCAAAATTACAGCCAAAGTCTGAAGTATAATCACTGTCATTAATGTTGTGTTGCTATGTAACTGTTCTTGAATGCCAAATCATTGTAATCAGATTATTGAGCATTGTAATCAGTGGTATGCAAATCAGAATTCCAGTTCTGAATATCAAGATGAAGTTGAAAGGTTGCATAGCATATGTTTGACAAAATGCCTTTTAGTTGTAGCTTCATATTCGCATAAGTTTCAGTCTTAATAGAGTTGGGAGTTCGCATGTCAATTGTTTGATATATTGTCATATGGCTGTAGCCATACATCCATTTCATTTTTAGTCACTTGGAGTATGAAGTTTGCATGTTAAGTGTTGTAAAAATACCTCTTAGCTATAGATGTTCATTCATATAGCTGCATATCATTTCCAGCCATCATATAGTTTGAAAAAGTCGTAAAATTACCTTGCATTACATTTCAATTCATTTGCAGTCATTTGGCAAACTGGTAAGTTATTTTATGCATCTTATCATATCACTCAAAAAGCGGGAAGCCAAACAAGAAAACATTTACCAGCTCGAAAGAGATTGTTTGCCAACTGTTTGACAAAATTCCTAGGTGTTCAAACAAAAAATTAAAGGCCAAAATTGCAAGGGTCTTTACAGTGTAAAAAATCCCAAAGAATGCATCTTTTACCATTTCGACTTCTAATGCAAACAAAGTGCCACCATTGTGTAAGAATGTTTGTGTTATAGACGGCATTGCAGATGCAATCCACTCTCTCGTAAGCGGGGGGGGGGCGGGGGACGGGGGGCGGGCGGTGGCATTTTTCCCATTTAATCACTTACTCTACTTTATATTTGAAGTTATGTTTTATGTTGTTAATTAAAATGCAGGATCTTGCTACCCATGTTTGTATCTTCTCCCATATCTATATCATGGTAACTTAGATACCTGATGATTAAATAACGTGCAAAATAGTTTGAGGTTCTCTAGTGGCTAAAATAAATGTTTCCTAGCAATGGCACCCCAAATAGTCCATCTAAGGTTTTGGATTCCACAGATTTCTAGCAACAAATCATCTGCAATAGCCTGATAACTTATATAAAAAATGTTGGCTGGTCATAGAATAATGTGTGCAAGATATTTGAGGTTCTCTAGTGGCTAAAATGAAAGTTTCCAAGCAATGGCACCCCAAACAGTCCATCCTTGGGTTGGATTCTACAGTCTCCTCGTTTTCTTTTTCTTTTTCCTTTTTTTTTCTTTTGTTTTTTGGGTGCATACACCATGATAAGCAATAAATAATCCAATCCCATCATTATTCAGCAACATGCATCATACATTAAGCATACACAGCTAAAATACACCATAAGCACAAGGCAGAATTGGAAAACCTTGCCAAAAACAGAACTCGCTTAACCAGGATCTGAAATCGTACTACCAGTAAAACAAGATCTCTTATGCTCAGATTATTGTACATTCAGCCAGCTAAAAATATATGACTAGTTTCCGAAGTATAAACTAAGACACACTGATAAAATAAGGCAAAAGAAAACATAATCTTAGCCATCACTTGTTGCTACAAGGCCTAGCAACAAATCATCTGCAATATGCCAAGCGTACAGTGTTCTATAAAGCAGCAAGGGTTTCCAATGGTCAAAAACAACAAAACCCAAGTAAGAGGAACTTGCACAACAATTTTCCTTAGGCACAGTGGTATACATTCCACACAGACTTTTTAAAAAAAGATGGATGTTCAACCTCTGCAAAACCCCCACCGTGTCAACTTATCTCACTGGGACATTTCAATTGAGCCTCAACCTACTCCAGAGGATCTTCTAAGACAAATTTTCAAAGGCCCTTTTCATGATTTCTTCAACCGATATCATACCGGCTAGATGAAAATAATACAAAGACAAATTTATCAGTTCTTGCCCTAAACAGACCTTTTCTTCTCCACATTTTGGCTAGGAAAGGATATCCAGAAATTATTCATTAAACAAGAAATTTCACCTTCAGTACAATTCATATCTTCAATTTGTATGACTATATAGCATGATAATTCATCATTGCCAATTCTTATACATAATTGCTCGCCATGCAATTGTATATGTGTGACTTTCAAAATATGGGTAAAGCACATAGCCCCTCACGATAAGACCCAGTAAAATGCAACTTTGTGGTTTCTTTCTTTTAGAAATGTTTGCTCTGACCAAGAATGCCTATTGACAACAAGAGGTCTAGTTTGTTTGCTGGATCCCGCTAAGGCCTACGATCTTTTGTCGTCGATCCCTCTAGTTTACTGAATTTCTTCAATGCATGAATTGCTAGAGAGTTTTATAGTGTTATGTATAGATTATCCTATTGAGGATATGCTGTTCGTGTCTTAAAGTTTGCCAAAAAATGCAACTAGTTAGTGGAAGATTAAAGTTGATTAACGAAAGGTATCAAGTCCCCAAATTTTTAACGCCATTTCATCACCCGAAAAAATATGTAATACTCCTCAACTAATCAGTGCATCTAACATAAACAATATGTATAAAAAGAACATAAATCGTCACCCATGAAACATGTATCACTTTTATGTTGGAATCAGAATGGAAAACACTTCAGTCTCAGATCAATAATTTTTCATTATGGGAGGCCAAGCTCACTTGAAGGGCTAATGACTTGAAATGAAAGCAATTGAAAGACTTAAAATAATATGATTTCTATTTCTGAATTTCTATTTACATAAGACAAACTTGTACATAAAAGCTAAATATCTTACAATGGCATTTGATGTTTCCAACTCCCACCTACAAGCTTCCAGTTTCCACCTACTTTTAATTTACTTATTTCTATCTACCATTTTAATAAATCCATTAACCCACTTCCATATAGATTTATATGATAAATAACTATAGTTAATTTACTTACTATATTAGATGTCCTCATCATTTCTTCGTTGTTTAAAGCAAGTTGTACCCAATATCTATATAAGATTTGGAAACTTCTCTAGAGATATTGACTCAATCATGAAAGGTAGTCTCAAGATAAGTGATGGAAACCTCCTCCAACTGAGATGGCCTGTACAAGGTTGAGCTTACTCCCATTGACAACATCATGGATGCCAAGGTGTAGGCCCGACAGTTTGGAGAATCTTGTAAGGTCTCTATCTGCTGAGCTACAACTTCTGATAGTTTTTTTTAGACTTTTGTTTGTCCAATTGAAGCCAAACACAATCACCAACTTGGAAAGAATGATGTATGCAATGTCATCCATGAAATGCCTTGAATTTGACTTTCTAGTTTGATATAGAATGTCCTGCATTTGTGTGAAGCTCGGCCAAATTTTGATAAAACGATGACGCTTTGTCTTGCTCCTTCAGTTAAGGACATGTTTGGAGTTGAAGATCCATTGGAATTTCATAAGGAGCCAACGGTTAAATGCCATAACAAACGTCAAAAGGAAATTTCCTGCAAAAACATGTGTAGCTCGATCGCATCTATGCCAAATGACATGCAGATGCGTCTCCCACTACCTACTCTTCTCGTGAGAAATGCAGATAGCGTAGAATGAAGAGCGATTAACAACCTCTAATGGCCATCAATCTATGGATGAAGTGAAGTGAAGAAGCTTAATTTACAACCTAGAAGCTTCCACAATGATCAACAAAAGTGACTCAAGAAGCATGAGTGACGATCTAAAATGATAGCGAACGTCAACCCAATTTTGCTCCAAACATACTTAAAGAACAATTTGGTGACTTGTGGAGTGTCAATGGTATTGGAGCACAGCATAATGAGAGGCATTTTGGAAACCTTACAAACAACCACAAAAAGAAGTCATGTTAGCGTTGAGTGTTGGGAAGACCAATAAAGAAGTCCATGGAAATGGATTCTCATACACGAGAAGATACAGATAATGGTTGGTATAATCCAAGTTTTTTACTGCAAGGCTTAAACAGACTGCAAAGAGAGCACTGATAGATTTAATCCTCAACTTGCTTTCCACAGAGAAGCCCAATTAAAGTATTGTTGAAGACACTGCAATGTCTTTCATACACCAAAATGTCCACCATAGTACAAGAAGTAAGCTTCCTTTAGCAGAAGTTGGCAAGGGCCCCTGAAATGCTAAGGTGTTTGGTTCACCACTTTCAGTTGTTGCAAAGCTTCAACAATCAGACCAGCTGAGTTTTTGCGGAGTATAGGTCTTTCCACTCTGTAGACACCTAAAATCGGACACTTTGTTTTGATTTTAGCTATCCGCTAACATCATTGTCCTAAATCGTCTAATCGATTCTTCTATTTGCACTAATCTTTTCTTCTATTATCACATCCTATCCCACCAAATTCAAATCACTTCTCATTGTTGATTAACCTTTGTTAATTAGCTTAATCAAGGATGAGGAAAAAATTGTCTTCATTGTTCCAAACCTTAGTCTTCAGTCCACCCCTATGTTCATCGTGTAACCCTCTGTCATAAGTGCTCTCAAGCATGGAGCAAGTGTCATGTAAGACAAAAAAGTTCTATATGGCGGAAGATGTGTGTCCATCTGAGCCAGCATCAGTTTTTGATAGAGGATAACCCCATAAGTGTGAAATAGAAAATCTATCTCCTGTAGTAGAAACAAGGAAACCATGTGTCACTTTATGTCATGATAGGGTTAAACCATCTAGACACCTTCAAGTTTTTTGCCTATATCAAGAAAGCTCAAGTTTTAGTCATAGTTGATCCAGGAAGTACAATTGACATTTTGGATTAAAAAAAGTCCATAGGTTGGGTCTCCACTTAGACAACTCTAAGAGTTTTCCCATTTGGGCTCCAGGCCACCAAAGCATTGAGCACCTAGAAGTAGTGCATAATATGGAAATTTCAGTAGCATATTATGTCCTTGAGAGTAAATTCTATGTTGATATTGGGGGAGTGGATGTTGTTTTGGGGGTTCAGTGGTTATACTCGCTTGGAACATACTCCACCAATCATTAGGAGAATTTTTTTGACATTCAAGCAAAGGAACCGTGAGTATCCCTTCCATGCCCCCAAGGGAAATCAAAACTATTGATTCTAGTCAAACCAACAAAATACTGAAGAGGGCATTTTGGGTTTATGGCTCGCACCTATATTGTATGGATGTAGACTCATTTGTCCCACATGAACTGGCTCCAAGGATTTCATAGCTGCTCTGCAAGTATAAGGTAGTTTTCAAAGATCTACCAAAGAGACTACCACCAAACAAGGAATTGGAACACATTATTGAGCTTGACCCTAATAAGGGCGCAAATGTGGTACACTCATACAGATATGGGCATTTTTAAAAGTTTGAAATAGAAAAATCGGTAAGTGAAATCTTGGAGGCAAGTATCATAGTCCCTAGTAACAATGTGTATGCAAGCTTCAATGGTACTCACCAGAAAGAAGAATTGATTGTATAGACTCTGTATTGATTACAAGGCCCTGAACAAAATTACAATTGAGAAATAATTTTCAAAGCCGAGGATTGATAGTCTACTTGATGAGTTGCAAAGGACAATATTTCTCAAATATAGATCTCTAGTTTGGATACTATCAGACACCAATTCAAATTCAAAACCAAGAGAAGACTACATTCAAAACTCATCAAGACCACTACCAATTTAGGTCCATGCCTTCTAGGCTCAGCGATGCCCCAACTACATTTCAGGAATTGATGAACAAGGTATTCAATAAATTCTTATGTATGTATGTTTGTTCTTGTACTTTTTGATGATATTCTTGTTTACAATAATCATTGGAGTCCCATATTGAGGATTTGGACGTTGTGTTGGATATCCTAGCCAAGAAGTTGTATGCCAAGGCATCTAAGTGTGAATTTGCTAGGGCGTCATTAGGATACCTTGGTCACAATATTTGCGCTAAGGGGATGAGTAGTAACCCTACAAAGATCAAGGCCATATGTGATTGGCATATTCCTAAGACTTGTAAGACAATTTGCGGTTTCTTAGGCTTTGCAAGATTCTACATAAGGTTTATAATGAACTTCTCCACAATAGCCCATCCCCTAGCTAACATTACCAAGAAGGATGCCTTCAAGTAATCCACTAAGTCACAAAAATCGTTTTGAGGATCTCAAGTGAGCTCATCACTACTCCAATTTTCGTTACTCCTAATTTCACCAAGTCCTTTGTCATTGAATGGGATGCTTCTAGGTCTGGATTTGGTGTACTACATTCTCAGGATGACTATCACATTGCATTTTTGAAAGCATGAAATTGAATGAGAGTGAGCAACGAATGTCAAAGTACAACAAGGATATGTTAGCCATCCTGCATGGAATGGCCAAATAGCGTCGATTTATTTTGGGAAGCAAGTATTTTAATCAAGACTGGTCATCTCAACCTTAAGCACTTAACTCAGGGGAAATTAACAGAGAAGCAACAGAAGTGGATCAATCACCTACAAACCTATGACTATGAGATCCTTTATAAGAAAGTGAAGGAGAATGCGCTAACAAATGCACTATCACGCCTAGAGGAATCCCATGTTTTTCACGTCATTTCCATCACTCAACCTACTTCGATATAAGATCTTCTACAAGACTACTCAACTCACCCTGCCACAACCAATCATGGGACATTAAAAGGGGAGCAACAAAAGTGGATTGATCGCCTAAAAGTATATGACTTTGAGATCCTTTATAAAGAAACGAAAGAGAATGTGGTGGCAAATACACTATCACGCCTAGAGGAATCCCATGTCTTTTATGTCATTTCCATCAATCAACTTGCTTGGATACATGATCTTATACAAGACTAATCAACTCACCTAGCCACAACCAAGCTCAAACAAGAAATTGAAGAGGGCAAAAAGGGGAAACCCTGGTCTATTCAGAAAGGCATCATCTTTTTTCGAGGACACATTTACTTAAGGTATAAATCCCCCTTATTCAAAAGGCACTTGAGCATGGGCACGTGTCTCGATATTAAGGCCATGTTGGATTCCATAAAACCTAAATAACATCATTCCTAATTGTTTCTAGAAAAACATGAAGAGAAACATATGCAATTTGTAACTAAGTGTTAACCCTGCTAACAGAATAAGGTCAAGTGTTCCTTCCCTAGGGCTTCTACGACTAAATGTTCTACCAAATCAAAAGTGGGAAATTGTGTCAATGGACTTCCTCTCAAGTCTGCCAACTCTGAAGATAAGGATGAAAATGTTTTGGGTTAGATCAATTCATTAAGTATGCCCACTTCATTCCCACGAGAAAGGCAAGAAGCAATGATCTTAAGATTTGAAAATTCTATTTCCAATAAGTTCAAGCTACATGGAATCCCAAAACAAATCGTCTCCTATCAGGATAGGATCTTTCAAAGTCATTTTCCCAAGAAATGTTTCGTAATGAGCATTGCATACCATCCCTAAACTGATGGTCAAACAAATGTGGTGAAACAAGTACTTGGAAGGGTATATGAGAATGTACATGGGGGATTAGCAAAGGAAGCAAGTGGAATTGTTACATTTGGTTGAGTATTGGTACAATACCACATATCACTCTACCATCAAAATGACATGCTTTTTGGCTTTATATGAGTATGGGCCACCATCACCATTGAATTAGGTAATTCAACGGGTCACAATCCCAATAGCAGAGGAAGCATTGGTGAAGATGCAGAGCACTGCGAACTTTTAAGGACAATCTGGGTATGGGTGCCAATAGGATGAAGTAGCAAGCAAATCAACAAAGAATGGAGAGGACATGTGAAATTGAGGACATGATATTTGTTCGGCTTGCCAGGAAACATAAACAAAGACGCAAAAATGCAAATTTTCAAAAACCTTTAGTTTGGAAAAGTTTGTACAATTTACTGTAAAAAAATATAAGTATATATAAAAATAATGCATAACACTCATTTCTAGCCTATAAAAGATAAAACACTTAAAATATATAGTATTCATGAATGTTCAAAACATTCAACATGCATAAAATTTTACATGTTCATGAATCATGTATCATATCATGTGTTATAGCTCAAGTTCAAACTTCAACAACAAAATGTATATTCGGATGATTATACTCTAGAATATATCATGTATTTTTCTCCTTGAATCTGCTCCTTGCTTCAAAATTCCTCTTAAAATCCACAATGCTATGTTGTGATTTCTAGGTCCACCTTTATGGGGCTTTGTGCTCACTAGCTCTAAGGGCCTTGCAATTCCCCTATGGAGGCAATCCTTTTTGATGCAAACTACTTGTTCTTTATATACTTTTACCCTTTAGCATATTTTTTATTTTCATAATTGTTTTGTTGGATAATGTTTGGTCTATTGCAAGGTAGTGTACCTCATTTTTCACCCATGCAAACACAAGTTTTTAATTCACACCCTCATTCTCCATCAATGATCCACAAATTTAGTGAAGCACATTTGGCTAGGGATTTCAGGGATCCACATAATAGCAAATCCCAACAATGTGGAAGTCAAAATCAATGCAACTACCAATAGAGTCGAGATCAATCAAGCAAGATTAACAGTGGATGGCCATAGTTCAAATCAAAATACATGTTAAATTCAAAGCATTGTTCACATGCAACTCGATGCACTCATACTCATAGCAATGATTCATATGTAGATGATTATTATCATCAAGTTGTGCAAACCAAGAAAGCCTCTAGTTTAACATAGTGCATTCTAGAAGAGGTTTTTTTTTAATGATTTAGGTTCTTTATTTGTTTTGGACTTAGCCAATGACTTTTCCACTGAAAATGCCCCAAAAATTGCTCAAAGACACCCAAAAACATGACGGAAACTTCTTGGGCATTTCTATCATGTTTTTGGGCGTTTCCAAAATGTTTCCAGAGCATTTCCGAGACGTTTCCATATGGAAACATTTCTAAGCAAAAATGGGGGGCCTTGGGACATTTCCCTACAACATAGGCTACAACCATTAAACAAGTTACATTGAAAAATGCAAAGAAGCAAAAGTTGCAACCAAAATAATACGGCCCATGCAAGGTGAGTGCCAAGGTGTGGGAAGTCACAAATGCGCTAGACATACCAAACAAAAGAAGATGCGCCACAAAAATAACTTCCTATCACAAATGAAGAAGAAAAGCTTATGTTCGAGCCCGAGTACAAAAAGAAATCCTTTTAGTGTTTAGTGTTCGGAAGACCAATAAAGAAGTCCATCGAAATGGATTCTCATACACGAGAAGATACAGATTATGGTTGGTATAATCCAAGATTTTTATTGGAAGGCTTAAACTGACTGCAAAGAGAGCACTAATAGATTTAATCCTCAACCTGCTTTCCATAGAGAAGCCCAATTAAAGTTTTGTTAAAGACATTGCAAGGCCTTTCGTACGCCAAAATGTCCACCACAATACAAGAAGTAAGCTTCCTTTAGCAAAATTTGGCAAGAAGGGCCCCCAAAATGCGAAGGTGTTGGTTCACCACTTTCAGTTGTTACAAAGCTTCAACAATCACACCAACTGAGTTTTTGTGGAGTATAGGTCTTTCCACTCTATAGGCACCTAAAATCGGAAACTTTGTTTCGATTTTAACTATCCGCCATAGTTACCAGGTTTGGAATTCCAAATGCATTCGGGAGGCCAAGAAAATGTCGAATGCGGAATTCTTGAAAAAGTTCGAAAAAAATCCGATTCGGAAAATATATATATATGCAAAATATTTCAATCTACTAAAGAATGGACATTAATTTAACACTTGCAAATTTGAGAAATGCATTAAGAGTTTCAAACTTGAATTACATTAAAAGATAACAAAGTATCCATAGTTTAGAGCCTAAGCTCAAAATTGATATAAAATTTAAAAGTTTCAAACTATACAAAATAAAATAGAATTATAAAACTATACAAAATAATAAAAATATATCATGATATTACTGATTTTAATTTTATCATATATTATGAAAATAATTTATTTGTAATAGAAATTAAAATTTAAATTTAAAAAAAATATTATAAATAAATATTATGAATTGTAATATAAATGGAAATGCAATTATATTTAATATTATATAATCCTATTACGAATACTTAAACCTAATTTAAGATTTTTTTATTTATATTTAAATATTTTATAATATAAATATTAAATACACAAACTTAAACGTTAAAAAAAATACGTAAATTTAAAATAATACTTAGTTTATATTTTATAATTTTAGAGTTCCATATATTTTTATTTTTATTTTATACTATTTAACTAAACCTAAAATTAAACCTAAACCTATAATTAATAATTAACCTAAATGTAGCTAATGTGTAATTTTAAATACAAAAAAAACAAAAGAAAAAATAACTTACCTCTACCATGTGCCCTCACTGTCATGTTCCCTCACTGTCGCGTGCCCTCACTATAGCTAAGTTAATTAGAGCGTCATGTTAATAACACGAAGGTCGCAGGTTCGAACCCTGCATAGGCTAGTTAACGTTTTCTTTCTTCTACTAATGGCTATGTTACGTGTGAGAGCTTCTTCCCAGGTTAAATTATTGCTTTAGACTTTGGTTTCATAATCACAAAATAGATCCTCTTAGGCGGACGAATTTAACATTTATAACTCTGATTTGGCCAACTTATAGTTTTAGATTGTGGCTTTTGTCCTCGTAATTGCTGTTTTCAAGATCCTGTCACTACTTGCACTACCGTCATCGTTTGGAAGTCTGTTGTCACCGTTTTCCACTGTTGTTGTTGCTCTCTTCCACAGGTGGCCATTTTCCTCTATCATCGCTGCTATGATGCTATCTCTTCCACCGACACAAACTAAACCAAGCTGCTATCAATCGATCTCTTCCACTAGTTTATATAACGCGTTTTAGGGTTTTCAAACACTCTTTTACGGGTTCGCTAATGTTTACAACGTATTTTAGGGGGGGTTTAGGTTTTTTTTTTTTTTTTTTTTTTTTTTTGGTGATAAAATGACCGAACCAAATTAGATAAATCCAAAGAATGAAAAAATCCGGATTTGGCCGAGATGTGGCCAGATTTGGTAACTATGCTATCCGCTAACAAAGTTGTCCTAAATCATCTAATCAATTCTTCTATTCGCACTAATCTTTTCTTCTATTATCACATCCTATCCCGCGAAATTCACATCACTTCTCATTGTTAATTAACCTTTGTTAATTAGCTTAATCATCTTCTTATGGAAAATTCCACAGCATTTGGAAATTCCTATTTTCTAAATTCATAAATTCCTAATTTCTTCATCACACAACTTGCCAATGGACAATTCATTAAATCTTCCTCTATCCCAAGGTAAATTGAAGGGAATAGGATAGTGTGTGAGCAAAGTTTATGGCAAGCTCTTACATTTCCTTCCACACTCAAACCTTTCTTCCACACTCCATCTCTCCTTCTTACACACTCCGAGCCCTTATGAGGATGGAGGACTAATCCTCATCCATTAATTTTCATCTTGATCCAACGGTCCACATTCATCATCCAAGTCTATAAATTGGAGGGCTTCCTCCTCATTCCAACATGACTAATTACTGCAACGAAGCTCTATCAAATCCTAAGGCCATCATCCATTGAGCATCAAGCATTATCAAATCAATCATCCATTGCGCAAGGAGAAATGATGTTCGTGTGACCATGCACTATTGATCAAAGCCTTTTGCAACTATATCCAAGCCAATCCAAACTTGAATTCCAGCTAAAAGGAGACATCCATGAGGAAGGTATAATCGTTTGATTTTGTCTCCTTTTGTTTGTTTGTCACTTCTTAGACCTTGCCCAATCCGACGACATGCACCTAGGATGTTAGTTTTGTATTGTTTTGGTTTGATTTTCATGCTAACAAGAAACTAATCTCCTTTGTAATCATGCAATTCGCATATCACCTTGTTTTGTGACAAACTCTTACATTTCCTTCCACACTTCGTCTCTCCCTCTTACACACTCCATCTCCTTCATTTATGAGAATGGAGAACTGATCCTCATCCATTGATTTCCATCTTCATCCAACGGTCCACATTCATCATCCAAGTCTTTAAATTGGAGGGCTTCCTCCTCATTCCAACATGACCAATTAGTGCAACAAAGCTCTACCAAATCCTAAGGCCATCATCCATTAAGCATCAAGCATTATCAAATCAATCATCCATAGTGCAAGGAAAAATGTTGCTCGTGTGTGAAATATACTTTCCCAGTAAAATTTAGATTTCTTGTGAAATTTCCAGTTCAATAGAATTTATAATTTATGATTGCATTCAGTAGTTTGCATAAATGATAAACAACTTCATGAAATGAAATGCATGCAACAGAAACCTGTCCTGAATTTTCAATACAACTGTTCTGGCTTACAAATCACCCAGAATTATATTATAACCCGAGACATGCATAGGGATTATTCCAGAATGATATTACTAGCATAGACGCCAACTACACAGAGTTCCTTAAATAGGTGATTACATACAGTATTTCAGAAATGAAACAGTAAATGTAAATATCAGAGAACCTGGAGACGCTGGTCTGAAACAGGATGATTAAGTTGTGCGCCCTGAACTCCTTTGGAAACCACGCCCTGATGTTAAGAGTGCCTCAGCGACTACACAAGCATAATTTGGCCTTCAAACCCCACGTGACACTCAGCCAACAAAATATACTTAAAGAACAGGCACGCTTCAGTCTTTGTATGCAGTGTTTCCACTCCAGAGGCAACACATCTTCCAGAAATCAGTTAGGATTATCTTCACTTGTCTTCAACACCTTTATCAGATTTCACGTATTGATCTTGCATAGAATTACAGTAGTTCTAGAGAAAATCAAACCAAGATTGGGGTTTTCGTCCCAATCTCCTCAGGGGCTACGCCTTGATGTGAGCTTCTTCACTGCACGGCAAGAGAAATAAAAATCAAATAATTTTCACTATGTCGCCTTCCTTCAAATCAAGCCTTTTTATTATTTCAAGATGCCAAACTCGTCTTCACCAAAAGGCAGTCGATCCCTAATGAATATTTTATTTCCATTATCAAAAAATCACTAACTTATCCATTTTCAATAAATCGCCCTTATTGGAGAATAATCGACTTAGGCATAATTGGATTTATTAACCCCCAAGCTGAGTCACCTAGGGACAGGAGTTGTAACGTTGTAACTTAAAGTGGCCCCGCCATTAATGATAATGAATAATTAAATAAACTTACAGTCTATAGCTTTTTAGCCTCGACTTAATTATTCTCTTATTCCCTTATATTATGATTTATTTCTAATCTCCGGGAATGAAAAGATTAGAAAATTTCTTCACAAGTGAGCATTAAACGAAGAGGGACATTACAGTGTGACCACGAGCCATTGATCAAAGCCTTTTGCAACTATATCCAAGCCAATTCAAACTTGAATTCCAGTAGGAGACATCCATGAGGAAAGTACAATCGTTTGATTTGTCTTCCATTTAGTTTGTTTGTCTCTTTCTTGACCTTGCCCAATCCCAAGACTCACACTTGGGTTTTATGTTGTGTGTATTTCGTTTTGATTGCATACTAACAACTAACCCCTTCGTAATTGTGTGATTCACACACTCATCATAGGTTGCACACTAAGTATCCAAAATGTTAAGAACCCAAAATGGAGGAATACTAAGAAGATATACCATTTTTGGGGTGAGGCCCCTCTTCTACTTTATCATCAGATGAAATCAATAAATGTAAATAGCCCACTTCAAATGCCAATGTTCGCAAATCCTAGATGATTAGTATGTTAACTTTACTCCTTACTGAGAAGATAACGATGTTAATGCTTCAGCACTTGCACCAAGGCATAGAATTCATTGTCACATGTGTTATAATGTAAACACACAAATTTTGTGGCAAACACTTGACAATGTCAGTTTTGACCAATCCTTAACTTGTATGACTTGTGCGTACACAATTGACTCTTTCTCAGATTCTCTCCTAGCCACTCTATCTATCTATGGGCTTGGCCTTCCCAATTTGTTGTCATACATATACAAGGTCTCCCTAGGATGTGCCTAACTATTCTATTATCCTAAGCAGACTATTGTCATTCTAGAGATCACTATTTTCTCCTTCGTGGACAGTTCCGACAACAATCAAACAATACCAGTTAAAGGTATTGTCTATCTTTCCGAGAAATGTCCAAGGTTATCTAAACTATTTTTCACACCCAAACCCTTCATGGTCTTGAAATTTGTCTTGCAAACATCACGAGGCTCCATGCAATCTTGGTGATATCTGGAAGTCAAATCAAGCTTAGTTAAGTACTCGACACCCTGAAGTTGATCCAAAAGATCATCAATCCTAAAAATTGGTAGTGGTTCTTCACAATGGTTTTTTTGAGAGCACAATAATCTGTGACTAACTGCCCTCATTATGGTCCCCCTTTCTCACGACAAGAACAAGAGATCCACAACGACAAGTGTTACGTTGGATCTTTCCCCATATAAGCAATTGCTTGATTTGGCATTCTATCTCAACACTCTGAAAGGGTGAAGTGTAATAAGGTGTCCAATTATACAACTAAGAACTTGACACAAGCTCAATATAATTTTTGAATAGAGCTCAAAGGAGGAATGGCAAAAGGCAAAAGCTTGTCAACATTATCTACCTTTGCTTTCCGAATGATACAAAGATCAAGAAACTTATGCAAATTGTCTTGTTCAATTGCACCAACCAAAGAGCAAAGGATTAACAGAAGAAGTGAGACCACCCTTGCAATTTACAAGTTTTGTGGAAGCCATCAAAGGTTGTCTTGTGATCATATTGATAAGGTGTTCTAAGTATCAAAGTGCAACAATCAAGGGGAGTTATATCCCGATCACAACTATATCCTCGAAAAATGTAATAAAACATTTGTGAGGCACAAGCGTGGGATGTCCCACCTGGTGGTATGAGTGTGAATGTGTTGTACTTGTCTATTCCATTCCATTGCGGAGTGCCATCACAATCAATTTAAGTTTGTTCCCGGAATGGCTCCATAGGTAGTAAGTTTGTTCCACTCTAGGGCTGAAACTTGACATATTAAAGGTGGCCAATTTATTTTTCTGGTAATGCTTCTGTGATGTATTTCAGTTATTAAGAGCACAAACCGCATAAATGCTCGTGTAAATTATCAAAGACAAGAAACCAATTTCCCTTTATGGTAGATTTAGGTTGAACCTATTTTGTAAAATTGAAAACCTACAAAGGATCAAGATTAAAACAATAATTTCAAAAACTTGACATTGAAGCTACTTTCAAGATATTAACACAATGAAAGACTCCACGCTTTCCCTCAACCTGCTCAACCTTAGGGTCAAGTGCATTAATGCACTACACATCGAATAAAGCTCTAATACGATTTATGATGGATTATAACTCAATTCTGGCAACTTAATATTGAACCATCATGGCATATGCCACTCCTATTGCAAGAATAGATTACAAATCTATAAAGGACCAAGGTTAAAAAAAGTGGTTTTCAAAACCTTGATATCAGAACATCAGTTCAAGACATCAGCACAAAGCAAAAGTTCTGGAGGCACATGAGCTGTCCCCTGAAACTTTGGGGATGCAGGGATAGGGACGAAAAATCCACCCCATGTCCCCTTTTACTGCATCCTTGGGACACTTTTGAAGGCTCTGGGTGGCCATCCAAGGAACATCACCTAATTTTTATGTTTCTAGAGGCATCCAAGCTTACCCAAGATGGTCAAGGGACATCCCCAACATGCTGGGGACATTCTAACATCCACAGTTGGCTGATGTTGCCCCGACCTCACTAAATTCATTATAAAAAATAGACTTCTAAAATTAAAAGGGGGTTGTGGGGCTCATGGGATACACGTCTGATGATGACTGTTTATTGAGCATGTTTCAAGATGTTCAAGGAGATCAATGTTAATTTCACCTATTTAGAATGTCTAATGAAGTTTTAATTATGCAACTGAAAGGCTATAAAATTTGAATTTTTTATTTTCTCGCATTTTTTTATTTTACACGCACACACACAATATTACCTCTGGGTCAAGCAGCCTTGCAATATTACGTTTCTCTGATCGCAGAATAGCTTGCCAGGACTGCAAACATTTGACAAAGTCCCCAGCAACAGGTCTGTTTGCACTTTGATCTTGGCTGGCAGAACTCCAGCTGAATAAATTAATTCCTGGATATGGACAATGATTGCTAGCAAAAGTAAGGCGTTGCTGATTAATTGGAATATTATATTTTCCCTGCAACAATCAAGAGGAAGGATTTTAGAAGCTGGATTCATCGTCCTTGGTGACAAAAGCAAATCCACTAAACAAAGAATGACATTTAAATTTCATTTCAATACTATTCCTGACAGAAAATGTCCCATTAGAAGAATAAAACAATACTTATTAAACCAATGTAAACAAAACGAACTGATATCATAAATTCACAATCATATGTGATTTAAACTTGTCTAGGTTTTACCCACTTTGGGTTCACCCCAACTAGTCATGCCTTTTCATTATTTCAGTGTCAGTTACTTTTCAACTGTTGCAGTTGTTTCAATACCCTTTCTTACTATTGTAACTTCTTGAACTTCCGAGTCCCATTGACCTACTTTGGTCATTTGTTGACATTTGTATGCATAAGAATAATTTTGAAACAAAGGGGGGGAGTAATGAAAAAGCAAATATAGAAGACGGTAAAGACATGATTACAAGAACTTGAACAAACTACGTACAATTTCTTCAAACCCATTTATTTAATAAAATTCTGTGAGTAGGAAAGCTGTTTCAAGACTGGAAGCAGATGGAGTTTGATTACATGAAATATGCGGTTGGCAGCTCATTGCTGTATTAAAGTAATTTTTGCACAAAAGGGGGGAATAATACCTATATGTTTTTTCTCCAAATGAAAAACACAATGGATATGCAGTTTTCCTACTCATTGATCAAATTATTTGTTACAACCAAAGTAGTAGATACTAGATGATTGACATGCATTAAAGAGAGTCCTAGAGGTTATCACTTATACAACTAGAGTGCAAATTAGACAAATGGTGTGTTATGGATCAGAAAATCAGATTATTATGGCCCAAGAAATCGGAATATGATCAAGAAGCACAGATAGAGTGCAAATTAATCGGCATGTTATGGATCATAAATTCAGACTATTAGGATCCAAAAATCAGATTATTATGGCCGAAAAAATCAGAATATGATCAAGAAGCGCAGCTAGAGTGCAAATTAATCGGCGTGTTCTGGATCATAAAATCAGACTATTGTGAACCAAAAATCATAATAAGATCAAAATGGGTAGTGGTAGGGTGGAATTTGGTTTCCAATTGTTGCTAAGGAACTTCTGCATTGCATAATCATTGCACCTACAAATGAAAAACTAAGAAAAAACCAGTGTAAGACCTGCACCAGAGAACTGTAACAGATTGGGTCTCTGTTCAACGGATATTCGTATATAATCACCTCTCTAACAATAAAGTGAAGAGTTGTCAAATACCATAAATTTGTATTATGTTTTGAATAATTCCATTCCTGTCTCTTATCTTACATTTGCAAATGGTGTAGGATAATGGAGACACAAAGTAGATGGTGGCCATAACAGACTGGGTCTGTATTAGACGAATATTCATATATAATCATCTCTCTAACAATAAAGTGAAGAGTTGTCAAATACTGTAAATCTGTATTATGTTGTCAATAATTCCATTCCTGTCCCTTATCTTACATTTGCAAATAGTGTAGGATAATGGAGACGCAAAGTAGATGGTGGCCATAACAGACTGGTACATAAACAAAGTAAGGGGTGGTGAACTCTAGCAGAAAAAAGATAAATTTTGCCTATTGTCAATGGCCACCCAAGACGACCTGTAGGGTGGTCAATCTAATCACTTACTATATCATATTAATGGTGTCAATCATGGAAAATTGCTTAATCATGGACCAAAGTAAAATTAATAAAATAAATTCTGAAAGAACAACAAGGCTAGATCCACCCTGCAGAATGCACTATATACTTTATTACTACCATCATCACCTTCAAAAATTCTATTCCTTTGTGCCATGCTCATGGTATCCTGATCCTTGATGTGTTACTTCTGATTGCATTAAAAACTTCACTCACGAAGTTAAAGAGATGTTAACATTTAAGTTGGCATTAACTAGAAGACAAAAAAGCTATGTTGACAGAATAAGCAGCCTGGGCCTAATAACTCTAAAACCTCTGCCTTCACATTGACCAAACAAATCATGGTCTCAATCCTGGAAAATTTCTTAATCATGGACCAAAGTAAAATTAATAAAAGAAATTCAGAAAGACCAACAAGGCTAGATCCACCCTGCAGAATGCATTATATACTTTATTACTACCGTCATCACCTTCAAAAATTAGATTCCTTTGTGCCATGCTCATGGTATCCTGATCCTTGATGTGTTACTTCTGATTGCATTAAAAACTTCACTCGCGAAGTTTGAGAGATGTTCACATTTAAAATGGCATTAACTAGAAGACGAAAAAACTATGTTGACAGAATAAGCAGCCTGGGCCTAATAACTCTAAAACCTCTGCCTTCACATTGACCAAATAAATACTGACGTACCTGATAAAATCTTGTGTATTATTGCCATTGTTCCTCTCACCAACTAGAAATCCATCAAAATATTCTCATCCCTACTAAATATCAGAATAATTTGGCCATGATATATGCAACAAGTTAAAATTATCATGCACATTTATGAGCCCAAAAAGGGTACACTAACACACAAAAATTACCACCTGCATATGTTGGGAAAATAAAATAAGTATAGCACATGAAGCACTCTGCGAGTTCAAAGCATACAGAGAAATGGCTCAAGAACACTGTACTGGCACTGTAAACTATTATTATGCTTAAGAATAGCAAGGTCTCTATGTATTCATGTATTTTTTCGTATTTTATATTATCCTAAATCTCCACAAGCAAAAATCTTGATATTCAAATCTCAATACATAAATATACAGTTATTCTTTGAATCTGGGATTCATCTAGAGTGCTGAAAAGTTTCTCGTCCAAATCCAGAGCTATGATAATCTGCGAATTCTTGCACCCACATTATATATGTTTTGCCCTAAGTTTGACAATTTTGCACTGCACATTAAATCTAGATAAGATTTATGCCAACAACATTCAGGTCAAGTACACGGAAAAATTAAGAGTAGATGTCACATTGGAGCTATTCGAAGACAAGAGAATAAAACAGATGGGGGAGATCCCTACACAAATCAATAGAAGGAACAACCTTCTTAAAGAAGCAACCCATCCCTTATTTTATGCATCATCAGCCCGTTGAGACAGCGGTAACAAATTGTGGTCCCATAGACCATTGTCTCATGGACATAATTAAAACCATTAGATTAAATTCAATTCAATTATGACAAGTCAAATTAAATCTGACTAAACCCAACACTTTCTAGCCTCCTCTCATTTGCATTTTAATTTTGTCTATGAGTAATTTATTTCTATAATTTAGTTAGATATGTAGGATATGTGCAAAATGTCCATTCTTAGATGTTTTTGTTGTTTGATGCCTAATTTTTTGTAAATTGGCAAGATCAAAGATAAATATACTCATCCACCCCTAACAAATGATTATATATGAGGCATGTTTGTTGAGAAAAATGATGGATATAAACACACTACATAATTTAGCCTGCAGAAGAGTATACTTACTGCCTATACATTCAGCTTGGCTCACAGGAGACATGCAATCCACATAGCCAGAAGTCCATGGGGTACAACCACTAGCAATCTGGAGTTACCATTTTGTAATGTATATATTTACATCATAATTTTAAAAATTTGATATTTTCAAGTTTCAACCGTAGGTTATACTTCCATAAATGTCTCTACGTTGTAGAATACTCATAGTTAGCTATCTTTTTATACCACTGAAAGACTCTTACTACATGTACTGAACACATTTCGTTTGTCTTGTGGACTGCAAAACAACCCTTTTATAGGGTTTGACTCAGCATATATTTACATTCTTTTCTATTGTAGATTATTTGTAGTTGCTTACTACAAAATACTATAATTAACACTTAGATTATGTGCTTAGAAATAATTTTGATGTGTTGCAAACTGAAAGGAAAGAACTGAACATGACAGTACAGCAAGAAACTATTGCAAAAACAAGGACAAAACTGCACAAGACAATGTTTACCCTAGAGAAATCCAATGTGGAATAACTCTAAAAGAGTGAGGGGCACAAGTTTACTATAGTTAGTATACTGCCTTCTCAAGGCCTTTGTGGACTCTTTACAATAGCAACATGTCCAAACACAAATAAAAGCTCTACAACTTGCTCAATTACACTTTTTTATCACACTCCAACTCCTTAGACACTCAATTGCTAGGAAACAATGAATTGTTTTACAATGGACCCTGAGGGTATATATATACATGCTCAACATCATGAAAAGCTCAAATAGGAAGTTAGAAGACTCAAAAGAGGAAGAGATATTGTCTGCAGCCATTCCTTTGCTTTCTTCTTGTCTTTGTGAGAAACCATCGCTCTATGCAAGATAAAACTGTCGCTTAACTGACTGCTGGTTATGAAACCACCCTTGAAGAAACCGACAATTATGTAACTGCCACCTACATAAACCAGCAGTTATAAAATTGCTACTGCAAATACCGGTGGTCTTGTGACCATCCTCAAACCACTGCTTTCACCAAGCGTCTGATCATATCTAAGGTGTCTGGATCATCTCAAACCTAACTCTGCCTCTATAGACCCCTAGATTGTCTGACACTTCTTCATTCTTGACTGAAACTCCTTGAAAAACAATCATTAGCAAGTGTTTAAAGTTAAATGTTTAGTCTTCTTGAGAATAGTGGCTTGATTAGTTATTTTGGTAAAACTTCATGATCCACTTCAGATCACACCTCCACAATTAGGAGGCTTTTGGTCCCCAAAAGCTTATGTATTAACTCATGAGGTGAGGAAATTTCTTCCCCACTTCTTGCTTTGAATACCACTTGGCTTTGCTTGGCATGTTTCCTTTCAGCCCAATTGTCCTTTCATTGATGCTCACTCCTCCTTTTACAAAACATCTTTGTCCATCTCTTCTTGGCCATTAGTAACAATATCTTCAATGGAAAGTAGCAATAGACCTTTTTCTTCATCTAGACATAAGTTTTCAACATTCACAAAGGAATATATCGTCATATATGGAGGCAGATATAATCTGAAAACATTCTTGCCCACTTACACTATAAGCTTTTTTGCTTTACCTTGGAATCTCTCCTTGCTTAAGTACAACCATACCATGTCCCTAAAATGGAACTTAGGCTCAACTCTAGGCTGATCATACCTTGCTTTGTACTTTGCTTGAAACTCCCTTAACCTCTCTTACAATCACTTGCACTTGGAGGTGTATTTCTCATATCTTCTCTCTAAATTCCTGGACTTTTTAAACTTCAAAGTCCACCTTTTCATGCTCCATGTGTGGCTGTCCTAAAACAACATCAAATGAACTTCGTGGTAAGTAACCAAAACTTGTCTGAAAAAAAGATTTATTAGTAGAAGAATGAATAGTCTCTTTAGATGAATCCTTCCTTTCTTGGGCCCACAAAGCTTTACCCAACTTGTAGGTCAATCCATCTTACAGATAGTAGGCCTCCTTGGGCTAAAACCTTAGCAATTTTTGTCTCCTTTGATTGCTGAAAATTTTCACCAAAATATGTATCATGCTAATATTTTTCAACATACGCCTCTTGCGCAAAAGGCTTGAGCTGAGTTATAGTGCCCAAAGTTGAAATCAAAGGAGATCAAAACAACACATCAACCAACTTTTTAGTCACACATATTTTGTTTTTAATAACCAAAAAAAATTGTTGCAAGAAACCCATCCATTTATAATAATGTACTTGCTACAATTTTTATTAGGCTTGCAAATATTAGAGCAATTGATGATCATTATTAATAACAATTACTTTTCCCATTAAATAATGCTTCCATTTTTTTCTGCTTAAACAAGAACAGACAATTCCTTATCATATGTGTAGTACTTCAAAATCGACCCATGAAACAACTTTAAATCATAAGACATTGGCTTACCTCCTTGTAATGTGACAACCCCCATAGCATAATTGGTGCATTGCTAATATTCTTCTTAAACTCAACATACGCATTTTGTTGTTTCTTACCCCAAATAAAAGACTTACCACTTGATGTCATGGAATGCAAAGGTGTTGCTATAGTAGAGAAAGATTTGATAAACTTCCTCATGTACTAAACTGCACCTACAAAGCTCTTTGTCACAGATGTATTGAAAGTTTTGAGTCATTCAAATGACCTCTACAATTGTTTGATCAATTCTCAACTGTCCATTTCTAACCATGCCCTAAATAAACAAGTGATTTTTGTTCAAATTCACAGTTCTTCTCATTTAGCAATAATTTGTTCTCAAACTCAACAAGCACATTTTATTGTTTCTCACCCCAAGTGAAAGACTTACCACTTGATGTCATGGAATTCAAATGTGTCACTATAGTAGAGAAATATTTGATAAACTTCCTCAAGTACTAAACTGCACCTACAAAGCTCCTTGTCTCAGAGACATTGAAAGGTTTGGGTCATTTCAAAATGGCCTCTACTTTTGTCGAATCAATTCTCAACTCTTCATTTATAACCATGCCCTAAATAAACAAGAGATTTTTGTTCAAACTCACATTTCTTCTCATTTAGCAATAATTGATCTTTAACTGAACAAGTGCATTTTATTGTTTCGTACCCCAAGTAAAATACTTACCACTTGATCTCAAAGAATACAAAGGTGTCACTATAGTAGAGAAAGATTTGATAAACTTCCTCAAGTACTAAACTACACCTATAAAGCTATTTGTCTCAGACACATTGAAAGGTTTAGGTCATTTCAAAATGGCTTCTGCTTTTGCCAGATCAATTTTCAACTCTCCATTTCCAACCAAACCCCAAATAGACAAGTAACTATTGTGCAAAGTCGCATTTCTTCTCGTTTAGAAATAACCTATTCTCCTTCAACACTTGCAAAAATTGTTTCAAATGTGATAAATTTCATCATAAATTAGGCTAAAAAACAATATATCAACCAAGTAAATGACAATATAAGAGTCTGTGAATGGCCTCAAAACATCATTCATCAAACTCATAAAATTAACAAGAGCATTACACAACCCAATGGGAAGTATAAGCCACTCATAAAAACTTTCCATTGTCTTGATGTTGTTTTCCATATATCCTCCTTTATAATCACCTAGTGATACTCGGATTTCCAATCTAAGTTGGTGAAATACTTAGCATGCTAATGTTGATCAAAAAGATCATCAATTCGTGGAAGACGCTACTTGTTCCTAATAATTATTCTACTCAAAGTTCTCTAATCAATACACATTCCCCATAAACCATCGCTCTTAGGCAAAATAAGAATATGAGAACCACGTGGAGAGTAGTGGGATGTATTACACCATTATCTAACAAAGACTACAAAATCTTTATTACCTCATTTGCTTCCATCACTAATTGTCAATAGAGATCGATGTTGTGAAGAGGACAATCCGATAACAACAGTATCTCGTGCTCAATTTCCCTTTCCGGTAGCATACCAGTGAGCTCTTGTAAAACTTCTCTAAATTGTTGCAACTCTTCCATTTGTATATGCTCCTTTTTAGTAGACATGCTATGCAAAATCTTGTATTCTACTACATTTTCTTGTTTATCTCTTGACCAATATTTTAACTTAGTGGCACTGACCAAGAAGATTTTTTATGGGAGGAGGACAATCCAATAACAACAGCATCTCATGCTTAATTTCCCTTTCTAGTGGCATGCCCATGGGCTCTCGAAAAACATCTCTAAATTTTTGCAACTCTTTCATTTTTCTATGCTCTTTGTTAGTAGACATGTTATGAGAAGTCTTGTATTCTACTACTTCATTTTGTTGTTTAAAAAAGAAGCAAAACAAACTTCTCATTAGTATTAATCAATCTTTTAACATGAGTGGCACTTACCAAGAACATTTTTTACTTTTATTATGTTTTGATGATGTAGCATTCCCCATCCTTGACCAAACGGTACATGTTAGCTCTTCTCATAAAGATAGCATCTCTAACATGTATATATAGGCTGCCAAAAAGTACTCCACAAACATCAAAAAACACAACATTGACCACAACTTCATCAATGAAATATTCATTTACCCCTAATTGGACCTTGCATTTACCTCTATTTCTACTCCTTGCTTCACCCAACTAACAACTCCTTGGAAATCAGATTTGTTTGAGAACAAGAATCAAAACGAGCATCAACTTTTGTCTTCTTAATTTGAATTTTAATATGGAAAAGTTTAGTAAGTTCACATTTTTTCAACTTCATTTCTACTCAAGCATACCTCTCTACGAATGGAGGTATGAAAAAATTTCTCATCCACATCGGAGCCACACTCAACCTCTTTTCCTTGAAAACCATAGCCTCTTTTTTTTAATTCTTGAATGGATGTGATTTCCAACAAGTCTCATTTTTATGTATTCCATGAATATCACAATGCCATAATGCCTTTTAGAATCATTTGGAACAAAAGTATGAGAATCATCATGTTTACCTTTCCATTTTCCTTTTAGCTTGAAACCACCCTTTTGCTTTGGAACATTTGAAGAGGAACGTGAGTTCATTTTGTCAGTCTCAAAGTAATGGCCTTGTGCACATGCATGGTTTAATGTCCCCAACTCAAATCATGAGGATTAGCAGCACATTGGCTGTCCTTTCTTTGGATTACCCAAGAGGAAGAGAACTTAGAGCATCATTGGGTAAGTATTGGAGTCTTTGGCTTGTTCTCAATTCTATTCTTAAGTTGTGTGCACGTCTTTTTATGCAACTTAAGTGAACTTAAGTTATTTTAAGTTGAGGTCATGTCTTTTTAGGCAACTTAAGTGACTCCTAGCCAAAAGGCTTAAGTTGTCCCTTTTTAATGTACTTTAAGTGACTTTTAAAAAGCATGTGATACAAAAGCAAAGGGAGCGTGGATTTTTTAGGAGCTTATTGGTTCAGTTTTTAGGTTTTTTATGTGGAGCTTTGGATTAAGCGTTGGTGATTCAAGGGCTGAGATTAATCAATCTCTTTGGGAGTTATTATATAACTCTCTATGGGTCTTTTAGAGCTGGCTAAGTTGTGAGTTTTCTGTTTATTACCGTTACAACTTGGCTTAAGGTCTGAAACCCTCGAGTATCCCCAGTTTTGGAGAGACATACGAACTCCCCCTAGTCAGAAGAGTGTGTTTCGATGAAAGAGCTTTCGTTTATGAAACCCTAGTACATCATCTTTTCTGGGTTGCAATTGTTTATCAGGTTTGGAGGCCAAATTGGAGATAAAATTCAAAGTTGAAGGTTCAGATTTGGAGTAACTTCAGCATGGTATTTCATATTTCTGAGCATTCTTGAGGACGGCAACAAAAAATCAGACCTACCACTGATTTTTTTGGGAGTTGATGCCATATTTGAAGAGGGCTAGGATTTGATCAAAGTCTGAGGTATTTTATGTTAAATTTGCATACTAATTTCAGTTTTATCTCAAAAAAATAAAATAAAAATCATTGTAATGCATATCTAAACTTTATGGGCAGAAATAAGAGGATTTCCTGTACTTTTCCCAAGTTCAATAATACTCAAAAATTTATTTCTTTTAGCAAAAAAATCAGATCATTAATCTAATTGTAAATTTGAGTTTGTTGTTGAAATGCTTATATGCAAATTAAGTTTCAGATTATTTTGAGCCCTAGTTTTGGAAATATTGTTAATTTTCTATTATCCCTATTTGGGCATATTTCACCTGGTCTATGTCCTTAGGCTTAGCCAACAAGTTGGGCCTTCTTAGTTGACTATGAAGCCCTCAAACATACTTCGTCAAGGTGTTACGATCCAACACATATTTGCCCATTTGGACCACCTTTGGCCTTGTTTTGTCAATTAATAGACCATTCCTCTTCACAAAAATATTGAATAGAATTGTCTCTTAATCAATGTTTTAATTTAATCGAATTTAGAAATTGGTTGTAGTTTCCTCCCAACCAAGGAACAAACATAACTCTCAAACCAAGCTTAAGCATGACTAAATAGCTTCAATCTTGTAAATAAAAGTTGTTGCTCTTCACTAATGTGATGTAAACTGAAATATACCTCTGATTGGGCTATCCAATGATCAAGTTTCTCAGCATTTAGTTCACCTTCATAAAAGTGAATTTCTATCTTGGCCTCCACTTTGAATGGAGGTTGTGCTAGTTTGGTATGTGGTTAGTCCTTCTCATGGTCTTGAGTCTAATTCTTCATTTTCTTTCAAATACTTTGTAGGAACTCATAGTTTCCCCATGATATTCTCCATAATCTTCTCAAACCTATCAAGCTTCCCTATGGATTGCGATTTTTTTATAAAAACTTCTTCTAGTTTTCTAAATCTTTCTTCAATGTCTTGAGGTATTCTCTCATCTTCATGAGCCATGATTCTTACTTCTCTATTCCACTTTCTTGTAGATTTGTCTTACAACAAAAGAAGCAAGACACCTTTTCTACTATCACTAGTTGCTCTGGTAATAGGCATAAACCTACAAACATGTCACAACACACAAACCATACAAGGAAACTAAACCTGCTTTGATACCAATACGGTTCACAATTAGTATGACTATTCCATTACTTAATTCATCAACACAAATCTTAATTACTCCCAAAAACACTTGATTAATTAACTTGTTTTCTTATAAATTTGCATAAAACAGCCCACTATGTGCTTAGAATTGAATTGGTAAGTGCTACAAACTAAAAGAAAGAGATGAACATGAAAATCAAGAAAGAAACTACTGCAAAAACAAGAACAAATCTGCACAAGATGATGTTTACCCTAGATAAACCAAATGTGGAAATCTCCAGAAGAATGTAGGATTTTGCCTCCTCTTGCCACTATATCTTTTTGTTATTTTGGATATAGTATCTTCTCAAGGCCCTCATGGATACTCTTTACAATAGCAACCTGACCAAACATTCGTACAAGCTCTCCAACTTGCTCACTTACACTTCTCTATCCCATTCCAACTCTTAAGACATGCAACCAAGACGAAAGAACTGCTAGGAACAATAAATTGATTTACAATGACCCTGAGGGTATATTTATACATGCTTAACGTAATGATAAGCTCGAATTGGAAGTTAGAAAGGCTCAGATGAAGAAGAGACACCATTTTCAACTACTGCTCTGCCCATTTTTTGTCTTCATGCAAACCTGCCACTCTATGCAGGAGGAAACCGCCACTTAACTAACCAGCATTTGTGAAATCAACAGTTACGTAACCAACCCCTGAATACACCGGCATTTACAAAACCAACCCCTTCAAATGCAAACAATTTTGCAACCGTCCACAGAACATTGATTTCAACAAGAACCCGCTTCAACTAGCTTCAAGTCGAAGGTGTTTGGATCACCTTAGACCTAACTCTGCCTCTATATATGCATGTGTTGTCTGACTCTTCATTCTTGACTAAAAAACTTGGAAAATGATAATTAGGAACTGCTTCAAGTTATACGTTTAGACTTCTTGAGAATAGTGGCTCAGTTAGTTGTTTTTGCTGACATTTGACAATCTAATTCGGATCAATACATAACATATTTGTATTTTTCGTCAATCACTTCATTCCAATACGAAAGGTTGCTTGACTATAAAACACACTACTGCATTCATGTCACATATGCCATAAAATCATCTCAAACCCACGACAACTTATGTATTTAGTAATCTTTTAGGAATTTAAAACAGAAATACCATTTAGTATTTAATCATAGCCTCCTGCCGAGGTGAGCTTATTTATCAATAATTGACACGATATACGCTAAGTTGTGAACTTGTTAAAAATTATAAGGCAGGTTTATGAGCTCACAAGAGGGTACAATTATGTACAAATATTGCCACGAACATAAGTTTTGAAAGCTGTGAAATTTTAAAAATAATTATGGCACAAGAAGCTCAAGAACTGTATTACAGCACCACACAAGATTGTCATTTGAGAATACCGAGGCCTTTTTATATTCTTCCAAATTTTACACTTCATTTATTATCCTCAGATCTGAACAAGGAAGGCTTTATTGGCACACTAGTCAAACCTGTAAACAGCTATTATAGTCATACATGAATATTAATAATATTATCATAGCCTCTCAGGGAGGTAAGATTATTTATTTATAATTAAACTGATACATGCTAAGTTGCAAACTTGTTCAAAGTTGTAAGGCAGGTTTATGAGCTTGCAAAAGGGTACAATTGTATACAAATATTGCCACGAGCACAAGTTTTGAAAGCTGTGAAAATTTAAAATAAATATAGCACAAGAAGCTCAAGAACTGCATTACGACACCACATGAGATTGTCACTTGAGAATACCGAAGCCTCTTTATATTCTTCCAGATTTTCATGCTTCATTAATTATCCTCGGATCTCAAACAGGAAAAGCTTTATTGACACCCTATTTAAACCTGTAAACAACAGTTACAGTCATTCATGAACATTAACACAATTTTTTTCCTTTTTTTCATCCTGTGATACTTCATCTATGCCCAATCATTCGGTGTTATTAAATGGATTTTTTGGGGCTGCATTTTTTTCTTACAATACAGTTCCATCCTGAACATTCTGTCAAACAATAAATGCACCTGTCCATGCCGACCAATTGTTGTATAGGAGGCATGCTGGTTGACAAAAGACAATAGATATATAACTACCACTAAACACAAGCTTGCATACCTGTCATCTCATGCATGTCTCTGCATAATGCACTAGCATATATAAGCATCCTGCCAATCAGGATACTTCACCTATGCCAAATTATTCACTGATATTAATTAGATATTTAGGGTCTGCATTTTTTCTTACAATACAGTTCCATCCAGAATGTCCTATCAACTGTCAGGCTCGACAGTACATGTACCCAGTGGTTGTATAGGAGGCATGTTGGTTGACCAAAGAGGGTAGATACGTATGCACTGCCAGACACAAACTTGTTAACGGCATGCCTGCCATCTCACCACATGCCTCTGCATAATGCAAGAGTATATAAAAGCTACAAGTACATTCCTTTCCCGTGTTACTCATGTTTTTCTCCTTACGTGGGCCAAGATTGCACTGTTGGTTAAATTCAGATAATATCTATGTCAAAGAATTGGGTTTGAGCCATACTTCTCTCATGGCAAGTCAAATGAATGTAACTAAATTCAACATTTTTTCCCTGTTCTGAAGGTACAAAGGACATTCTTTCGGCGTGCTTCATCTATGCAAATTATCAACCATTAATAAATCTATTCGCTTTTTTGCAGTTTGTTTTCATTCTTGAAATAGTTTTCCAATTGGCTATGTTTGAGCTTCTTTGTTTGACATTTTGGGGTCCTACCAGAATTCTTCGTAAACCATTGTCTGGAAATAGAAAATGGGATTGTCGGTATCAAATCTCATTTATAGGACCTGTATGTTAATGGCCATTATACGATTTTTTTCCTTACACTACAGTCAAGTGAATTTCTGTGCTAATAATGGCTTAAAGATACTTGTGCTAATCCATGCCCAACAAATGATTGTGTAGGAGACCTACTGGTTAACAAAAGAGAGTATATATATATATATATATATATAAACAATGTGCAATGCACTCAAAACATCAGCTTGGTCCCAGGGAGATTTAACCCTTTAAACCCTACAGACTGAATTGTTTAACAGTCAACCCTCCAAACCTCACAGGCTGAATTGCTACGCATGTCACCACAAATCACCCACCTCTGCCCAAAGTCCCCACAACACAACCACCCACAATCTATTCACACCAGCATACTATAGCTAAAATTTAGTTAGATATTTAGGATGTGTGTGAAATAGTCAACGTATGATTTTTATCTCATGTCCTGTCCTGAATTTCACGGATTTGGCAGGCTCAAAGACTATACCCTACTAGTAATTGTATACACAGCCTATAGGTTGAAAAAAGGGCTATATATATATATATATATATATATATAGCACACACACACACACGCACACGCACACACACTACAAAATTGAATATATTCATTGCTCATACATACATGCAGGTTGGCCCCGAGGAGATTCAACCAGGCAAGCCTCGGTCCCCACTGAAAAAATGCCTTAGAAGAAGACGACCAGTCACCCACTTCTGCCCAAAGTCCCTGAGGCACCCCTAACTACAAGTTGTCCATGTCAAAATACTATAAATATACTCTACTTGGATATGCAGGTTTGTGTGAAATGACCAATTTTAGATATATTTTCTTACACAACAGTTTTGTCCTGAATTTCTGGGAAATGATAGGTTCAAAGACAAGTGTGCTCATTCATCTCCTTCCAATGATTATATAGGAGGCTTTCCTAAGATAAAGGGTACATATAAACATGCTGCACAATTGAGTATACTCATTGCACATATATTCAGCCTAGCCCCAAACAAGATTCAACCTTGCAACCCTCGATCTTGTTGCCAAATTTTCCCAAATTTGGTACCAACACAAAGCCTCCATTTCGAAGTCCAAACTTTGCCTGAAAAATTATCTTCCCATACTTGGACATTTTTTCCAAAAAATCAAAAAGCGTTTTTTGTGCTCCACATGCCCGGACTGGCCCTGCCTTTTGAACACATCAGATGCAAAAGCACATTTTAGCTATGCCTTGGTGCATTTTCACACCCAATGCACCCAGAAGTTGGGCCAACCCAACCCCCTAGGCACACCAAACGGGAAGACACTCCCATGCTAGAATTGAACACGATTTCACATCTGGCTTGCCCAAGAAGTCAAACCGGTCATAACACGAGGGTGTGCGAAGCACACGTGCAGGAGAGACTACAGATAAAACACGCACACTACACAGAATCTCCACCCTTCTACCATTTGAGTTTGAAAAAGTGTGAATCGTCCAAATTGCAGCCAAAAATGTTCATTTCTCTACAAACTTCTCATCCATACCCCTTTCATTGAATTTTGAGCACATTTTTGGCATTTTGTAAGCCAGTAAAAGATTGGCGTATCCTAGGTACACTAGAACTTTGCCCCACTCCTGCACACTGCTAGAAGGGTGTTAGAGGGTCAAAGTCACTTTTTCATGACCACTGTCCCATGCTCTTCACATCCACACAAGCATTTTTTGCCTCTGGAGCCCTCCAAAAATCTCCAAGCTCTCACTAAGACCACCTTCTGCACTACCAAAGAAGAAAAGATGAAGTTTACATACATGGGTTTCGAGCTCATATCCATTCTTGAGATTGATGTCCTTGAAATCAGCAAATCTCAAATTGGGCATGTTGATTTGGAGGAATTTCAAAAGAGGATCAATGCAAAATCCCTTGCCACTGTGGTTGCCCTCATGTCTCAAAGTAGTTTGCTTGAAGTTGTTGGATTTCTTGTCTTTGTACAATGCATAGACTCAGAGTTCGCTTGCACATTACACTGATCCAAATACCAAGGAAGTTCGGTCAATAAGTGGTGTAGTGATGGCCAAGCTCAACAATAATTCCATCGATATCACTTTCTAGATTTTGCAATGGGGCACATTCAAAGATGAGCAAGAGGGTAGGGACAAGCTCACTAGGATAAAAATCCCGGCAAACACCTCTTGACCACGAATGTCAGGGGTTTGAAGCATAAAAGGAGAGGCTTGTCAAAGCTGCCAAAGAAATTCTTCAAGTCAGATTTCAAGGATAAATTGTCAGACATTATTATCCTCCTCAACAAGGTAATAGGAAACCGAACCATCGCAAAATTTCATCCTTGGATGTTCTTGGCCATGAGCATCATCTACAATAACAAGCAATTCATTGATTGGGGAAGCATCATCAGCGATGTGTTGCATAGGTAGCTCACTGGAATAAATGTCACAAGGACATTTTATATGACCTCGTACCTAGTATACTCCCTAGCAGCTCTACGAATGTTTCTTGGCCTCAGTCCATAGGTAAACTTTGGTCCCACAACCAAAGTGCATTAGTATTATCCATAGCTAGTCCTTGAGGAAAGCAATAAACCTTTCACATGCATCAATGAAGCTTTTTCCATGAGGGCCATTTGAGCACTTGAAGAAGACTAGGGAGCAAGGATATCAGAGGAAGGTGCAAACCTCGTCGTGCAATACAAGAGTTACTTCATCCAATTTCCCATGTTCACCTACATCAGAGTAGGTGGGCTTGAAGGCTACCCATTCAAACTATAGAGGCTTTTAAGTGACAAGAACTTATTGATAGAATTGTGCAAGCAGTTGGCCAATGTCCACAAAAGATGTAGGAGGCACATGGTGGGAGTAGTTTTTTCCAATCACAATGGGACCATGGGTCACAACACCTGGTGAAGCACCAAAGATGTCCAAACTATTGAGACCACAAAGGCACATTTTCCCTTACATCCGGATACACACCAGCAAAGCTTCATTCAATAGCAAAGGATGGGTCCGAGCTCAACCCCACGATAGGTGCCACCTACATACATGTGCTTCATTTGGAGGACTATTGGGCAAACTATGTAGTTGATTATGAAATAAGAGGAAGAGATTGGGGCCATCTAAGCTTGGATTAGATTAGAGATTTCACCACCACATGGGTCCCCAAAGAAATGGTGGATGATGGTTGCTAGAGCCCATGTAAACGGAGAAATTCGTGTCAGCACCATTGCCCCAACTGAATTAGGCTTCCCAGGAGATAACTAATTGTCATGTCCCCCTTTTGGACATGACACTATTGAAGACCTTTAACCTTGCCTAGTTTCCTAAGGGCTAAGGGAAGAAGAGAAAATGAATGGAAACAGTTGATTTTGAAAAGAATAATTGTAAAAGTAATTTATTGTTATAATTTCACTTAAGTTGGGGGCTTTTTTAAGGGTCATGAGTATTGAACCACTTCAGTAAATTATAAAAACATATTCTTTTATAATTTAAAAAAAAAGATCGACAAAGATAATTCCCCCCAAATTGGGCACTTCACTTGGGGAGAAGTATAAAAGCAATTGAGGGGTCTTGTTGAAAGGCATATTGGAACATTATTGGAATTTACAAGTTTTCAGCACAAAAAAGCTTGAGCTTTGAACTTGAAGACGAAAACCTTCAAACAAAGAGATTCAGGACGAAAACCCTCTTTCTTCCATGGGACAACTTCATCTAGGAGTTGCCATTGTTCTTCAATTTCTGAAAAAGACAAAAGTAGGGGTTTCCAAGTGTGGCGACTTGCTTGTAGAGGTTGACAACTTGGTTGGGGTTTGCATAAACTTTGGGGTAATTTTGTGCCGTAAATAATATTCTGATTTTATGGTATTATTTTTGCACTTGGGCAATTTGATTTGGAAAGGTTTTGACCTTGTTGAGGGTCATTTCTTGCCCTAATATTATTTTGCAATTATGATTTTTCTAGCCTTGGGAGATTTGGAAAAAGGACCTAATTGAGGGTTTGCGGTCAAATATTGATTCTAAAAATATTCTGGAATTTTCTATATTATTCTAAATATTTCTTGTGGTAAATTTAGCTTGTTGGTGAAGGTTAAACATCATAAGAAGGTATTTAATTGCAGCTCTATTTTTCTATTAATTTTGAAGACCTATTTAAGGTGAAACTCCATAGAATTTGTCATCAAAGGGCTGTTATAAATCATAAATATTTTCTGAACCTATATGCCTAGGGTTTGAAGGGATAATGTGGGTTTTTGAAGGGTTAATCTTTGTTGAAAGGGTTCACAATTGATTTAAAGGATTTAGCATATTTTTATGCTAATTTTGGAGTGTTTACAGCTAGGGTTTGCTGTGGTAAAAATCAGATTTTCTCTTTTGCTAGGGTTTCACATAAAATCATTTTTCATAGAATTTGTCCAATTTGGGGACATTACACTGACCTACAGTTCCAAACCCAATTAACATTCAACGAATCAATGAATTGGCTCAACCAAAAACTTGAAAAGCTCATGAAAGCCAGTGGTTTGAGAAAATCCAAGTCATCAATTCACCACAAGAACACCACATAGACACCTAGGGTAGCTGGCACTGGCAATGTTGGTCATGTATCTTGCTTAACAATTACCTCTAATGGTGATGGAGATGGAGAAGATCTAAATCAAGCCAAATTGCGTAGTAAAACTTGTGGAGGAGGTTCCTCCATAGCGCTGAAATTACAAGTGAAGAGACCTATTCACCCACAATTAGCTTCCCTCCAAGTGAAACAAAAGTTCATGCTCAGATGGATGATACTTCTCTCCTAATTGACAACACCACATAGAAATACATCACTTCTAGTCAAGGACTAGAGCAATCCACTACTCAACAGGTTCTGACTTCTCTACTCATTCTGTCATTCCCCCCAAATACCACTTCCTCCCCACTCCACACTGCCAAGGTTGCCTACTCCACCTGCAATTTCTGCAAACTAGGGGACATAGGTGGTGAGTTCATTGATACTTCATTCCAATGGATGTAGCCACTATTGGGGAGGAAGAAGATACTTCATACGTCATTGCCAAAATTTGATAATGTGGTAAATCTTCTGAAGACACCTCCGAAAAAGGCAAAGACCACGTCTAGGTTGGTTTTTTTATCCCTCTAGGGCCTAATTTATGGAAATTGTTGAACCTAACGTGGAAAATAATGTGGACATGACAATGAATGTTTACACGATGAAGAAGATTCCATTGGGAATACCCACTCATGAGAGTGATGTGCACTATCTTAGATAAACCATAGAGAACGATCAAGAGATCAAAGAAGGATGAGCTGACCCAAGATTAAATGAAAGAGAAAATCCGAAAACTCACGGGCGTGTTAACTATCTCTTGAGTTTGATGGAAGCCCCAACCCAAGTACCTAGGATCAACAAGGAAGCAATCTCCAACATAAGCAAGTACAATAACTTTACTAAAACTCTTCAAGCTTGGGTGAAAATTGTTGCTAGATGGCTTGATATATATTAAGCAAGTTATGAAAACATGTGGAAAGATTGAGATAGAGCTCGGCAAAGTGGATCAACAAATCCAAAATCAAAAAAAGGAACTAGCAATGTGGGAATCCATGAAGAAAGATGTGGAATTAATGTCAACGATTGATGTCAATCTACTCGTCAAAGGAGGTGTATTTGACAAAATGGAGATTATCTTTCTTATGATTGGTTTGAAAGTATAGTGCACAAGATTGACATCTTGAATAGAGCCATTGAAGATTTGATGGAGCAGCAAACGATAGGTGACGAGAGGCTCACTTACACATGTTCTAATATGTGAAATATTCACTATGAATTGTCTAAATAAGATGGCTCTAGGCAGCACTTAGTCAATGAGCTGAAAGAACAATTCAAGGAGGTGATCAAGGAAGAGTTGTTCAAAGAAGGCACTTTTAGTGTCATTATAGTATACAAGCTCAGTGAGATTAATACGACATTGGAAGAACTAAAAAGACAGTTGCCAGAGTTCTCACTAACACATAATGTCATGATTACGATATCAACAAATGGCTGGTGTGTTCCACAACACGGTGATCCCTAACGGAGATTCCATAGCAGGAGCCATGAAAAATTTCAGGACACTCAAGCTATCTCAAAGAAAGAGCAAAACTAGAGGCAATCTAGCTTCACAGAAGATGGACCCACCTAGTGGAGATCCTTCCCTAAGAAAGTCTTTTTAGAGAATGTTTTGATTCTGCTTTGATATTTTTCTCTTTTTGTAATATTCAAAAAGTGCAAATTATCTTGTGTAATATTTAAGTCGTTTTATCAAAAAGCAAAATTAGAAAAGGACAGTCATAAGAAAATGAAGAGTAAGCCCATTCTCTCATAAAACTATAAATAGGAGAAATGGCTACTGTAAAAGGACTGTTTGATGCTATTCAAAATTTTGCTTCAATTTTCAGAGGAAAGGAGAAGAACTGTGTTCATTTCCAACAAGAAATATGGAGAAATTTTCCAGGACTGTGTCTAGGAATCTCTTTGATGATCTACTTTATTCTTATGTTTAATATATGTCTTTCTTACCTTTCAATAATGCAAGTTTCCATTGTCAAACCATCAAAACATATTTGAGTTCTTTTTTGTCATGCAGGGGATAAGATCTGATTTTACTTGTTCATGCATAATCCTTTGTCTTCCTTCTCTTTTTATTTTTATTTTATAGGGTGAAAGTAATAAAACTCCCCACATAATTTTCCCTGTGCATATTGTATATAGTTTACTTTTAGCTTTTCCTATTTTCAATAAAAAGAACCTCCCCTCACAATAGAGAAGGGACTTCTATCTCCTCACTGTTGCAAAAAGTTATATTTGTTGTAGTGCACAAAATTTCACCAACAAGTCCCCACCAAAAGGATGTGTTACCATGTGACCACCAATCACCTACCTCTACCCGAAGTCCATGAAACACACCCCCTACAATTTTTCCATGTCAAAACACTATAACTACAATCTACTTGAATATGTAAGTTTGTGTGAAATGGCCATTTTTAGATTTCTTTTCTTCCACTAGAGTTTTGCCCTGAAAATCTAGGAACTGACAGGCTCAAAGACACATGTTCGTCCATCTCCTACTAATGCTTTGTTGGTAGTCCCGTTGGTTGAGAAAAAAGTACATATGTGCACACTAAATAATTGAATGTAATCATTTCGCTTACATAGAGCTTGGCCAGGAGCGAGATTCAATCCTGGAACATCTAAACCCAATGACTGAATGACATAGCATTTGACCATTTGTCCACTACCTTTGCCCTAAATTTGCTAGAGCACCCCCAATGACAATCTGTCCAAGTCAACAACTATTTGCTCCTACAATTTGTTCATGTCAATACACTGAAACTATATGTTTCTACATTATGTCTAAGTCAGCACACTATAACTTTTTGCTTCTATAATCTGTCCACCTTGCTCCTAAAACGCCTCTGCCCTAAATTCCCTAGGTCACACCCACCTGCAATCTGTCCAAATCAACAAATATTTGCTGCTACAATCTGTCCATGTCAGCACACTATAGCCACATGCTCCTACAATTTCTCTAAGTCAGCACACTATAACTATTTACTTCTATAATCTATAAACCTAGGCACACTAAAACTATTTGCTCCTAAAACCTGTCCGACGTTGACAGGCTATAACTATTTCTTCAACTATCTGCTCCTACAATCTGTCCATGTCAGCACACTATAGCCATATGCTCCTACAATCTGTCTAAGTCAGCACACTATGACTATTTGCTTCTACAATCTGTCCACCTAGGCACACTAAAACTATTTGCTCCTAAAACCTATCCGACATCGACAGGCTATAGCTGTTTCTTGCTACAATCCATCCCCATCACAAGATTACAACTAGTTGCCCCATTTCACTACAACACTAGAATCTGACAACGCCGTAAAATATTTTACTAATTCATGGCAACACGAGCTCTCATAATCTTACTCCCAGTTCAGGGAACCCCAAAATTTAAGAGAAAAAAACAATTAAAGAAAAAAGAAAAGAAAAAAAAATGGTCATTATTAAAAATTGCTCAAATATTGTTTACATAAACTAGGAAGGTCTTGTTACATTTTTTTTAAAATCACTGCACAACGTTGTGACATAAACTAGAGGCAGAGCCTTAAAGAGAAGCACAACTCAGAAAACATTAAAATTAGATAAATAGATGGCATATTTAGGGTTCGAATCACATAAAGAAATTCATACCTGGATTTGTTTCTTCCAATTTGCAAGAAAGGCAGCAGGGTCCAACACAACCTGCGCAAATAAAATTAAAACCCCCTCAATTAAGCCAAAAATTAAACACCAAACTTTTTCAATTTTCTGGTAAACCCCAACAGGGTTCGATCTCGCGACCTGACCTACCGTTGAGGTGGCGGAAAAATTATTGTTGCCGTTGTTGTTGTCCCAGTCACCGGTGAAACTGATGATGGGCCTTCCCCCAACCTCAAATGCAGTGGACATGTGCAACCCTCTTCTCTCTGGAGCTCAAATTTCACCCGATACAGCCGGTGATAAGCCGGTCAACTCCGCGATCCTGATCTTGTCGACAAATTGCAGTGGTAGTGGTGGTTAAAGACAGGGAATACAAGCCAAGATTCTTTATACATATGTTGTGTTTTCCTGTGGCGTGATGGATCCACCAAATAGCGGGTTGCCGGTATTTATAGCTTGGTCCACACTTACTGGAGAAATTTAATTATAATTATGGTTGGGGAGGTTTTGCAAAAGATGGGTCTCTCAAAACCGAGAATGATCTTACGTTTTGCAACACGAAAAATGTTATTACAAAAACATTGGATTTAAGTAAACCTGCGCTATTCTATTTAGTGGACAAGTGGAAGGTTTGGCTTTTGGTCCTCGGCGTCGCTGATTTCCATGTGATTTTTTTTGTTTTTTATTATGTTTTGTCAATTATCATTGTCTCTGTTAAATGTTGCCCCTCTTTAAGTGTTATTGTTCTTAATATAATTAATTAATAAAATAAGGGTGCTAGCACCAAGTTCTAATGGGTAGGTGGAGAGACCGACCCAAAAAAAAAAAAAAATTTAAAAAAAATAAGAATTAGAAATATTAAAAAATTTGTTATTTTACTTTGTAAAAAGTTTATATTTTTTAGCATGTTAATCAATGTAATATGATTGGCCAACAGATTCAAAATTAATAATTTCAAGTTAAAATTAAATAGATTTATAAATCTTCTTTAAGGACTAAAAAAAAAGAAGCAAAAAAACTTTGTGGTCATTTCATAGAAGACCAAGAAAGACCAACCAAATATAGTGATAATCTCGTAGAAGCTCAGAGTGATCATAGGTAGGTAAAAAAATAACGATTGATATATCAAGGAATGCACATATACCAACATATAAAACCTTGTAAGCTCTAAATTTCTAAGATAAATACCCAAGATTTTTAAAATGATGATTTTGATCGGAAAAAAAAATACCCTTGTAATATCAGGGAAGCCCAAAATCATATTGAAACTCAATTAAAAATATCTTCAAATCAAAAAAAAAAACTAATAAAATTAGAACTATTGGCACCTTTGATGTCAACAAATTCCACCCAGGGTTCAATCATGTAAATTATCAGCGTAGCACTATTAAACATCTTGCTCACGTAGTAATCCCAAATAAAACTAATTTTGTATCAATCAAATTTCTCATGTCAAAGTGCTAATACCTACAAGTGAAAGTCGAAAAATAGTAAGAATATAACACATTATAAGCCATCATCATTATTCTTTTCATCAAAAGCCCATATTTGATAAAAACAAAACAAATTAATGTCTTTTTAGCATTCAGAACAAGGAACAAAATAGCCATGTCTACGAACTAAAAATAAAAATTAGATTTGTGGTAGGCATGTCTTCCTTTGAATAAGGAGATGGGTTTTTTTAATGAGTGACTTCAAAAACAACAAATCCTATTAGCAATACAATGCTTCACAGAAATATTTTCTATTTAAAAAACATCATGTTGTATAGCCTTTGAGAATACCTACATGCATGCCTAGAGCGAACCCATTTTGAAGCCAATGGTTGAGGAAATGACAAACACTGATGTCTTTTGAGGAAGGAAGAAATAACAATAAAAAACTATATAGAAATTAGAATTTAAGTCTAAACCGCATCAACCACTTCGTATAGCAAAAGCAAATTTGTCCATAAATGAGGAGGATGTTGTAACAACCACAATTATTTTTCAATACCAGATATGCAATTATGGTAAAAAGTTCCAACCAGAGTTTAGCACAAAAAAAAACGTAATGAGATCCATAATTTTGTCATAACCAACACAAGAACTAAACCAAGTACATAACTTAACAATGACTTCATTAGGAAGTGTTTTAACCACTTAGTATTTGGATAGAAGTGGGTCAATGTAGACACACCCATGCACGCTCATCCACGTACTTCATTATGGCCTTCTTAACAGAGTCGTCACTAACTTATGCCCTTACCTGAGTACCTACATCAGCTATGAAACAACTAGTACCTCATTAGGTAATTCAGCAAAAGTTCATTATACATATATTGTGTTTTCCTATGGCGTGATGGATTAAAAGACATCGTTCGACCAAGTAGCGGGTTATTAGTATTTATAACAAGTCAAGGGGCACATTATGAGCGGCTGGTCCACACTTACTAGAGAAATTTAATTATGGTTGGGGAGGTTTTGCAAAAATGGGTCCATCAAAATCGAGATGCACTACAAAAACATTGGATTGAAGTAATCATGCGCCATACTATTTAGTGGATAGGTGGGGGGTTTGGATTTTGGTCATTGGCGTCATTGATTTTCATGTGCTTTTTTATTTTTTATTGTGTTTTGTCAATTACCATTGGGTATCTTAAATGTTTTTTTTTTCCCTCTCCGCATAGTGTCATTGTTCTCAATATAATTAATTAGTAAAATAAGGGTGTTAGTACCAAGTTTATGTAGAAGTTTGATAAGGTAGAAAGAATATTGGGAAATATAATAATGTAAAACATATAAATATTATAAATATTAAAAAAATGTTATTTTACTTTGTAAAAGGTTTATATATTTATTTGGTGCGCTAATCAATGTAATATGATTGGCCAACAGATTCAAGAGTAATTCCAAGTTAAAGTTAAATGGATCTACAAGTCTCCCTTTGAGACTAATTAAAAGAGAAGAAAAAATGCTTTATGGTCATTTTATAGAAGACCAAGCAAATATAGTGATCAGCTCATAGAAGAACAAAGTGATCATAGGGGTAAAATAATAATGATTGATATATCAAGGAAAGTATAGCTACCAACATATAAAACCTTGCAAACTTTAAATTTCTGAGATAAATACGTAGGATTTTTAAAATGATGATTTTGATCAGAAAAAAATAATACCCTTGCAATATCAAGGAAACCCAGAGTCATGTTGAAACTCAATTTAAAATGTCTTCAAATTAAAAAAATCATAATAAAATTAGAACTATTGGCACCTTTGATGTCAAAAAATTCTACCCAAGGTTCAATCATGTAAATTATCAACTTAGCACTATTTAAACATCTTGCTCATGTAGTGATCTCAAATAAAAGTAATTTTGTATCAATCAAATCTCTCATATCAAAGCACTAATACCCACAAGTGAACGTCAAAAAGCAAAAAACAAAAAGAATATAACACATTATAAGCCATCATCATTATTCTTTTCATCAATAGCCCAAATTTGATAAAAACAAAATAAATTAATATATTTTTTAGCATTCAAAACAAGGAACAAAATAGCCATATCTACAAAATAAAAATAAAAATTAGATTTCTGGTAGACATGTCTTCCTTTGAATAAGGAGATGGATTTTTTTAACGAGTGACTTCAAAAACAATAAACCCTATTAGGAATACAATGCTTCACATAAATTAGTAAAATAAGGGTTTAGGTAATGATAAAGAATGATGTCTTTTGAGGAAGGAAGAAATAACAATAAAAAACTATATAGAAAATAGAATTCAAGTCTAAACTGCATCAACCACTTCATATAGCAAAAGCAAAGTTGTTCATAAATGAGGAGAATGTTGTAACAACCACATAATATTTTTTTAATACCAAGATATGCAACTGTGATAAAAAGTTCCAACCAGAGTTTAGCATAGAAAAACATAATGAGATCCATAATTATGTCATAGCTAACACAAGAACTAGACCAAGTACATAACTTAACAATGACTTCATTTAGAAGCGTTTTAACCACTTAGTATTCAGATAGAAGTGGGTTAGTGTACACACACACACACACACACACACACACACACACACACACACACACACACACACACACGTCTATTTGCGTACTTCATTGTGGCCTTCATAGTGAAGTAGTCACTAACTTATGCCCTTACCCAAGTACATGCACCAATTATGGAACAACTAGTACTTCATTGAGTAATTTAACAAAAGTTTAGTAAATAGATGCAGAGAGAAATTAGATTCGACAAAAGAATCATCGTACTAAGCTTGTTTAAGAAAGATCTACCAATTCACAAGCAACAAGCAAAGATCAAGGAAAAATGACTATTTCCAACAGTAATGCAAAGCCTTGGAACACCTTAAAAATTCACAACAAGCAGAGGATGAAGTTGGGAATTAAATTCCTAAGGTAATTGTGTATTGATTAAGCTTCATGAGATGTTTTAACAACCATGCTTATATTCTATTTTGGAACATCTTAGGTCAATCTACAAGGCAGGGTTAGACACAAGTACACCCGCTTAAGAATCTTGCTTAGGATAAGACATTAACATGACATTTTATGTCTAATACTTTAAGTTAGAACTTTCTTGTTCTTATTTTGCATAGAAGAATTATCAATTCCAACTCTATGAATATAACTCAATTAAACTTCCTTTTCATTATAAGGATATAGATTAACTTGTTTAATATTCTAATGATCAATTCCAAACATGAAGTAAATGATCCTATATCACAATATGCCTTGATTTGAAATAATCATTTGCTTTTTATAGTATTTAATAACTTAACTATTCACAACTAATTTCCAAGTTATTTTCATTGTGTATAAGATTTAAATATTGATATCTACAACTTAAGTTCCAAGAGTTTATACAAGCATGTCCAAAACAACCTATTATACTCCAACAATGATGTAATAGTTTCCAATTGGAATGATTGTCCTCTATTAATATTTAGAATATTTCCTTGAACACTTTTTAAATTCTTTTAGTTAATATGTATCAAGGATTCTAATAGAAATTGCATCTCTTCATGTATTAATATAAATCTTATTAATGTTGTAGTCCCTTTAAGACACCATCTCTTCATGTATTAATATAAATCTTATGAATGTTGTAGTCCCTTTAAGACACCAGTTTAAAATTGCAATTGACTACATCCTTAGTAATCCATATAATATTATTGACATAAATATCTTACTTATAAGTCTCAAACAAAGTCTTGTTAATTAGTCCATCTCTTGAATGGAGATTTGGATAATTTAAGATACTTGTAAATTCCTTGTTTGCACTTAAGGTTACATGTCACAACACAGTGATTTGCAATAATGATCAACACAAATTATCTTACTAGGTTAGTAACATTATTCATTTTCAACAAGCAGAATGATCAATCCATTATGAATTATTTAAAGTAAACTCGACTTCCTGATTTGTACTTGAGATATAAATAATATATCTTTAACATACAAATATTATTTTCCAACTCCTCATGCTCATTAGCATCAAAATATTTGCCTATAATAACACAAAAAATTCTTACAACTAAGTTCCCAATACAACTAATTACAACTTAAAATATCCAACTAGTTTAAAGTCATGAACTCAATAATAAATCAATGTTGGATAGTCATATCGGCTCAAAAACATATTTATGGATACATATCCACATTATAAGACAACTAAATAACCAGTGCAACTTTGTAATTAAAATACATCAACCTATTATATTTAAACATCCAGCTTTAGAAGTTCACTTATAAATTTAACTACTTCAATAATAAGAAATAATTGTAAATATCAATCGAGTTATATAGTTGAAGTTCACAATATCGCATACCTCAATGAACTTGTAGAATTCCACATGCAATTAATAATATAAAGAATAATGCGATGATATGAAGATCAACCTCTAACCACAATCATAGGTCAATTTGCATGTTTATCAGAATAGAGAAGTTAAACCTAATATTAACTTACATTATATCATAAATATAATGAATGAAGTTAATTATGTAAATAATTTAACTTTTTTAAATCACTATCAAAACTCAATGGTGAAGGACAAGTATATTAACAGTCTTTCACATAAAATCCAATGAAGCCAAATCCACCTCACCAATCCCAATGAGCCCAACCATAAGTGGCCCTAGACCACCCCAACCGTCAATTGGATACAGATCAAGGCAACAGAGAATTGATGGAGAAAGAACAATTGAAACACATTAAGCTTCACACAACAAACAATTGAGTAATAAAAAGAAACAAACCACACATTCCTATTCCATATCACTGATATCCATTAACTTGGGGCATGATTATGACTGCCACTCATTCCTCTAAGCTTTTTGATTTATGAGTTATATTCTATTCAATGAATATAATATGACCCGTAAATCCATGCAAGCAATTATATTGCAATCATCCTCAAATACAATTTTAATAGATAGCAATGAGCTAGAATAAAACTCTCAAAAGAAGACAATAGCTTCAGCCAACCAAAAATGACAACTTACACACCCAACATAAAGATATGGGTCAAAGTTTAACCAAAATAGACTTTACTAGAAAGGGAAGAAGATTCAATCATCGTTAAACAATTGTAATAATACAATCAAATGAAATCATAGCCATAAAAGCAGTCAACTAATCAAAACTTCCCAACATATTTCAACTCATAATGACTAGAATAAATTCATACATCATGATCATAATCCCATAAATAATCTAGACATGATTTACTAAAATCGGGTCAACTCATAATGATTACACCATAAAATAGAAGTATGTCCAACACAATCAATCAACAAATAATAATAAAATGTTATTTTTTCTAAACCCTAATGATCATTTCAAAACACATTGGAGGTTCGATAAATGCCATTACCCCCAATCATGGTCTCAGTCTCACAATGCACAACAAGGTCTTATCAAAATAAAATGACATTATCATAAACTCGAATGCACATAGCTAGAGTTTCAAACTACAAAATGAGTTTACAAACTAAAATCCAGTCAATAATACATAATCGTGATCTTCATAAAATGACATAATTAAATAATAAATAACCCAAATAAAAATAACAACAAAATGTATGTGCCTAGTTCATACCCACAATATGCCATGGTCAAGCCGTATAATGGTCATCATCATATTTATACACATAAACAAAACAAAAATCAAACCCCAATCAAATAGGGTTTTGTTCTACATTTCCAACTACCTCAACAAATATTGGAAAGCCATTCAAATAAAAGACTATGCTTACTGCTATGCACAAAACCCAGTAATAATATATCAAAAATATAACTCAAAATTTAAATACGTCACTTAATTGGAGTTCTACAATCGAGTACAGAAGAGAGCTTCTCTTCTTCTGACAGGATTCTAAGCTTCTATGAAAGATCAATGCTAATCCATGAAAGAATCCACATGCCTCAACCAAATCAATTAACCCATTTTAAGCCAAATCAAACTCCAGAAAAACTCTACTAAATTCCTATATGGCCAATAAGATACATGACCAATTGTAGTTCAAGCCCAAGAAAAACTCATGCAACTAACTACATGTTCATCTCCCTTGGCCACCATGCCCAATATTTTGGTAGAGTCTCCTCAAAATGCATGGCTTCTTAAACAATAATAAAAAATGACCAAAGAAAACCTAAATTTGGTTTTGGAAGTGTCTTGACCCTAGTGTGCATCATGTGGTGACGCAATGCCACAAACTATAGTCAAAGACCAATAAAAAATAACAACTAATGCCATGCCCAAGGTGTTTTGTGGCCCCCAAACAATCTTAATTCAAAGTCAAGCCAAGACTTGGCTATCTTAAACATTGAATGATATAAGACTTCAAAACCACAATGAATTCCTTTAAGCCACAAAATAAAATCAAACATATTTTTTTTAAATGCCTTCAACCAATCAAGGTTGACATCATTCATTAAATCCAAATAGGATCAAGAGAATCGTGCAAAAGACCAAATAATCCAACACATAACAAAATTTGGCTGTGAATATAAGAGCTTTTAATGGCTAATGTAATGTCAAAGTTGACAAATCATTAAGCTAGACGAAAACACAATAAACAAGAACGACTAATAATGACAAAATCAAATAGTAAATAACATTCACAAGACTAACATAATTCATCAAAAATGACAAGTCCAGAAGTCAAAATCATCCAAGTAAAATAATGATTGTATAAAAGTCAAAACTAACTATTCCTCGACCAATAATGAAATCAAACTTAAAATGATAAATGTAGCACTCAAATCAAGTAAATATAATAACTCAAGCCACAGTACCATCAAGTTTGTCAATAAAATTTATTGTTTTGATTTTATTCACATTATTCCTCCATATTTCTTCGTTGCTCAGGTATGAACATGACATAGCTCAAGTACCTATCTCTACAATCAAAGAATAGAACATCAGTGGTATATGGACATCTAAAAGTAATACAATTTAATTGTATAACCAATTAGTAACTCATTAAGCATAAATATCCAATGCTATAATGAAAAGTATATCAAATGACTGTCTCAAAAATAATAATAATGGATCAATATATATCACAAAACTGCATCTCAATAGTAAACCAAATAAATGTCTCAAATAGTTCATAACTAAACCATATCAACAAATAAAAGAAATGCAAGTCAAATAGGATCATGACAAATGTGTACCATTTATTAGAGAATCGAAGTATAGGACATAAAAATATGCTCAAATCAATTATTTTTCTTCAGCTCTCAAGGAAACTCCATAACATTTTCCAGATGTTTCACCATCATGCCCAAACCAAGAATGATAAAATGAGACACCATTATAGGTTGCATAAAATAGTTCTTCATAAATCTCATAATTTTATCCAATGTTGATTATACCAATGGTGTCAAAGATCATTCCATCAAACAATGTTTGCAATCACAATGAAACCCATCTCAGTTACATGCCATTTCCCTCTCTACTAACATCACAAAATTATCAAAGTAAGATATTGTAATTTCTTCTCCTCCATGAATTCTTATGGTAGATATCATAAACATAGCTTCTTCCATAACCATACAATTGTCATTTGGAAAACAAGAATGGTTTATAAAGTACGGAAGCATCCACAACCCATATCGCTCAATCTATCCTCTCATGTCACTTGACTTACTTATTAATTCAACAGTTTGTATGTTATAGGCTACATTGTCAATTACCTTCATCATGTTGTCCACATCCAACTCGAAATCCACTTTGTGGCTAAAAATGTCATACTTGTTCTAGCTGTTGTTATTTAAAGAAAGAGATCCATGGGAGGAACTTCTATTTGGTCTAAGTCAACAATGTACTATAAATTATCAAATCAAGCAACCCACACTGTGTGGACAAATACAACATTTAATATCAAATCAAATATGTGTTATACAAACCTATAATGTATCTGAGCAAAGTAAATGTCGAGCCTCAATCTAAATGAAATAGAGAATAACATATAAAAAATTACCTAATCAACTTGCACCAAATAACATTAATTTTTGTAGTCTTTTAAAAAACTTGCTATTTTATTTTATAAAAGACTTATTTTTTTTAGCATGCTAATCAATGTAATGTGATTGGTCAACATATTCAATACTAATTCCAATTAAAATTAAATGGAGCCATAAATCTCTCTTTCGAACTACTAATGACTATAAATTAATTACTAAATGATAATTTTTTTTATTTTTTTAAAGTAATATCATCTGTAGATAAAAATTAATTCATTAATTCATTTTATCAAAATAATATTATCCAATAAAATAGTTAATAAAACTAATTTTTTATATTTATGAAGACTAATAAAATTACCAACAATAAAATATATATTATTAATAATATAATGATAAATAATTTTTACTTTAATTAATTATATAATGATTACTTAATTTTTACTCTAATTAATTTGTAGATTATATTCAATTAATTCATTTTATTAAAGTAAAATTAGCCTTAAAATGTCTAATAAAATTAAGTCTTCATATAATAAATACATAAAATAATTGTAAGGACTAATGACACTGCAAATAATAAGATGTAATTAATTAATAAGTTAGTGACCAATTAATTAATTAATTAGTAGGTTAAAGTTAATTAAATGAAATATTTTATTAGAGTTTATTGATCAAGAGATTTTGGGTTTGATTTAAATTTAAATTTTCATTCCTTTTGAAATTATTGCTACAATAACTCAATTATTTTTCTTTTTGTGTATTTCAAAAAAAATTATACATACCTTAACATGTAACCTTCACATGGAATAACTGAATTATATAGGATGTCGACATCTCAACCCATATTTTTGAAAAATAAACAATAGTGATTATTTTGATATTTTTCAATTAGATCTGATATTTAGTTATGTCAAAGTATTGTGTCAGTGTGTCTGGTGAAAATTGATTTGGTGATATGATATAAGGAACCTAATATATTGTTCATAGGTTATAGAAGAATCAATGAAGGATTGAATTAGAAAGGTTTGAATCATCAAGTATTTTTGGGCTTTTGATTTACTCTAACAAGATATTTGTCAATGATGTGCAAGCAAGACCCTCCTAATTTGCTAGCTTCAACCTGTTGTTATATTATATTTGTCATCAAGTTGCATATTCAAACAAGGCTCTCCTCGCCCATTATTGGAGAACCTTCAAGAGTGATCGATGGTCATTGGCATCGTTGATTTTCATGTGATTTTTTTGTTTTTTATTATGTTTTTTTAATTACTAGCGAGTAACTTAAATGTGTTTTATGAATGCTTCACCCCAGGTTGTTGTTGCAAAATAACTCTCAACATAATTAAAGAATAAAGTATTGAATATTAACTAATTATTAAATGAAAATTAATTAACTTATTTATTTTATTAAAGTAATATTATATGTAGATCAAAGTTAAATAATTAATTCATTTTATCAAATTATTATTATCCAATAGAATGCCTAATAAAACTAATTCTTTATATTTTTGAAGACTAATAAAATTACCAATGGTAAGTTGTATATTATTAACAAGGGTTATATAACATACCTTTGTGTCAAATAGTATATTGCATTTGATCTTTGTGTTATTGAAATCAAAGCAATAATATGAAATAGGTAAAAAAAAGTTTTTTAAATAGTTAATGTGACAAAATGCCAGCTTTGAAACAAGTTGTGAGATGAAACTAGAGCTAAACATTGATATGAATGGTAAATTAAAATTAAAATTAAAATTAAAATGTTAAATATAATATGACAATTAACTAATAAGACTATTAAAATATAATTTTAACAGAGCGAAATATAAGATGCAAGTGATGGTAGCATTAATTATTGATTTTGAAGATGCTATATAGGTCACAAGGAATAAAAAATTCAAGAAAATAGATTTTGTCCTATATAATGAATGTTGTTTCACCAAATGTAACCAGCATATTAGTTCACCTTTAACAGTGTACTCCCAGTTGTGCCATAATAGGAGCTTTGAAACAAGGAACGAATATCCAATAGAACACGTATTTGGTAACAGAAATAAATTTACAAAATATGAAAAGTAGTCTCATTTGTTGACAAATATAGAACAATATAATTATAAAGTGATGACAGTATTTGGTAACAAAAATAAAACACAGTATAAATCTAAGATGTGAGTCCTTGAGTATTAAGATATATAACTAAACACTATTGATAAAGCAAAATGTATTGAAGTTTAAGCCAAATTTACAAAAGCCAATCACATTTGTAATAGAAATAAAACATAGTATAACTCTGAGATGTAAGTTCTCCATAAGTAGTATTATTAGTAATTGTTCATCGTATCCATGTAAGCAAGGGAGGTATTTATACCTATAAGTCTTAGATACGAGTTCTCCATAGACATAAGAAGTGTCTATCTGCATAGTGAGAGACAATGAGTAGAATTTAGTTAGTAGTGTGCAGTTTCAAATCTAGAAAAAGAAGGAAAACGTTTAGAAGCATATTATATACCTTGGTTTTTGTTCAATATATCAACATGTAGAATGAATATTTTTTATCAAGAGTAAATTTTTCTTGCAAGTAAAATCCTATTAGCAAGTAGACAATGCTTGCCTTATTTGTGAGATAGCCATTATGTGAAATGTATGTGAATGCAAGCAGGATTGTTTTGAATAGCGACCCCTAAAAGACTACATTGTATGTTAGTATTTTTGATAGTTTTTAGATTAAAAATCAAACAATGGTGATATGCATATGGATTTTATTGATGGCATGAAGGGAAATTGAAGGTTTTGGCATGGGCAGGTTGTGTTGGTTGAATTATAGATCTGCAGTTATTACAAGTGAGTTGGAATGACTTTGAATGTATATTGGTAATTGGTAATGAATCTTCGACTTGGAAAATCTAAGATTGAAAGTATTAAACTTTGATATCTCAAATTTAATTGAATGTTGAAAGATCAAATGTAGATTACAAGCTTGAGTGTTAGTCAAATCATGTAACATATCTATGTTGTTGTGTGCAACAATGCAAACAACTCTTGGTCAAACTTTACAGCTTTTAATGGTGTGATGAATGTTGATTAAGCGGTTTTGAAAGCACTTTTAGGGCCAGGGCATGTGACAAGATCTTTAAACAGGTACATTGGAAAAATTTTAGCTTGTATTTTTTGTTGGATTGTAAGGAATAGAGGCTCAAAAGTTTCATACAGGTAAAGTTGTAAAGTTAAGAGAATAGTTTATTTTTTCTAATGCAATAATGCAGATTTGAGAATTTGAAGTATATGTAAAAGTAGAAGCATACCTTTGAAGTGTCATCTTCAGTATTTCCATCTTTTATTTCCAAAATCAATTTCATTCCAGATTTTTGGGTGCATGTGATAATTGTAGTGATTGTGGCAATTGCATAAACATAAGTGTTAGTTACCAGTTGGTAGGTTATGGAATCTGGGATGAACTTATATTTTGTACAAACAAGTGGTATGCTCTCTAGTAAACTGAATTTATTGAGCAATAATATTGTATCATAATCTCCATGATCATAATTTGTTTTGGGAGATATAATAAAATGTGAAATACATATAATTTTTCCAAGCTAAATTTTTTGTTCGTTTATGTAGATAAGGTTGTTAGGCATGTTTAGAGTAATAATTATTTCACCTTTGACATTTATGAGATCTACATGCAACAATTACTTGTTATGTTGTCTTTGTAGCAATATTTTATAGGTGACAAGGACATCGCCTTCAAAAACATCTCATATTTTATACCTATTCAAATCATCGATCGATAGCAAATCAGATGAAATTAGTGTGTCGCTACCAAAAATTGTGATGTTAGTGTATATAGGTATAAAATGAGATGGAGTTTGGAAAAAAGTGCAATGTTATTAGTGTTCACATTTTTTATTCTTTTTCTCATCTTTGATTATCTTCAATGCTTTCATATTTCCTCTTCATGTTGCTTACGATTATATATTGAAATTAGAAGAAGAAAGATAATGGTGAGATATTTAGGTATATGTAATGTATGTTGATATGGAAAATATGATTAAGCAATTTGTGAAAGGATGATATTACATGAATTTTATCTTTTTGTTTTAGATTTATGTAGATGTGTGTTACATAAGGCTAAGCAAACAATGTCAATAACAATTTACTTTAAAAATGTGTTATTTTTGTATTTCAACATTTGACCATATGTGATCAATAATTAGTGTGGACAACGTATCATGGCTTTCCATAACAAATTGCATATTATGGGTTCCCATGTGTTGTTCAAGTATTTTTGAATTTACATGTTGCTTTGTAATTTCGATATTGAAGTTACCTAATATAATTATATTTTGTGTTTTATATGCACTTGTGAATGCATCATCGATAATAGTTATGATGTCTGAGATTATTGCATTTGGTGTTGCATACAAATTGACAATTGTAATTTAGTGGATATCATTTGTGATAATTGATTTCATTATTTCTTATATATTGCATTATTATTGAATTAGAAATGTTCTTTTTAATGCAAATCATGACTCCATGAACATGATGCATTGAAATACAATGAAATGTTTTAATAAATTGCTTGATACACTATTGTTAATGTGTCTCTCTTACAAACATGAGATGCTTGATTACATGATGTCATGATCACTAAACACATATTGCATATGTGCTTGTAAGATTCTTATATTTAGTGATGAGATGAAAATATGATTACTAGTATTTAAATCACATGAAAAAAATTAATTTCCATTTTTCATTAGTTTGTAGGTGTAAGATTTCTACATTTATCTTTTTCTTGATGATAAAATTTATCATTATTAAAGGAGCTAACAAGTACAATGACTCAATCACTTTTAAACATGACAATGTCATATACACTATCCCATGCTGTGTGATTCTAGAAGGGTCAAATGCAATTCCATCCATCACGAGCTCTTGATATATGTGTATTGTTCATGCATATGCACGTTGTATTGGAAATTATTATTGAATTATTCTAGTGCCAATCTTACATGTGTTTTGTATAGGTGTTGACATAGTATATTTCACCCTCTGAAGGGAGGGTCAACTCTCTTCCTCCACGTGGCACAATGGAGACATTCCTTTTGTTGTGGGTTGCAAACTTGAGGGATGAATCTCTAGATTAGGGTCTAACTCCCCTTGATGCACCTTGAGGCCCTATATTTCCTACTGATAACAATGGGAGGGGATGAAAAGGGAGAGAAATACTAAAATCAAAACATAAACTAATGCGGTGATGTACCAAAATGCTTGGTCTACTCAGCTTTGACATACACTTTACACCAGAGAGAAGTAAGCATACATTTCATTCAAATGAGAACCTTTCATGCATCAGTGTTTCAATAGGGGATCCTATGGAGATACAGGGAGGAAGAACTACCAAAGGTGTTCTAAGACACACTATGGGCAGCCTGTTCACATGCACCTATACTCTGAGCTAGACACTTCTTGTTGACCTGAAAGAGAAGAACTCATAATACACTGATATGTTGGCATAAACTTATGAAAGCATGAAAAGGAAATGACTTAACATAAGATAAAACCATATATATATGCAAAAGTGCAAACTCAAATGGAGGTAAAAATGCTTCTTTTGATTCAAGGTAAATTCCTTCAAGGCTTTGCCATAAAATGTTGAGATCATTTTTCTCAAATGAAAAGTTTTAAATATATAGAGAACTTAGAAATAGATAGTTGAAAAATCAAGGGATGGAAACCCATGCTGAGTTAAACACTTATACAGAGACCACAAGCCCTTGTCGTTGTTGTATTATTCTAATTGTGTATGGGAGAGCCATATTATAGATGTCCAAGTCCCTGCGCTTGCTGTCTTAGGCCTATAAAAGTATGGGATACACCGTCTAGAAACTGATAAAGCCATCCTCAAATTGTGTTGACTGGACCATGCTCTCTTCAATGTTGGGCGCAACTAATTGTGCATTAATGGTGAAGCATGAAAACATGGGTTGCTCTCCTTTATAGTTTGAAAACCAATCTATTTTATTTTATTTTTGTAGATATATTTCACCAAATGTATTAATTCTCCTTGTGGAGTCATCCGTGTCACTTGTCTTGGTCTAAGTGGTCATTGATTCTATCCTTTGTCTTTGTCAGCAACTGGTACTGTTCATTGTCTTATCTTTGCCCATGTTTTGTCTTCTTCCTTCGACCTCTCATTTGCCTTGGCCTTTTCTTTGACTTATCGAGCCTTTTGCCACACTTTCCTTCGAACAAAATGTTCAAAGGAATTCCTTCAAACATTTTGTTTGAAGGAATTCTTTCGTTTGATTGCTTCCTTTCTTAAAGGGCACATGCCCTTTGGGACTTTGCAATTTGTCTCCTTCTTCAGATGGTTGCCATCTGTAAGGGTACTTACCCTTCAAACTTTTTACAAACATCCTTCAAGCAGTCAAAATGCCCTCTGAAGGAAATCCATTGCCTTTTGTGAATTGCTTTAGACCATTTTGGGTCCTTCAATTGCTTCTACTTATAAAAGTAGACAAGTAATGCACCTGCACAAACTTGATTTGCACTAGACTAAGCAACATGATAAAACACTTGGATTTTTCATTAAAAAGGTGTAGAAGAGAACATTTTTTGCATAAGGAAGCAAAGGGATGATCTAGCCAAAACATGGATTGGATGACCTTTACAAGGAAAAAGGAGGGGGTGCCAAATTTTGGTTTGTAGGACCAAAAATTGGTCAACAATAGGTTTAACAACATGTAAGATGGGTGTCCAGTCCTATGGAATGTAATTATGATATAAGTGAGTTAATTTTGTGCATTTATGATGGTCGATACATTGATCATTGAATTTGATCATAGTATGTCCATATCATTTGCAATGGTGTGGGTTTTAAATGTCTTATTCAAACAATTGATAATCCCATATTGAATGCCATAATTGGCAAAATATATTTCAACTAGCATCTTAGGTTTCAAGATAATGATAGGAAAAAGTGTAAATGAATGAAAACACAATTGTTTTCCTTCATATCTAGTTTATTGCTCATCAATGGCATGGATGGTGATACTATTTCCTGGAATAATTGATAGCATTCTAGCCTTGTGGTTTTTTACATAATCATTTATGTAAAAGATATATGGGAATGTTGGAATTTTAGGGGTTGGTCATAAACAATTTCGATTGATATAGGCTATGTCATTAGCTATTTGAGATGTTATGCGAAAATGATTAAGAATTGCTACAAAGTTCTTGTTACTTTGCAACACTGTTATTTACAATTCATACATTTTTACATTTTTTTGCCAAAATTCATATAGAATGAGATCATCATTTATTTTTGGATATTCAAAGATCAAATAAGCATGTATAGGTTACACTTGATAAAAGTCTCCACACAAAATCATACTTAAATTTACAAAGTAGGTTATAGGAATATGCATTATTTCTCGGAGCCTTTTGTCTATTGAATATAAGAACCATCATCCTACCTACGATATACCATCTATGAAAATGAGACGTAGCTGGTTGTAATGATTTGAAAATGTGTCAAGCATTTCAGAGGTATGTGGAATAATTTTTGATTTGTTAAAAGACAAAAGGAATGTAGAATGCAATGTCACTCTTCCAACATTGTATGTTGTTTTTCTAGTGTCTGCTAGTATTAATACTTTTGTTTGAAGTGGATCCCTATCAATAAACTTGTTATATAAACAAATCAACTTCTCATATATCAATTTTGTTGTGAAGGTCTTTCTTGTGCTTGTGACTCATGTTAAAAATAAGTAAATTGGTGCTAGTGGATTTTTTCATTACCATGCCTTTTCAAGTTGCTTGTTGTTCTTTCAAGTTGTTTGTTGTTCTTTGTTCAGAGATCTTCTTTTGTAGTAGTCATTGTTATCAGAAAGAAATGGGTGTTTGCCTATTTAAAAATGCTTCATTTTGTATTTATTTTTACCTAATTCTTGGAAAATTTGTGAATCATATTTTAGATCATAGACTTCATGGGAAGTTTCATTGTCTTGAGCATTCAAATTTGTTGGTTTGACATTATTATTGTGAAAATCAACATTGTCAATAATTTCATCGATGTTACCCCAAGTAAAAATCATGCAATAAGTATATTTGGCTTCATTTTCAAGGATGTATTTTTCATGGAAAGAATATGTAGAATTTCGTGTTTTGAAACCATGCTTCATATTATTTTCATTTCCTGTGAAAGGGATATATAATTTATCTCCAATGATTTTCAATATCATGATGTTTATTGTACTTGATGTATCTTATAACATGGGGTTTATGTTTTACATGGATATTTTTGCCATTTTTTGTATTTAGAGATAAATTAAGTGAGACAAACTTGGGCCAATGCTTTTCATTGTTGAACATATTAATCTATTATAGATTTGTATATAACATCTTTTGATTTGTTAGGTTTATGGACCAAAAGTGTTTAAGGCTTTATAATGAATGTGCACTCGTTTGATGGACTTGTGTTTACGAATATGCATTTTCTAGAGCAACTATTCAATGACAATGACAAAACCATGTGAACAACCTATTGAGTGGACATTTGGTATCTATTAAGCAATGTGTTTCTAAAGTTACGTATCATTTGAATAAAACATATTTGTAAGTTGGTGTTGTTTACAGAGTCACTCAAATGTTTTTGTCATTGATGTATCAAGTTTTATCATGTAGGACATATAGTAAGATGTTGTAGCATAATCATTGAGCATAAATTATGCATATGTATTTGTTTTTCATAAGTGGCATTTTTTTGCAAAATTTGTTAGTCTATGTATCTAATGACTTTCATTTCAAGAAAATTGTTAGTTGCTTAAGTGTGATTTGTATCACTTCTATGTATTCGCTTTCATCTATTTGTAATTATGCTAGAAACATGTCAAATGTTGTATATTATTCATAACATCTCTTTTATAAATTAGCATGTGTGTGTGTGTGTGTGTATACATTGAATTTTTCATGGCCTAGTTATTTTCCTCTATACATGGTTCAAGGACAATTGTTCATATATATATATATATATGCATTGAATTTTTCATGGCCTAGTTATTTTCCTCTATACATGGTTCAAGGACAATTGTTCTTGGCATTGGTGGAACAAGAAAATTGTATCTATAATGTGTTTTGTATTTTTTCTTAAAGTTTCTAGTATGGTAGTGTTCATGTAATTTGGATATGTTTGAATCAAGTATATTTGCATCACAAGTTATGTAACATAGCTTGTAATATTTATTTTCATAAATCGATGCAAATTCTATCCACATCATAAAATGTGTATATTGACTTCCTCAATTATGAAATTCTGTAACCGATAGATGATCTTGTAATCGCCCAAAAAAATATTCATCTTTGTATATCATTGTCAACATTGCCTTTATTATACGTGTATATTATCATGTACATGTAACATGATCTTTTGTAATTAACCAAATATGATCAACTATATTAAAGACATTGGTTTTGTTTTCTTCATGTTGTTTTAGATGGCTATTATGCAATTTAGGCAATGCATTTGTAAAGGGTTCCCAATAATGTTCAACACTTGAGAATGTAAAAAAAAAACATTGACGGTCCTAACTGGTAAATCATTACAAAAGTGTTTTTTCTTAGTTATAAATAATCTAGCGACATTTTTTTTTTTAATTGATATATTTGATATTAGATTGAACAATAGTTTTTCTAGATCTAGTTTATACTTGACATATTTTACTAGAAGCTTTCTTCCTTTTATTTGCCCTTTCCTAATTCTCATCTACATTATTGCCATCACTTGGTCAATTATAATTTTCTTTACTTTAAAAAGAAGATTTGTGATATGATATGTAAATGCACGATCTGTATGTTGTAATTTCCATTGAACTTTTTGGCATATGAAAATCTAGTTGTTATGTTTTTGTTGTGTGGCTCACCATTAAAAATGGTTGGGAAGTTCATTTTCTCTACATACTTGTCTTTAAAAATCGAAGTGGTTGTTAGCACTCTATCGGTGCAACTTGGATAATTTTATCTTGTAGATCACAAGTACATGTCAACTCTGTGAATCCATCTAGCATGGCCAAAGTAGGAACATTATCTTCTTCACCAATTGTTTCGTTACTTGTTGAAGTCTCTATTATGTATCATTTCATGCTTCCACTAGTATGCAATAATTGTTTCCAATCTTTTACAATTTTGACATTTTGTGATTGATATAATTTTCTCTTACACAACTGTTTTAAAGCATGATTATGTTTGGACAAACCCTTCCTTTTTGGTATGTGTTTTTGTATTCTAATTTTCTCTTTAGTTCAATAGAAATTGTTGATGTTTCGTCTATTGAGCATGGCAATGTTTTTGTATTATGTCAGTAACATAATGTTTTTTGTATCCTAATTTTTTTATGTAACACAATGTTTTTTTAATTTTTGCACAATATTGCATTGCAAAATCATTATGCAAGATAATGATGTAAATATTGTATGTCAAATTCCAAATTTATCAATTGAAAAATTGAATTAAACAAGCTTTTGCCACAATCAAAATTACACAAAGGAAGCCTATACAAGTTATTAATTTCTAGTTTTGTTGAAATAGTTATCCAATATGGATTTAGTTGTTTGCACATATCAAACAATTGAACATGTGTCAATGACATAGTGTATTGACTTTTCTTTTTGTAGTATAGTGACTCCTAATGGCCACAAATAGGATTTTATCATAAAACAATATCAAGTATGGAAGTTTTTGACATTATTCATTGAATCGAAGGTAGTTATTTTTTCTTGTAGAGGACCATATGCATATTTGTATATTCAACCATCTAGCTAGCCAATGTATACAGAAGATGTCTCCCCATAAACTAGTTTCATCATCAGGGGAAAAGGGGATGCATAAAGTCACATTCAATGGAAATATGTTTCAGAGTCGTGTATTCGATGCAATATGTACAATTTACAAGGATATAATTTTAGTTCATATGATTTCATTATAATTGAATCATCGATACACAATCAAATGAATAAATGGTTGATGATCCTATTTCTTAGTCCTAAGGGTGTATATTGAAAATGTAATACCATGTGAAATGTATCAAATATACAATCACCAACACTATGATTAAATGATTCACCATGGAAAAGATGATGTTCATCCAAATCATGGTCAATGTTATTGTATTGTGTCTTTTTTTTTGGTTCATAGCTCTCTACGATTATCAATTTCTTTGATGTTTCATTATTTTTCCTCTTGCATTTTTTAGGATTCAAGTCCATTGTTTTTAAGAACCAAAAAATCTATAGATATATGATAATGTACATATCTTCAGTTCACTGGTACAGTGTGTTGGTTTTTAGAGCAACCAACTATTTCAACCTCTAGACAGAACAATATAACAACTTATTGCAAAGTCATGTATCCAATAACAACACTTTTTTTGTTGTTATTTTCCACTATTCACATGCACTATGGCTATTGATGAAAAACATAATTATATATTTGTTATATAATTGAGACTATGATGGATTTGTTATATTTAGGAAAATTGTGAAACATTAAATGAAAGTAATTATAATTACCAACCTATTTTCACTTGCTATGTGCAGATCAAATTATTCAAAGTAGGAATAAAGTTTGAATTACTTTGACAGAGAAATTACTTTCATAGAGAGATTTTAAAGTAAAGTTCACTAAATAATATACAAAGACATGAATTAAAAATAGTTAAGTAGTAACAAAGGAAACTGTAAAGTAGTGTCTTAAGGACATGGATTTATTTGCAATGCAAGAGAAAAATAAATGGCACAAATGCATTAATTTATTTCTTGTACAAGGTAATTACGGTGATGTCATGATGTTATCAAATACATTTTTTACTCAAAAATGTATTTAATTTTTAGTATAGTCAATACATGGCAATACATTGCATGTGATAGACACATATATTGTTAGATTATATACCAATTAATATATCAATACATATCTAATTTTTAATATTTTTTTGGAAAGAACATAGATATTTGACATTTTAATATACTGGAATCATGACAATGCAAATTATAAATTTAGTATTTTAGGTCTTTCGATTTGTTTGCAATGTCATAGAATAACATATTTATAGATGCATCAAATTATTTCATGAAATCATGCAAAGAATCAACTTCTAAACTCTCCTCCTTCCTCTCCCTCCTTCAACCTCTGAATGCACAAGATATTGACACGTGGTAGCATCATAGGCATTTAGGGCTCAGAGGTGTTGGTGTTCTTGGCTTTACATAGTCAGTCCCCCATGGCCTAAGTCCCTGACAGTTGGTCTTATCATGCATAAATATTTTCTTGTATTTTTAACCCTACCAACTATAAAATTTGTACTGCTCTTATGAAACTATATATGGATAGCGTTAACAACCCACATATTATTACAATCTATAATGACCACTACACAATTACATTGATTTATATGGAATATTCCCAAATAAGACCCAAATGAATATGCTAATATTTATGTCCCAAATTTTATCCAAAACTTTGTAATATTATTATGATATATATTTAGAGCTCTCTGATTGGTTGATAGCTATATAGGTAATCAAAAAGTGATTCTTATAGTCTCCTACCTTGAAAATGACTAATTAATTTTTACTCTAATTAATCAGTAGATCAAATTTAATTAAAAAAATAATTAAAGTAAAATTATTCTTAAAAATATCTGATAAAACTAAGTCTTCATTTAATAAAAACATAAAATAATTATAAGGACTAACGACATTGCAAAAAATAAAATGTAATTAATTAATAAACTAATGACCAATTAATTAATAAGTAGGTTAAAATTAATTAAATAAAACATTTTAATAGAGTTTATTGATCAAGAGATTATGGGTTTGATTTTAATTCAACTCTTCCTTCCTTTTGAAATTATTGCTCAAAAAACTCATTTATTTTTATTCTTGTGTATTTCATTTTCAATACTGATTAATTTGATATTTTTCAATTAGATCAAAATGTTTGGTTATGTCAAAGTATTATGTCAGAGTGTTTGGTAAATGTTGATTTGGTGATCGATAAAAGGACCCTAATCTATTGTTCATAGGTTATAGAAGAATCAATGAAATATTTCATTAGAAAGGTTTGAATCATTAGGTTATTTTTGGGCTTTGGTTTACTTCAACAAGATTTTTATCTTTAAAGCCTAAGTAAGACCCTCCAAATTTGGTAGCTTCAACTTGTTGCTATAATATATTTGTCATCAAGTTGCATATTTGAGCAAGGCCCTGCTTGCCCATTATTGGAGGATCTTCAAGAATGATTGATGGTTGTGTTTGTTAATTAAAAAATTGAATGTCTTTTTTAAATACAGTTGAATGTTTAATTAAGGTTTTCATTTTAAGTTTGTGAGACTTTCAATTGAAAACTAGTTTATGTATATGAAGATGCTTGAGTTTAAGTTTAATTGTAAAGTAATTTTTCAAGTATCTCAATTATTGAAAGTGGCCTATTAAAATAACTACAAGATTAATTTTGATTTAAAAAAAATATATATATATGATATTTGAAGTAGGAAATTCTAATAATATCAAAATTAATTATGAAGAAGTGATTTTAAAAATGATATAAGTAATTTTTGAGATATAAATTATTTGTTAGCAAAAATGAATCTTAACAATATAAAGATTGCACCTTGAATAGTCTCACTTTTTCATAGTGAACTTAAAGTTTATTAATTAAAAAAAATTCATGTTATGGGTCCCAATCTACAAGAAAGTGTTGATATAGTTCAAAAGGTGAGCATTAAGTTTTTAGAGTTCGCCTATGATTTGTAACTCGATTTGTTAAAATGGATGAGCCTTTTCCCTACCCATTAAGATCAAATTTCATGGACACTTTGATATATAAAATAGTTGACTTATATGTATCCCTTTAATGAAAAAAATAATTAAACACGAATATAAATATGTAAGTCTTACTAATTATATATATAAAAGAGTAAGTCTTACCCACTTGAAATTAAAAATATTAATTTAAATTATATTTTACATGAAAGATTTCATATTTCTTCTGAGACTAAGTCAATTTGAATTTGTTAAAATGTATTCAACTATACAATTTTTTTTTACTTCATTACATAATGCATAATCATTATTTTTCTTATCATTATCATATAGTGAATATATGATTATTATAATATGAATTAATAATTATTAATTAATTAATTATTATTAATGTTTTAAATAACTCTTTAATATAAATATATAATTCTTATAACATATATTAGAAAATTATTATATTATTATTTATAAATAACCAAAATATTTACAACTAAATGTAAAAGATGTGACAACAAAGTAATTGATGCTAATTTATTTGTTTCTTATTTTCATCATTTTATCTGCAATAAATGACTCTATAAACTTTTAATTTATTTATGAGGGTACAAATAAATATTAATTTCCTCCTATAATTTTATAATTTTTATCTTATATTATTAGTTTGTATTTATAATTATGTAAAGAAAAAGAAAAAAACAAAAAAATCTTTCTAAGTTTTAATATTGTTGTTGAATTTTCAAATAGATATAGATGAGTTGGTAAATACATTAGTTGTGCTCAACCTCACCTAAGTTTGAATTTTTTTGGGTGTTAATATGTTGGATGTGGTAGGATTAGACCCTTATTGTGTCTCAAATATAATTCATAGCTTTGATCAAAATGTTGATTTAAAAATATAATAATATAAGTATTAAAATGTTTGATTCGTAAATGATATAATGACATTACTGTCTACAAAAAGTCATTAAAATTGACACATAGAACTCAAAAATTACAATGTAGAGAAAGGACAAAGTTTTAGTTCTCTACCAATTTAATATTCTGATGATAAATTATTAAAGACCCATTAATCATGTGAATGAACAATGCCTTTTCTCATAAATGTTATTTTATTTTATAAAATAGAGTTATAAATTAATTTAAATACATCTTACATATTATTTTGAAAAGATGAGTGGCATAAATTACTTTGAAAAAATATTATGCCCTAAACTCCAATACATTAGGCCAAGAAGCTTAGGAAAGCACTAAAAAGTATAACATAAAATGTCGATGTGATTGACTACAAGTTTTAATTAAACATTAAAAGGCCATGAAAGTAATTGGCCATAACAAAGAGGTTAATAGTAATTAAAGGACCTTGATCATATATATTTTCCCAACTAATATCTTACATGTTATCATCTTTTAATAGGGGCTCCCAGTTGGTGTTTGTAGTATTTTTCCCATTCACTACCTTCATTTTATCTTAAGGATCTGCTTGCATGCCATCTAGAGAGATCTTCCAAGAAGAGATTACCAAGGCTAAGAACAAAAACTTATCATGGTGGGAGGAGGATCCCAACTACGATGTTGGATTGAAGGAGGCAAGTGCCTTCAAAGTAGAAACCAACCAATACAATTGTAAGAGCAATGGCAAAATTGGCTTCATTGATGCCCCCCATGGAATTTGATCCATTAGAGACAAAGAAAGAGGTGAAAAAACCCAAAATTAACACAAGTTATTTTAAAACATGCATTTTGCACAACCTTACTTATTATAACTATTAATGATAAACAAATGGATTATTGATGTACTTTGTTTCAAGTCTTAGGTTTTGTTTGTGACTCTTTGTCACTCTAATGTCTATGTCACCTTTTCAAATATACCTAGGGGATCCCTAATTCCATTATATGTCTTTACATTTTTATCTTGTGGCTTTTAGACAAGTCCGCACAATGACCCTATCCTAATAATGTGGACTTGCCTTGTATGGTTATATTTTTGAGCCATTGATTAAAACTACTATAAATAGTAACTTAAACCCAAAAGCACAATAACATCATAAGGAGGTAAATAAAGGAACAATCAACAACTTAAGAATAAGATATTACCATCACCTTGTCCCTTGTCGCTTATCTCTAATATTTTCCAACTGATTCCAATCTAATATGATTTATTTGTGGATTGTTTGATGGTAGCTTCAAGATGACTCCAATGGCTTCCTTGGATAGTTGGATGGATTTCAAGGTCTATGGATGCTCTAGATGGCTGTTATAAGAGTATATATAAAGCTTATGGATTTCCAAAATTTTATTATTAGTTTGGCCATGGCGCAAGCATGGATTTTTATATGAGTGTGGAGGGACTTTTAGGGTAATTTTAGATTATTTAGAAGCCTTTAGTTTAAAGACTTCTTAATATTAGAGAGGCTTCTCTAGTTCTAGATATTTCTAGGTTAGTTTAGGACATAATGTGGATTAGATGGGTATTATATGAGTTTTAAGGCTCATAGGGATGTAGGAGAGGCTAGGGTGGTAGGTTGGCTAGGGGGTAGTTGAATAAATATGAATTTTTAATTTGCAAGTGGACTAGTGGTTGGTTAATGCATTAGGATTAGTAGTTAAGTAGGCTTGTTAATAGGATAATGGGGTGATTAATTAGTCATAGGGGTATAGAAAGTTTTTATGAGGTGTAGGAAATATTTTTTTTAAAAGAAAAGGGGTAAAAATTTATTCAATCAAATCCAAATTATAGAGCAAAGGCCAAAGGCCCACCTCAACACTACATATTCCTATCCTCTAATAATAGCTGATCAAAAATCCCACGATAATCCAAAGGTAGCTCATCCCTTCCGCTAATATCCCAGCTATCCTCATTCTCTGCAGCCCACTTTGCCAAACAATCTGCAACTCTGTTCCATTCACGAGGGATATGATGAAAGGAGACATAATCCAAGGAACTACACAGACTTAAAATTTGTCTGGCTAGAGAGGCTAATTTCCAATTAACATTCTCTAAACTTTGGTTATTCAGCATGTCATCAACAATTTGAGAGTCAGACTCACATATGATCTTTTTCCAGCCTAAAGAGCATCCTCTCTCAATAGCAGTCTTAATAGCAAGGGCCTCCATCAAATTATTCGAGTGTTGACCCTTATAAATTGAGAAAAGGAAAACTGCCTCACCATCATTACTTCTACCTATAACCCCAATACCAGCATGACCAAGATTCCCCCGAGAAGGCCCATCTGTAGTAATCTTCAAGATCCTAGTCGGGGGAGGAGTCCATCGCCCAACCTTACATACACGTTGCTTACCATGGCAAGGCCTTTTCCTAAGAGTGCCTCCCTGATTATTGCCATCCAAGTTCAAATTCCTCAGAATAGCTTGATCACCAGGATCTATACTTTCAGACATATCACATTTTGCAAAGATAGTCTCCTGAAGCCTACTAAGAATCTTCCTCCACAACTGAAGGCTATCTAACTTAGAGTCACAAAAAACTCTACAGTTCCTTTCCAACCAGAGGTTCCAAAGAATAAAAATTGGCCCAACTGTCTAGGCAACCTGCAAGAAGGAAGTCTTCGCTGGAGGTTTGCCCAAACTTTCCCAAAAGTCACTGAGAGAAGTGGCATGAATACACCCATGACTCCAAGCCTCCCACCATCTATGCCATATATCCCTCGAGAAAGGGCAAAGAAAAAACAAGTGAGAGGTACACTCTTCATTGTGCATGCATAAGAAGCAAACAAAAGGTCCCTGAAAGCCTCTTTTGCGAAGATTCTCCCAAGTGAGACATTTATTCTGAACCAACAACCATAAGAAAAAATTACATTTAGGCCAAGAGAATTTATTCCAAACCTTCTTCCACTAGTGTACTTCAACTGTACCATGTAGGTTCCTGTCAAGTATAGCATAGCCTTGAGCCACAAAGAATTTGCCTTTTGGGCTAGGACTCCAAGCCAAACATCCCTTCCATTGAGAGAGCTACAAAACCTATCCTCTAACACATGAGAAAGAAGAGCACGGTCCTCATCAAAACCACCAACAGGCCACTCCTAAGAATCCTTCCAGCAAGTCACCTCCACCTGACCCAAGTGCTTAACAGTCTTGAAATGCTCCACCTTACACCAACCAACATTAGTAAAAGTGTGGCAAAGAGGCTGAAGCTGAGGAAGGCTAGAAATCATGGGTGGGTGGCCATCCCAAGAATCATGCCAAAATAGAGCATCTGAGCCACTGTTGAAAATCCAAAAAAGCCCCTCCTTAATCAGTTGAGCTCCCTTCTTAAGGGTATTCCAAGCACAAGATCCTTTACCCATCAAAGCAAGCCACGACACATCTGAGCTATCCACACCAAGAAAATACTTGTGAGTAAGAATCTTGGCCCAATCTGATTGTTGATTGGTACACCACCTCCAATACAGCTTAGTAGCTAGGGCCTTGACAACAAATGCCATAGACCTAAGACCAAGGCCACTAGCATGCTTTGGCCTACAAACATACTCCCACTTAACTAGACTCCACTTCGAAGAGAGGAGTGTGCCAGACCAAAGACACTACTGAGAAAGAGCATCAAAATCCCTCACAAAGCTGGAAGGAGGAACTTGCACACAACACTTGTAAATAGGAAGAGACTGCACCACCGTCTTTAGAAGAACTAGTCTCCCAGCAGAAGAAGGCCACCTGAGAGTCCAATGATTAACTTTACTCTGAAACTTATCCAAGATTCCTTGCCAATACACTCGATACTGAGATCCTAAAGACAAGGGTACCCCAAGGTATATCAGGGGAAGAGAACCAATCTAAAATCTAAGGATCCTGGAAATCTTAATTTGAATAGGCTGGGGGGTATTGAAGAAATAGATGGAAGATTTGTCATCATTACTACACTAACTTGAAGCCTTCAAATAGATGTCTAAGGCTTGCCTAAAGTTCATAGCTTCACTAATTCTGGCAATGCCCATTAGCGCAATATCATCCACAAACTGAAGGTGAGAATAGGGAGGAGGAGAGTCATTCCACCTCCAACCTTGAATAAGACCCCGTCCCACTTGAGACTTAATAAATCTTCCAAGACCCTCTGCCATTAAAATGAATAAATAAGGAGATAGAGGGTCCCCTTGCCGAAGCCCCTGAGAAGCACTGAACAAATCTGATGGTTCCTCATTTTCAAGAACTGAAAAGGAAGAAGAGGTCACACAGCTCAAAATCCAATTCACCCACTCCTCAGTAAAGCCAAACGCCAAGAGAATGCTCTATAAGAACTCCCAGCTCACCCAATCATAAGCTTTAGCCATGTTGAGCTTTATAAACATAGCCCTCTCCTTAGAATTAGCCATCGAATGAATAGCTTCCATTGTCACCATTACACCATCTAAAATTTGTCTTCCTTCAACAAAACCCCCCTGCTCTGTAGAGATCAAAGTACTAAGAAGAGGCTTAAGTCTCTCCACAATCAGCTTGGTAATGATCTTATAAACAACATTACATAATGCAATAGGTATGAATTGAGTCAACTGATTAGCCCCCTCTTGCTTAGGTATGAGCACCAAAAAAGTAGAATTCATAGACTTGAGCATCTATTTATTCCTATGAGATTCTTAAACCACCTCAAGGAGATCAAACTTTATTATTTCCCAAAATTCCTGAAAGAACTCAATCGAAAACCCATCAGGGTCAAGAGGCTTACCTTTTTCCATGTTAAACACCACCCCCTCCAACTCAGATAGCAAAATAAGCCATAAGAGAGCTTCATTCATCTCCGTAGAGACCAGGTGAGGAATGCAATCCAAGATCACCCTCTCTTCATCCCTAGCAACAAGACCCTCCTTAGAAAAGAGATTTGAAAAATAGTTGATCGCGGCCCTAGAAATATCAACATTAGATGAGAGATGAGCCCCTTCAGGCGAGATCAAAAAGGAGAAAGAATTTCCCAGTCTCCGAGCCTTGACCGAATTATGAAAGAATGCAGTGTTCCTATTCCCCTCCTGAAGCCAATCAATTCGAGATTTTTGCTTCTAGAAGATTTCCTCTCGAAGCTCCCACTCTTCTAATCCTTTAAGAGTTAAGGACTCAGCTTCACTGAGATCAAGGGTCCTCCCTTGATCCTCAATCAACTGAGTTATGTTGTCTAACTTAGACTGAGCAGTAATCCTCTGAGCCTGTAGGTTTCCAAAACATTTTTTATTCCACTTTTTAAGCCTGTACTTCACATTCTGAAGTCTCTTAAAGAAAGTAAACATTGCCGTCCCATGGGCAGGCATCCCCTCATACCACCACTCCACCATAAGGTCCTGCAAAGAATGATCTCTTAACCACATTAACTAAAATTTAAAGGATGGGTTTTTGGAAACCTCATAAGCCGTAATTGAGAGCTTGATAGGCCAGTGATCAGAGCCTCTCCAATCAAGAATTTTTGAACTGGTAATCAACCTGCCATTCATCCAATAATAGGAAACCAAAAATCTATCGAGCCTTTCTAAGATAGCCTCAGCACCACATCTCTTATTATTCCATGTAAAGATACCATTATTTGGATTCACATCAATGAGATTCAAGGAACTTATCATATCCCTGAAAAGATATGTAGAGGGGTCCAACCTGGCAACTCCACCCCGTTTTTCCTCTAAACTAATAACAGAATTAAAATCACTAGCCAAAATCCATGGGAGATATGGGTCTAAGGCTCAGATGCAGCTAATATGAGCCCAAAATTTTTACTTTCTTGTAATATTAGTAACAGCATAAATATTGGATAGAAGGCACCTTTCCCCAGTCGCCAAACAAGATGCAACCAAAGAGATAGAGGATCGACTAGAAATCCACCATAAGGGGAGAACTTTCCTCAGGTTCCAAAAGCAAGCAACCCCCCTAAACTATTTCGAGCTCCCACCCCCTACCAATTGCCCTAGGGCCAGATGCATGAAGCACAACTTTCCAAACCATCCACTGTAAGCTTAGTTTCCTGCATAAAAACCACATCAGGTAACAGAGAATCAATAAATATACGAACAACCTTTTGTCTAGGGATGCTGTTCAACCCCCTGACATTCCATGATAGAACAATCATTTATGGGGGCGAGAAAAGTGGGAATTAATGGGTTTCATAGACCCAGACTCAACCAAAGTGTCCCCCATAATCTTGACCTTCTCTTGATCAGTCTTTTTGCCACTCCTTGACAATTTATCAAGAGGCCCCTTTTTAAAGGATTTCTGCTGTAGGCCTAAAGTAGGATGGGCTTTGCTACTCTTAGCCAAATCTAAAGCCCCCTTAGGAACAAGGGGATCTAAAACCACCACAACTGAGCTCATCAGAGCTTGTGACCCCTGGGTATCCCTGGTATCTTGAGCCTGAACAGGTAGGTCCACCTCAATTTGTACACTCTGAGGGTCCTCTAAAGATAGTAGTTGATGCTCCTTCATTTCCCCTTCTTCTTGAACTTCTTGTAGTCCCTTATCCCCAGAAGAAAGCTCAATCGAAATCCCTTCCTCTTGTATCAGGTCTTCAAGTACATCAAATCTGTTAAAAATACCATCATTGTGTCTATCCATCTAGGTTCTCTTCTTACCTTTACCTTTGTTGTGAGATTTAACCTGAGTAAAGCCCTCATTATCCATAAGTATAGTAGATGCAAGAGCCTTCCCCTTATCCCCCTTAAGAGATCCAAAGTCATTCAAGGGAGCGGGATTAAATATGGGGCATTTGCGGAGTAAATGGCCATATTCATGGCAAATTTGACATCTAAAAGGGAGGGTCTCATAATCTAGTTGTTAGATCCAAGAAGAAGATCCCATGCATATTTCCATAGAATCTGGTAATGGATTGGTTAAGTCAACTTCTACACAAATACGAGCATAAGAGATTACCTTACGATCTTGAGTTTGTGTAGCCGCTCCCACAAGCTTTCCAAGAAGTAATGAGATTGAGTGAAAAATATCTTCCCTCCAAAACTCCAAAGGAAGTCTTGGCAACCAAACCAACATAGGTACCCGTGAGGAAATCTCTTCGGCTAAATTAAAGCCCATGTGCCAAGGCTTGATGAAAAGCCCCACCTGGTTAAAGAAATAAGGGCCTCCTTCAAATGCCCTATTCCTATCCGACATGCAGGAGAAAATAACCAAAAAGTAATTGTTCGCTGCTAAAATAATCTCCATATCACCTTTGGGATTCCAAACCTGATGAGCCCAGGAATCTAACATAGGTGAGGAGAGTCGAAGGCCCAAAAATTTGCAAATAAGGGCATGATTATGCTAATGCTCAACATCCTCTGAAATCTGCTTAGGTTGAATAACTAGCATAGGTCGATCTTCAGATCTTTCCAAACATCCATTTACTTTTTTAATTCGAGGCATCCCTTTAGAGGATGAGACCCCATCTCCCATTGTAGGTTTACTCATCTGACCTTTGCCATTGACATGTGCTGAAGAAGACAGATCAACCATCTCCATATCCTCAGAGGTAATGTGAGAAAGCACTAATCCCCAGTTCACCATAGGGCAATCCCAACACCCACTAGTAAAAGATGGGATAGGAACCCACGGTCCCCAATCCCAAAGACCTCCGACCAAAATCTGAAACAACCCACCAAATAGCAGAATAAAACGTTCACCCTCAGCCAAAATAGAAGACCCCACAACCGGCACCCACACACCTTGCCAGTCGCACAAACCCCCCCGAACACGCGAAAACCATAGGCCACCACCACGAACAGGGAGCAGAAACAACAGCTAGGGCACGTGGGCCCTAGCTCGCAGCCAAAATGCGACCGTCGCCATCTTTTCTTCCATCTGAGGATGTCTATCTTATCCTACTAATGAACACACCAGGTGTAGGAAATATATATATGAAATAAGATTTCAATTAATTGACTAGGATTATGGTTATTGGATAATTTAGAAGGATTAATAGAATAATTAAGGTGAGCAGATTTAGGTGCATACATGTCCCAACATAACTTGCAGAAGTTTTTTTGAGTTTCTATATGCATAAAGGTATCTTTTATTACCATTGAGATTTTCAAGTTAGCCTCCTCATATGCCAATAAGCCCACAAATTTCAATTCAAGATTTTTATATAAGCAAGGGTCTTATTAGAGGTTAGGGATCAATTTATCTCTATTACAAAAGTTATACAAAGTTTACATCTACTTATATTTGTTGAATAATTGATTTATTTTTAGGTTCAAAAGTTAAATACGTAATTTACATGTTTGTGTCAAGGGCAATCATATATGAAAGAGCATATGGTCTTGCATTTCACTATTGCACACATAAACTTAGGAGGGATAACTACATTAGTCTGAAGCCCTTTTTGGGCTATGTAGGTAGCAGTCATATTACATGGTATTTTTTTAGGATATCTTGGTTATTCCCTTAGCCCTATCCCCCCTTTTGGCATTTGATATTTATTTGGTTTATGTAAAGAATCTAAGATTTTAATTTTTTAAGTCTTCCACACATCATATTGACACACACAGAAAAATAGTAAACTCTTACAAACAACTACATGTGCCTTGATCAGAAAATCAATTGCATAGTCAATCAGGATGTGGCTGTAGACAATAGACAAGGCTATAATGTAACCTTGTCCTCCTAGCGCAACCTTGACCAAACACAATTTAAATTCTTGTTTTTGAATGTGACATAGTTCATAGATGTTTTCAATCAGTTTCCATCTACAATTAACCTGCACAATCAACAATAAATCAAATATATGCTAGGTTTACATATATTTTGTCAATTTAATATTTATAGCTCATTTATAATTATGTAAATTATTATATTTCATGATCAAATTTATATATTCAGTAAATCTAAATCAAAATTCAATAGTTTATGTATTCTTAGAATTTCATTGTTAAATAAAAAAATATTAAGCATTCTGGTTAATCCATATTTTATTTAGAATATTGTTTGTTGTTTGCTTGATTTTTATCATAGGATTTCATATAAATTTATATAAATTCCTAACACAAATAAAATAGCCTTCAACTTTGGAAATAAATCTGACACCACAAGTCAATCTGATTTGACCTTGGATTTAATCTGAAACTAAAGAAATTGTCTTATCGGCTTGGATAAAATCTAACACTGGAGCTCTTTCTTTCGATATTGGTATAAAAATCAAAATATTTTTATACATAAAAATGTTTTGATTTTATTTTCTTTTTACTTATTTTTTTAGAAATTATGTTCTGACAGTTTTAAAACTACTTAGTGTAATCATCATGGGCTAAGTGATAATTTATTTTATGGACACCATGTTGTGAAGGGTACTACCTTAATACTCAAGCCACTGTGCATCATTAAACACAGAGTTTAGTTTCCACGTACCTCATAATATATCAAAAATGCCTAGGGTCCCTTGTTTATGCCATATGAACCCTCTTTTAGTCATTTTATTTGTGGTGCACTTGAGAGGAGTGTATTGCCCAAGGACGTTAATCTCATTATACCCTTAGAGACAAGATAATGGGCTATAGGCATTACTTTGCCTTTATAGTTATCACTTTGAAACATTAGATCAACACTATTCTATAAATAAATAAGTATATTTGAGAGCCCACAAAATCATCCAAACCCTTTCCTAGATCACTCTTTATACCTTGATTTTTGCTTATATTGTATTCATAGTCATTAGTATTTGTTGTTCATATTGTATTGTACTCATAGTTATTTTCTCTTTTGTACATGCAAGATTACTTGATAGAAATAAGCATTTTATTTATTAATTTTTTTGGATTTTAATTCATTAAATATCTCATGGATAGCCCAAGTATATATACTAATGATGTTCATCCTCTATATAAATTGTTCTTTACTCATGCCATGCATTTTACTTATGATAATGAATGGATAAACTGCAATAAGTAAAAACTAAGAGAAGAAGCATATAAGGATAATTTTGATTTTGATGATGTAAATATAAATAGACAATATTATTTTGATGCATCTTTGGAATGATAATACATAGAACCAACTATCCAATTTCACCTCGAGGAGTAAAACACACCTCTTGTTTCATTTTTCAATTTACCTCTAGAATCCTCTTTGGATATCTCTTTTGATTCATCCTCTAATCCATCTTTGGATTCATCCCTATATCCTTATTTGGATTTCCCTCTTGATTCAGCCTTGAATCCCTTTTTAGATTCACCTCTAGATTCCTCTCTAAAACCACACCTAAATTCCTCTTTGGGTTTGTCTTTAGCTTCCACTATAGATTTACCTTTAGATTATACTCGGGATCCTCCTTTACCTTCTTCCTTAACTAATACTCTAAAACAAAAAGATAACTATAAAAATTAATATTTAATCTCTCTTAAGTTTCCAGCTACCATCCCAAAGGAGGAAACTTATCCTTGCACACCTAACTTCCCTTTTCACCTTGTTAATGCAGTTTATCGAATTCGCACTCATAAGACAAATACACATAAATTATGCCCAAATAAGTATGATGTTCATGAAAAAATCCATGTTTCTCCTTCCATTGAAATACAAACAAATTTTAATAGTCATTATATCATCCTTTCTTCTTCATAGTTTGTACATTTAATCCTACATGCCATATTTATTCCCCTTTGTGAACCCAGGAAGATGAGCTTTCTTCCTCTTCTCCTAGCATATCACAAGTTAAAATTGAAAGTAATGGTATTCCTTTTAACATGCCTTGTGATGTTTCTTCCAGTTCAACCTTATGCTTGTCTCTGCATGATGCTACTCTTATACCATAATATCATAATCTTAGCATAGATCTACCATGTAATAGTGATGCATATTTTGATAATGATACTCTTTTTAATGTTATCAATCAACAAGAGCTAAATGATTCATATATAAGTAATTAATATTCTAAACTAAAGGAAGAGCTTACTCTCCCACCTCCTTATCCTAATATAACTAGTGTTCCAATCAATAATTTAATAGTAAAAATCAACCCTTAAATGAGCCTCTTAAGAACCTCAACATGTCTTCCCAAGAAATCATATCCATAATGCATGTTGTACATGCTCTAGAAGCTCAAGTGCACCAATGATCCTTAAAAAGTAAAGTGTATCACGCTTGGGTTAACTCTCAACCAGTCCATGGTAATTCTTTTATGCATAACATTTTGTATGCAATTTTCCTTCTAATTTGCAAATGCCTAAATTTTCTACCTTTTATGGAAGTGAGGATCAGTACCTCCATCTTAGAGATTTTTGAGAAACCATAAATGATTACAATGGTATTCGAACATTATTACAAATATTTTGTAATAGTCTAATGGGATATTTACTTACTTGGTTTCATTCTCCCCCTAGTGGATCCCTAAATACATATCTAGCACTCGAAGAAGCTTTCTTGATACAATATATCCAAAATAAGGGCCCTAGAGTCATTTGTGAGAGATTAAATTTTTTACATCAAGGCAAATATGAGCAAGTTTATGATTATATTTTAAGATTTAAGACTGTTATGCACCAATTAATTTACCAACCAACCAATTTAGAATTACAATATATTTTTGCTTGAGGTCTAATTTATCCATTAAAAGAGAAGTTAGTCTATTATAGTTGTGAATCATTTTTAGCTCTTTGTTACGAGGCATTAACATCATAAGAAAAATTAGGTCTTGTTCAATTATAAAACAATATGAATGGGGACATTGACTTACATAAAGAAAATTCACATAAAAAATTCCATTCAAACATTGTTGATACACATATTCCTAATCAAGTATAAGGATTAAATTACAAACATACATTTAAAAGTGTATACACTAAAGAACCCCTAACAAAAAGGCATGTCTTAATGTTAATCATCTAGTACTTGAACTTCCATCTAATTTTGAACAAGTCAAATTTTTACACAAAGGAAAGGAATCCATCCCTAAAGCTACTAATAATATATATTCCTTAACATCAAGGAAGACACAATCACTCAATTTTGATTTTGATGCTTGACCACATGATATTTAAAATACATTACTAGATAAAAAGTTAATCAAACTATGCCTTAATAACTATCATCATCCTCAATGATTGGAAAAAACTAAAGGCCAACCACTTTTTACTTATCATGGCATTAATGGATATCATGATAACAATTGCTATTCATTACAAGAAAATCTAAAATAATTTACAAATAACTATTTGTCTCATTTCAAAAACTTGATGCTAAGCCAAGCAAATCTTCATCTTTGTCTTATAAATCTCCAAATGTTAAACAACACATTTCCAAAAACTATCCTATATAATATGCAATGGTTTCAAAACATTTTATTAACCATAATAATTAAGCTAAAACATTATTGATAGTTATCAAATTAACAAGTGTAACACTTATGTACAAAATTCAAAAATGTCAATTAAGTTACCTACTTAAGCATGGATTCCTAAGTCAAAACAGTTAAAAATTGAGCATAAAGAAACATGCATGCCTAATGAACCTAATCTTACATTTTCAAGCAATCAAATAATAATTGATTATTCAAAATTCATTTTCCCATCAAGTTGGCAATCTACTTAAAATATAAAGCTAAAATTCCAAGAGAGATAACATGAACTATTTATAAAAAATCTATCATATCAACATAACTCATATATACACATAAATACAGACACACACACACACATACATATATATACATATATATATATATACATATACATATATATATATATATATATATGTATGTATATATATATATATACATATATATATATATATATACATATATATATATATATATATGTATATATATATATACATACATACATATATATATATATATATATATATATATATATATATATATATATATATATATATATACATATACATATATATATATATGTGTGTGTGTGTGTGTGTGTGTGTGTGTGTATATACATATATATATATATATATGTATATATGTGTGTGTGTATATATATGTGTGTGTGTGTATATATATATATATATATACATATATATATATATGTATATATGTGTGTGTGTGTGTGTGTGTATATATATATATATTAAAGTCTCAAAGTGTCTATACATAATATAATCAACTAACATGTGTCAATCTATAATGGACCCCTAGCCTTGAATAACTAATGCATCATCGATATCAATATTTGCATCCCTATCATCTATTAATGGTGCTCAAGAGGTCGAAGCACTACTTGCATCCCATGAGATCGACCTCAATCTCCTCCTATCATGAGACTTGTATGTTGCCAAATGGTCTCTAACAGTTGCATGCTTGCCCTAAATTCAAACATGCCAAGTAAAAATAGTTGTACCTAAATTTGATGTAACTGCAAGTGAAGGCATCTATTCTCAAGATAACTTAACTCAAAGTTGATATCACTCAATCCAATATATATCTCTCCACTGTTAGTGCCTTTAACCTATCTATTACTCGCATATATGTAATTGTACTAATAGCCACTCTATCAAACAAAGGGCATGTGGCCCTGCCATATCTGTGCTCTTTATGAGGCCCTCTAAAATAACACTATTTGGGACATGTCTTGTCAACACATGAAGTGTTGAATCTATAGTTAATGGATAATACTCATCATCTCCTACATCAATAATATTAATATACAAGTAAATATTACAAAACATATTAGCAATATGATATTAAATCACATATATTCATGCCAAATATCACCCTAATAGCCTCTGGCTCCATTATTATAGGTGTTGCCACCATTGAAAACAATGTTTCCCAACTATGTTGACCCCACCACTAGATATATTGATTTGTACATCCTACACCATCCACATCAGGGATATCTAGTACAACACCCCTCTCATCTATAAGTAGTGGAGCCAACTCGTATGTTGTAGGCCAAACTTGTTCCCCATCTCATTTAGGAGCCTTAATTGATCTCACCCATATAATTATTGATGGGGGTACCTCTTGAATGACACCAAATTTATGAGTCACCCGCTTCATCTAGAAAATTAATCATGAATCCAACAACTCACTCATATCCATTGTAACTCCATGACATCCTCTTTCCAAACCTTGAAACCATGGTATGGTCACCATATCACATCTGCTACTAATAATCGATCTAACATACACCAATAATCCATGGCACTAGTATGTTTCAATGCCCCATATTAGTCCATTTTCATGCATACATATATAGATGGGCCCACCTAGCTAATGGCATCCCTACTGGTTGAATAATTGTTATATGTTCATATGCCCAACAATGAAGCAATGTCTCAAAACCAAGTCCACTACCATATCCCTCACATTTAAATATGTGAAAATCCCTATACAGATGAGCCAATATCATCCTAACCCACAAGTATCTAGTATTATGTTCTTCAATGTCCACCATCTTATATGAAATAAACACTCCACTATCTATAGTAATAGAGGTGTCTAGTAACCCAAACAAAAATTTATGTAATAACAAAACCCCTGAAACTATAATCTTAGATAACAAAATAGTCATAGCTCCAAATATATATCCCCTCCCTCTATCATGCCTTGTCATGTATTTATGGGCATAAAAAATACCAACTGCATTCTCCACCACAACCTAAGTACCCATTATCAATAATTGTAAAATATGCCACATGTCTTATAAAGTCACAATCATCTCACCTATAGGAAACCAAAATTTGCAAGTATTAAAATCCCATCTCTTTACCAAAGTCATCATCATATAAATATAATAAGACATTAGGTATAAATGACCTATATCCACCAATTTTATATCACCCATAATCATAACCTCCTTGGCTGACAAGGGAAGCCTATAGATGGTACACATAATGTGACTGTGGTGAAATTCTCAAGCTTTCAAATCTCCTTGTAATCATAATGATGATTAAAAAATGATAAGAATCAAAGTTAATTCTTGTCAAATCTTACATTACTTTAATTAAATTTTTAATTAGAAATTACCACACCACTTTGGACATTAGTGCAGATAAATATGCATTATATATGACACCACTGTAGACAAGACCGTGGGACTTAGGACAAATTCGCAACAAGATTAGGTAGGGTTGCATACTATGGGACATGGCCTTAGAAGTCTATAAAAACATACCAAAAAAACAACAAATAAAAAATTAAAAATATTGAGGTTTCAATACTCACAATATCGAGCTCCTTGTTGGCCTCAACAACAAATTATAATCGCTTAAAGTGTGTGGGCATGGACAGTCTCCTCTAATACATTTTGGGTAACTTTTTAAAAAATTCATATTTTTTTGTTTAAAAATGCAAATGAATGGTTAAATCTATTTTTTAGCATACTATTCATATAATCTACTTGCCTTAAGATAAATACTATGTTTCTACTTCGCTCATTTAAATCACTTTAGGTAAAACAAAAACAAAAATATCTTGATAAATATTCATCAAAATTGCACCATGTCAGATTGATTAGAGTCTTGATGATAACGCCTTTTTTATGATATCACTTACACTAGTCATTATAACAATTTTAAACATTTCACTATGCACTTATTAAAGCTATGTTTTTCATACTGTTACTCAAAATTGAAGCAAGCTATAATTTTATTTTTGTACTTTATTTTTAATGCAAACAATTATTTTTTCTCATCCCTCACCTCTAAAATTGGTGGACATAGATAATCATGCACTCAAATATTTACAATCTTCGCACATTAAGCGAAACATGTTAAACCAAGCATACAACTCTTAACAAAAATTTCAAGTCTCAAATTCAAAAAAACATAATGTTTTCAAGACAAAAGTTACAAATTACACATTATAGGGGCACATAACATTTCATATGCTCACTCTAAAATTTTCAAATCTTTTAATACAAGTATAATATGTAGGGGGCATGACACTGGTTCATGTACTTGCCTTTGCTATGCTGTAATTTTTTTAAATGTTACTATTTATAATTACAAGTTACAATAGTCACAAGTCTAATAGCGTTCCATAATAATCTAATAGAGATATAGGGGGTATAATATTCATTCATGCCCATGTTTCTACATTGCAAATATCAAAATTTCTATTCTTTCAAAGTGCAAAAGTGGCAATTAAAAAAATTAAATCTAGATCCTTCTGCAACAATGTGATTCATAGAGTGATAAGTGGGCCACATTAGAATCTAGTGGCACTCAATGGCTATGGATTCACTTTTACAAATCTAGTGAGTGGTTTCACCTTTTTTTTGTTATTTCCCCTTAGAGTCTAATGACTCTAAACAATTAAGACACTATTCCTCACTATATTATTCACAAGTGAAAGCATTACCCCTATCAAATTCAAAAACTTCACTCATAAAGACTTGATTACTCAATTTAGCGATGGGTTATAACTCCATGAGAAAATGTAAATACCCAAAATTGACACAATCTCTTTCAAAACATGCATTTTGCATAACCTTGCTTATTATAACTATTGATGACAAATAAATGGCTTATTAGCATATTATGTTGTAAGTCTTAGGCTTTGTTTGCACCTCTTTGCCACTCTAATGTCTATGCCACCTTTTCAAATCTACCTTGGGGATCTCTAATTCCATTATATGTCTTTATTTTTTTGTCCTTTGGCTTTTGGACAAGGCCAGATTACGGTCCTGTCTGAGTAATGTGGACTTGTCCCAACATAACTTGTGAAAGTTTTTTGACTTTATATATCCATAATGGTCTCTTTTATTACCATTGGCATTTTTAATTTGGAATCCTTGAGAGCGAATAATCTCCCAAATTCAAATTCAATATTTCTATATAAGCAAGGGTCATGTTATAGGTTAGAGATCAATTTCTCTCTATTACATAAGCTATATAAAGTTTACATTTGCTTATATTTTCTAAATAATTGATTTATTTACATGTTTGAAATCTAAATACATCATTTAAATGCTTGTGTCAAGGGTAATCATAGGTGAAAGAACATCTAGTCTTGCATTCCATTATTGTACACATACACTTAGGAGGGATAACTAAATTGGCATGAGGCCCTTTTTGGTATATGTAGGCAACACAAATTATGTGGGGTTTTCTAAGGATAGCTTGGATATTCCATTAACCTAATCACCTCTTTTTGGCATTTGATCTCTATTTGGTTTATGTGTAGGTGTTACGGTTTTTATCTAGCAGGTCTTCTGTGTATCAGATCAACACACATAGACAAAGAATAAATTCTCATAGATAGTTACACGCACTCAAATCAAATAATCAGTCTCATGGTCAACCAAGACATGACCATAATCAATATAAAAGGCTGTTGTGCAGCTCTATCCTTCTATTGTAGTCTTTTCCCAACATAGTTTGAATTCCTCTTTTTGGATGTGACATAATTCATAGGTCTTTTCAACCAATTTGCATCCATAATCAACATGCATAGTCAACAACAAATTAGATCTAAGCCAGATTTGCATATATTTTATCAATTTACTATTTATAGTTCATTTCCAATTTTGTAAAATACATGTTAGTGTAGGTGTTTATTCTATTTAATGGTTTTTACCTACACATCTTATTTAGCTTGTTTAGGTGTTATATTAGGTCATTGGGGAAGATAACCCCACATGCATGAGGATGTGGGGTCATGCCTATCTTCCACCTATATATGTGTACCTTACCTAAATTTATTTTATCAATGTAATCATTCTTTCTCAGTTATGAATACATGTTCACTAATTGTAAATAAAATTCTTCTTATGTGTTCATCCTACGAGTGATCAACTAGTGGCCAATTTTATCATGGTATTAGAACTCTAGGTTCAATTAATGAACATCATTTTATCTATTAAAATAATGGTTATTTTCTATTTTGTATTCTGAATATAATTAATCAAAGAGTGTCCTAATTTGAGAGGCCTCTAACTGCATTTACATGTAATGGGTTTGCGACCTGTATAAAATATAACAAGTTTTTGCATATTGTTATATTGGCGTAGAAGGTATTTTTATAAATCTGAGTGTTTTATCTGTAGTTTATTCTCCTCTAATTGTCATATGACATTGAGATTGGCATTTTCATGTATTTTTTTTGTATACAAGGTTTTGATGTAGATCTAAAACTTAAACATGCCATGGATAGGTCAAGATATCAAGAGTTTTTATACGCCTCTCCTCATAATATCCCATAATACGTTATTATTTCTATATAAAAAACAATAAAAAATCCTCCATCATTAATAAACCCCACTTTATAACAAACTCCACCATTCTATTATAAAGGTTTCTCTCTTTAAAAAAAATCCACTAAATAATAACAATTTCCATAATTTGTAAAAAATGTTTAAATAGAAAAGGGATTCCTTAATGGGGTTTGCCCCTTTAACTATCCTCTCAAGGTCTTATCAAATATTCATATAGCCAACATGTCTTAATAGCAATTTGAAACATATGAAAATGCAAATTTAAATTGGATTTTCAATTTGAAAAAAAAAACACAAAATTCCTTAATAAAGTGTGGTATTTTGACCAGCTTGAAAGGTGGTTTTTGAAAACCATGAATTGGCTGGTAGAGGAGGTATGGTGAGCTTGAAAACAATTTAAGGGTGGATCACAACTCTAATGAGGATGGCCATGGATGATACTAAGGATGTTGGGATCTGAGACTTCAAACAAATCAAATCTCATGTATTTTGGCCATTGTTGATTGAGGATAAATGACATCGAATAACTAGATCACAAGGGTTATGGCATCTTGTTATAGCTTTTATAGGTGGATTTTCAAGTTGAAATTGATGATCCCCATAACATAAAATAAGGAAAGATTGTATATCAATGGCTTGAAACAAAATCTTGAGTTACAAATAAATCTTGACAACTTTGAGTTGTATGTGTGATATGGAGGATGGTAAGGGAGATATGTGGAGCAATCAGATCACATACCATGATATAATTGGCTATTGGTATGAGTGAAAAATATAATCTTAGAAGAAGAGTCTCTAAATAGATTTTGAAGAATGCTCTAAAGAGTACGAGGACACTCTGTGTGCTCCAAATGATGGAGTAGATCCATGGAAACATACATCAATAACTGACCAAGGACCATGATATAACCCCTCAAGTTGTACTTAAAATAATGCAGTAATTTTTTTTATACCATTTACTTAGCATTAAATCTATTAAAAATACTTTACAACTTATCTAATCTATAAATTAGAACAATAGTATTTCTAAATTGAAATATCGAATGCAATATATCATATTACAAGTACAAGGAAAGTAAATACACTAGGACTCAGCCATGGTTTATCTGATAATACAACAATTTTTGTTCAAGTATAAAATATATATATTAAAATTACATTTCCTTTAGGCATTAAACCTTAATGTAATAAATAGATACCAAGATATTCAGAGTTTAAGTTGAACCAACACATGTATTGCTGATAATCTCAAGTGTAGTCTCAAAGTAAGTACTACACTAAGAAGGGAGAACATGATCTGAGTGATGTTTCATACTAACAATAGACCATTGATCCCTGACATAATTCCCTATCAAGGAATGACCCTCCCTTCATGGATAGGTAGATAGAATGGTGCAGAATCCAGAGAGACATGCTAGTACCCTGTGTGTTGTAAGATTTCTAATACATGATGTGTGTCATAAAGAAAATACATTTTTAACATGATATCACACAACATGAAAATCAAACATATGAAATGATAATGTCTATCCAATATTACTTTGGCCAAAGTTTTCAAATAATATATGATCACCCAGATCGATCAATTTTATAACACACCACTTGATCATATTATCTACATCCAACATTGGTGGTGCTACATAGGCTAGTGAAGTTCGTCTCACTACCTACTTAGCATCATCAATGTGGAATATAATATAAACATATATATCATAGTATAAAACTTAAATATTCATTCAAATTTTTCCTATACTAGGGATGGAATAATCATAACCATACATTTATCCTTCAAATGCATATCATGAATCTAAAATGTGTTATTATTACATATATAACAATATATATCAAAAAATTATATTCAAAATTCATACCATCCAGGTATGCTTCAAACAAGGATCATAATTCCTCTTTTAAAATAGGTGACATACTTGTTTACATAAATTACAGTTTTGGTTATATCATGATCGGGTTTATAATTTGTATTTCACTAATATGGGAACATAGTATGCCCAATAATAATCTGTCTTTAAACAAAAGACCTAAACATTTAATTTATAAATCTATTTGAGAGTTTTTCATAAACAAAAACCATCATGGTCTTAAATTATTTCCTTACATACATGCAAAACTCAATATTGAGAAGATATAATTATTTGGTACTAGTTCTACTCTACTAGGTACGTGTTTAAAATTTTATCTAACATAATAAATCATCATCAATCCATAATTTATGGAATATATAAAAAGACGTCATCGATTTTATATTTGAAATATATGTTAAGAAGGATGCTACTATGTATACAGATGCAATCCCAATATAATATGTTTCTAAGATAAAATATTATCCAAAAATATAACCTAAGTGTAATCAATAAAATAAAGCATTGTTCATAGATATTATTACATATATATATACTATAAAATGCTTTCCATAATATGTGATACTCAGTCCAAATAAGTAAAATGTAGTTCTTAGTTTTTATAAAATAGCCAATATATAAAAAACATTACCCAAATGCTAACAAATAAATAGGGATGCTACTAATTCATCCTTTTTTTATATAGATATATAAGATGAATTCCATACTATGATCTATAGTTTGTTATGTTTTTATGGATTAATTATATTAAAAGGGTAGAATTCCATTTATAACCAAGACATAGTATAAAGAGGAATACACATTCATTACTATTGCGCTATTCATATATGCCTAATTGTTGACCATTTTGGTCCTGCAGGCCAAAATCGGTCCCCCCTTTTTTCCCTGTTGTTCTGAGCTAGTACAATTTTTTGATTTTGCACAAGGCATTTCTACAAACTCTGCAAGCATTTCTACGGACTCTGCAAGTGTTTTTACAGACTTTGCAGGTAAGTCTTTCGGCAGAAGATAAACCAGTTCAAATAATGAAAGGGCGTTTACAAAGCTTCTTAGGACTCTTGTCCGAGGAAATTCACAAGGAAAGAGAGTGAAAAATGATTCAAGACACTTTTCCTTAAGGTTGGAAAAGTGGTTCAATGTTGGAGTTCAACGACATGATCTTTCCAAGAGTTAGCAACTTTGAACCGTTGAACCATTGAACCGGTTCAATTGATTGGTTCAACGCTTTGGTTCAAAGGTTAAGTTCATCGACAAAGTTCAATCAAATGGTTCATCGGCTTGGTTCAAAGGCTTGGTAAAGTTCATTCGGTTTAATGCCTTGGTTCAATGACTTGGTTCAACAGTCGGTTTAATGAGCTGGTTCAACATTTGGTTTAAAGGAACGGTTCAATGGGAAGGTTTAAGAGAGTCTCCCGAAGGACAAATGCCCTTGTGGAGGGTAGGGAACACTTGAAAGAGGACCAAAAAAGTGAACAAGGTTGAATAGGTAAGTTTTATTTGGATTTTTGTTTAAGGCAAAGGATGAGAATTTCTTTGGACAAAATGTTCGAAGGAACACTTGAAAGAGGACCAAAAAAGTGAACAAGGTTGAATAGGTAAGTTTTCTTCGGATTTTTGTTTAAGGCAAAGGATGAGAATTTCTTCGGATAAAATGTTCGAAGGAATTCCTTCGGAAATTTTGTCCAAAGAAATCCTTTGGAAGAAAATTCCACGAAAAAGACAAGGCAAAGACATAAAATGATTTCTTTCAGACTTTTTTCTGAAGGAATTCCTTTGAACAAAAAGTCTGAAGAAATTCAGGAGAGGCCACAGGAAAAAAGCCTGAGGAAAAACTCTGAATGAAAGTAACGAGCGAGATAATTCTTGCAGACATTTTGTCTACGGGAAAAATGGCTGAAAGAAAAACCTGACTGAAGAGAAGAAGTCGAAGGAAAGGAAAAGGCCGAAGAAATTCCAAGGGGTGACGGGCCCGAAGACGTCAAAATTGAGCATGGTGAACTAGCCGTTGGAAGTTCAAACGCCCAGTGATGGGTGCACAGACATCAAATTTAAGGTGGTGAAATAGCCTTTGATTTTGAAAAGCTTAAGGACAGGCCGTGAGTGAACTCAGCGACCTGCCAATAAGATAGCCGCAAGGGCTAAAGGAGACAGAGAAGATAAAACTAGGAAGAGACAAAGTGCAAAAATGGACAAACAGTCCAGGTAGCAAAGAGAGGTGTCGACTCAAGGATTTACTCCTGTAGTTGGAACAGTGCTTGCCAAGTGGTCATCAAACGATGTGTTGACCATTTTTTGCCCAATAGGCCAAAAATTGGTCCCCTTCTTCCCTTGTTGTTCTAGGCCATTTCATTTTTTTATTTTACACAAGTCCAAGATTTTCTATGGACTCTACAGGTCTATTTCTATGGACTCTATAGGTCAAAATCTATGGACTCTACAGGTTTCTACTGATTTTGCAAAGAAGTTTTTCTATGGACTATGCAGGTTAGTCTTTTGGCGCATGAAGAATCAGTTCAAAGAGTGTTGGGTTTTACAAGGCTTCTTTGGGCTCTTGTCTAAAGAAAAATCACAAGGTTGGCATCATTGAACCATTGAACCAGTTCAATGCCTTGGTTCAACGCCTTGGTTCAATCGGTCTTGGTTCATCACTTGGTTCAATCAGCAAGTTCAATCGACGGGTTCATCATTTGGTTGAAACAATCAGTTCATCGGATTGTTCAATGAGCTTGGTTCAAAGGCTTAGTGCACAGTGTTAAATCGTTGAACTGGTTCAACGGATTGGTTCAACGGTTGGTTCAAGCGGGAAAGGTTCAAAGGCTTGGTTCAACAAAGGCTCAGCACACAATGTTGAATCGTTGAACCATTTTTGGTTCAATGGGTCAGTTTAATGGCTCAATTCAAAGGAGCGTCCCAAAGCAGAAGGGCAGGTGCCCTTGCAGAGGGTAGGTGCCCTTGTAGAGGGCAGTTCTAGGTCTAAAAGCGATTGCGGAGGGTAGGGAGCATTTCAAAGGTAGCTGAAGGATTTCTAAGGGCATGAAAAGGACTTAAGGCTTTGAATTCCTTCGGACTTTTTGTCTGAAGGAATTCCTTCGGACAAAAGTCCAAAGGAATTCAAAGGAAGGCCGCCAGCACAAAGAAAAGCCAAGGCACCCAAAAGAAAAGGACAAGGACTGAGACAATTCTCATAGACTTTTGTTTGCAGGAAAATTATCTACAGGAAAATAGTCTGTAGGGAAAAAACTCACAGCAAGGACGGTGATGTCTAGAAAACTGTCAATTTTAAGGAGACAGACTAGCCATTGGGTATTCAATTTCAAGGTGACGGCTGTGTGAACGTCAATTTTAAGATAGTAATATAGCCATTTGTTTTTGAATTGCCTGAGCGCCAACCATGAAAAGAGCCCAAGGAACGCAACTACCCGCTAGAAGATCGCCCCCAAGGGCTGAAGGAGCATAAAGAGACAAAACTAGGAGAAAGACAAGGTGCAGAAAGAGACAAAGCAATTCAAGTGGCAAAGAGGAGGTGAGTTATTTCCAGATGAGCAGTGTGGCCTATTTTCTCTAGTTGGCATTTATGAGGGGACAAACTGTAGTCTATTTGTAGAAAAGAGGCACGGCCATGTTTTTACATTAATGTGGAATGCCAAAGTCAAAGCAGGAGCCAAAAATCAGACGGGTTCCTCTTCCCAAGGTTCAAAGCGCACATGGGCCACATGAAAATAGAGCACCAAAATATTTCCCAGGAAATGCCAAGTTCTCTTCTTCTTTATATATATTGTAAAATTTCTCTTTTGAGAAGCATCGACTCTCTGAGCCTTAAGGCAAAACTCTGCCCAAAAATCTCTAAGGCTTGTAAGGCAGAGCTGCCAGATTTCACCTTGAATAAGGACTTAGCATTTTTACCTCTATCTGGACTTGTACTTTAAAGTATATGTTTGTGTTCTTCTTTTGTGTTATGTCATTATCTTTCATGCTTTTCACAGATCGATTACAACATGTCCAGTGCATTGTGAAGTCTCCTTTCTACAAGTCTACCATAAGTGTCTACAAGAAGAATATAGGTGCCTATGAATAGGCTACCATAAGTGTGTCTTATGACACCTCTGGTAGTTTCTTCCTCCCTATGTTTTCACAGACCCCTAACTGACTATTGCAGAAGAGCTTCCCACTTTAGATGAAGTGTATGGGTGCTTCTTTTTGGTGAAAAATTTATATTCGAGCTGGGTGGGTCATCACTTTTCTGGTGTATCACCTTTTCATTTTTAGGCTTAGGTTCTATTTTCACCATCTCTCTCTCCCTTTTCATCCCCCCCTTTTTCATTTTATTTGTTAACAGTAGGAGAAACCAGGGCCTAAAGGATACATCAGAGGGAGCTAGCCCTTATCTAGAGACTCTCCCCTCTAGCTTCGCCAGTCCCATAGGTTAGAGGGGAGTTTCCATTGTTGTGTGTGGAAGGCAGGAGCTCGGCCTCTTGCCCCGAGTGCAATCCACTACGTCAATAGTTTTTGGCATGCCTAGTGGGACCAACTAGGATAAGTTTTTGTCCAAAGAGTTGAAGAATTTTTGGTGTGTTCTTCAACCAACCAACCTTTGGAGGCTTTTGCATCAACACCAATGGTGACTCCGAGTTGAATCAGCTGGTTAAGCAGCATGGTGCCATCAGAAATCACTTTTTATATGTATAATTCCCTTGCACAAAATCATGGTCCTTGTATTCCTTCAAATGACTATTATCAAGCTCCAGATATTTATGCAATCCCCTCAAGCAGCTCTCCTAGTTGCCCTTCAACGATAAGGGAGGTGGCACTGGAGTTTGAGAAGCAGGTAATGGAAATCGACAGACTGGATGAGTAGTATGATTATCAGCAGGAGATGATGTATAAAGAGGGGTGTTTGTTCAGGCAAGCTCAGGCCTTGCAATCCATGGAGGAAGAGGTAGTAAAGTGAAGGAATCCATTCATGCAAGGCAGTCAGCCTTGCGTGCCCCCTCCTATCCTAAAGAAATCCCCCTCTTGTGCACCAAATCCTTTCTATCAGATGGCACTTGCTCACTCCAGCTCATCTGATGCATCAATCAACCCTGCTCTTGACCTTGTACGCCTAGCCTTCAAGCATAAAAGGGAACTAGAACAACCTCCCATGGAGATGAACCTTCTAAATTCCTTAGATATTGAATTTTCCTTTGGGGGGAACATTATGAACTAGCACATCTCTCTCGAAATTGCTCTTACTCATCATGATGATGCTAGTGACCTCCAAGAAAGACTCTTTCAGGATAATCTAGCCCAGAAAATTGAAGATTTAGAGGCTAGGATGAGACTGTTTAGAGAAGGAGAGATGAAACTTCCAGACCTTATGGAAGAGCCCCAGGACCTTGGATAAAACAAAGTTGCTGCTTGTTCACAAGAGCAAAATTCCAATTTTGAGATCCTGAACTGGAAGAAAATAGTAGAATCATGGGGCAAGAAAAAGGAGAAGAAAGGTTTTGCTCAAAACCTTGAAGAATATGAGGCTGCTCTTGCTCATGATGATGTTGGTGACCTCCAGGAAAGACTCTTCCAAGAGGATATGGCCAGGAGAATTGCAGAGTTAGAATCTAGAGAGGGATTCCTCAGCCAATGTGTGATGGACGGTTCAGACCCAACGACACATTCCATGCCTGAACACACCCCGTCTACACATTTCCAAGAGAGCTATCAGGCTACACCTGATATTAATGAAGTACCGACCAAGTGGAAGGGGAAGAATCATTCAATTCTAGTTCAAGGACTGCCTCCTCTTCCACATGTTTTTCCCACTTCACCCCTTCTTAAGGAGGAACCTGTTCTGCAGGAGGTGAGTGAGGAGTAGAAGATCCAATTTGCAGCTCTTCAGGATGCTATAATGAGCGAGAACAAAGAAGAAATCATCATCGATGCTCCTTGTGAAGACCTCATCAGCAATGGAGAAGACGCAGGTCATGCATACATGAGGATGTTCTAGCAATATGAGGAGGAACATAAGCATGTTGAGCTCCCTCTTCCTTTGTTTGATGAACTTCCCTATTACTTCGATGAGGAGGATGACTACACAGAGGAGCCTGAGTTGGAGGAGGACCAGATGGATATCTTTGAACATCTAGAAATTCTAGTCTTTAAGAAGGAAAATGAGAGGCTGGTCTTCCTTAAGGAAAGCCTTGAAGAAGAGAGCTTTGAACAGGGAGGTGATGTTCTGTGGGATGAGCAATTAGTGTGTGATTCCTACTCAGACATCACAATAGTCACCCTTCTTCAAGAAGGCCAAGAGGAAGCAAAGGACGAGTCTGGCAGAGTCTTCAATGAAGCAGAAGGAAATGGGTCAGACCATGATGCATTGCAGAGGGGTTGTGCAGATCAAAAGGCTTATGGTGATGAGCCAACAGCCACATATTTCTTCGTGATATGCACCAACATGAAGGACCAACATTCAACAAGCTTCTAGGAACAAAAGGAATACATGTATGTTGGAAGCATGTTTGAATCTGATCCACTCGGATACAAGCCAATCTAGGTGACAAGCAAGAGGAGCAGGTCACCAGATATCCATTTCATTCAACCACTTGTCTGGCACCATAAGTCTTCTTGTTAGGAAGGGGACTTAAGAAGTTTTCCTTTTGATCCAGGAGGAAAGCAAATACACCTGGTTAGTTATACATAGTAGTTTGCTTTTAGCTGTCTTTCCTGCTTTCCCTAAGTGTAGTTTGCACAAGTAGTGTTTTTAGCCTTGTGTGTGTTTTCCTTTGTGTGTGGGGTAAAAAGTTTCATGTTTGATTCTTGGATCTTTGGGGCTATTGCTAACCTTTCTTCAAAGCTGCATTCTGACTCCGTGCCCAATGGACTATAAGGTAATTGGTCTCTAAGCATAGTAGGCATGTTTCCCCTGGGAGTCACCAATTTGTTGACCATTTTTTGCCCAATAGGCCAAAAATCAGTCCCCTTCTTCCCTTGCTATTCTAGGCCATTTCATTTTTTGATTTTGCACAAGTCCAAGATTTTCTATGGACTCTGTAGGTCTATTTCTACGGACTCTATAGGTCTAAATCTACAGACTCTGCAGGTCCATTTCTATGGACTCTGCAGGTTTCTTGGGTTTCTACTAATTTTGCAAAGAAGTTTTTCTACAGACTATGCAGGTTAGTCTTTTGGTGCATGAAGAATCAGTTCATAGAGTGCTGGGTTTTACAAGGCTTCTTCGGGCTCTTGTCTGAAGAAAAATCACAAGGAAGGTTGGCATCACTGAACTATTGAACCATTAAACCAGCTCAATGCCTTGGTTCAATCAGTCTTGGTTCATTGCTTGGTTCAATCGACGAGTTCAATCACTTGGTTCAATCGGTGGGTTCATCATTTGGTTGAAACACTCAGTTTATCAGATGGTTCAACAAGCTTGGTTCAAAGGCTTGACATGCAGTGTTGAACCGTTGAACCAGTTTAATGGTTGGTTCAAGCAGGAAAGGTTCAAAGACATGGTTCAACAAAGGCTCGATGCACAGTGTTGAACTGTTGAACCATTTTTGGTTCAATGGGTTGGTTCAATAGCTCAGTTTAAAGGAGCATCCCAAAGTCGAAGGGCAGGTGCCCTTGTGGAGGCCAGTTCTAGGTCCAAAAGCCCTTGCAGAGGGCAGGGAGCATTTCAAAGGTAGCCGAAGGATTTCCAAGGGCGCGAAAAGGACTTAAGGCTTTGAATTCCTTCAGACTTTTTATTCGAAAGAATTCCTTCAGACAAAAGTCTGAAGGAATTCAAAGGAAGGCCACTAGCACAAAGAAAAGCCAAGGCACCCGAAAGAAAAGGACAAGGACTGAGACAATTCTTGTGGAGTTTTGTCCATAGGAAAATTGTCTGTGGGGAAAAAACTTGCAGAAAAGACTCGATGAAATTTGGCAAGGATGGTGACGTCCTGAAAACCATCAATTTTAAGGAGATGAACTAGCCATTGGGTATTCAATTTTAAGGTGATGGATGCGTGAATGTCAATTTTAAGACAATAAAATAGCTGTTTGTTTTTGAATTGCTTGAGTGCCAACCATGAGAAGAGCCCAAGGAATGCAGTGACCTGCTAGAAGATCACCCCCAAGGGCTGAAAGAGCAGAAAGAGACAAAACCAAGAGAAAGACAAGGTGTAGAAAGAGATAAAGTAATTCAAGTGGCAAAGAGGAGGTGAGTTATTGTAGATGAGTGGTGCGGCCTATTTTCTCTAATTGGCATTTATGAGGGGACAAACCACAGTCTATTTGTAGAAAAGAGGTGTGGCCATGTTTTTACATTAATGTGGAACACCAAAGTCAAAGCAGGAGCCGACAATCAGATGGCTTCCTCTTCCCAAGGTTCAGAACGCACATGGGCCACTTGAAAAAAGAGTGCCAAAATCTTTCCCAAGAAGTGCCAAGTTCTCTTCCTCTTTCTATATATTGTAAAATTTCTCTTTTGAGAAGCATCGACTCTCTGAGCCTTAAGGCAAAACTCTACCCAAAAATCTCTCGAGCTTGTAAGGCAGAGCTGCCAGATTTTACCTTGAATCAGGACTTAGCATTTTTACCTCTATCTAGACTTGCACTTTAAAGTATATGTCTGTGTTCTTATTTTGTGTTAAGTCATTGTCTTTCATGCTTTTCACAGATCAATTACAACATGTCCAGTGCATTGTGAAGTCTCCTTTCTGCAAGTCTCCCAGAAGTGTCTACAAGAAGAATATAGGTGCATGTGAATAGGCTACCATAAGTGTGTCTGAGGACACCTCTGGTAGTTTCTTCCTCCCTGTGTTTTCACAGACCCTAGCTGACTGTTGCAGAAGAGCTTCCCACTTCAGATGAAGTGTATGAGCGCTTCTTTTTGGCAAAAAGTGTATATTTAGGCTGGGTGGGTCATCACTTTTCTGGTGTATCACCTTTTCATTTTTAGGCTTAGGTTCTATTTTTAGCATCTCTCTCTCCCTTTTCATCCCCCCCTTTTTCATTTTATTTGTTAGCAGTAGGAGAAACTAAGGCCTAAAGGATACATCAGAGGGAGCTAGCCCTTATCTAGAGACTCTCCCCTCCAGCTTCACTAGTCCCACAGGCAAGAGGGGAGTTTCCATTTTTGCGTGTGGAAGGTAGGAGCTTTACCTCTTGCCACAGGTGCAATCCACTGCATCAACATGATGCAAATAGTAAATGGCGTGCCCTATTTTCTCCACTTTGCATTTATGTGTAGACAAATCACGTGAATATCTGGAAGGAGTAGTTTTGTTTGTAGAAAATGAGGTGCGGCCCGTGCTTTCACATTAATGTTTGAATGCCAAAGTCAAGGCTGGCGATTACACAACATGGTTCTAGCAAACCTCTTCGAGAAGGATGATATCAGCAACATTGACTTTCTCTTCATGATGCTCTCAACGCACATGGGCCAGTGTGTAAAAAGGTGCCAAAGTCTTTTCCAAAGGGGTGCCTTTACTTCTTCTCTTTCTATATATTGTAACTTCTCATTTAGAGAAGATATCTCTTAGCCTGTAAGGCAAAGCTCTGCCCAAAAAAAAATCTTTGGGTTTGTAAGGCAGAACTCTGTCGGATTTTACCTTGAATCAAGGCTTAGCAATTTTTTACCTCCATTTGAACTTGCACTCACGCATATGTCTATGTTTTCATTTTGTGTTAAGTCATTTTCCTTTATGCTTTAACAGAACGATTCCAGCATGTCTAGTGCATTGTGAAGTTTCTTCTTTTGAAGGTCTACCATCTCTAGCATAGTATAGGCACATGTGAATAGGTTGCCATAGAGTGTCTTAGAACACCTCTGGTAGTTCATCCTCCCTGTATCTCTACAGACCCCTGACTCACTGAGATAGAAGAGTTTCCCACATCAGATGAAGTGTATGTTAGCTTGTCCTTGGTGAAAAGTGTAGGTCTGAGCTAAGTAAATCAACTTTTTTTGGTGTATCACCTTTTAGTTTAGGTTTAGGTTCTATTTTCAGCATCTTTCTCCCATTTCAACCCCCCCTTTTTGCATTTATTTGTTAGCAGTAGGAAATCCAGGACCTAAAGGATACATCAAAGGGAGCTAGCCGTTATCTAGAGACTCTCCCCCCAGTTTTGCCAGACCCACAGTCAAGAGGGGAGTTTCCATTATTGCATGTGGAAGGTAGGAGCTCAACCTCCTATCGAGGGTGCAATCCACTACGTCAACAGTTTATGGCATGCCCAGTGGGACCACGTTCAGACACTCTTAAAAGTTCCAAGATTGGTGCTGGTCCTTTTACAGTAGAATGAACCACTATTACAGCACCTGACCTTTGATCAGGCGATTGTGGGACAAATTTTGTCCAAAGAGTTGAATAATCTTGGTGTGTCTTCAACCAACAAGCCTTTAGAGGCTTTTTTATCAACAATAATGGCGACTCCGAGTTGAATCAGCTGGTTAAGCAGTCCAAGTGCCATCAAGAAATCACATTTTTTTTATAACTTTGGTGGAGCTCAGATTAATCACCTTAAACTCCAACGTTACTTCCCTCATTGTTGAAGGGTAACCAGGAAAGCTATTTGGGGTGATTCCATGAACAATCTAAGCTTGATCAAAAAACTATATGAAAGAAAATAAGGTCCATGGTTCTAAGCAATGGATTATACATGCCAAAATATGTTTTCAATTGAAGCAACTCTTCTTGTGCATGAGCAGACCCTTCCTAGTCTTCTTCAACTTCCTCAGGTCTCTCAACATGATGGCAAGATCTTGAGTTGGAAGAAAATAGTAGAATCATGGGGCAGGAAGGAGAAAGGGAAAGGTCTTGCTCAAAACTTTGAAGAAGACAAACCTTCTCCTACTCATCATGATGATGCTTGCGACCTCCAAGAAAGGCTCTTTCAAGAAGATCTAGCTAGGAGAATTACAGATTTGGAGTCCAGAGCGAGATTCCTCAGCCAACGTGTGATGGACGTAGCATTTTCCATGTCTAAACACACCCCATCTACACACCTCCAAGAGAGATATCAGGGCACATCTGATAGAGATGAAGTGCTGGCCAAATGGAAAGAGGAGAATCATTCGATTCTAGCTCAAGGAGTGCCTTCTCTTCCATATGGTTTTTCTGCTTCATCCCTTCTTAGAGAGGAGCCTGTTTTGCAGGAGGCAAGTGAAGAGGAGAAGATCCAATCTACAGTTTCCCAAGAGGCTATCATGAGTGATAGTGAAGAGGAAATCATCATAGAGGCTCCTTCTAAAGACATCATCAACAATGGAGAAGACGCAGGTCATGCATACATGCAGATGTTCTAGCAATACAAAGAGGAATGTAAGCATGGTGAGCTCTCTCCCCCTTTATTTAATGAACTTCCTTGTTGCTTCAGTGAGGAGGATGACCATGCCATGGAGCCTAAGTTGGAAGAGGATCAGATGGATGTCTTTGAACAACTAGAGACTCTGATCCTTGAGCAAAAAAAGGAGAGGCATGTACATCTTGAGGATAGCTTTGAAGAAGAGAGCTTTAAACAAAAAGGTGATGTTCTATGGGATGAACAATTAGTTTGTGATTCCATTTTAGATATCAGAATAGTCACCCTTCTTCAAGAAAGCCATGAGGAAGCAGAGGATGAGTTTGATAGGGTCTTCAATGAAGCAAAAGGGAATGGGTTAAACCATGATGCACTGTAAAGGGACTATGCATATCAAAGGGCTTATGGTGATGAGCCAACAGCCATTGATTTCTTGATAAGATGCACCAGCATGAAGGACCAACATTCAACAAGCTTCCAAGAACAAGAATAGTACATATATGTTGGAAGTATGGTTGACTCCGATCCACTCGAATGCAAGCCAATCGAGGTGGCAGGCAAGAGGAGCTGGTCACCAAATCTCCATTCCATTCAGCCACATATTTGGCATCATAAGTTTCCTTGCCAAGAAGGGGACTTAAGAAGTTTTCCCTTTGATCCAGGAGGGAGGTAGATATACTTGGTTAGCTGTATATATTAGTTTGCTTTCAGTTTTCTTTCCCTATTTTCCTTAAGTGCTATTTACACAAGTAGTGTTTTTAGCCTTGTGTGTGTTTTCCTTTGTGTTTGGGGTAAAAGCTTCATGATTGATTCTTAGATCTATTAGGGCTATTGCTGACCTTTTAGGTTGCGTTCTGACTCTGTGCCCAATGGATTATAAGGCGACTGGCTTCTAAGCAGAGCAGGCATGCTTCCCCTGTGAGTCGCCAATTTGTTGACCATTTTGGTCCTGCAGGCCAAAATCAGTCCCCCCTTTTTTCCCTGCTATTTTGAGCCAGTACATTTTTTTGATTTTGCACAAGGCATTTCTACGAACTCTGCAGGCATTTCTATGGACTTAGCAGGCAAGTCTTTCGGTAGAAGATGAACCAGTTTAAAGAATGAAAGGGCATTTACAAAGCTTCTTCAGACTCTTATCTAAGGAAATTCACAAGGAAAGAGAGTGAAAAATGATTCAAGACACTTTTCCTTAAGGTTGGAAAAGTGGTTCAATTTTGTAGTTCAACGACATGATCTTTCTAAGAGTTAGCAACTTTGAACTGTTGAACCATTGAATCGATTCAGTCGATTGGTTCAACGCTTTGGCTCAAAGGTTAAGTTCATCGACAAAGTTCAATCAAATGGTTCATCATCTTGGTTTAAAGGCTTGGTTCAGTTCATTTGATTTAATGCCTTGGTTCAACGACTTGGTTCAACAGTCGGTTCAATGAGCTGGTTCAACGTTTGGTTCAAAGGAATGGTTGAATGGGAAGGTTTAAGAGAGTCTCTTGAAGGACAAATGCCCTTGCGGAGGGAAGGGAACACTTGAAAGAGGACCAAAAAAGTGAACAAGGCCGAAGAGGTAAGTTTTCTTTAGAATTTTGTTTAAGGCAAATGACGAGAATTTCTTCAGACAAAATGTTCAAAGGAATTCCTTCGAACATTTTTTCTGAAGAAATCCTTCGAAAGAAAATTCTGCAAAAAAGACAAGGCAAAGACATAAAATGATTTCTTTCAAAATTTTATCTGAAGGAATTCCTTTGGACAAAAAGTTTGAAGAAATTTGGGAAAGGCTGCAGGAAAAAAGCTTGAGGAAAAACTCCGTACGAAAGGAACGAGCGAGACAATTCTTGCAGACATTTTGTTTGTGGGAAAAATGGCTGAAACAAAAGCCTGATCGAAGAGAAGAAATCTGAAGGAAAGGAAAAGGCTGAAGAAATTCTAAGGGGTGACGAGCCTAAAGACGTCAAATCGAGCATGGTGAACTAGCCATTGGAAGTTCAAACGCCTAGTGATGGGTGCATAGACGTCAAATTTAAGGCAGTGAAATAGTCATTGCTTTTGAAAAGCTTAAGGACAGGTCACAAGTGAACTCAGCGACCTGCCAAGAAGATAGCCCCAAGGGCTAAAGGAGATAGAGAAGATAAAACCAAGAAGAAACAAAGTGTAGAAATTGATAAATAGTCTAGGTAACAAAGAGAGGTGTTGACTCAAGGATTTACTCCTACAATTGGAACTGTGCTTGCCAAGTGGTCATAAAATGACACAAATAGTGAACGATGCACCCTATTTTCTCCACTTTGCATTTATGTGCAGACAAACCACATGAATATTTGGAAGGAGCAGTCTTGTTTGTAGAAAAAGAGGCACGGCCTATGCTTTCACATTAATGTTTGAACGCCAAAGTCAAGACCGGCAATTACACAACATGGTTCTAGCAAACCTCTTCTAGAAGGGTGATATTAGTAACAATGACTTCTTCTTCCTAATGCTCTCAATGCACATGGGCCAGCTTGTAAAAAGGTGCCAAAGTATTTTCCAAAGGGGTGCCTTTACTTCTTCTCTTTCTATATATTGTAACTTCTCATTTGGAGAAGATATCTCTTAGCCTGTAAGGCAAAGCTCTGCCCAAAAAAAAATCTATGGGTTTGTAAGGCAGAACTCTGTTGGATTTTACCTTGAATCAAGACTTAGCAATTTTTTACCTCCATTTGAACTTGCACTCATGCATATGTCTATGTTTTCATTTTGTGTTAAGTCATTTTCCTTTATGCTTTAACAGAACGATTCCAACATGTCTAGTGCATTGTGAAGTTTCTTCTTTCATAGGTTTGCTAGAAGTGTCTCCAACAAAGTATAGGCGCATGTGAATAGGGTGCCATAGAGTGTCTTAGAACACCTCTGGTAGTTCTTCCTCCCTGTATCTCTACAGACCCCTGACTCACTGACATAGAAGAGTTTCCCATGTCAGATGAAGTGTATGTTAGCTTGTCCTTGGTGAAAAGTGTAGATCCGAGCTAAGTAAATCAACTTTTTTTGGTGTATCACCTTTTAGTTTAGGTTTAGGTTCTATTTTCAACATCCTTCTCGCTTTTCAACCCCCCCTTTTTTCATTTATTTGTTAGCAGTAGGAAATCCAAGACCTAAAGGATACATCAAAGGGAGCTAGCCCTTATCTAGAGACTCTCCCCCCAATTTTGCCAGACCCACAGGCAAGAGGGGTGTTTCCATTGTTGCGTGTGGAAGGCAGGAGCTCGGCCTCCTGTCGAGGGTACAATCCATTGTGTCAACACTAATGTTGTTAAAATTATTTACTAAACCTTAATTTATTTCCTAATAAAAATATAAGAAAGGATGTTGACCTAACTTATAAAGGTAAGACATAGTCTATATAGTTTAAGATGCTACCCAAACAAATTTTTACCTACTGTAAAAGGTTATGATGCCAACAAAATTTAGGAATATCTTTCCTTAAAAAATTAAAATACAAACATAGATTGCTTGTCTTAATTTCTATTTATTTCTTAATTTTGGAAGAAGGTAAGAAACTAGTAATAAGGGTGTGGTAAGAATACCTGGTTGGTGATGTGCATGTAATCCAGACAAAGATGGAGAACTCCTCTTTGGCTTGGAAGAAATAATTTACAAACAAGAAAGTACTAACAAAGGGGTTGTTAGCAAGATGGTTGGGTGGACTGCCTAGTGTGAGCTAGATTTAAGAAGCATAAGCTTGATAGGAAGCTATCAATTCACTCTTAATAGCAATCAAGTTGAAAATAATAAAAGTAAGGTACTTGCATAAAGTAAATGAAATGCAATATAAGAAGAAAGTAGAATGCTTGTTAAATAAAATGACTAACTATAGCAAAAAGTGGGTCAATACTCATGCTAAAAGGGGTGAAGTCAAGTTCAAAAAATTATAAAAGGGTTTGTGAATAGGTAGGAACATAAAAAGTCAGATTCGGTTGGGGTTAAGGGGTTGAAATTAACTTGCTATTATTTTCTACCATAGTGACTGTCGATAGTTGGGTGAATCATCAATGATTGAGCTGACTGTCGATAATTAGGTAATCATTGATAGTTGTGGTGACCATTAATGGTTGTGTTAACCATTGGTGGTTGCTTGTGGATTTCTAGGAATGCTCAAAAAAGGAGTTGTAGACTAGGTAATTGATCAGACAAGTGTTTGGTTATGGATTTGGTCAAAAAATGGGAGGGTGGAAGATAGGTCTGATTAGGTCAGGGGGAGTTAGACATCTAATAAAATAAAGAATAAGTACAATATACCTGAAACTTGCTAGATGGTTGATGGTTGAAGGCTAGAGTAATTTTGCTAGAGTAATAGTACTTTGGCTTCAAAAGCACATTCAATAGAGGTTCAAGTCTCTTTTATTATTATTGAGTTGTTAAAGAAAGATTGGATTTTGGAAATCTTAAATACCTGTGTGCAAGAAGATTTGATAGCTTGAACATGGATTCATCTCACCTCCCACTCCTCTCTTTTTATAGGTAAAGAAAGATGGAGAATGGAAGGTTCCCAAGAGGGTGAGGTTGTTGATCATGATGCTTGAAAGTTTGTTAGCACCGCATAAGGTGAACATATTAAATTGTGCCTCATTATTTTACACATAGCTAGTGATGTGTTAAGAAGGTGAGGACTTGACCATCGATGGTCAGGTTAACCATTGATGCTTAAATTGACCATCAACGATCAAGTATCTGAAGGAAAAGGGGTCAAGAAAAGGGGTTAAAAATGTTTGGTTAAAGGTTAAAGGTTAAGTTAGTAGGTTGTAGTTAACTAGGTGGTCAACTAGACTCAAGGTCTAAATAGGTTGGTTAGGAAGGGTCCTAAGGCGTTTTGAAACCTAGTATGGTTTTTTAGTGTCTATATTTTGGCCCTTTTTGTTATGCAACTTTAAATTAACATGCCATAAAATAAAAACATATTGCTTGGTTGAAGGTTTATTTGGTTCAAGTATGGGAAGAGGTGTTCCCCTTCGAATCAGGAGTCAATGAGGTGAAACCGAAATCAAGTTGAGGTTTGATAAGTGGTATATGGTGAGTCACGAGGTTGGTGACAAAAAGGGTTGGGATTTTGAGATGCAAACATGTGCACAAAATATTATTAAGTGTGATAGTCAAGATCCTGCAAAGACTAAGATTGTCATTGTTGGTAAAAAACAAGGCCAATTTTAGAAGAATAAATGATAAGTTAACCAATCCTTAGTGTTAGTTATAACTGATCGAGCTAGTCCTATCAAATTTCCTAGATAGGGTTAGTGTTTTTATAGGTATCCAAGGTAGAAAGTGCTCCTTTAAAAAACACAAATGGTCTGGTCACGCATGAGGTGGTGCAAATTCAAATTTTCAACATGATAAGGTTGGTCAGTGCGGTCAAAATGACCAATGTAAGGTCATTGTAAAATATGTTAGTGTTTGGGTAAAAAATGTCCAACACTGAGGTGGATGTGGTCTAATGGTTAGTTAGAGAAGGGTAATCTCTAAAAGTTATAGTTTTGATTTGGGGGAGATTAGGTGATCTCAAAAATTGGCACTTAGATTTAGTGCCTAAAAGAGGTTCAAAATGTGGGACCCTGACTGTCGACAATCATGGATTCCCAGGGTCGACTGTCAACGATCATCTTGACCATCGACAGTTAGGGGAAAAGCCTAAAAACCCATGGATAAAAAGTGAAAAATAAAAATTATTTTTACTTTTGACAAGTTTGACCTCAATGTTTTCTATTCTCTAATGATTTTGCACTTTTGCATTTTTTTGTGAGATAGTTGACTGAGATTGTTTGCTTGAGGTGGAGGTTATTTATTGGTTGAGGATTAAGCTAGGACTAGACATGCAGGGTGGATGAGGATGTGGGCAAGCAGCAGGACATGGATTTTGACCTTGATAATGATCAAAGAATGAGGTAGGGGATGTTTTAAAATTGGTAGTTAGTTGATTTAGTTGTTGTTGAAGTTAAATTTGGGTAAATTGTGATTCTTTTGGTAGGGTATTGGGAGGTTTGACCTAGGTTTAGGTTTTAGTTAAAATAGGGAAAATTATCTGGTGAAATTTAAAATTGGAAGAGTGTATGGGTTGAGGGTAGTGTAAATGATAGATTTAGATAGTTTTGTGATTGAATATGGTTTATTTTTATTAAATTTGAGGAGGTAGGTCAAGGGTTTTACCACCAATGGTCACAAACAATGACCATCAATGGTTAGACCTAACTATCGATAGTTAGACATGACCATCGATGGTCAACCACTGAAGGAGGAAACTCATTAGACCATTGATGGTTGCAAGGAGTATCGATGGTCAAGTAATTTAGGGTAAGTAGCTTATAATAAAAAGAAATAGGAAGTGTTCTTTAAAAAGATGTAAAAGGGTTAACATGCCAATGTAGCCATGGGTAGGATGATTTTCAAGTAGGATGGATGTTGAGATGCCCTAAGATGATTGTGAGTTAGATGTTGATAGGTTTAGGTAAGACTTAGTGGGTTAGGTTAGAGTTAAATTTTAGGTGGATGGGTTAGGATAGAATGATTTCCAAGGAGTAATGTGTAAAAATGGTTATTTGGTGATAATTAGGTGTTAAAAATGTTTTGGGGTAAGTTTCACTTGCAAGTGCTAGAGGTAATGGTTTGAATAGGTTGATGTAGGTAAGTTTATGTTGATAACAAGGTGATGTAGGTAAATTGAGCAATGTAAATGGAAAACTAAGTGTGCATGTTATCTTAGTCTATTATATAGGCACAAAACTAGATCCAAATGAGGGATTAGGTTCTGAAGATCTTTGCAAAGATCCATAGAGGGATGACTAGTGATGAGTAGACACACATGGAAGAGGTTGGCTTAGGAGCCATGCAACATTACCAATGATTACCTAGAGACACAATGGTGATTGTGGCCCTTATCGAGAGATGGGATACAACCATGAACACCTTCTTATTGCCTATAAGAGAGATGACCATCTTGTCGAAGGATGTTCACCATATTACATGACTGCCTATTTGAGGGGAGCCTATTTATCACATTCAGAGTAAGGAGTGGGATGAGCAGATGGAACTACTATATGGTGAGGATCAGGTACATGCTAAGTTTCATTCAAGTGGTTTTGGTTATGGGCCACTATACCAAATGGCTCAAGATGAGAGACAATTGATGACCATGATGATGATGGTAGTGTCATATTTCACATTACTTGATTCAAGTAGTGGATGATTTCCCTATTTGTTGCTAGGAGTATTAATAGAGATGTTGTTAGGTAGGACTATGTTTAGGTGGGCACAAATTTTACTAGTTTATATTTATAGGGAGCTCTAGGCATTTAGATATCATAGATGATATGGGATCAATGTTAGGTTCGTGTTCCATTTTTGGGCATACAAGCACATTCAAGTTTTGAGACCTTTGCGGTTGCCATGGGATGACTATGCATAGGTAGAGTACATAGTGGGTTTATTTAGATAGAGAGGAGATTATCGTTTGATAGGTGTTGGAGGAGGTACCAGAGACATTGATTATTTTAGAGATGCATTGGAGGGTTTGGTTGTTGGTGATGTCATGTGGAGGCCATATGTGGGTTAGTCTAGCTGGGCCCTCTACAACTATCACACTCCTTCTTTGCAGAGCTAGAGGTGGATCTATAGGATGAGAGAGGGTGAGACTGAGCTCATCTCATTTGATAGAGTTTGGAGGTAGTCTGGCCTTATGCAAGGGATTCTAGCTCCTTTCCCAAGGTACAAGAGGGAGGATGTAGAGTTTCTACTTTCAGAGCCACAACCAACATATGTAGTTTTGGACCATGAGGAGCTACCTAGCAGAGTAGGGATAGATGACATCGGTGTTGTGGATGGCTATGTGGCATAGTACTAGGCCCTATATGCAACAACCAATTTTGGATGGGATGATGGGGGCTGATAGGCCATGGATATGGATTCAATTGGAGTATGAGCACAGGTTGGTGGTTAGGATGGATAGATAGTGGTAAAACTAATAGCTATATAAGCTCATATCATAGGGTTACAGGGATAAGTGGCCACATTATAGGGCTAGATTATCACTTTTTAGGGTCAAGTTGCCACTATTACAAGAGAGAGAGATCAGGCTCATACCTCATTTGGTTTAGTGACCCAAGAGAGGGATACACTGAGGTAAAAGGTAGGACTAGTGGCAACATCGATAAGGCCACCTGGTACTATTTTAATGATGTGGTACTTGGCCATAATTGAGGAGTTGAGATATTATGAGGCTATAGTTATAACATAGTGTCTGATGGACACCCAATAGGGCTAATATAGAGCTATTTTAGTAGGTGGGGCAGTTGTGGTGACTCTAGGTCAGTTGGCTGCATTAGTGATTGGACAGGTAGGCATCCCAAGATTTTCACTAGATGGTAGTGCAGGTGCATATGTAGGAACAGGTGGGGCTAGTGGTAGTGGTGCCCCAGGGGCATGATATGAGATGAGATATTATATGTGTTTTTGATACAAGCCTACATGTTGATGATGTGAGATGTATATGAGAGGGAGAGATTATACATTGTTACATGTATTATTTACTTTGATGGACATGATGTATATGATGATATTGCTGATGTTGATGATATATATATATATATATATATATATATATATATATATATATATATATATATATATATATATTTGATGTATGTTTATGGTTCATATGATGATGAATGTTCATGGTTCATGGTTTACATGCTTGCTATTTGCATGCTTTATGCTTAAGATATGTGGATTCAATAGATTTAAGCATGTGATGATGTTTATGATTATGGATGGTTGAATTCATGGTTAATAGATAGGATAATACTCATGATTATAGATGTATATGATGATGTAGTTCATGATGTTTTGTTTATAGATAGGATGTGTTTTATGGATAATGTTATGATGTTTATGGTAAATGATAAATGGTTATTTTTCTTATGATAATGATGTGATTGTTATGATCATGGATGTGTGATATGGTTTATGGATATAATGAAAACACACAAAGTGGGTTAGATAATAAGCTAAATGTGGTTAAAAGATAAGAATCATGAGACACGTGTTTACATGAACCAATGACGAGAGGATCAGATAAAAGGTATGATGCTTTTCATTGGTAAAGACCTAACAAAAACCAAAGTTGGATTGACCTAGTGAACATTAGCCTATCGAATGATTCACATTAGGATGTTTTGATTGAAAAAAAAGGTGTCTTGATCACATTATGTCAAATAAGCTCATAATCCCTTGATTTATAGATAATATAAAGGAAATATAGGTGAATAGGTTGAGGTGAGGTAACCTTGTGTGGGTAAGTTTGCCCTTTTTATAGGTAACCTAAGAACCAATTTAGATAAGTCCATGTCTTAATGTTAGGTATAGACTGATCGATGTGGGAAGTCTACTAATGCTAGATATGAAATTTGATTATGGCCTTCATGGAATAGTTTGTTCTGATTTTGATATTAGTTTCTTTATTGCTTTTGTTTTGATAGGTTGTGAAGCTGATCGATGTAGGAAGCTTCAAATAATTACTTTTGAAATTTTTTCCTTAACCATCCTTCAAGGGAGTGGTCTAAGTTTTGGATTTGTTTTATTTGGCAGTTGTCCTTCCAGGGAACATTCTATCTTCTAAGCAATTTAGTTTTGGGCAGCTGTCTTTCAAGGGAAAAGTCTGTAATGGTAGAGATTTGACTCAAGTGATATTTTGGTATCCCAAATTATTTTTGATGTATAATTTAGACATGGAAATGTCTAATTAGGCTTAGAGGTTTACTTTTATGAGGGGACAACTTTTAACACAAGAAGGTTAGTGATAAGTGAAAGGAGTGGTTTTGAGAGACAAAATATCATGGGATTAAGTCTGATTATAGATGAAAAGTATCCATGAGAACCATGTCATGAGTAGATTCATAGTACCCATATTTATGATTAGGCTATGATTATGATGGTTAATCACATGGTTATATGTTGTAATCAATTGTTCTCAAAGGGGATAGAGATAGGTAAGTGAAGGTGAAAATCTTGTAAATCAAAGGATGAGCTTAACTTAGACAAGAATGTGAGTTTGATATTTTTAAACAAAAGAAAGGATGTAGATGTGAAGCATTTGAGAGGCTCAGGTTCTAGTTTGCCTTCAAGAGAGGACAAATGATAAGCTCATCATCCATACTTATGGGTTATAATATAGGGTCCAAGCCAATTGAAAACAAACTTGCCTCTTTTAATTTTATCCATGTTGGTTTTCCTTTATGCTGAGGTCTTTGATATTGAATTCTCATTCTTTTAGTTGTTTGTTATAGGTGTGCTTGATTCATTCTTGGTAGACATAAAGATGGTTAAGCGCTATGAGGTGATGCTCATCAAGTAACTCAAGTCATGCTAGATGTTCTTGATGATAGTCATTCTTTGAAATGATGTCTTGTAAAGATATGTGAAAAGAGGGAATCTAGACTTTTAGAGGCAAGACTAAATTTGCTTTGAAGACTAGAGAGAAAGGGGTAGCACCCATAGAGGTTTGAATGCTAGTGCGATAGGCCCATAAAGTGAAAGGGATGTGCAAGTGCCAATCTTGACCTGAAGTATTGACTACTTTGGTTAGCATTTTATTAAGGATTTTGTTAGAGTCTTTAGCTTGTCCATTTGCTTGTGGACAATAAGGTGAGGAAAAACTTAACTTAATGCCAAAGGCATCACAAAGACCTTGGAATTGCTTGTTCTTGAAAGATTTACCGTTATTAGTGATGATCTTATGGGAAACATCAAAATGATAGATGATATGGTGATTGATGAAGTTGACAATCTTGTCAACTTTAGTCGAGATGAGAGAAATAACTTCCACCCCCTTGGAAAAATATTCAGTGGTGGTAATGATGTATTGGTGTCATTGTGAAGAATGAGGATTGATTTCCCCAATGAGATCGAGTCCCCATTGTGAGAAGGGCCAATAGTATTTAGATACTTGGAGGGCATGGGTAGGTGTGTGATGTAATTTAACATGCTGTTGAAATTTAACACAATTATTTACGTAATCATAGTAGTCCTGGTTGAGGGTAAGCAAATAGTAGCCAAGGTTAAGTATGCGTTTAGTGACAGCAAAACCACTAAAGTGTTCCCCATAGATTCTATCATGCATTTCCCTGATAGCATGGGAAGCTTCATGACTATGTAGACAATGGAGGAGGCCATCAAAACCACACTTGAAAAGTATTCCCCCTAGTATGGTATGACGAGAGGTACTTTGAATAAAGGCTCATTAGGCATTCCTAGAGATTGGGAGGAATGATACCGAGGTTAAAGTAGTTGAAGGTTTGTTTGTACCATATGTCAGATGGATATTATTCTATACTATAAGTGGTAAGAAGGTCAGAATGGATATAAGAAGGTGTGATAAAATGGTGGGTGATAACAAAGAGTTTAGACTCGATAGGTTGAGATGGGATTTGGGAAGTGAGGGATGCTATCATATCCATGAACTTATAGGTAGATTGTGGAATAGACTGGATAAGGTAATGATCAAATGATGTTAAGAGTATGTTTATAAATTGATTGTATTTTTACAATACATCATTCTTACATTGGTAAGATTCATTGACTTGGTTGACCCCAAGTTGGGAATCACCAAAGACACTAATGGTTTTAATTCCCAAGGATAAAGTGGTTTGGAGACCTATGATGAGGGCTTCATCCTCAACCACATTGTTTGTGCATTCAAAGTCAAGTTTAAAGGAGAGGGGAAGAGGTTCATCGTCAAGGGGAATAAGGATCATTCTGACACCCCCATCGTGTTAGCATTTAGAGTCATTGAAGGACATGGTCATGTAGTAGGTTGGGTCTTCTTGAGAAAGAGTCACGATGGACTCGTTAGGAAATGAAAGAGGACACAGTTGGTTGTTTGATAGAGGAACTTTAGCCAATTAGTTGGTAATGACTTGCCTTTATGTTGACTTCTACTAAAGGAACTCAAGGTCAAACTCAACTAGGAACATGAACCACTTAGCCATACATTAGTTTTGGTATAGTTTAGAGTGCATGTACTTGAGTGGGTCAGTGTTGGTGATGACATTGGTTTTGTGATTGAGAAGGTAATGAGAAAGTTTATAGGCCACAAAGATGAGGGTGAGGCAAAGTTTCTCAAAATAGGTGTACCGAGTCTCATACTCTATAAGTGTTCAAATTATATAGTAGACAACTTACTATTTGATTTGTTTATCATGGTGAGCAAACATTGCCCCTAAGGAATGGTCAGTGGTGGAGATATAAAGATAGAAGGGTTGGTCCTCTTTTATGTGGGGTAAGAATGGGTGGAGAAAGAAGGTATTATTTGAGTGAATCAAAGGCTTGTTGATAGTTTTTGGTCCATTTAAAAGATGTGTCTTTCTTAAGAAGATGGTGAAAAGGTTGACATCTATCAAATAATTGAGAGATGAAGTGATGGATGGTTTGGAGCTTCCTTTATAGGTTTTGAAGTTACTTAAGGTGGGTTGGAGGAGGCATCTCCAAAATTATTTTGGCTTTCATAGGGTTTACTTTGATTCCTCAAAGGAAGATGATAAAGCCAAAAAGCTTTCCAAAAAGGACCCCAAAAATACATTTCTTGGGGTTGAGTATGACATGGAAATGGATTAGGCATTATAATATGATTGTGAGAACAACTAGGTGATCCTTATGATGTTTAGATTTCCCAAGGAGATCATCTACATAGTCCTATACAATTTTATGGATTAGATCATGGAAGATGTAGGTCATTACATGTTGGTAAGTTATGCTAGCATTTTTCAGACCAAATGGCATGACCTTATAATAGAAGGTTCCCTAAGGGGTGATAAAAGAAGTTTTATGTTGATTCTTAGGGGAAATCAAGATTTGGTTATATCCTGAGAAACCATCCATGAGAGATAACATCTCATGGCCAAATATAAGATCAATAAGTTGGTTAATGCTAGGCAAAGGGAAGTCATCCTTTGGACAAGAGAGGTTGAGGCCATAAAAGTTGATGCAGAGGTGAAGTCCCCTTGTGGGTTTGGTAATGGGAATGACATTAAAAACCCATTGAGGATAATCAATAGGTTGGATGAAATCAACAAACAAGAGATGCTTAAGCTCTTCTTTGACTAAAAGGGTGATGCGAAGGTGCATCCTGAAAATCTTTTGTTGAATAGGTTTGACATCAGGATAGGTGACAATGTTGTGAAGGGATATGGAAGGGTCAATTTTGGGCACATCCTGATATGACTAAGTAGATGCTATGCTGCAATCATGAAGGAAAAAGGGTAATCCTTTTGCTCCATGAAATTCAAGGATTATCCAATCTTGACAATGGGAGGGTTATCTTGAGTACACAAGTTAATATCGATGGTTGATTTGTTCAACATGGTTTAGTTCTTAGGAGGAAGGGATTTTTGGATAGAAGAATCGCTCCCACCAAGGTAGATAAGAATAAAATCATCATCTTGATGTTGGATGGTGTTGATGGTAGGAAAATCATTTTCGACCATTTTAGGATGAATGAGAGGAAGGATTTTAGTTTGGCCACCCTTTTGATAAGTTAGGGGATCTAAACTAATAGTATTGATAAAAAAAAGGTTAAGAGGAATGATATCAAACTCCTCTGATTTTGAAGGAGATGGGGTTGCTGAGGATGGGATATCCTCATCGATGGTGGCAATGGGTTCAGGTGAAGTGGGCTATTTTAGTGTTATGAACCCAAGGCCAACTAGCTCATGAGGTTTTTTATTTTTGAATGTGGATATCTTGTGAGGTCCATATTCATAAAATATTTAGCCAAATTCCTTCCAGGCACACCTGTGATGGTATAGGATGGCAAATGCTAGTTTGTCAAGATAGGAAAAGTTAGAGGTGAACGGTTAGGTGATAGAGGTATCGGTGGAATGAAGAAGTGGATGATCAAGTCCCTTGTAGATTAAGTTGGTTTGATGGTTGGGAGGTCCAAAAGGGATGATGGTTCTAATGTTTGGGTCATAACTAGGATCATGGTTAGGCTTCCCATACTCTTGAGGAGTAGGCTAAGCGTCCAAGGCTAGAAGACGATACTCCCCCAGTGAGAGACATTAGAACATGGCTTCCAAGGGGTCTTTTATAGGGATTCGAGAAGAGGGGATATATGAGTTAGTTAAATCTTCATCATTGGTTGTGGTGGAGTTATTATTGGTTGGTGGTGAGGTGGATAAAGGAGGAAGAAGAACGTCATTGAGCCGATATGTCATATTGCATGAGGCAAAAGAACTAGGGTCAACTCTTATGGTAACAACTTGACCTTCATTTTCAAATTTGACACATTGGTGTAAGGTAGAAGGGACACAAATCATGGCATGTATCTAAGGGCATCCAAGTAAAATGTTATATTAGAACTCACCCTTTACAACTTAAAAGAGTTTGGTAATAGTGCGAGGTCCCAAGTGGATGTAGATGATGACTATTCTTAAGCAATTAAAGTTGGTCATAGGCATGAGAGGATATAATGTTAATATTATCCCTTCTATCAATCATCACCCTTTTGATGTGATTTTTATTGATGTATGTAGTAATGAAGAAGGGAGGATTAGGATATCTAGAATGGATAGAAAGTATTTCTGAATCTTGGAGGGTAATGAAGGTAGAAAGTTGATGGGATATAATAAAGGATGCAAGAGGTTAAGGATCTTCTGGTTGAACCTCTATAGATTGAAAGGCCTCTATCAATACTTGGTGGTGATGGGGTGAGGTGTTGATTATTTCATAAAAGCTCATCTTCATCAGTAGTTGGTGAAGTTATTTTAACACTACTCATTTGATGGTTTCAGAAGGGTTGGAAGGAGAGGCACCCAAAATAGATATTTTGGGTTTTTCAGAAGGTAAAGGTAAGGGTGAAGGCGTTTGGGTTCAATTAAATCATTGAGGGGTAGAAAGATAGGTCTATGATATAGACACCTTGGCTTTTCCCTTATCCTTTTGTTGGGCCCTAAATCAGGTAATCATGTGGATAGTGTGGATTTAGGGATATGTTGGGCTAGATGGTTGCTTTGATTCTTCCTCACTTTTAGATGAGAGTGGAGGATTAGGTAAATGTTGGATGGGTTGAGTTGGTGGTTGGGTTGGTAATGGGCTCAAGGGATGTTCATCAGATAATAAATCATTCTCATCCCATAAGCTATACACAAGCTTTTGGAGAGCTCTACAATTCTCTATATCATGTCTAGGAGTCCTATGGTATGAGAAAATCAAATTGTTATTGAATCATGATGGTTTAAGACATGAAGAGTCAAAAGGTTTAATGGGTGGTAAGGTCAAGGAGGAGGTTTGGAATAACCTTCATAGAATGGTTGAATAGGATTCAATCAAAGGTGTTGAGGGTGTTGGGTTTTTGGTTTTAAGATTGGAAGTTTGCTTAGGAGTAGGCTTCATCATTGAAATTGGAGGTGGTGTAATGGTTTTGGTTAGGATTATTTGGTTATGGTTGGTTTGGAGGTGGAGAGTGAAGGTTTGGTAATAGGTGGGAAGCTAGAGGTAGCTAGGTTAGTTAAGAATGATGGGAATTTTATTGTTTTAGTGGAGGTAAGTGTGGGTAGAGTAAAAGTAGAAGGTTTACTAGATGAAGAATAGGTATTGGGGATACTAGAGGGATGGGGTCCTAAGATGGAAGGTAAATGTGAAGGAGGTGATATGGGTCTAGTTTGAGGTGAGAGTTTAGGTGATTCCACCTTCCTAGTTGGTTTAGTTGGGATTTTCTTTGGTGGACTAGAAGGGGTTAAGTCCAACTTCAAAGATGGATGGGCTAGGATAGGTGTAGGAAATGTTATTGGATTTTTTATGGGTTTGGTTAAAGAGGCATAAGGTGATTTGGTAAATTTGGATGGAGGCAGGTTGGATGGTTCTCCTATGGTTTTGGAGGAAGAAGTATTTGAAGATGGGGTTAAGGTAATGATAGTTTTGATGGTGGATGCAAGTGAGGTTGAAGGTTATTATTTGTTTTGGTAAGGGAGACCAGGATGATTCCAAAAAGTGGCTCTATGTAGATTAGGTTGAGAAGTAAACTCTAGATTTTGGACCAGTCTAGAAAAAGGCTTGTAAACGGGTTTGATTCATTTGTCATTAGTTTAAAAAGTTAAGCCCATGGGTGGAGGTGAGGGGATAGTTTCTTCACCTATGTTCTTGATGGAAGGTTCCAAGGTTTGGGAGGATGTTTCCTCCATAGAAGGTGTAGGTAAGGTGATCTCTTCTTTTGGGATGGTTCGTAAAGAGAGGATGGGTGGTTCAAGTGAAATAATATAGATGGTTGATTCCTTTGTTTGGATGTCCAAAGGAATGAAGGGTAATTCAATAATTTAAGTAGGTGGAGTGGGTGAAGAGGTGGTTGAAGCAATGGTTACCTCCTTTGGTATTTTTATCAAAGCAGATGTGGATAGGTCCATGGTCTCAACAAGTAAAGAAAGAGGGGTGGTTGTTTCCTCTATTTGAATGTCTAAAGGTATGAGTGAGAATCCATCACTTCAATGAGTGGAATGAAGGGGTAGATGAGGTAATGGCCTCCTTGATGAAAGGTTCACTAATAATGACATTAAATATATGGACCTCATGAGTGTGAGATGATTCCAATTTATTATCATCACAGTTGGTGGAAGGGGCATGGTTAGGAAAAGGTTTATGAAAGATATCAAGGGACTAATTAGGAGGTGCATTGGGATTATAAAACATAAGTTCTCCCTTCATATTTTGGACAATATTTTTAAAGGTATTGCACCTAATAACATCATGTCTAATGACGTGGTGGAAAGCACAAAGGTCATTCTCATTGTACCAACTAGGCATATTGTGAGAAACATCAAATTGTTGGGGAGGTTTTATTGGAGGAAGTTGTATGATGTTTGCTTTGAGTAGTTTATCAAAAATAGAAGCATAATACTCCCCTATTGGAGTATTTTATTTTGGGGCAACTTGGTTTTGGTTTTGATTTGGTTGGTTGGAAGGGTTAGAAGAATTGGTTGAGTTGGGTTGGTTGACAATTGGAGGTGGAGTGGTTTTAAGTACAATCGAGTTGGAAAATGTCTTTGATTTGGTATTGGGATGGTTAGGTTGATTGGTGGTTTTGGTGGAGGAATGTTCATTAGATTTAAATCTAGATTTTTTGTTTTGCAGTTTCAATTTCCCCTTGTCAATGTCTCAAATTTCTAATTTTTGTGTCATGATGAAATCCTCATCAAAAGTTAGGAAAGTTTGAACTTGAAGAGTGGGGGAAATATGTTTAGCACAATTTTGAGATAAAATCTCAATCAATTTAGGTTGGGGTAAGGAGAAATAAAGTTGGTTGATGAGACCTCTCCATCTAGCTATGAAATTGGAAATTGATTCATCGTTAAATTGCCTAATGGAGTAGAGGTCGATAATATAGGCCCTTTTAAATATATTAATTGAGAAATGATATAAAAAGACTTGGGTAAGTTGATACAATGAAAATATGGAGTGCCTGGTGAGAGAACTATAGCAATCTAAAGCTAGTCTTAATAAAGACATGGGGAGGGTACGAAGGAGTAGTGCATCATCATATGCAATCAAATAGCAAGAATGACGAGATGCTCTCAAGTGTTGTTGGGGATCCTCCTTGATTTAGAACTTGGAAAAACTAAGTAGTTTTCATTGAGGAGGATAAGATCAGATAGGGATGGATGGATGGATAGGTTCATTATAGATTTAATCATAAGATAAAAGGTTATGGGCACCAGAGATAGATGACTCTAGGTTGGTCATCTTGTCCATTAACATTTTGATCAAATCCATTTGAGGTTGGGAAGCTCCATATTTGGATGGTAAGTTTGGTTAAGGTTAGGTGGAAACAATATATAGATAAGAGGTAGATGGTTGAGAGGATACCACATATTGGTGTGTGGTCATTGTAGGCTGGGATGGTGCCATGTAAGGGTTGATGGGTACAAAAGGTTGTGTAGAAGGTGCTATGTATCCTAGTGGATTAGGTAGATATTGGTAGGATATCATGGGTATTTGTGGAGGGGTTGTTTCCTACTATTTCTTACTCTATTTATTGCTTTTAAGAAATGGGAAGAAATAAAAGATGAGGGGTGTGTACCTGGTAAATGATGTGCTCATTGATGAATAGACAAAGTGATAACTCCTTTTTGGTGAGGAAGGACTACCTTCAATGAGACCACACTAAAAAAACTTGTTTGTTAGATGAGTATGAAGGGTGGACTGCCTAGTAATGCTAGATCCAAGAAGCGAAAGCACCTTTGGATGACTGTCAATCCACTCCCCTAATGATAGAAATGTTCTAAAAATAAGAATGAGTAATGATGAACTGATAAATAATATAAATGTAGATATAATAAAATAAATGTACCTATTTAGAGGAAAATGTAGCCATGACGGGTCAATACCATGCACAAATATATCGAGGTCAGGTCTAAAAAGGTCTAGGTAGGGTCTGTAGATAAGTGAGAGATAGAAACATGGGTCTAATTAGGTGAAAGGAGGAAAAAATAACAATCTATAATTATTTTATGATATCGACCATCAATGGTTGGGTGTGATTGGCAATGGTTGGCATGACCAGTGATAGTTATGTAACTAGTGACAATTGGGGTAACTAGTGATGGTTGCTTCAACCGGTGATGGTTGCCTGTGAAAGTCTATGGGTGATTGGAATGTAACTATTGACGTAGAAGATTGCACCCTTGGCAGGAGGTCGAGCTCCTGCCTTCTTCATGCAACAATGGAAACTCCCCTCTCGCCTGTGGGACTGGTGAAGCTAGAGGGGAGAGTCTCTAGATGAGGGCTAGCTCCCTCTGATGTATCATTTAGTCCCTGGTTTCTCCTACTACTAAAAAATAAAATGTAAAAATGGGGGGTGAAAAGAGAGAGAGTGAGATGCTAAAAACAAAGCCTAACCTAAAAAAGGAAGAGAGGTGATACACCAAAAAATGTGATCTACTCCACCCGAACATACACTTTCCACCAAGAAACAACTCCCATACACTTCATATGAAGTGAGAAAACCTTATTCACAGTGGATCAGGGGTCCATGGAGATACAGGGAGGAAACTAACTACTAGAGTCATTCTGGGACACACTGCAGCAGCCTATCCACTTCACCTATACTCCTCTAGGGACACTTCTGACAGACCTATAAAAGGGAACTCAAAAATGCACCAGACATGCTAAAATCATTTTGCAAAGCATTAAGAAAATGATTTAACACATAATCAAGACATAGACACATACTAAAGATGCAAAACTCAAAATGGAGGTAAAAATGTTGTGTTTCGATTCAAGGTAAAATTCTGGCAGCTCTGCCTTACAAGCCTGAGAGATTTTTGGGTAGAGTTTTGCCTTAAGGTTGAGAGTCAATTTTTTCTCAAAAGAGAAGTTTTCAATATATAGAAAGAGGAAGAGAAACTTGGCACTTCTTGGGAAAGACTTTGCTGCTCTTTTTAGCAAGTGGCCAATGTGCGCTGAACACATTGGGAAGAGGAAAGCCACTGTTACTGTGTCATTCTTCAGAAGAGGCCTACTAGAACCATACTACACAATCACCCAAATTGACTTTGGAATTCAAACATTAATGTAAGAGCATGGTCGTGCCTCTTTTCTATAAATAGACTACTGTTTGTCCCCTCATCAATGCCAACTACAGAAAAATAGGTCGCATCGCTCATCTGCAATAACTCTCCATCTCTTTGCCACTTGAATGCTTTGTCATTTCTACTCTTTGTCTTCTTCCTGCTCTTTCAGCCTTTGAGGGTGATTTTCGAGCGGGTCACTGCATTCCTTAGGCTCCTTTCATGCTTGGTGCTCAAATAGTTAAAAAACAAACAAATATTTCACTATATTAAATTTGACATTTTCATAGCCATCACCCAACAACTAGTTCGCTTGCTTAAATTTGACGGCTTTTGGGATGTCACTACCTCAAAAAAAGTCATCAGGTCCTTTTTTATAGCTTTTTGTTTTGCAAGTTTTCTATTTTGGGCCTTTTCTCGCAGACAAAAGTCCATAGGAATTGGCCGCTCTTTGTCTTTTCTATCGGGCTCTTTAAAAGCTCTCTCTGCCCTCTACAAGGGCTTTGGACCTTAAACTGCCCTTCGACTATAGGGCACACCCTTGAACCAAGCTGTTGAACCAAAATTGGTTCAACGGTTCAACCACTGCGTGTTGATTGCCATTGAACCAAGCCTTTTGAACTTGCCTTTGAACCATTTGGTTGAACCATTCGTTGAACTGGTTCAATGGTTCAACGAAGCACACCAATACCATTAAACTAAGGCATTGAACCATGTAATGAACTCTTGTATTGAACCAAAGGTCATTGAACCATTAAACTGAACTGAAGCATTGAACTTAAGCCTTTCAACCAGTGCATTGAACCAATTGGTTGAACTGGTTCAACGGTTCAAACTTGCACGCTGATGAACCAAGTGGTTAAACCAACATTGAACCAAATGCCGATGAACTTGTAAACATTGAACCAAGGCCTTGAACCAATTTAATGGTTCAAAGATGCCAATTTTTTTATGATTTCCTTCAGACAAGAGCCCGAAGAAGCCTTGTAAAACCCGTAACTCTCTGAACTGATCCTTCATGCGCCAAAGGACTAACTTGCAGAGTCCATAGAAATCTAAAATCTGTAGAGTCCATAGATTTAGACCTACAGATTTCATAGATTTAGACCTACAAATTTTGTAGAAATTTTGCAGAGTCCATAAAAATGGACAGATTCATGCAAAATTGAAAAATGAAATGGCCTAGAACAACAGGGATAGAAGGTGACCAATTTTTGCCTTGTTGGGAAAAAAACGGTCAACAGTAACTAAAGATGAAATCACTGATCGACAGGAATCAAAGCATGGATGATTTGGATGAGGGGTGATGTGTAGGTGAACAAAACACAATAAGAAAACTTGATAAGGAAAGAAAACACTTAAAATAAAAGGAAGGTGTCTGTGTGATGTCAAGTAAATGATAGTTGAAAACCTAAAGAAAGTTAGGTAGCATAATAGTACTTGAACCTTTAGAAGTCATGCAGATAGAGTTTTAAGATGATAATTTCTTGAACAAAGAAAATAAGAGAGCCTAAATGCAAATTTTTGGATCCTCAACTCCTTCAAGAGCCCTGTATTGATAGCATAAACTTGCTAAGTGAGGAGGGAAAAAGCTACTAAGTTGAGTGAGGATAAAGATGCCAATTTGAAGGGAAAGAAAGTTCTGAGGTGTACATGCAAAAGTTTCTATTTTATCCATGCACTCTTATCTTAAAGCTAGATGTTTTTTTTGTTTTACAGGGGTGAAGGCCTAACTGTCGACGGTTAGGCCAATCATCGATGGTCGACCCCTGAGTGTAAAAGGGGTAAAATGGATAAGAAATGTTTAAAGTGTTTATTAAATAAATATGCCTTGGTGTGTTATTATGTTAACTAGGTAAAGATAGCTCATAGAGGTTAGTAATAGGCCCCAAGTATAGTGACATCAAAAAATAGTCAAGGGGTGATTTTTAAGTGTCTACATTTTGCCCCTTTTTATTATGCAAATCTAGGTCAATAAGCCATAGAAAAAAATGAGTTGTTGACTGGTCAAGGTATGATTGCCCTAAGTATGGGAGGAGGGTATTCCCCCACAAACTAGGAGGTAATGAGGTGAAGGTTGAATTTGGTTAGGGTTTGATAAAAGGTATAATGAAGGTCATGAGGTTGGGCATTTGAGATGTAAGCACGCACACAAAATACAACTAATTGTAATAGTCACAATCGTGTAAAGACTAATATTTCCATGTTGGTAAAAAATGAGGTTGAGTTTTAGGATTAGTTATAAGGTAATCAGTCCCCAGTGTTTGTCATAACTGATCGGGTCACACTTGTCATGTGTCCTAAAGATGGTCTATGTTTGCTCAGGTATCCAAGGTAGGAAGTGCTCATTAAAAAAACACAATGGGTTAGGTCACACATGAGGTGGGGCATATTACAAAAGTTTAACATGGTAAAATTGGTCAAGGTGGTCATCATGACCAAAACAAGGTTGTTGCAAGGTACATGAAGTTGGTACCAACATCGAGGTAGGCAAAAGTAAATGGGTCAGGTGATTGGGTGGGTAGGGGGTGGCCAAGCTGACTCCAAATGTGTTAGGCAAGATGATGCTACCTACATAGTCCCAAGGATAGTTTATTCAACATGGACTTTAGGCCTAATGTAGCTCTTGGTTGGTAGGGAGAAATGAACTCCCATATAGGTATAAGGGTGGTAAGGATGAGCTCATGCAGATGCATTAAGAGTTGCAGATGAAGTAACAAAAATGTAGTTGTGTAGGGGTAAAATAAGAAAAAGCACCCTAACCATTAATGGTTAAGGTTAATCGGTGATGGTTAGCAATCATTGATGATTACATTGATTAGGTAACCATCGACGATTAGGGTCAATTAGCAATGATTAGATAACTGTCGATGGTTGGGTGGAAACCCTAAATCAATAGTAAAAAGGTCAATGGGGCCCATTTTATCCCCATTTATAATCTAGAGAAGTAGTGTTTTGTCTATCATTTAGATGAAAATTCCTTATGAGTGGGTGGAAAGGTGGTGAGTTGTCTTGGAGGATTATGGTATGCAAAAATAACGGTGGGGTCAAGATGGATGCAGGGGCTAATCAAGGACAAGTGGCTGGGTGTGGATTAAGGTGGTACCACTGGTCATGAAATGAGGTAGGGGGTGTCTTTAAATATTAAAAATAGAACAAAATAGGTTAAATTATTGGTAATTAGGGGTATTTTCAGCTATGGGGCTAGGGTTTGGTTATTTTTGTTGTGTGTGTACAATATTGTGTGTTTGGGGAGTTGGTAGTATGGGGATAAAGGTAGGGAGGAATGTGGAAATGTGATAGAGAGTAGATTTTTAGGTGTAGAGGAGTGAGGGTTTTAAGAAGGTTAGGGGGTCAAAGATCACCACCTACAATAACCTAATAGTGACTATCAGTGGTTGAGCCAACCAATGATGATCGACACTGGGAAAATTTACCCCAAGAGGTCATTGACAATTAGGTCAAACTGATGATGGTTGAGTAGGGATGAGTTAGGAGTTGAGGTGGAAGAGTGGGAAGAATCAGGATAGATGTTGTAGGAGTTGAGAAAGTATGATAAAAGGTGGGATGGGTTTGGGAGTTGGGATGAGAGTTAGGTTAGGAGTTGGAATGGGTAGAATAAGAATTGGGGTAGAAACATTTTGGAAGAGTTAGGAAGGGTAGGATAAGAGTTATGATGGGTTAGGAGTTATGTTGGTTTAAGAGTTGGAATGGGTAAAATAAGAATTGGGGTAAATATGTTTTGAAAGAGTTGGGAAGGGTAGGATAAGAGTTGAAATAGGTTAGGAGTTGATAGCGGTATAGATAATGGAATGGTATGGAAATGGGTGGGTAGTAATAGCTAATAGTTGAAATATGTGGTTTACCTGATTTATGACATAACTTTTTGTTACAAGCATGGGACCTGATCTAGCTAAGGGATCAAGTTTTTGAGATTTTTGTTGATGTGAGGGATATCATGTCTACAGAGGACTAGCATCACATGGATGTAGTGGGTTTTTAAGGGATGTAACATTATCAATGCCTTCCCAAGGATGTCAGGATGATAGTCACCCTCATTAAGATATGGGACCCAATGACTAATACATTTTGGTTGATGATTGGAGAGATGAGCATCCTATTAGAGGATGTCCACCAGATCACACATCTACCCATCTACAAAGATCCCATCTACCATATAGAGGGGGGAGAGATAGATGAGTGCATGGTGATCCTATATAGAGATGACCAAGATGATGCTCAATTCCAGTCTAGAGGTTTCAACATTAAGCCGCTTACCAGAGAGCTCTCAGAGAGAGACACTGACCATGTTACAACTAGTGGTTACATGTTATGAGCTACCAAATTTTATAGGAGGGAGATATCTTAATGTTCTATTGGGGGTGATGGTAGAGCTATTTTTGGGTGTCATAGTTTTTGGGTGGGCATAGGTCTTATTAGTGAAAATTTATAGAGAGCTATGGGAGTTCAGAGTGCACAAGCAAGATGGCATCAGTGTGGGATTTGTACTTTACTATTAGGCCTATGAGCATATTATGGTATTGAGACCCCTGGGCCTTTTGATAGAGGGTTATCAGTTGATGGATTATATAGTCAACTTGTATTGATGGAGGAGAGATGGGGCCATGACAGGTGCATGTGGTGGTTCTAGGGACATTGATTGGTTTATGGGAGCCTTCAATGGCTTACTTCTTGATGACATAGTCTGGAGGCCTTATCAAACTTGGCCAATATGGGTGGGGTATAGGTACCACACCCTATATTTATAGAGTAGGAGATGGGCCTATGGGAGGCAAGATGGTGAGATAAAACATATCCCCTTTGAGTGAGTGCAGCATCAGTTTGGGTTTATGCTAGGTATACCTCATGATTTTGTATGATACAAGAGGGAGGATCTAGAGTTCTATTTACTAAAGAGACAACCACATGACGAGTTAGATCATGAGCAGTTTCCCCTGAGGGATGGAGATGATGTAGGTTGTAAAACTAACTATCTAGCATGGGTTTAAGGGAGATACATAGTGATTAATTTTGGTTTGGGAGATGGGGACTATTAGTCGATGGATGTTGACCCAGGTCAGAAGCCAACACAGGTGGATCCACAAGTAGCAATGGCATTAGCAACAATATAGGCCTAGATTATAGCATTACATGGGTAATTTTCCACTTTATAGGGTCAGTTGGGAGGGGTTATAGTGGAGAGAGATCATGCCTAGGTACTTGTCATCACTTTACAAGGTTAAGTGGCCATGTTGTAGGGCTAGATAGGCACATTACAAGGGTAGATTGGTATGGGTGTGATAGGTGTAACAACAAGAGGATAAATAGATTTAGTGCCATGGGCACACTATGTAGCCATTGTATAAGAGCTTTTCTATTATGAGGTGATGGTATTTGATTAGTTGTCCCATGCCATGAGATTTACTAAGTTCACAGCTAGCATGGGTGGTAGGGCTGTGCTTGGTACCCCAGGTCAGTGGGCCGTGACAATGGGTCAGACAAGGGTCCCATGGGGACCATCACCAAGTATAAGTAGTGGTAGTGGTACTCTAGGTGTAGGTCGATGATGATATCATATATTTGTGATATGTATATATGTATTTTGATACCAGCCTATGTGCTGAAGATGTGAGATGTATTTGAGTGAGAGAGATGTATTAACAGTTATTGATGTTTATATTATATATGATTTGACTTATGGAGATATTTTATGGTTTCATGTTTTAATGAGATGGATGCCTATATGTTGAGGTTGATTTAATGTTAGTGTTTTATGTTATAGATGATGACTTATGATGTTGGTGATTATCTTGCATAGTATAGACATGTGATGATATATAAAGTTCTAATTTTGTTTGTATGATGTCCTTGCTTTGTTATATGATGGAAATATGTGATCCTAATGTTAAAGACTATTTTTGATTTGATGGTTCATGATATATTTGATCATTATGGATTATGGATTTTATGGTTTTGATACGTTGTTAATGTTTGAGAGAGAATGATAACGTGAAACAGAAAGAGGCATATTAGATTCATTGACAAGAACCCAATTAAACAAAGGTTAGATAGGATCCTAATGAACATAAACCTCAAATAAGCTTTGCATTAGCATGCTTTTAGTGAAAATGTCACATTATAAATGCAATGTGGCCAAGTGAGCTCTTAGTCCCTTGATTTATAGAGGATATATAGAAAAAGGGGATGACAGGGAAATAGAGGAAAAAGAGATAAGGTAGGAACCAAATGTGGACTTAATTATTCATTTTAATAGGTGACTTAAGAACCAAAATAGATACATCCATGTCTTTATAAATTTAAGACTAATCGATGTGAGAAGTCTACAAATATATGACAATTTTTATGAGAGAGTCGATCGTGGCCCTTTTGTGGGATAAACTTATTTTGATAGGGTCATTTTTTTTCTTATTTTTATGAAAGAGGTGAAGCTGATCAATGTGGTAAGCTTTGAATACTTTGATTGAGCCGATTATGGCTTTTGTGCATAGGTTATTTTTGATATTTTGGCTTAGCCATCCTTCGATGGAGTGGTCTAAGTATGACTTCATACTTGATATCTATCCTTCAAGGGATCAATCTATTTATTTTTTGACTATTTTTAACATCCATCCTTTGAGGGAGTGGTCTATCTTTTAAGAAAATGGACCCAAATAACATTTGATATCCAATAGAGAATATTTGAATGTTGTTTTATTTTAGACATGGACCCATCTATCCAAGCCTTAGAGGTTAACCGTATGGGGTAAGATATTGACCACAAAAGGCAATTGCTAGGTTGGGAAAATGAGTTTGGGAAACAAGTGACCATGGTATCTCATCTAGTTAAAAATGAAAAGAATCCATGAGAACCATGCCGTGGGTAGAGTCATGGTACCTATGTTTAAGATTGGGCTAAAACTATGATGAATAATCACATGGGTCTATTGTAATCAAATGTTCCCAAGGGGAATAGGGTAATAAGATAAGGGAATGATAAAACTCACAAAACCAAAGGGCAAGCTTAAGATAGACCACAAGGTTCATTTAGATCCCTTTTAATAGTAGAAAGGATGCATATGTGAAGCATTTAGAGGTTCAGGTTTTGGTTTTCCTTCAAGGGAGGACAAAAAATAATAACCTGATTCATATTTGTGTGTGATGATATAGCATCCAAGCCAATTGAAAGCAAACTTTCCCTTTTTGCTCTTCTCCATATTTTTTAGATGTTGGTTTTATTTTAGGATGAGGTCTCTAATGTTGAATACTCATTCTTTCATATGTTTGTTATAGGCATGAGTAATTCAATCTTGGTAGATGTGAATATGATTAAAGGTGAAAAGGTGATGTTCATTAAGTAATTCAAGGTGTGCAAGGCATTCTTGATGATAGTCCTCTTCAAAAATGATGTTGTGTAAGGATATATGGAGAGAGGGAATCTAGACTTTAAGAGGTGAATAGAATCTATGCCAAAGACTAAGGAAAAAGGTGTAGCACCCACCATGGTTCGGATACTAATGTGATAGGCCCATAAAGAAAATGGGATGTGTATGTGCCAATCTTAACTTGAAGCACTTACAACTTTGGTCAGTATTTTAATGAGGGTTTTGGTAGAGGCCTCTACTTGTTTGTTTTCCTATGGATGATAAGGTGAGGAATGGTTGAGTTTTATGACAAAAGCATCACAAAGGGCTTAAACTTTCTTGTTTTTAAATGATTTTCCATTATCAATGATGATTTTGTGAGGAACACCAAAACAATAGAGGATGTGGTGATTGAGAAAATTGATAATTTTTTCATCTTTGATTGAGATAAGGGGGACGGCCTCCACACATTTAGTAAAATATTCAATAGTGGTGATGATGTACTCGTGTCACTAAGAAGAGTGAGGATTGGTTTCCCCAATGAGATCTAACCCCCATTACGAGAAGAGCCAATAATCCTTGGATAATTGAAGGCTATGAGCGGGTGCATGGTGTAAGTTAGCATGTTGTTGGAATTTAACACCACTTATTTAAATAATCATAATAGTCCTAAATGAGGGTAGGATAATAGTAACCCAGGTGTAGGATCCTTTTGGTGACAACGAGGCCACTAAAATATCACCCACAAACTCCATCATGAGTTTATTTGATGGCATGGGAAATCTCATGACTATGTAGACAACGGAGGAGAAGACCATCAAAGCCACATTTGTATAGGATTCCCCATAGTATGGTATAATGAGAGGTACATTGCACAAAGGCCTTCCAAGCATTCTTTGAGAGGTCAAGTTAAATGATGCCAAGGCTAAGGTAGTTAAAGGTTTGATCATACCAAATGTCTGAAGGAGACATCTTCACATTAAAAATGGTTTGAATTTCTGGACTGATATATGAAGGTTGGATGAAGTGATGGATTGTAACAAAAAACTTAGATTTAGCAAGTTGAGAGGGTATTTGAGATGCAAGAGAGGTCATCATGTCTATGAATTTGTTAGTAGATTAAGGCACTAACTAGGTCTAATAACGTTAAAAAGATGTTATGAGTTCATCAACAAGGATCTTATACTTTTATAAGATATCATTTTTACATTAATATGACCCGTTGACTTGGTTAATCATGAGTTGAGAATCACTAAAGATAGAGATGGTTTTGATTCATAAGGTGAGAGCAGTTTGGAGACCAATGACCAAAGCTTCATATTCTACCATGTTGTTAGTATATTCAAAGACAAGTTTAAAGGATAGTGAAAGAGGTTCACCATGAAGGTTAATGAGAATTATGTTTTCACCCCCACCATGTTGGCATTTAGAGCCATAAAAAAACATGGTCATTTGGTAAGAAGGCTCCTCCTGAGAAAGTGTTGCAATAGACTCATCGAGAAATGTTAACGGAATGGGTTGGTTATCTGGAAGCGGGGATTCAACCAATTAATCATCAATGACCTACCCTTTAATGGATTTTTGGTGAAGAAACTCAAGATTGAACTCAGTTAAAAGCATGAGCCACTTAGCCATACACTAATTTTGATATGGCTTGGAGTGCATATACTTGAGAAGGTCAATGTTGGTGATGACATATATTTTATGATTGAGGAGGTAATGACAGAGTTTAAAGGTGATAAAAATGAGGGTGAGACATGACTTTTCAGGATGGGTATATCATGTCTCGTACTCCAAAAGTGTGTGACTGATATAATAAATGGCTTGCTCCTTGTTTTGTTCATCTCAATGAGCCAACATGGAACCTAAATAGTGATCAGTGGTAAATATGTAAAGGTAGAAAGGTTGGTCATCCTTAGGTGGGATAAGAACTGGTGGAGAAATCAGGTATTCTTTAAGTGAATCAAAGACTTGTTGACAATCTTGGGTCCATCCAAAAGAGGTGTCTTTCTTCAAGAGGCGGTGAAAGGGTTGGCATCTGTCTTATAACTGGGAGATGATGCGATAGATAGATTGGAGTTTTCCCTATAGATTGTGAAGTTGTTTCAAGTTTGTTAGAGGAGGCATTTCTAAGATGGCTTTGACATTAGTGGGATCAATTTCAATTCCATGGAGGGAGATGATAAAGCCAAGGAGTTTCTTGGAGAGAACCCCAAAAATGCATTTCTTGGGATTGAGCCAGACATGGAATTGGATTAGTCATGTTAAGGTGTGGAGCTAAAAGCTTCAACTATTTGCAGACACAAGGAAGGATGCTGAAGAACCAGAGCCACCGGCATCGGCAGTATGACCGACGTCGGTCATAGACAGTGGAGAAGGAGACCGGTGACGGCAGACAGTCGGCCGACGTCGGCAACACCAGACAATTGACTAATTTCTTATATGCAATTAAACACGAAATTATACTAGAATGATAAAGTAGCTAGAAACTTGAGACAACAAAGAATTTGACAGACAATACACACTCTTGTATTAAATATTACTAGAATAAAATACAATAAGGAAGATGCCACTTCTTCCTCCACCTCAAAGGCTTGCCACACCTCAAGACCTTCTTCCCTCTCTCTCTTGCTCAACACAACAACTCTAAATCCTGAGTTGCTATTACTCCTTGAATGCTTTAGCTGATCTCCTTGAGCTTACACCTGTAGATCTCCTTGACCTTGCTAGCTTCAATGCTTTTACTTGCCTTAGAATAATTACAATACATGCCTTATGGGTCTTTAAATAGGATCCCATGCTTACAAAAATAGAACTCTAGTTACAATAATTAGACACGCAGCTCATGACTATAATTAGTCGCTTGATATGCAAACACTCACTTCACTTAACTGACTGTTCATCAACAGTAGTTTTGAAAATACACAGGCGATCGACGCCGGTCCCTGATTGTCTGGTGCTGCCGACGTCGGCCGATTGTCTGCCGTCGCCAGTCTCCTTCTCCACTATCTATGACCGACGTCGGTTATACTATCGACGCCAGTTCCTCTGGTTCTTCAACATCCTCTTCTTGTGTCTGCAAACAGTTGAAGCTTTTAGCTCCACACCACAACAATCTCCCACTTGGAGATAAATAGCTGCAACTTGTACCTGTACCTGTACACCATTTATTTTGTTCCTTAGGCTCTGTCTCCCTCTTCAATGTCACTCTTGAAGACCAACCACCACACAAACCTGTGATGTAATACTTGTATCTTATGCCACAAGAATTTTGCTGCTCCCAAATTCTCCATGACATATTTCTGAACCAACTCTACCCTTAGCTCAGAAAACTCCCTGTATATGAAACCCTGCAACAAGTAACACAATACAGTAATAGGATAATGTAGCTAATATTATCCAACCTGGTAAAGATAAAATATAATGGTCAAACCTCCATTGTTCTACAGCATAATCAAGACCATATACCATAGCCTTCTATCTCATGTGTCCATCCACTCTCTTCTCTAAAACGGGAATCCATCCCTCTATCCAGTGCTTCCTTCCAGCTGACAACACTACCAACAAATACCTATTTGGTTCTCCAAGGACTCACACTCCTCATTCATGCCAAGCTCCCACTGTTTCTGGATTCTACCTGCATTGCTTCTTCCATCTTCCTAGTTCATGACTATCAGTAAGCAATATAAAGAAGGTGAACAAAGAATATGAGGTTCACATACCTTTCCTGACCTCCACATGGGTGTTTGAGACTTAGTAATTCACCCAACATCCGTTCCAGTGACCGATCTAGGCCATCTCCCAGTCTGCTCCTGACCGATGTCAGTTCCCTGCACTGACCCTGACTACCGATGTTGTTTCCCTGGCTGATGCCGGTGTCCCTCCTGCCGATGTCGATCCTTATGATCGACATCGAACTTCTCTTGTCCGACCTACCGACCCTACTGGTCTGCACATGACCGATGTCGATATCTGGATGACTGACGTCGGTGCCAAGCTACCGACATCGATGTCTGTGTGTTCCTGTAAGTGATGAAATTTTCATCCGCAAGCTCTTCTTGGATCAAACCTCTGTCCATGCTGCCTTGCTCAGACTTATTCAACCCTTGTGACTGATCTCTATCCTTCATCTCCTCCATAAACACCAAGGCTTCTTTGTTCCTGTCAAAAGCATCAAATTTCCTCTTTCTGCAATGAACTGTATCTGTGCTTTCCGAATTTGAACACATACCTTTTGAATCAAGAACTTCCATTCCCTTCCTATTCTTGTGACCAAGCCTATTAGGCCACATCTTCGAATCTACACCAGAAGTAGAATCAGTAATACAAGTAGACAGATAAAGAGTATCTACTTTCTTACCTCTTGCTAGAACAAGTGCTCCCTTGGTAACCTTCTAAGAATCTGCTGTGAGGGTTATTGTGCATCCCTCATCTCCCAACCTTCCTACAAAAATCAAACTCTACTTCAGAATTGGAACATGCATGACCTCTTTCAACACCCACATGTTGTCAATCTGCAATCTTAGCTACACTTTCCCTTTGCCAACTATCTGACAAGGTGTACCATCTCCTACATAGAGCACTCAAAAATCTCCCTGTTCATACTCATAGAACAAATCTCTGTTTGGGGATGCATGAAAAGATGAACCAGAATCTAAAATCCATGATCCTACCTGACTATCCGAAGAAAGTATGAGAGCATCCTGCATCACAATATTTTCATCCTTTGCTTCTTCCATACCTGCATGTTGATTCTCTTTATCTCTCAATCAACACTCCTTTGTACGTCCTTTCTTTCCAAAAAACTAGCAGGTAATACCTTTGGACTCGGATCTCCTTCCCGACCTTGATTTCCCTTGCTCAACCTTCTCCCTTTGCCATCCCCTGCTTTCTACACTTAGAGCATTCCCTGATGATTCACCTGTGCTTCTCCTACGTATTTCTTCATTCAAGATCACACTCACAACATCATCAACTTTTAAGATTTTAGAAGCAAATGCAGAATTACTTACTGCCATAACCATACCATCCCAACTTTCAGGCAAAGAACATAAAATCAAGAGTTCCTTTACCTCATCATCAAAAACAATATTGACTGAAGCTAGTTGGTTTACCAAACCATGGAAATCACTGAGATGAGTATGTACCAATCCACCTTCCTGCATTTGCAAAGTAAATAGCTACATCATAAGATATACCTTATTAGAAGTCGAGGGCTTTTCGTATAAATTTGCCAAGGACTTTATCAACTATTCCGTTGTCTTACACTGTGATAAGTTGGAAATCATAGACGATGCAAGGCTCAACCTTATAGAACCGAGAGCCTTTCGATCAAGAACGTTCCATTCTTCATCCATCATATCTGTGGGCTTGCATGCAACCCCACCCAACGGTAAGTAAAAATCCTTCTGATACAGATAGTCCTCAATCTGCATCCTCCAATGTTGATAATTCTTGCCGTTAAACTTCTCCATTCGTAGTCTACTTTTTTCTGCCATTGATGAACTCCCACTCAATCAGAAAACCCTGTGAATGACCTGTAATAAAAAACAATACCCTACTTCCTACAAATCGTAGCTCTGATACCACTTGTCAGGGGATCTCAAGCTCTACCAATTAGAGCACAATTGATTAATTTCTTATATGCAATTAAACATGAAATTATACCAGAATGATAAAGTAGCTAGAAACTTGAGACATCAAAGAATTTGAGAGACAATACACACTCTTGTATTAAATATTACTAGAAGAAAATACAATAAGGAAGATGCCACTTCTTCCTCCACCTCAAAAGCTTACCACACCTCAAGACCTTCTTCCCTTTCTCTCTTGCTCAACACAACAACTGTAAAGCCTGAGTTGCTATCCCTCCTTGAATGCTTTAGCTGATCTCCTTGACCTTACACCTGTAGATCTCCTTGACCTTGCTAGCTTCAATGCTTTTACTTGCCTTAAAATAATTACAATACATGCCTTATGGGTCTTTAAATAGGATCCTATGCTTACAAAAATAGAACTCTAGTTACAATAATTAGACACACAGCTTGTGACTATAATTAGTCGCTTGACATGCAAACACTCGCTTCACTTAACTGACTGTTCGTCAACAACAGTTCTGAAAATACACAGTCGACCGACGCCGGTCCCTGCTTGTCTGGTGCTGCCGACGTCGGCCGACTGTCTGCCATCGCCGGTCTCCTTCTCCACTGTCTGTGACCGATGTCGATTATACTGCTGATGCCGATTCCTCTGGTTCTTCAGCATCCTCTTCTTGTGTCTACAAACAATTGAAGCTTTTAGCTCCACACCACAACACTGCATCTGCTTCTAAAATCTTAAAAGTTGATGATGTTGTGAGTGTGATATTGAATGAGGAAATATGTAGGAGAAACACAAGTGAATCATCAGGGAATGCTCTAAGTGCAAAAAGTAGGGGATGGCAAAGGGAGAAGGTTGAGCAAGGGAAATCAAAGTCGGGAAGGAGATCCGAGTCCAAAGGTATTACCTGCTAGTTTTGTGGAAAGAAAGGACATACAAAGAAGGAGTGTTGGTTGAGAGATAAAGAGAATCAACATGCAGGTATGGAAGAAACAAAGGATGCAAATATTGTGATGTAGGATGCTCTCATACTTTCTTCGAATAGTCAGGTAGGATCATGGATTTTAGATTTTGGTTCATCTTTTCATGCATCCCCAAACAGAGATTTGTTCTACGAGTATGAACAGGGAGATTTTGGAGTGCTCTATTTAGGGGATGGTACACCTTGTCAGATTGTTGGCAAAGGGAAAGTGCAGCTGAGATTGCAGATTGACAACACATGGGTGTTGAAAGAGGTCATGCATGTTCCAATTCTGAAGTAGAGTCTGATTTCTATAGGAAGGTTGGGAGATGAGGGATGCACAATAACCCTCACAACAGATTCTTGGAAGGTTACTAAGGGAGCACTTGTTCTAGCAAGAGGTAAGAAAGTAGATACTCTTTATCTGTCTACTTGTATTACTGATTCTACTTCTAGTATAGATTTGAAGATGTGGCCTAATAGGCTTGGTCACAAGAACATGAAGGGAATGGAAGTTCTTGATTCAAAAGGTATGTGTTCAAATTTGGAAAGCATAAATACAGTTCATTGCAGAAAGAGGAAATTTAATGCTTTTGACAAGAACAAAGAAGCCTTGGTGTTTATGGAGGAGATGAAGGACAGAGATCAGTCACAGGGGCTGAATAAATCTGAGCAGGGCAGCATGAACAGAGGTTTGATCTAAGAAGAGCTCGTGGATAAAAATTTCATCACTTACAGGAACACACAGACACCGATGTCGGTAGCTTGGCACCGACGTCAGTCATCCAGATACCGACATCGGTCATGTGCAGACCAGCAGGGTCGGTAGGCCAGGCAGGAGAAGTCTGACGTTGGTCATAAGGACCGACGTCGACAGGAGAGACGCCGGCGTCGGCCAGGGAAATGACGTCGGTAGTCAGGGTCAGTGCAGGGAACCGACATCGGTCAGGAGCAGACTGGGAGATGGCCTAGATCGGTCACTAGAACGGATGTTGGGTGAATTAATAAGTCTCAAACACCCATGTGGAGGTCAGGAAAGGTATGTGAACCTCATATTCATTGTTCACCTTTTTTATATTGCTTACTGATAGTAATGAACTAGGAAGATGGAAGAAGCAATGCAGGTAGAATCCAGAAACAGTGGGAGCTTGGCATGGATGAGGAGTGTGAGTCCTTGGAGAACCAAGCAGGTATTTGTTGGTAGTGTTGTCAGCTAGAAGGAAGCACTAGATAGAGGGATGGATTCCCGTTTTAGAGAAGAGAGTGGATGGACACATGAGACAGAAGGCTATGGTATATGGTCTTGATTAGGCTGCAGAACAATGGAGGTTTGACCATTGTATTTTATCTTTACCAGGTTGGATAATATTAGCTACATTATCCTGTTACTGTATTGTGTTACTTGTTGCAGGGTTTCATATACAGGGAGTTTTTTGAGCTAAGGGTAGAGTTGGTTCAGAAGTATGTCATGAAGAATTTGGGAGCATCAAAATTCTTGTGGCATAAGATACAGGTATTGCATCACAGGTTTGCGTGGTGGTTGGTCTTCAAGAGTGACTTTGAAGAGGGATACAGAGCCTAAGGAACAAAATAGATGGTGTATAGGTACAGGTACAAGTTGCAGTTGTTTATCTCCAAGTGGGAGATTGTTAAGGTGTGGAGCTAAAAGCTTCAACTGTTTGCAGACACAAGGAAGGATGCTAAAGAACCAGAGCCACCAGCGTCGGCAGTATGACCGATGTCAGTCACAGACAGTGGAGAAGGAGACCAGCAACGGCAGACAGTCGGCCGACGTCGACAGCACCAGACAAGCAGGGACCGGCGTCGGTCGCCTGTGTATTTTCAGAACTGTTGTTGACAAACAGTCAGTTAAGTGAAGTGAGTGTTTGCATGTCAAGTGACTAATTATAGTCACGATCTGCGTGTCTAATTATTGTAACTAGAGTTCTATTTTTGTAAGCATGGGATCCTATTTAAAGACCCATAAGGCATGTATTGTAATTATTCTAAGGCAAGTAAAAGCATTGAAGCTAGCAAGGTCAAGGAGATCTACAGGTGTAAGGTCAAAGAGATCAGCTGAAGCATTCAAGGAGGGATAACAACTCAGGCTTTAGAGTTGTTGTGTTGAGCAAGAGAGAGAGGGAAGAAGGTCTTGAGGTGTGGCAAGCCTTTGAGGTGGAGGAAGAAGTGGCATCTTCCTTATTATATTTTCTTCTAGTAGTATTTAATACAAGAGTGTGTATTGTCTCTCAAATTCTTTGCTGTCTCAAGTTTCTAGCTACTTTATCATTCTGGTATAATTCCGTGTTTAATTGCATATAAGAAAGTAATCAATTGTGCTCTAATTGGTAGAGCTTGAGATCCCCTGACAAGTCAATCAAAAATGATAGCAAGAACAGATAAATGGTCCTCTCAATGTTTGGATTTTCCAAAGAGATTGTCCACATAATCTTCTCCAATCTTATGGATGAGATCGTAGAAGATATAGGTCATGGCCCATTGATAAATTGTTCCTATGTTTTTTAAGCCAAAAGGCATGACTCGATAGCAAAAGGTTCCCAAAGTAGTTATGAAGGCAGTTTTATATTGGTCTAAGGGGGCGATTAGGGTCTGGTTATATCCTAAAAATCCATTCATGAGGGATAACATCTCATGACCCATGGTAAGGTCAAATAATTGGTTGATATTAGGTAAAGTGAAGTCATCTTTGGGGCATTCAAAGTTAAGGTCATGGAAATCCACACAAAGGTGGAGTCCCCCAGTGGGTTTGGTAACAAAAATGATATTAGAGACCCATTGTGGATAATTGATGGGTTGAATGAAGTTGACAGAAAGAAGATGTTCAAGTTCTTCTTTAACAAGAAGAGCTATGTGAGGTTGTATTTTGTGAAGCTTTTGCCATATCAACTTAGCCTCAGAATGGGTAATGATGTTAAGAAGAGTGATGGATGGGTCAATCCTAAGCATATCCTAATAAGACCATGTGAATGTGATGCCACAGTCTCGAAGGAAGGCAAGGTAATCCCATTGCTCATTTGAGTTCAAAGATTGGCATAATTTAATGAGACAAGGATCCTCTTAGGTCCCTAGGTTAACATCGATAGCTGATTCATTAAGCATGGTTTGGTTCTTAGGAGGGAAAGATTTATGGATAGAAAAATCTCCTATGCCAAGGTAGGTGAGGATGGAATTATCATAATGACATTGAATGGTATGAATGGTGGGTGAATCATGGTTGATCATTTAGGGATGGATAAAAGGGAATGTTTTGGTTTGGCCACCCTATTGGTAAGTTAGTGGTCTTAATCTAATGATACTGATAAAAAAAAGTTGGATGGAATGATGTTGGAATCTTTGGATTGGGAATATGAACAATGTGAGGATGGAGGTTCTTTTTCATGGGTAGCAATAGGTTTTGGTGAGGTGGGCTCCTCAAATGGCTTGAACCCAAGCCCAAAGAACTCACGAGCTTTCTAAGTTTTGATAGTAGGGAATTCATGAGGTCCTTATTCATAAAGGCCCATACCAAATCCTTTCTAGGCGTAATGATGAATATAGGCTTTGATGAAGGCTAGATTGCTTAGATAGGATAAATTGGAAGTGAAGGTTTGAATATATGGAGTGGTGATAGGGAGATGAGTGGTTGATCAAGTCCCCCATAAACAAAATATATTCAATTGTTGGGAAGTCTGAAGGAGATGAGGGTTTCCTATGTTGGGGTCATAAGAAGGGTCATTTTGAAGGCTCCCATATTCCTACGGAGTGGGAAAGGCATCTAAGGCTAAAAGTCAGTACTCCCCCTGTAAGAGACATTGGAAAGTTTGTGTCAAAGAGTCCTCGATAGGGTATTTTTGAAGAAGAGATAGATATATTGGTTGAGGCTTCATCATTATTGATGGTAGAGGCACTGTAGGTTGAGTTTGATGGTGCAGTTGTGTTAATGTGATTAATTCATTATGATGGAGGGGAAGGTAGAAGGACATCATTAGGTCTATAGTGTAAAGTAGAGGGGATGCAACTCATAGCTTGAATCGAAGGGAGTCTGTGTAGAATGTTATATTAGAATTCACCTTCCATAATGTTGGGTGAATATTTTTTCACTAGCTAACTGATGAGCAAAATAGGTCTCTTCAACCACAACATAGGGAGATTGGTAGGCTAGATGTGCAGGTTTACTACATCAAAAGGGGAAAAATCTCTCCTCTCATCAAGGGGAGGTTCCCTATAAATATGAGGATCTATATACTATATATATAAGCAAAAAATAACACTCAGGGGTAGGATAACACCATCCATCTCTCTTTTTTTAGAGATGATGTTCACAAACAAAGGAGAAAATCTTGGTGAAAACACTGAAGGCACTTCTCTTCTTTTAAAAGTGGTCTTACAAGGAACAACAAGAGTTCTTTCAAGTAGTGACAAGTAACTAGTAACAAAGTGCATAGTAACCAACAGACTGAGATGTAGCACAAAGTCTCCACCTCGACTGCCCAAGAGTGAAATACGAAGGACAATGAGGGCACAAAGTCATCTCAAGGTCCTTTACATAGAAACAAAAAATAGACACACTAAAGGCAATTATAGACAGTACAAAGTCTCTCCACAGTTGGCTTCAGGACACCTTTCTAATTACTTCTACTAGTTCTGCTTATTTCAATAAAATGGACAAGAACACATTCAGGAAATAGACATAAGAACAATCTCCTAAAATGACACAAGCTATAACAACACACAGTTTGAAAGTAACTTGTTTTCTCATTCAAACAAAGAAATATGATAAACAATATGAGCTCAAAGTCTCAGTAATCACCTCTCAATTTTGGTAGAGTTTCACTTCTATAATGGAAAGATCTCCCTTGCATAAAATAAGAGATTACAATGTATAACAACCAAGAAAGGCTTGGCACTTTGTTACATGGAACGACCCATGCTGCATTCAATGCCTTGAATGCATTTTTAGTTCTGTCAAGGGGCCATGCTTGGAACAGTGCATCCACCTTAACTGTGGTGTGCCATATTTATCTTATATGTATCCTCTAAGGTATAGGCCGCCTGGTCCTTTCCTTCTTATTTATGCAGTTGTCCACTTTGCCTTTACTTCATGGAAGAAAAATAGGCTGCGTCCTTGATTTAGTGTGCTCAGATGACTACTTGGTGAACTATTTCACCTACCAAAAATAACTCTCTCATAGATATTTCAATATCTTCTATAGTCTTCTCCTCTTTTCTGTTGCAATTGGAGCTCTCAGGCTATCTTCTTTAGCTGGTCGCTTGGTTCATCTTTCAAGTTCCGTGCTTATATTTGAAAATTAATGGATATTCCATTACCTTAAATTTGACATCTGCGGGGACGTCAATGGTTGCTAGTTGTTTGAACCATATTGAACCATGAACCTTTGAACATGTGAAAGTTCATTAGTTCAATGGTTCAGGTGATCTTTATTAGCTCCTTAGTTCAATCGCTTCCTTTGTCTTTGGTTGAACCATCCCTTTGAATTGGTCTTTGGAATCTTCCACTTCTTCCCTTTGTCTGGAGCTTCCTTTGAACCTTTGAACATTTAAACCTTTTGGTTCAAGGTTCAACGGTTCAATGTCTTTCTTAGAATCCTTTGTTTTGGCTAAGTCTTTTGAAGCCTTGAAATTCCTTCGGCTTCATGTCTTTAGGTCTTTGAGAAATGTCCATTTTTTGGGTGTCGAGAGCCCCCCACAAGGTTACCTGCCCTTTGGGGTCCTTTCGGGGGTCTTCGGGCGGTCTTCGAGTTAATTCCTTCAGATAAAATGTCTGAAGGAATTCCTTCAGACATTTTGTTCGAAGGAAACCTTTCCTTTGCCTTGTCCACTTTTCTTTGGGCTTTTCCTTTTGGGCGAATTCTTTCAGACAAATATCTGAAAGAATTCCTTCAGACATTTTATTTGAAAGAATTCACTTTGTCTTTGTGAAATTTTTCTGTGGAAAATCTTTTCGAAGGAATTCTTTTGGTTCCTTTACTTGGTAATTTCTTCAGACAAAAATTCGAAGGAAACCTTACCCTTTCAGCCTTCTCTTTGATCTTTGAGCAAATGTTCCCTACCCTCCACAAGGGCATTTGCCCTTGCTTCACTACCCTCTGCAATGGTACTTTGGCCTTTCAGCTTTGGGGCACTCCTTTAAATTGGTTGATTGAACCAACTTTGGTTCAATGATTCAATCTTGCATTTGAAGCCTTCTTTTCTTCTAAGTCTTTTGATCCCTTCGAACCCATTAAACCCGTTGAACCATTTTGGTTCAAGGTTCAATGGTTCTTTCCTTTATTCTTCGAAGGCTTCTTTTCTTCTAAGTCTTTCGAAGCCGTTGAACTTTTGAACTTCTACCGAAGTGCTTTACTACTTTAAGCTTGCCGACGTCGTTGAACCTTTGAACCCATTGAACCTTTGAACCTTTTGGAAGTGGGGTTCAATGGTTCAATGGTTCAATCCTTTGTTTGAAGCTTGCCGATGGACAATTTTGTTTGAACTGAGGCGTTGAACCTGTCTTGAAATTGCCTAAGTGTTGGAAACTTGCTCCTTTGAGAGAGCTCACTTGTTGAAGCCATTGAACCTACTAATCCCTTAACTGAAAAATCTTGAATAATGAAGAATTTGAATGCTTAGAATAATTTTTTGAGAAGGAAAGAGAGGATTTTAGCCTGCAGGACCAAAATAGTTCATATGTTGTCCCAAAAATGAGTGACAAATTTTGGGAACAACAACTAACTCCAGTTGGGGAACTTCATTCAGTTGAAATTTTGGAATAGTTGAAGAGAGCAGAAACCAGAATCTCCAGTGTCTTAAAGTGTGCCATTGGGCTATGAAGTCATGCTACCCAGAAAAGCAAGGTGCCAAAAATGAAAATGAAAAGCACAAAACAAAACTAAAGACTATACAAATATACATATGTATTGATGATCTTATCTGATACTTCAAGAATTGAAGTGCTTCAGATGCTGCCTATTGAGAGGTAGAGAAAAGAGCATGCCATCTTGATACTTCAACAAAAAATTGTTTTCACCCTTGAGCTGAGGGATAGTAAATGGGCCTCTCCCAAGAGAATCGAATTTTCCATGCATTCCCTTTAGTTCTCTTCTCTTGTCCCACAACAGGACTTGATCTCCAATTTGGAAATCATGGTTTTTTGCTTTTTGGTTGAAGAGCTTCTTCACTAGAATTTGATGCATAGTAATTCAGTCCACCACCATAGTTTTTTGCTCATCTAGCTCAGTTAAACACATGATTCTTTTATCGATGGAGCTTTCATATGTCTGATCATCGACTGCCTTAGCGAATTTTAATGCTAACAATTCTAGCATGATTGGTATCTCTACATTGAGACCATAAAGAAGTTGGAAAGGTGACATACCAATTGCCCTCTTGGGTGTAATTCTATCTGCCCATAAAGCATCAACCAATGATTTATGCCATGTTTATTGGTTTTCATCTATGAGCTTCTTGATGATAGTCACCAGGTTCTTATTACTTGATTTAGCTTGTCATTCCCTTATGAAAAATAATCAGAAGAGTGGGAGAGGGTAATCCCATAGTAAAAATAGAACTGAGTAATCTCTTGGAAAGAGAAACAAGCTACATTGTCTGTGACAATCTTAGTTGGGACCCCAAACCTGAAAATGATGTTCTCCTTGAGGAAATCACACACTACTTTTGAAGTAACATGCTTGGTTGGAATAGCTTCCACCCACTTGGTGAAGTAATCTGTGGCTGTGAGGATGTAACCATGTCCAACACTTGAAGATGGGTTTACAACGCTAATGAAATCAATTCTCCATTGTTGAAATGGCTCTTTTATCACCACTAGCTTAAGAGGCAGAGCAACCAATTTGGCTCTTCCAATAAACTATTGGCATAGTTCACATATTCGTACCCATTTGTATGCATCTTGAAACAGAGTAGGCCAGTAATACCTGGCTCGCAGAATCTTAGGGGCAGTTACAGGAGTAGAAAAATTTCCTCCACAAGCTAGATTATGGAAGGAATTCAGAAGTTGGTTTTGCTACTCTTTATCCACGCAACAAAAAAACACTCCATCAAGGTTCCTCTTATACAAGCTATTGTCCCACAGGACAAAATTAACAGCTTTAAACTTGACAGTCCTCCTTTTTTTATGAGATAGTTGAGCAGGACACTCACCATAAGTAAGGAAATGAGCAATATTTGAATACCACTCATTTGTGGTGGAGACAAAGAGGAATATTGGCATGTCTTTAATTTCTTCTTCTCCATGCTTTGTTTCTTCTGGTCTATTGTTAGCAATCAATTGGCATAAGCCCCTTCCATGCAACAACTTCATTGGTTTGATGACTAGATCAAACTCTTGGATTTTAGCAATCCAATTGCCTCTTTTCATTCTAAACTCCAATTGAGTTAATATGGATTTGAATGTAGTGTCAGAAACTAGGGTAGTAGTGTGTGAATTTAGGATGTAAAAATGGAAATGCTTCACTACCTTTACCACTACATAAGCATGCTTCTCCATGTTTGAGTACTTCAGCTCATGAGCTTTGAGAGGACAACTCATGAAAGAAATGGGAGATTCCACACCTTCTTGGTTCTATTAAACCAGAATTGCTGAGAGTGTGTGCTCAAAAGCATAACTATATATGGTGAAATCCTTGGTATAATCTAGACAAACCAGAATTAGGGTGTGGGCAATAACAGTCTTAATATCTTGAAATGCCAATTTGCCTTCTTCAGTCCAACCGAAGGTGGCCTTTCCCTTCATCATGTTTACAATATGGTGAGTCTTCTCAGTGAACTCAGGGATGAATCTTCGTAAAAAATTTACTTTTCTGAAGAAAGAGTGAACTGTAGTCTTACTTGTAGGCAGGGTAAGCTCCTGAATGGACTTGACTTTGTCTGAGTCAATCTTTATGCCTTCTCAAGATATAATGTGTCTAAGAAGTTTCCCTTTTGTTACTCTAAAAATAGACTTCTTGGGATTTAGGGAAATGCCATTTTGGTGGCATCATTCTAGAACTTGTTGCAAATGGTGCACATGATCAAGACGATGCTTGGAAAACACTATTAAATCATCCAGGTACACTACAATGAACTTACCCATTTCATCTTTGAAAGCAAGGTCTATTGCTCTCTAAAAAGTGGCACCAACATTTATCAGGCCAAATGGCATTCTTTGATAGGCAGTGTTGGTTTGCTTCACCAACTTCAACTTGATTGTATCTTGAGAAGCTATCTAGCATTGATAACATCTCTGAACTGGTCACTGTCTGAAGGACTTGATCCATGATGGGCAGAGGATAGTTATCCTTTAAGGATGACTGATTTAAATTCTTGAAGTCCACATAGAGGCAAATTTTGCCATTCTTCTCCCTCACAGAAACTATGTTTGCAATCCATGTAGAATGATGGATTGGGAAGATTATCCTAGAATTTAGTATTTTTTGTATTTCAGATATGATAGTACCTAATATCTTTAGATTGTACTACCTAGATTTTTGCTTGTAAGGCACTGAATCACTATTGAGAGAAATCTCATGGAAAATTTCTTCAAGTCTAAGTGACCTTCTATTATCATAGGAGTATGCTTGGACATCCATGTATTGGCGGAGTAGAGTAGTGAACTGGAACTTCTCTTCCTGAGTGTAGCACTTCCCAATGTTCATCATCTTGGGATTTTCTTTGGTACCTAGATTTATTTAATCAAACTCCTGAGAGGAGCTTAAATCTATTTGCTACTGTTTGATGAACCTATTGTGTTTGTTAAACAACTTTTTAAGGGAAACCAAGCCTTTTGGGATTTTATTTCCTTTAAGTTACAGGAATTCACCTGCATCTAAAATTGATTCAGTGGCTAGTTCAAGATTGTGAGGCTCACTGCCTTCAAAGTGAAGCTACTCAAAGCTATCCTTTTATTCTAGGAAGGCAATAATTTGGTGGTCACCATTGAACACTTACCAATGATTGGCATTGTCATGCACACTTGGTCAAAAGATCAGTTCAATAGTGTACCTATCTCCCTTAAAGTCTGGGTGAGGAACCAGAAGAGTCGCTAAAATAGCCAGTGCATTAGCTCAGTCATTAAATTCTCTGGGTATGGCAGAGATATTGAAAGCATCAAAGCTTTCAATTTGATTTCAGACTAGATTGTGGTAGTGTTGCAATCTCTTATTTTTGGTTTGATACAGGTTTTTCACCTGACAAACCACTAGTTTAACATCTCTTTTAGCATGAAGGAGTTTGATGCCTTTGTCTTGGGCAGCCTTCAATCCAAGCAATAGAGATTCGTACTCAGCTGTGTTGTTGGTGTTACTGAACTGTAACTTGTATGAAGAAGGAAAAATATCTTCTTGAGGAGATATCAACACAATCTCAACTCCTAAACCGGTAGAGGAGTAGCTGCCATCAAATTCTAGAATCCATACCTCATCAGACACTGATTTTTCCTTAGATTCTTCTTCATTTGGAGGGGAAGATTCTTCTACACTAAAAATGTGCTCCACCAATCCTTTTGCTATTCCATCTGAACCAATTTTTAGGTTGACACATTCAGGAATTTCATCAGATGTTTAATGGACTTCCTCCGTAGATAAAAAGTAGTTACCCATTCTTGAAGACTCAAACATAATTTGAGCTTTAGGTGCTGATGTTTGAGTGACCACGTATTTTACTTCCTTCTCAGGGAGCAATCTCTACATAATGCCTTTGATTGGGATCCTTGTCTTAGATAAGTCCATGCTTAATTCACCACTAACATCCTTACAAAAATTTTGCCCAAGAAGGATGCCATATGATGCTAGGATGTCGACCACCAGGACAATCATCTTGATTCTCTTGTTTGGGAATGCTGCAAATGCAAATTGGGCGTCCTTGATTTGTTCTAGCAGTGGCACTTGTTTGTTCTCCATGGAGAAACATCTCCCAAATGTCTTGGTCAGTGTGAGACCAAGGGATTCTACCACTTTGGTAGGCATGACATTGTCAAATGCACCTGAGTCTATGATGTAATTATTCAGTTGGTGTCCATTTATCAGCAGAGAGACATAAAATGGTTCAGTCCTCCTGGGAGTAGTAGGAGGAGTAATGACAAAGTTATTCCTGGTGGATGTGTTCTTTGGGGAATCACAAGTTACCTTCAGAATTGCTTGTCTTATAGGGATGGCTTGGTTCTTTACACATTGAACCAACTTATCTAACTGCTCAGGGTTGGACTGCAGGGATTCAAATTTAGACATTTGAATTTTGGTTTTCTTAACATGTTTAATTATGTCAAATGACTGAAATTGACTAGAAATAGAAGATGGGAGTTCATCCTTTTGGTTTTTAGAAGGGGGAAGACTGGTCTATGAATTTGAAGTTGGGGGTGAAGGTGCAATTGAGGTACTTTAGCAGTCACTCAATCCTTTGGCTGGAAGGGCAGAGTGGTTCCTCGCTTAGTAATTGAAATTGCAGGCTAAGTTTGTTCCTCTATTCTTTCCTTATCAGTTGGCTAGGTAGATTGGTTCTTGGACTAAGTGAATACAGCGTAAGTTCCCTCAACTGCTCCACCTTCACTTCTAGGTTCATCCTGGTAATTTAGGAAACCAATGTTAGAGTCGCTAGCTGATTCTTCTTGATTTTTTGTGAAGAGATCAGCGTCATATTCTGGGTTCAATTTAGATTGGAAGGAGAAATCTAATTATACTTCAAGATATCCAACTGCTGAATTGGTTAGAGGTGCTTCAATGGCCAATTTCCCCTAAGGGGGAGGAAGATAATTTAGCTGCCCTTGATTCTTGGCAGCATGGCCTTGGTATGATTGATTGGGGAATGTCCTCCTTGGTATATCTCTGTATGAAGGAGCAGATGATATTCCTTGTGCCATTTGCTTTCTGAGAGCTAGTAACTCATTTTCTAGCTTCTGCACCATTGGATAAGTGGTGATTATAGGTGAGTATTTAGAAGATGAAGAGGATTTACCTCTATTAGGATCTCTTCTTATCTTTCCTGCCAAGATAAGGTCATCTTCTACTTCAGTAGCCAAATCTTGAGCAACAATAAGATCTATGTGGCCAGCCTGTCTTAATAGAAAACTCACTCCAAGCAGCTGTGAGTTGACGAAGAAACATTTAAGGTTCTCAGGTGTTGGCTGAGCAATTATAGGAATTTGGTTGCTCAACTTGTCAAACTTGGCAATTAAGTCCCTCATAGGTTCATGAGGTTCCTTCTTCATCTATGTAAGCTGGGCCAATAAGGCATGTGCATCTTTTACAGGCTTGAACCTGGCTTCAAATTTAGATTCAAGAGTGTTCCAGTCAGTCACAGTCTGGGCCTGTAGATGGTAGAACCAGTCTACAGCTGCACCTTACAATATTTCCACAAATAGATTGATTGCTACATATTCATACTCTATGCCTATCACACCACAGGCTATGCTGAAAGCTACAATGTGTTCATCAAGATGAACTCTCCCATCACCAAAGAATTTAGGGAAATTCTTCTTTGAACTGTGTGGTAGCTCATGTAGAGGTGGAGTTAAATTGAGTGGGCCAAAAGAGTTACCCCAGGGGCCTTGAACTGCCATGATTTGATTATGGAAAATGGGGATAACAAATCTAGGTGGAGTATGTATAGGCAAAGCTCTGCTAACAATAAAAAAAGAAGCTCTACCTTGTGTTGGTGACCTGGTACGGGTAGGAGGAACACTCCTGGATCATTGAACATGAGGTTGGGGAGGGAACAAATTGAAATTGCCCTGCTACACCAACTCAAAAATAGGGTGAACAACACCTTAGGCTCTCTGACTTCTAGTATAATGTGGAGTTGTTAGATTGTAGAATAAAAATGGAAAAGAACTAGCCCTACTTTAGCTTGAAGCTTAAGGCTTCAAATTGCATGCTCTTCTCCAATGGAGTCACTAAAAAATTGTTGGGTGAATATTTTGTCACCAACTAACTAATGAGAAAAATATGTCTCTTCAACCACAACATAGGGAGATTGGTCAGCCAGATGTGCAGGTTTACTACATCAAAAGGGGACAAATCTCTCCTCTCATCAAGGGGAGGTTCCCTATAAATATGAGGATCTATTTACTATATATATAAGCATAAAATAACACTCAGGGGTAGGATAACACCATCCATCTCTCTTTTTTTAGAGATGATGTTCACAAACAAAGGAGAAAATCCTGGTGAAAACACTGAAGGCACTTCTCTTCTTTCAGAAGTGGTCTTACAGCAAAAAACATGAGTTCTTTCAGGTAGTGACAAGTAACTGGTAAAAAAGTGCGTAATAACCAGCAGACTAAGATGTAGCCCAAAGTCTCCACCTCGACTGCTCAAGAGTGAAATACAAAGGACAATGAGGGCACAAAGTCATCCCAAGGTCCTTTACATAGAAATAGAAAATAGACAAACACACTAAAGGCAATTGTAGACATCACAAAGTTCTCCACAGTTAGCTTCAAGACACCTTTCTAATTACTTCTGCTAGTTCTGCTTATTTCAATAAAATGGACAAGAACATTCAGGAAACAAACATAAGAACAATCTCCTAAAATGACACAAGCTATAACAACACAAAGTCTGAAAGTAACTTACTTTCTCATTCAAACAAAGAAATATGATAAATAATCTGAGCTCAAAGTCTCAGTAATCGCCTCTCAATTTTGGCAGAGTTTCACTTCTATAATGGAAAGATCTCCCTTGCATAAAATAAGAGATTACAATGTATAGCAACCAAGAAAGGCTTGGTGCTTTATTCCATGGAACGGCCCATGCTGCATTTAATGCCTTGAATGCATTTTTAGTTCTGTCAAGGGGCCATGCTTGGAACAGTGCATCCACCTTAACTGTGGCATGCCATATTCATCTTATATGTCTCTTCCAAAGTATAGGCCACCTGGTCCTTTCCTTCTTATTTGCATAGTTTTCCACTTTGCCTTTACTTCATGGAAGAAAAATAGGCCGCATCCTTGATTTGGTGTGCTCAGATGACTACTGGGTGAACTATTTCACCTACCTAAAATAACTCTCTCATAAATATTTCAATATATTATATAGTCTTCTCCTCTTTCCTATTGAAATTAGAGCTCTCGGGCTATCTTCTTCAGCCAGTCACTTGGTTCATCCTTCAAGTTCCGTGCTTATATTTGAAAATTAATGGATATTCCATTACCTTAAATTTGACGTCCGCGGGGACGTCAATGGTTGCTAGTTTTTTGAACCATATTAAACAATGAACCTTTGAACTCGTGAATGTTCATTGGATTAATAGTTTAATGGTTTAGGTGATCTTTATCAGCTCCTTGGTTCAATCACTTCCTTGGTCTTTGGTTGAATCATCCCTTTGAACTGGTCTCTGGAATCTTCTGCTTTTTCCCTTTGTCTGGAGCTTCCTTTAAACCTTTGAACCTTTTGGTTCAAGGTTCAAAGGTTCAATGTCTTTCTCATAATCCTTTGTTTTGGCTAAGTCTTTTGAAGCCTTGAAATTCCTTCAGCTTCATGTCTTTGGAACACCCTGAAGGGAAGGTGTCCCTTCGAGTCTTTGAGAAAGGTCCATTTTTTGGGTGCCAAGAGCCCCCCATAAGGGTACCTGCCCTTCGGGGTCCTTTGAGCTATCTTCGAGTTAATTCCTTCAGATAAAATGTCCAAAATAATTCCTTCAGACATTTTGTTTGAAGGAAACCTTTCCTTTGCCTTGTCCGCTTTTCTTTGGGCTTTTCCTTTCGGGCGAATTCCTTCAGACTTTTTGTCTGAAAGAATTTGCCTTGTCTTTGTGAAATTCTTCTGCGAAAAATGTTTCTAAATGAATTCTTTTGGTTCCTTTACTTGGTAATTTTTTCAGACAAAAATTTGAAGGAAACCTTACCCTTTCGGCCTTCTCTTTGATCTTTGAGCAAATGTTCCCTACCCTCCGCAAGGGCACTTGCCCTTGGTTCACTACCCTCTACAAGGGTACTTTGGCCTTTCGGCTTTGGGGCACTCCTTTGAATCAACCAATTGAACCAACTTTGGTTTAATAGTTCAATGGTTCAATCTTGCATTTGAGGCCTTCTTTTCTTCTAAGTCTTTTGATCTCTTCAAACCCATTGAACCCATTGAACCATTTTGGTTCAAGGTTCAACAGTTCAATGGTTCATTCCTTTGTTCTTCGAAGGCTTCTTTTCTTCTAAGTCTTTCGAAGCCATTGAACTTGTTGAAGCGGTTGAACTTTTGAACTTCTACCGAAGCGCTTAACTTCTTTAAGCTTGCCGACATCGTTTAACCTTTGAACCCATTAAACCTTTGAACCTTTTGGAAGCGGGGTTCAATGGTTCAATGGTTCAATCTTTTATTTGAAGCTTGTCGATGGACATTTTTGTTTGAACCGAGGCGTTGAACCTATCTTGAAATTGCCTAAGTGTTGGAAACTTGCTCCTTTGAGAGAGCTCACCTATTGAAGTCATTGAACCTATTGAACTTGCTAATCCCTTAACTAAAAAAGCTTGAATAATGAAGAATTTGAATGCTCAAAATAATTTTTTGAGAAGAGAAGAGAGGATTTTGTCCTGTAGGACCAAAATAGTTCATATGTTGTCCCAAAATGAGTGACCATAAGGTTATAAATCATAATTAGATAATAACTATACTAATCTACATATTCAAAGGTTATAAATCATAAGGTGAAATCAGGATGTAACATCTTCTCCTCTAAAATTTGTCATCATTCTGATGACACTTATTCAAATAATAGTTTTGAATATCAAAAGATTTTAATTTTTTTTGAAAACACGGTATCAAGTATCAAATCATGCAAATAAATGTTGAAATAGCTTGTAGAACTCATCATAGTCTTCCTAGATAGCATGGTCCTTAGAGTATTGGTCCCATAAGATGTTGCACTATGACACCTCTCTATTTCACAAATGAATTTTGTGAGTGTCAATTACTTTGATTGATTCTACCATGACCACCCCGGGATCTAGAACCTACAAAACATTCCAATCCAAAACATGTGAAGGATCAACTATATACTTCTTAAGATAAGATACATGGAACATATTATGTAATAGAGTTAAGGATGGTGGAAATGTAGGCCTATACGCAATAGGATTAAACACTTTTAATACTTTGAAGGGTCTCACATTTATTGGTGATAGTTTTACTGACTTTCAGAATTTAATTGATCTCTTATGTGGCTTAACCTATAAAAATACTTATCACCAATAGAAAACTACCTATTTGTCCTCTTTAGATCAGTGTAACTCTTTTATATATCATTAGCCTTAGCCAATATCTACCTAATTAATTAGACTTGATCTTCTATTTTAGAAAACATCTTAGGCCTGAAGACAATCCTATCCTCTAACTTGTCCCAATTAATTGGTGTCCTGCACATCCTATTGTACAGTGCCTCAAAAGGCACCATCTTCAAAGCTAATTAGTATGAGTTGTTATATGCAAGCTCAACCAATGGAAGATAATATTCTCATTTTTATTGTTGATCCATGCAATACATACATAGAAGATACTCTAAAACCTTATTTACTCACTCAGTTTGACCATCAGTCTCTGGGTGATATGCGGTGTTAAAATTTAGCTATGTACCCAAAGTTGAGTTTAGAGTTACTCAAAACTTAGAATTCATCTTTGGATCATGATCAAAAATGATATTTTTTTGGAATCCATGTAACCTATACACTTATTTTATGAACCTCCTCGTAAGGGTAAGTATATCATCTGTGAAATTGCTTAGTATAAAATGAACCATCTTTGTTAGTTTATCAACAACTACCAAGATCATATTGTGCCTACTCCATGAAATTTTTAACCTTGGAAAAATTACATAATAATCACTTACCACTTCCACTCTGGTATATCATACAGATATAACAATCTAATTGGATGCACATGTTCAACTTTCACTTATTGACATTTCAGACAACATGAAACAATATCTGTCACATCTTTTTTGATTCCCTTATAAAAGTATAAAGGTATAAGCTCTACCACGAGCTTGGTTACTCCTGGGTGTCTTAAATATGGGGCATTGTGCAACTCCTTCAACATTGTACACCATATATTCTCTCGATCTAACACATACATCTTCCTGTTGAAATGCAGAAGATAATCACTCTCAAAACCAAATCCTTTTTACTAAGGATTCTGAGCATTATCAAACATTGATTTTCTAACCTGATCATAGTATTCATCTCGTAGAGAGAAATTAACCACACTATCCTTGAAAGTACTCTTGATAATAGTTATAACTGTTATGTACCTTATATAACTCAAAACATCAGCTACTCTATTTTCATTACCTTTTATGTAATTGATATCAAAGTCATAGTAAAAAAGAAACTCTAACCAACATCTCTAACGAGCATTTAAAATTTGGTTGGGTGAAGATATATTTTAGTCCCAAGTTATTAGTCTTGAGCTCAAATGGTTTTCCTAATAAATAATGTTGCCAAACTTGTAAAGCATGAATAATTGATACAATTTCAAGATTATGAGGGGCATAATTATCCTCATGAGTTTTCAACTTACTCAATTCAAAATCCACTACAACACCATCCTACATAAGGACTCCTCTTGGACCTTCTCCTGATGCATTTGTGATCACAAAAAATTAACCATTGAGATCAAGAACTTTCAAAACTGGTGCTGACGTAAGTCTTCTTTTTAATTCTTAAAGAGCTACATCACACTTCTATGACCAGACAATATTTTGGTTCTTCCATTTTAAAGAGGCAATTGGATTAGCTATCTTGGAAAAATTTGAAATGAACTTCTTATAATAGCCTACTAATCCCATAAAACTTCTTACCTCATGCACATTTCTCAGTGCTAGCCATTCCATAATAGATCTTATCTTAGCTAGATCTATAGAAATACCATATATAGATATAATATGCCCTAGATATTACAATCTCTCTTGGAGAAATGCACACTTAGACAATTTACCATATAGCGTGTGCTTCCACAACCATTGCAAAACCAATTTTAGATGTTTTAGGTACTCCTCTTCATTCTTATAATATATAAGAATGTCATCTAAAAATACTAAAATGAAATGATGTAAATAATATTTAAACACACTATTCATGAGTTTCATGAATGCTGTTGGTGCATTAGTCAACCCAAAAGGTAATACTATGAACTCATAATGCTCATAATAAGTTCTAAAAGCTATATTTGGAATTTTCATCTCGAATATTCAACTGATGATATGCTGCTCTAAGATTTATCTTAGAAAAGACCATTTCTCCCCACATTTGTCCAAAAAGACCATCTATATGAGGTAGTGGATACCTATTTTTGTTAGTTGCCTTATTCAACATTCTATAATCAATGTAGAGTTGAAGAGTACCAAACTTATTCACAAAAATAACTAGTGCACCCCATGGTGACACACTAGGCCTAATCAACCCTTTAGACAATAATTATTGGAGTTATGCCTTCAATTAAACCAACTTAGTGGTTGTCATCCTATATGGTGCCTCAGATTGAGGTTCTGATCTAAGTATGATGTCGATAGAGAAATTGAAATCACATTTAGGAGGCAAACCTAGTAATTTTTTTAGAAACACATCATGAAAATCTCTAAGAAATGGATAATCCTTGAGAGATGGTTCCTTAAGTTCATTTCATTTATCTTGATGATAAATGCTTGGCACCCTTTTGCTTGAGCCCTCCTAAGTTACATTGTATAAATATATCTAAGCGACAACTCTCTCTTTTCACCTTAAATTTGTGTCTAATTTCCAAAATCATTGAGACACTCAACCTTATTTAAGTAACAGTCAACTTTGGCATTGTGTTTAACAAGCTAGTTGACTCCTATGATCACATAATATGACCTTAATGGTGTTACATGCAGATTTATGATAGTTAAAAATTTAGGCAACTCAATCACTACTTCAACTAGACACTTGTAAACCATGAATTTGGAGTCATTCTTATATTGTACTGACCATGCATTTACCACATATCGAGATTTTATACAAAACTTGATAAGCATTATAGAAGCTATAAAATATTCAATAGCCTTTGTATCTATCAAAATAGAAGTTGGATGTTCAAATAAAATACCTGATAACTCTATGGGTGATGCTTAAAATTTGGCTTGTTGATTATTAATTACTACAAGAATATACTACTAAAAATTGCCTTGTTGAGAATTAGGACCTTTGTTCTTTGACTTATTCTGAGTGCATTCATGAGCATAATGGTTTTCTCTATAATTGAAATAACTGCTAGATGGACCTTTCTTGTCATTCTATGGGTTTCCCTTAAAACTGCCTTTGAAGCCATTATCTAGTTTCTTGTTGTCGGATTCACTGTTGAATTTGGCATTATAGTTCTTGGACTATCCCTTGGAGTCAACACTCCTCTGCTTTCAGTTATTCTTCTTGAAATTTGGCTTAGAACTTCCAAACCTTTTTTTGAACTTTTCCCTAACTTGAGTAAGAGACTTTAGCTTCTGCTCCTGCTTCATCACCTTCTCAAATACCTGGTCCATGGTAAAAGGTCTATGAAAATCTACCTCACCATCGATCTGGGGATTTAATTCTATAATAAACTTCCTAATTCTAGACCTCTCATCAACTTGATACTGAGGTACATACTTTAGAAGTTTGGTGAGGTGTTCTTTGTACTCATTCATATATGAGTCTTCTTGCTTTAGATTCTATAAATTTGTGAGCTTTTGTTCAAAATATAGTTTTGGTATCCACCATGACTTGAACAATGTCACAAACTATTCCCAAATTATGGTGGTTGAATTAAGGTTCATTCCCAACTTTTTGTTGGCCTACTAAGTAGTTGCCTCACTAGCCAACTAGTAAGATCCCCATATTACTTTGGTGACTTTAGAGTAATTTTGAATATCAAAATACTTATCCATCTTAGTCAACCATGCTTTAGCTCCATCACCTAAAATAGTTATATTGAACTTAGGTGGACTCAACTTTTTCATATTCTTAGACAACTTTGTAACTATTTGAGCTCTTGCATCTTACTAGTTTTCTTGCTCAGTGGAGTGATCCATAGGTACTTCCTAATGTTATTCCTTGCATTGGTCATGAACTTATTGTTTCAAGGTTATGATTTAATCCCTAGCATCATTCATGGCTATGAGAATCTAATCCAATTTTATTGAATGCTCGATGACAATCAGGTTAGAGACATTGGGAAAGTTTTTGTCATTGACATTTGAAAGACCTTCACCCGATGCTCTAGTTTGCACCATTTTTCTCTCATTTAAAATAAGAATATGAAAATGTTAGCAGATGCATTAAGTCTTAGAGTCAAGCCTAAGCTCTGATACCACATAATATAACCCCTCATGTTGTACTTAGAATAATGCAATAATTTTTTTATATACCAATTACTTAACATTCAATCCACTAAAAATTAATTTACAACTTATCCAATCTTTAACTTAGAATAATAATATTTATAAATTAAAATATCAAATGCAATATATCTTATTACAACTACAAGGAAAGTAAATACATTAAGACTCAATCAAGGCTGGTATGATAATACAACAACTATTGTTCAAGTATAACAAATATATATTACAATTATATTTCCTTCAGGTATTCAACCTTAATAAAATAAATAGATACCAAGCTCTTTGGAGCTTGAGTCGAACCAACTCATGTATCGTTGATAATCTCAAGTGTAGTATTAAAGTAAGTACTATAGTAGGAAGGGAGAGCATCATCTAAGCACTTTTCCACTCTAACCACGGACCATCGATGTTCCATACAATCCCCTATCAGGGAATGGATCTTCCTTCATGGATAGGTAGATATAATGGTGAAAGAATTCAAAAAGATATGCTAGTACCCCATGTGCTGTAAAAGTTCTATTACATGATGTGTATCATAAAGAAAATATGTTTATAATATTATATTACATAACATGTAAATCAAACATATGAAATGATAATGTCTATCTAAGATTACTTTAGCCAAAATTTTCAAATAACATATGATCACCCAAACCAATCAATTTCCTAACAACCACTTGATTGGATTATCTACATATAATATTGGTGGTGCTACCTATGCTAGTGAAATTTGTCTCACTACTTACTTATCATCATCAATGTAGAATCTAATATAAACATATATAGCATAGTATAAAACTTAAATATTTAATTAAATTTTCCCTATAATATGAATAGAACAATCATAACCATACATCTATTTGTCAAATGCATATCATGAATCTAAAATGTGTTATTATTACATATATAACAATATATAACAAAACATTGTATTCAATATTCATACCATTCAGGTATGCTTCAAACAAGGATCACAATTCCTTTTTAAAAATAGGTAACATACTTGTTTACATAAATTATAGTTTTGGTTCTATCACGATCAGGTTTATAATTTGTATTTCACTGACATGAGAACATAGTACATCCAATAATAATTTGTCTTTAAAAAAAATGCCTAAACATTTAATTTATGAATCTATTTTCAAGTTTTTCATAAACAAAAACCATCACGATCTTAAAGTATTTCATTGCATACACACAAAACTCAATACTTAGAAGATATAATCAATTTGGTACTAGTTCTACTCAATTAGGTAGGGTTTAAAAAATTATCTAACATTAAAAATCATCATCAAACCATAATTTCTAAAATATATAAAAATATGTTGTCTATTTTATATGTCAAATATATGTTAAGAAGAACGCTACTATGTATATAAAATGCAATCCCGATATAATATGTTTCTGAGATAAAATGTTGTCCAAAAATATAACCCAAATGCAGTCAATAAAATAAAGTGTTGTTCATAGATATTATTACATAGATATAATATAAAATGCTTTCCATAATATGTGATACTCAATCCAAATAAGTAAAACAAAATTCATAGTTTATATAAAATAGCCAATATATAAAAAGCATTGCCTGGATGCTAACAAATAAACATGGATGCTACTTATTCATCTTTTTTTGATATAGATATATAAGATGCATTCCATACTATGATCTATAATTCACTATGTTTTTATTGATCGATTATATCAAAAGGGTAAAATTTTGTCTATAACCAAGATGCAGTCTAAAAAGGAATACATAGTCATTACTATTGTGCTATTCATCTATGCCTAATGCTATCAAAAATATTTACTAAACCTCAGTTTATTTCCTGATAAAAATATAATAAAGGATGTTGGCCTAACTTATAAAGATAAGACGTAGTCTATATAGTTGAAGACGTTGCCCAAACAAATTTTTACCTACTGTAAAAGGTTATGACACCAACTAAATTTAGGAAGATCTTTCCTTAAACAATTAAAATGCAGACATAGATATTAATACATTGTCAATGTATATATTATGCAATCAAAAAAGTAATAAGCAGATCTCTAAAGGTAACATGTTGTTCATTAAAGTTATGCGCAATCCAATACCCCTAACTTCTAAAAAGGACATTGGCCAATAAAATATTTTTTTGATTTTGAAGTTTAGATGTTACCTATCTTTTTATCTATTTACTAAACCTCAATCTTTCCTAATGAAAATATGATAAAGGGCACTGATATTATATATAAGATGTTGTCCACATATAATAAGTTTATGAGAAAAATAAAATGCCGACCAAAATATAATCATGATGCAATCCACAATATAAAGCATTGATCATTTGGTATGACACAATCTATTAATTAAGCACTACACATTAAATATATAATGCAACCTATAAATTTAAGACATTTCTCATGAAATACTATAAATTTAAGACACTAACTACCAATACATTTTCCAATATGTATATTATGAAAACATAGTGAAAGGTTTTATTAGTTTATTAGATAGCTAAGCAGAATTTTGGGTTCAAAATTTCATTATTCTATGATCTATAATTTCATCTAAGATTTCAAAACTCATACCAACTGTTAAATCAATTCCTTCCTATAATATTACCCATAGAAATTTCAATTACATAACCTACCTTGCAAGATAATTGCTTGTTTGATGAATACTCCTTTTTGATTTTACCAATATCATAAAAATCTTTTGCTTCTTCTCTCTATGTCTCCTTGTATATTTTCAGTTTTGTCAGACTTAATTTATAAAACTCTATCATCTACTTCTGTTGTGCCTTCTCTTTGCATGCTAAAACTTTTAGCTTGCCTTCCATGCATGGCATCTTTAATTTCCTATTAACTGTAGTTATCTATTTACCAAAGCCGTAATTTATCTTCAAAATTTTAATTTTTATAAAGCATTTGATTTATTTATATAAATCATTACACCATACTTCTTGTGTTATCTCAATATAAGGCTAAGTTGACTAATTAAATAAAGATATCTAATTTTTTAACTTTCAATGTAATTTCATGCATGCTTTAAAAAGCTTAAATTTAGATCTACTTACTCTAAGTTAGCTTTTTAGGATAGTTCAACTCCTTGAAAATAATTAAAATATAGGCAATTATTTATTTAACTAATGGATAGATAGGTTTCTAATTGTTTCCAAAATAAGATAATTATATAATTGATTACTATTCATATATAACAATTGAGTATTTATTATCTTGATTTATTCTCAAAAATCTAGATAATTATAAGTAAAGAAATCTTATATAATCTTATACATGTCAAGAACTAAATCTATATACAAAATACAATCACGAACAAGATTTTCATAATACGTACTAACATTTAAAACATATTATACATATAATATTTTAAATTTATTATGTGTGTGTGTAGGATTATTAGTAACTCCTTTGTCATCCCAAAATCATCCCATCTATTCCATTCTCTTTGATGATGTTCTCCCTCATCATGTTCGGAGGGTAGGATCAATCCTGCATTCACCTCACAACAAGTATGTAGTTAGTTTAAGTAATCAAATATATCTATTAATGATGCAAATTAATTAATATACATAATAAGAAAATATAGTTGTCACATTATGTAATCTGATCATCATATCATTGTCCCATAATAGTATATGTCATAAAGCTCAAATCAAAGAAATAATAATCAGATTAAAAACCATGTTATTCCATGGATTCAAAATTTATAAATAATAGGGTAAAATTGAGATGTAACAAACCATGTCATTTGAATTGAGCTAGTCATTGTATTGAATTATGTTAAAGGGAACATGTACTTATCCATATAAAAATAGATAAAGGTCTTGTTGAGTGAAAAAAGTGTTCCATGCATAAATGCCACAGTACATAATTGGTTCTCTAAAGTAGAACTAATGGAGGCCATGATGCATAAGTAGTCATATGAAGCAAAAATTATGGAGGCAAATCTTCCATCATGCATCAACAAAAGAAAGCAACATGCATAATATGCACACTTAGAAATTAGACATTAGACTCAGCTAAAAATGCATCCACACATGAGAACAATCTATTCAATATGCATGCTCAATAATTTAGAAACTAATTGTGTAAGAGAGGCAACAAGGCACCAAAAGAACCCCCTAAAATAATCAACAATGACCCCTCTTAAGTTTTCAATTATAATTCAGGCTCAAGTGATGGATGTCTAACTTAGCTAAAAATGCATTCACAAGTAATTTGTGTAATGATGTTAAAATAAAATGACACATGTGACACTATAAATAAGAGAGACATCAAACTTGACCAATAATGCATTTGAGAAGAGTACAAGTCACTAATATGGGCTAATAAGGAAAAAAATAAAGTTTGTTTTACCAGGGAGGGGGTTTGGTCTCTTGCCAAATTAGACCTCACCCTACGTCTTTAACAAGCAAAAATATAAGGAGTGTGATGAAATAATAATAAACCTCTCATTATAATATCCCACAATATGATATTATTTTTATATAAAAGATAATAAAAAACTATTGCATCATTAATAAACTCCACTATATAACAAACTCCACCATCCTATTATAAAGTGCCCTCCCTTAAAAAAACTCCACTAAATAATAACAATTTACACAATTTGTAAAAACTGTTTAATAGAAGAGGGACTTCTTAATAGTATTTGACCCCTTAACTATTCTCTCAAAGTCTTATCAAAACTTCAAATAGCCAACATGGCTTAATATAAATTTCAAACATATGAAAATGCAAATTTAAAATGGATTTTCAATTTCAAAAAACTAAACCACAAGATTCCTTTATAAAGCTGTGGTTTTTTACCAAATTGAAAGGTGGTTTTTAAAAACCATGAATTAGTTAGTAGTAGTAAGAATATATTTGAATATGGTCCACAACTAAAGTGTGGTATAGGTTTGGCAATATTATGCATAAGAATTGATGGTAATGCCACCAAAATAGACCTGTTAAAAGAAGGATATGGACTATTCATTAAAAGAATGTCCATATGAAGTGAAGGGCATGGCTTAACAACCCTAATAATTGAATAATGAGGATCCATAGGTAGAGGTGGATCATCAATGATCTCCAAAATAGTAGATGTGTCAAATAACCTAGTAGGGTCATTCTTATCAATGGAGATAAATGAATCCTCTATAGTACATGCATAATGGCTCTAAAACTTGGAGAACATCTTCATGTACTAAAACATAAATAGAGTCTATAAAAAAACTTATTAATGAATGGTTCTACTCATATGACATGGTATATGACCACTTATTTCTAAATGTTTCCATGGATTTAGACGACTATTAAGAGCACATAGAGTTTCCTTGCATTGTTTAGAGCATTCTTAAGAATATATTTGAAGACTCTTCTTTTGAGATTGTAGTTTCCACTCCTACTTATTGTGATGATGATGCATTCCTATCATAAATTACTCTTTCATGTGTCGAGCCACCCATTTGGGATGATTTTCTACCATAATTGAGATGTTTTTTATAGACTCTACTTATGTTGTAATATAGGAATATGTTCTCTCAATTCCAGAGCCATCACACATCTATACTTCAGAGGATTCATTTGTCTCCATTGATGGGAGTGCCCCTAACTCTACTTATGTTGTAGTACAAGAATATGCTCTCCTAGTTTTAGAGCCATCACACATGTGTACTTCAAAGAATTCATTTATCTCTATTGATGAGAGTGCCCTTATTGGGTTATTTAACACTTATATTATTTTAGAGATCATTAATGATCTAAATCTACTCATGGATCTCCATTCTTTAGTTGTGAGTGTTATTGAGCCATTCCCTTCACTTCATATGGACATTCTTTCAATGAATGTCCCATATCCTTCTTTTGATAGGTCTACTTCAATGGCATTACCATTAGTTCATGTGCATAATCTTGTCAAACCTAGGCCACACTTCATCTTTGGACCATATTCAAAGATATTCATACTACTACCTTTGTCTTCCTTCATGGAGTGGGCATATTTTCAATATACTTCTTATGTATTTCCTAAGGGTAAAAACATTGTTATATGCAAATGGACTTCCTTCAGTCTTCAGGTAGAGGCCCACATCATAACCATTCTATAGACTCATCTTTTGGGTGGGCTTTCTATTGTTCTATCATATGTACTTGGGTACCTTAACATTTCTTATTACTAAGACCCAATTATTCTAACCACATAAGCTACACTTAAGGGGGGTGTTGGGGTAGGTTTTTATTCTATTTAATGGTATTTTCCTACATGTTATTTAACTTAATTAGGTGATAATTTGGTTAATGGGGAAGATAATTCCACATGCACAAGGATGTGGGGTCATGCCTATCTTCCACACACACACACACACACACACACACACACACACACACACACACACACACACACACACACACACACACACATGTACCTTACCTAAAGTTATTTTAATCTATGCAATCATTCCTACTTAGTTATTAATAAAAGTTCATTCATTAAAAATATAATTCTTCTTATGTGTATATCCTATCTTTAGATACTATTTTTAATTATATAGCACCCCAACCTTATACACTTATAAAACTCATACCTTGATTGTTCCTCTCAGTTATAGACCTTTCCCACTTCTACAAGTCTCACATATATTTTCTCTTGTGCCCTTTGGCCTATCTCTTAGTCTAACCAAACTTATATTGATGACCCATGCCTTCTATCTTGCCTAGAATGCTTAAAACTTTCTTATCTTATGCCTTTAAGAGTTCTAAACCTATACCTAATTTGTTGTTCCCTAGACACTTACATCCTAGACAGACACCTACATTAATGCATGTGTCTTGCTCTGAGACAAGTGTCCAGCACCCTAAAGTTATCTAACTTGTTCATTCATTCCTTACCTAGCACAGACCAGGGCAATTTATTAAAATCATTTAATCAAGCAATAAATAAATCAAAACTTTCCCATTTTCTACTATTCTCATATCAGTCATAGGAATAACACATACATAGGTCTGAAGTACTGAAGGATCAATCGAAGAGCCTAATTTTCTAATTTACAAGCTAGGCCACTGTTATACTTGCTTTCCAAATATTGCATGATTCACACATAAGCTAACACATAGGTGAAAAATAAATAAGTCTAAGGCCCTCTTCAAAGTATTGGCTATGTAGGTAGCTCTCATTAACAAAGAGGTCTTTAGGGTAGCTTGACACTATGTGCCCACTGACCCATTTTCCCAACAAACACTATGAGGATGAAGAACTAGGGTTTAGTCATTTGATAAGGAGTGACAATCCATGAACCAAATCTAAATACATTGAAGTGAAGGCAATGAAAAACCTAGAAGCATCTAGGTGGTTGCATCATATTCTAATAGGTATTTTATACAAGACACCTATTTCTAACACCAGTGTTGACACAATAATCCTAGGTTGATGCAAGTATCCATGGCTATAGAGACACTAAATCTAGAATTTGGTAATTATTCCAGAATAATCTTCCATATTGCTTCATGCATGTTTTATATCTAGATTTATATTAATAGCAATAGTTTCTAGGTATAATACTATGTGAGTGTTTTTCCAATCGACATTTTGGTTCACACTCTATGAAACATAATTATGAAGAGAAAAATGAGATGATGGTTCATGGAGTGTGAACTAAAACATCTATTAGAAAAACTCTCACATAGTTTTATACCCAACAACTATTACTATTAACTCATGGACTATGGAAATACCATTGCTTTAATAGATTTATATTAGCATCAAAACTAACTAAGTACTTATTTTCATTATTATTTTATTATCTATCATAATTATAATTTCCATTTTTATCATATCTCAATATAATAAATTCAATATATGTTCTATATGAGTTTCACACACAATTGGTCTACTATAGATTTATTTTATCACCCTTGTGTTTATCAATTTCTATATTCTTAACCCTAGATACCATAACCTAGATTTTTAGGGCTAAACATTTGGTGAACCTATTTAACCCTTATTCAGATATGGATCCTTACTTGGGTAGATAGGGTTAATGATATGGAAATGATAGGGTACCAGGGTGAATATAAGATCTACAACAATCTAATTAATATGTTAAACTTAGCTGTACCATATTCTAAATTTATTAAACTAAGATAAGATATTAATGGAAAGTAAAACTATGCTAGATATTAAAAATGATATAAAGGTGATATACTTAGTTTTAATGCTAATACAGATCTAAATTTAGTATAAATTGAAATCATGCAGAAGATAGTTCTAGAACAATCATCACATTCTAGATCTGATGCCTCTAGCTGTCTAGATAATTACATAAACTTAGGATGATTGCATCGATGCTACTATCTAAATGTAATGTTAGTGTAAAATATGGAATATTAGTTGAAATAAGATGTGACCAACTAGATTATTCTAGGTTTGGATTTGCCTTTATTTGATGCTTTCAGATCTAGGTCATGGACTATCACTCTTAATGAAATGGAAAATTCCTAGCTTTTCATCTTCAATGTAACCTTGTAGAAAAATGAGTTAGTGGGCTCATGGTGTTGAGTTAACTTAAAATGACCATGTTGTCAAAAGATGATGCCTATATAGCTAATACTCCAAAAGAGGGCCTCAACCTCATGTTGTTCTCCCCTATGCGTTGGCTTGTGTATGAATCACGTAATGTGTAGAGCAAGTACACTAATGACCTAGCTTGTAACCTAGAAAATGAGACCTTATGATTGATATTTTAGTAATTTAGACATGTAGCTAGGTTTTTCCTTTAACTGATATCAAAATAGGGAAAAATAAGAAAGCTTTTGTTAACTTGAGTGCTTCTTGAATGATCTTTTGGTTTGATTACTAGGTGTTCCCCAAGTGAGGAATGAATGAGGGTTGATATTATATTAATACCAATCCTATCAAGAGATAAATTGCATTAAAGCACTTATTTTGAACATTATAATATGTTTCATTTGAAAATTAGATGACTTTAAGGCACTGGACACTTGCATTAGGTCTAGATAATAACATCAACGCTACTGCTTGTCCTGAACATTAGTGTTCAAGGAGTAGAAAAATAAGTATAGGACCAAAACTTATAGAGGTGTAATATAAATACATTTAATTTTTTTTGGGAAAGATGTGATGTTTATGTCATCAATATAAGGCTAGTCAAACTAAGAGATAGGCCAAGGGGCACAAAATAGAGTAGATATAAGGCTTGTGGAAGCAAGACGTGTAAAACTAAGAGGAACAACCAAGGTCTAAGTTTTCCAAGTGAAATATATTGTGGTGCTACATAATTAAAAAAAATTCATCTACATTTCTCCCCCCCCCACTTAATATAGTAATGAAATTGTTATTTTAAAGGAAAGGATTAAGTCTATGGGTGTGTATGCACACCTTATATTTTATTGAGTTGAATTTAAGTGCTTCATTGGAGCTAAAATTAAGTGATTTGATGTTGAATAACCTAAAACCAAAATCATGTTACAATATAAAATTAGTGCATATAATCTAGGTTAAAATAAATTTAAATAGATTGAAATTGAAAGAGCAAGGTTTAGGAGTACACTTATGTGTCGATGTAACCACCTTGCCTATTGACAATTTGTTTTTGCAAAAGATGATCATTATAAGGCTATGAAATAAAGATTGATATAAATATAGATAAATATTTAAAGTACATATATCCAAAGGGATAAAGAGAGAAAGAGAGAGATAAAGATTGGAAGACACATGCCCCCAACTTTGGGGCAAAAGTGATTTAACACTTAGCAGTTGAGATTAGTTCAACCATGCAACCTAATGATACTTATAACCTAGTGAGTTTGGATGATCAATTCAAAAATAAAAACTTGGAAATATTGAGAGATTTACTCAATTCAACCATACCAAAAGGTGAACCAATTACTACAATATATTGATTCACTAAAGTCTATAAAAGTTCATGGGGTACCAGTATGTGCAATAGTTTTAGAATATAAGATTGATTTAGATTTTGTAATATTAGGCACATGTTGCATAACATAGGCACCTTATATATGTCTCATGATGAAAATGTGTATAAAAATGGTACCATGTATATACTTCTACCAAAACTATAAATTTGAATCATAAAATTGTGTGCTTTAATCAATTTGGATAACTATGTAAGTGTGGAGGACATGCTTGCAAAGCATGCCCCCAATATATATGGAGAAATATGAAGAATTGATATAAGTACCAATGTGGAGGACATATTTCCAAATGTGCCCCCACTATAAACTAGAAATGCTAAATACTTAGTAGGTGTGGAGAACATGGTTCTAAGCATGCCCCCACTGAATATGTGAATTGATATAAGTACTATAATAAATGAATGTGGAGAACATGATTCCAAATCGTGCCCCCAGTGTAATTTGTAAATTGTGAATGTGTGGAAACCATGTACATATGACATGCCCTTACTAAATCTACAAATTGGTATAAGTATTGAATATTAAATAAATGTGGAGTACATGCTTCCAAAGCATGCCCCCATAGTAATTTGGAAATTATGAATGTGTATAAGCCATGCCCATATGACACACCCCCACTGAATTTGAAAATTGTGCAAAGTGCATAGAACATGATTCCTAAGAACTCCCCTAATAATATGCCCCCACCTTTGAGGTGAGGTAAAATTAAAACCTGCAAATTACCTCACCTCAAAAGGGTAAGACAACTATAAAACAGATGAATATAACCCTATAGCATATAAAAGGAAATATGTCTAGATAAATGTTTTATTTAAGAAAATAGAGCTAATGTGATCACATTTAGGCCTAAGATGCATGATATATATCATGGTAGTGTTTAGATAGTAACAATTAAATCTCAAAAAGCAAACAAGAGCATACAAAAAAGCACTCAAAAGTAAGTCAAAAATTCATGGTCCAAGGAGACCACAAGCAAGGGGCATGTTCAAATGCCATAAAATTGAATGAACATGACTTAGTAAAATGTAAACAAAGTAAGGAATGACATATTCAAATGTCTATACAATAAGTAATACCATATTAAAATGTCCAATAAAGCAAACATAAACATAGTGTTCGCATACAATGAAGCATATACAAATGCCCAAACAAGCAAGACAATAGCAAGGCAAAACACTTAAGGAAGTGTATAATGGAAAAACATAAGCAACTAACATAAACATGTCATAGTGGCCCATGGATCAAATGTGTTAGCAAAAAATGTCAAGTGCATAGCATATAAAGTATTATGTACAAGATATAAGCATAGATAAGGCATGTGTAAGTATATATGTAAGCTCAAACATGATAGTGTTGAGTGCTCATCAAATCATATAACCTATGTGTATCAATATCAAAGAAGCAAATTCTCCAATGTCCATATGACATGAGTAGAAGGAAAGGGTAACATCTAAAATAGGAGTGTATCATATATCTCTGTATGGCTATTTATATGTATGTAGGAGTAGATGATATGTTTGCCCTCAACATGGTACTAACACATAGATTCCAAGGAGCCAATACAACATGTAGGTGCCAAAAATATTTTTAGATTTATGATTTTTTTTATTTTTTGGGTATTTTTTTGTAATTTTTGATGATGAGAAAAGATCATCCTATGATTCCATCCCATGGATGGTCATAGATATCTCCCCCCATTATAAACCTTACAACCTTAAGTTGGATCTTTTACATTGTTTGCATCATGATTGGATAGGTTGAAAAGGTACATAACATTATTCCTCCTCACATTTTGTGTGTGTAATATAATATGTAATGCTATCACTTAAAATATGTATTTATTTACCTTCAAGAGAAAAGGAGACACCTTGCTAATATTGGTCAATTATTTCTTCCATTTGGTATAACCAAAGAGTTTCAAGTGTAAATGCATATGGAGATGTGTTAGGCATAACCCAAAATTATGTTTGAATTTCTTTAGGACCACAAATGATTGAAATTATTATGTTTCCCAAGGAGTCTTTCAAAGTGACCTTATTTTGAAAGTCTTATAAGTTAAAACTGAGTTGCTAAAAATGCTTTATACTACAAGTGGTTTTTATTTGTGTAGGATCAATATGGTTTTGTCAAAAATAAGCACCACCCATGTATAAGGTAATTGTTAAATCCTAGTGATGTATGTGCTTTTTGATTTTGTGTAGTTGAGGATTTGGCATAGGATGAAGACCTTGTTTGGGCCCCATATTAAGTAAGTTTTGCAAAGCACACATATAAATATTAGGAACACCACATTTTTGCTCATGATGCTCATTTGGTAATTTATATCCCTTGTTTGTATAAGGGATAACACTTAGGTACCTGGAAGGGGAAAAAGTGGTTAAGGAACCCTTTGGTAATCTATAGAACCAATTGTGAGCCTCATCAGAAATGATCATACATAATACCTTTAATAATAGTTCATCATGTACCCATTGACCAAAAGAATGTGCATAATTTAGCATGTGTTGAAATGGATCTTTATTGTGCCAAAATATACATATATGTGATAATTTGAAAACCATCTAGATAAGAATATTCAAGTATACATTGTGGAATAGGTTAATTATTAAATAAGGTAACATTTTCATTATCATTATGGAAATCTAGTTGCATTTGAAGTATAGAAACCTATTTTTGAAGATCCTCCATAGTGCTCATCATAGACACAAGATCATCCATGGGAATGGTGGTGTTTGACATAGGTGTTATCATTGACTCTAAACCACCATTTATTTTGGATATAGGAATATGAGTATCATCATCGTAATGTATAACAAGTGCAAGGTTGTAACCCTTGAATTTAGGATATTTTGGTAATGGTTCTTGATTTTAATGTGCATCTATGTGGTACCTTATTTGCATCTTGTTATGGAGGAGCCATTATAATTGACTCACCTATTTAATAAGTGTGTATATTCTCAATAGGAATGCATTATTTAGGTAGTACCAATGTAGGAATGCCTTCGGTTTCGAATTGTATTTTATAAAATTAGAAATGCTTATCATTGGTAGAGATTGTTAATAAATTCCCATCATGTATGTATTTTATACATCTATGAAGTGTAGATAAGATAGCTTCCATTGAATGTATCTAATATCTACCCAAAGTATGTTATAATGGAATGATTGAGACATCACATGAAAAGTAGTTGGAATAGTTTTTGGTCCCATTGTCACATCTAATGTAATTTTACCAACTTTAGGATTATGTAAATTATCAAACCCTTTCATATGCATAATCGACTTTTGAAGCAAATTGGTGTTAATTCCCATGATGGTTAGAAAGTGGATGCTACAAATGTTTAGGCTAGATCCATTATCAATGAGCACCCTTTTGATACCCTTATTTTTTATTTGTACGTGTATGAATAAAGGTAAATCTTGATCAATAATATATTTGGAGGGTAAGTCAGTTGGATCAAAGGTAATAAGTTTGGCATTGTTCTTGAGATCTTTCATGATATTTGCAAAATAAGCAGGCCCAATATCACTTAGAACTTGAATTTAACATAATGTCTCTTATAGGATATCTTTGTAAACATTAGATTGTTTTAGGAGCTCAAGTCCTGAAATTTTAGCATGTGTATTCCTCAATTGGTCACTTTGGTGACTATATACTAGATTTATAACATTACAAGAGGAATTATAAAGAGATATCAAATGTTGTCTTTATTTTAACACTCTCTCATAATGTGCATGAATTTGATTAATAGTTTTTACAAGAATAGAAACATAAAAAACCATAATAACTATAAGGTATTGGACCATGAAATAATTTATAGAGATGTCCATGGCAAACATGACTACAATATTTATCAATTAGGGATCAACAACAGAAAAAGAAATCATAAAATCCTAGCTGGCCCAGGGTTGGATGTTCAAAGATTGGTTTCGCCAAATGTTTAACCCTAATTCATATGTGGACACTTACTTTGGTAGATATGGTTAAGGATATAAAAATCATAGGTCACAAGGGTGAATATGAGATCTATAGTAGGCCAATTAATGTGCTAAACTCAGATGTACCATATGCTGAAGTTATTTAATTGATATATGTTATTAATGGAAAGTACAACTATTCTAGATATAGAAAATGATATACAAGTGATGTACTTAACTATATTTTTTGATAATGTAGAGCTAGATCTAGTACAAGCTGAAATCAAGTGAGAATACAGTTCTAGAATAATTATCATATTTTGGATTTGGTGCCTCTGGCTCATTGGATAGTTGTGTTAGCCTAAGAAATTGTGTCGATGTTACTATATAGGTTTAACACTAGTGTCCAATATGGAATATCAATTGAAATATGATGTGACCACCTAGATGCTTTTGGGTTTGGCTTCACCTTCACTCTGGTTCATTCAAATCTGGTTATGGACTGTCACTCCTAGTGAAATGGTAAAAACTTAGCTTTCCATCTTTAATGTAACCTTGGGGGGAAATGGGTTAGTGGGCACATGGTGTCGATCTAACCTGTAATGACCCCACTATCAAAGGGCACTAATTATATATCCAATACTCTAGAAGAGGGCTTTAGACTCATATAGTTCTCCCCTATGTGTTGGCTTGTGTGTGAATCATGTAATGTGTAAATCAAATAAACAATGACCTAGCTTATAACTTGGAAAATAAGACCTTGTGACTACTCCTTCAGGACTTCAAACTTGTAGATAGTCTACTCCTTGGATTGATATTAGAATAGGGTAGAATAGGAAAGCTTTTAGTAATTTGAATGCTTCTTGAATACTCTTTTGGTTTGATTGCTAGGTTTTCCCCAAGTGAGGAATGAATGAGGGTTTATATTTTATTTATACCAATCCTATCAGGAGATAACTCACATTAAATCACTTAGGCTTCCCATTGTAATACATTTCATTTGAAAATTAGATGAATTTAGAGTATTGGACACTTTCGTCAGGTCAGGATAGTAACACCTATGCTTTTATCTATCCCAAATGTTAGTGTCTAAGGAGTAAAAAAATAGGTATAAGACCAAAACTTATAGAGGTGTAAGATAAACACCTTTTAAGAATTTTGGGCAAGATAAGATGTTTGTGTCATCAATATAAGGCTATTTGAACTAAGAGATAGGACAAAGGGCACAAAATAGAGTAGATGCAAGGCTTACAAAATCAAGGAATGTGTAAAACTAAGAGGAACATCCAAGGTCTAAGTTTACCAAGTGTAAAAGACTGAGGTGATACATAATAAAAAATATCATCTACATAATCTGACCTTTGATCTCAAAACCCTAGCTACATTAGGGTTTCTTGTTCTCTAAACAAAATTCTATTTTTTTATTATTAAAAATAAAATTTCAAATTTCAAATGATCATATTTCCTTTTTTTATTAGTATGTGCAATATGGATGCATTTATCACCTACTTTAGCTTCTAATTTATAATAATTGTTACAGTTTCCTATATCACCTCCCTTATCAACTCTATTAAGCAAATTCGTAAACATCATGAGAGGGTTTTTAAATGAAGATAACACTTGAACTCTCTTCATAATTATTTTTTTAATAGTATAGAGCTAGTATCTAGATTCCAACATGCATACTCTCAAACATTTATTTTACCTAATCCTTATACAAATGACAACTACCATCCTACTCCCATTATTTAGCCATGAGTTATCTTGGATCCTGCGATCCATGTTGTTACCATTATGAGACATAAGGTTGCTCAACCTAATACCCCACTTGTTAATATACAATAGGTGTCTCCTAAGCCTAAGCTTATGATAAAACCTAAGGGATATGACCTTGATGACCAATTGATCAATATAAACGCTAAAATTGTAATCCATGAGATCCTAAAACAATCCACTATTTACAAGGATATCCTATGTGAGGAATTACGTGAAACCCAAGTTTTAAGTAATATTTAACTCTCTTATTTTGTGGACATCATGAAATATTTAAAGAATAATGCAAAGCTCACTACCTTTGATCTAATAGATTTACCATCCAAAGATATCATTGATCAAGATTTGCCTTTATTCATACACGTGACCATGCAAAATGAGGGCATCAAAAGGGTGTTTGTTGATAATGGAGGGCCTAAATATTTGTAGCATAAAATTACTAACCACCATGGATATTAGCACAATCACCTTTTAAAAATGGTGATGCATATAAAATGGTTTGATAATTCACATAACCATTTGGTTGGTCAAATCACATTGGATGTAACTTTGGGATAAAAAATGGTTTCAACTACTTTTCAATTAATGTCTTAATAGTTACATTATAATTTAATCTTGGGTATACCTTGGACACATTTAATAGAAGTTGTCCCATCTACACTACACCAATGTGTAAAAATAACAATGATGGGACATTATTAACCATACCTATCGATGATGAACCTTTAATTTTTTTTCAAAATGATACATTCTTAAATCGAAGGGATTCCCACAGTGGTACCACCTAAATAATGCATTCCTCTTGAGCATATACACACATATGAAATAGGTGAGTCAAGTGTAGTGACTCCCTCATCTCCAGATGCAAATAAGGCATTAAATACTGAGGTACACATAGATGCACATAAAGATCAAGAACCACTCCCAAAAGAGCCAATAAAACTATAAGAGATACCAACATTTGAGCTTCCTTTATTGGTCAATACTGAGCAAAAATATGGCCATGTTTCAAATTACTATGACAATGATAATGATACCACTTATGATATGATAGATGAGAAAATGTAAAAACTAAAATTTGATCTACTTGATCACCTTTCACATAACCTATTCAAACCTACAGGTCATGGTACATATAACTTAAATCCACTTACATAAAATACATAACTAAATCTAGATAAGTGAAAAGCAAAATAAGCAGACAAGTATGTAAATGCTTATTACTCCATACATCCCTCTTGGTTAAATACATTGAGTAAATCATACAAGGGTTAAATGAAAGTACATCATGTGAACAATATGGAGTCTTCTCAAAAGGCTCCACAATAAACTTTAAAAATCACAAAACAACATAATACTATAAATACCATATTATCTATGTTACTTGAACATAGAATGATTTTTGTACCTTCTACCAAACATAGATCAAGGAGTAGACTTCTACTTATAGAGAGACTACCATATTGTAATTATCATTGGATTATTGGACATAATACTAATCAATGTGAGGCATTGAATAACTTAATTTAGAAATTTAAGAATAAAGGATGCATACACATTGTGTTTGTAATGCAAAAAAGGAAAAATCCTTATCTATTAGAAGAGAACTATCTCTCCAAGTAAACAAAACTTAAAGAGTTAACTATTACCATCAATATTGATGGGGTATATTTGCACCATCTCCAATTTGATAACAACAAATGGGATACAACATGTGGCACTGTATTTCTTGCACTATTGGGACATACTACAAATGAACTAATATACTCTCCATTGGTGCTATAATCTCAAGGATACATTCAATAACCTATCACATATGGCACACATGTGGAAACTTTGACCATATGGATATTAGACCATGAACCACATTTGAAATTAAAGTTTGGACAAAATTGGCTAGTTGAGTGGAATACTGTTCTAGATAATGCAAATATGTGTATTACTTTTTTTAATATGGATATGAACATTTACACACAACATGATGGGTATGGTTATTTTCCTACACCATTGGCTTTAAGTAAACCATTAGACATAAATATTGAAGAAGTGGAAATACATCGATATAAACAAATCTTGAATTTTTTTCCAAGTGGCCCTACACCTTTTGATGATGAAGACTTTCTTGATTAAAACTATTCCCATATTCCAAAAATACCAAAAAAATCAAAACACTCAAAAATCCAAAAATATTTTTGACATCTTCATATTTTATTAGCTCTTTGACATCTATGTGTTAGTTTCATGTTGATGGATAACATATAAATTACTTCCACATACACATATGTTTTTGTAGATGATATTTATGAATTATATAACACCTCAGTCTTATACACTTACACTTAGAAAACTTAGACCTTGGTTGTTCCTCTCAATTCTATACCTTTCTTGCTTTTAGAAGTCTCACATTTTCTCTATCTTATGCCCCTTGGCCTATCTATTGGTTCAACCAATCTCATTTTGATGACCCAGACCTTCTATATTAATTAGAATTCTTAAAATATGCTTATATTATGCCCCTAAAAGTTTTGAGCATGTACCTATTTTCTAACTATTAGGACATAAGAGTTAGTCCTAGATCCCTGCATTGATGCTAGTGTCTTACCCTAACACAGGTGTCCAGTGCTCTAAAGTCATCTAATTTGTAAATTAAACATATCCTAATTGTAATACTAAGTGCTTTAATGTGAGATATTTCCTAATAAGATTCGTATATATTCTCAGTCACTCCTCATTCATTCCTCACCTAGCATTCAAAGAGCATTTAATTGAGCAAAGTTTTTGTATTTATTCATACTTCCATATCAGTCATAAAGACTGCACATCTATAGGTATGAAGTACTGAAGGAGTAGCTTAAGACCCTTATTTTCTAAGTTACAAGATAGGTCACTATTTTAGTTATTTTCCACATATTACATGATTCACATGCAAGCCAACACATAGGGGATAACTACTTAAATATGGAGCCCTCTTTGAAGTATTGGATATATAGGTAGTGCTCATTGACAAAGGTGTCTTTACTGTATCTCAATTTTATGTGCCCACTAACCCATTTTTTCTAAGGTCACTATGAAGATGAAGAACTAGGGTTTTACAATTTCATAAGGAGTGACAGTTCATGACCCACATCTAAATGCACCAGAGTAAAGGTGAAGACAAAACCAGAAGCATCTAGGTGGTTGCATCTTTTTTCAGTAGGTATTTTGTACTAGAAACCTGCATCCAATTTAGATAATAGTGTTAACACTAATGTCCAAGGTTGACATTATTATCCATGGCTTTAGAAGTACTCATTCCAAAATTTAATGATTATTCCAAAATCCTCTACTAGTGTGCTTCCTGCAGGTTTTAGATCTAGAACCGTATTAACATTAGAACCCAATAATTACATTATTTCTTTGTCATTTCCATATCTAACATAGTTGTACTTACTTTTTTTTATCCTATCTCATTTAAAAAAATTCAACATATGTTGTATCTGACTTTAATATTTAATTGGCTTGTTGTAGATCTAATTATCACCATCATGCATTGTCATTTCCATTTTATTAACCCTATCTACCCAAGTAGGATCCACATCCCAAAATTTAAGGTTAAATATTTTGTAAACACAATATTTTAACTCCAAACCTTAGGTCAATTAGGGTTTTCTATTTTCTTTTTTTTGAAACATATTCTATTTTTTTATTAATCCTAAAAATAAAGTGTTCAAATTTGCAAAGAATAAAATATTCTATTTTCTTGAAATCATGTTTGCTATGGATATATATGTTAATTATTTTATTTTACAATACCTTATAGTGGTTGTTACTTGTTATATCTAATGCCTAATCAAATCAGTCTGATCTATAAGGGGTTTCAAACCTGCATTCTTGCATAGTCCTTCTTGTTCTAATGTATACAATGAACTTTTACCCTCCCCATGTCATGTTACCATCCAATCCAAGGATATTACTACCAAAACTTCACTTTTGGACTTTCTATACCATTCATCCCATTACAAAGATATCTTTTTCGGTACATTATGTATGACCATACTCCCTTGTAAATTAGAACCACCATATGTGGCCTCTATCTTAAGTTTCATCAAATGGACCAAGCCTAATTTTTCCTTTGAAAAAGAGGATTTGCCCCCTCAACATCTTATAAATAGTTGTTTACTACTCTACATCTAGGTGTGTGTTTGAAAGAAAATGGTAAAATGAGTTCTTGTGGACAATGGTTTAGGGCTCAACATTTAGTCATCAGGGTTTCATTTACACATGTCTAATAGATACAAATCCTTTCAAACATTGTGTAATGGTCCAAAAAACCAATAATACTACACCACAATCTTATAATATTTATTTTAGTTCTCGATATTTGCTCAAATATGGGTACAAAGGAAAAGTGTTAGGTAAAAATGAGAAAGGAATAACTCAACCCATTTCTCCTGTAAATAATAAAAAATGACAAGGTTTGGGTTTTTCATAAAAACCTATAAGACATAAACATATATCTCTTAGAACAACTTGTTTTAAAAAAACAAAACATAGTGTATGGATACTTATACAACTGAGATCAAATTGGTTAACCCTCATCTAATTGATAAGGGTGCTTCCCCATAAATTGTGACACTAGATGAGTTATCTAATAATGAATCATTGCTAGAGTACTTGGGGGCATATGCGTATCTCCCTTCCTTATAACATAAGAATATGCTTCCTCATGCCACCTTTCTTCATGCTTAATTTGGTGAGAGCGATGATACCAAAATGATGCATCAAACACTATTCCTACCACACCATTTATCATAGAGAAATCTACTTTGTTAAATGAAGAAACAATCAAATATAACTTTGGAACAGATAAGGACCCACAACCAATTTTTATTGTGGTAATGATGTAGGATGATGAAGACAAAACCTATCAACAGGTTCTCCTTGATTTTACTAAATGCTTTACTTGGGCTTATTTAGATATGTGTAGGATTGATCCATCAGTGGCAATGCATAACATATTATTTTACCCAGATGCTAAATTGGTAAAATAGAAAATTTAAAAAATATGTCTTAAAGTGGCGTTATTGGTAAAAGATAAAATTTAGAGGCTCTTGGATGTCGACTTTATAAGATCCATTGCACATTTTGACTAGGTGTCTAACATTGTCCTTATTACAAAACCCAATGCTAACATTTCTTTGTTGCACTGATTACCATGATTTAAATATGTCTTGTCCAAAAGATGATTTTCCATTACCTAATATCAACATTATTGTAGATTCTATAGTTGGATACGATAAATTTTCATTTATGGATGCATTTGTAGGGTATAATTAAATCAAAATTAATCTCATAGATCTAGAAAAGATCACATCTACCCCTCCTTGGGGTATATTTTGTTATACAATCATGCCTTTTGAATTAAAAAATATAGGATCCACATATCAAAGGGATGTGACTCATATATTTCATGATTTTATACATAAAGCTATTGAGGATTATGTTGATGATTTACTCATAAAATCTAAACATCACCAGTATCATGCTACTAATTTACAAAAAATATTTGAACACTTGTGAAAGCTTAATGTTCGATTAAATCCAAAAAAATGCATTTTTAGGGTATCTTTGGGAAAGCTCCTAGGATACATTATTTCTTAGTGAGGCCTTGAGGATGATCCAAACAAGGTAAAATCCATTATAGAAATGCCACTGCCAACCAATCTAAAATAGTTACAATGTTTACAAGGTTGAATTTAGGCTATTTAGTCTTTCATTATTCAATTTGCTGCTAAAATAATTCCGTTCATGTGTTTTCTAAAAAAGGACACAAAATTTGTATGGGATGATGTGTGTCAGCAAATTTTTAATAAAATAAAAGCATATTTCTCAAACCCACTAGTACTTATGCCTCCTATTCCGAATAAACCATTACTTCTTTACATATCAACCACTCATGAGGCCCTATTAACACAATTTGATGATAATCACAAAGAGTGTGCAATCTATTATATTAATTTCCTTTAGTTGATTATGAATGCAAATATACAGCAATGGAAAAACCATGTTTAGCCTTGGTTTTTGCTACTCAAAATCCAAGACATTATTTTTTTAATAATGAGGTTCATGTTATAATTAAAGAAGACCCATTAAGGTTCCTTATGAATAAAACACACTTAACCAGTCACATCATAAAATGGGTGATGCACCTTATAGAGTTTGATCTAAAATTTGTCACCCAAAAGTTAATCAAAGGTCAAGTTGTAACTGACCAATTGGCAACTCCTTTATTAGATTCTTTTCTGCTCACCAAAGCTTTTGTGATGAGTTTGAGGCATATAATATATCTTCTAATCCATGGAGAATGTTCTTTGATGGATCAAAATGTAGAACATAGGCAGGTGTTGGCATTGTATTTTGTACCCCAAAGGGTGAATACATACATTTATCTTACAAATTAGCCTTTCCTTGCACCAATAATATAGTCAAATACAAGGCCTTGATCATCTTTTTATCCATAGCACACAACCTTCATATAAGAGACATCCAATTTTTTAGAAAATTTCAATTGGTTTTTAATCAAGTTACTAATCATTACCAAACCAAAGAAAAACATCTTTTTACATATAAAGGAATGGTAGATAAACTCACAGAGACATTTAATACATTTTCTATTGATAGTATTCCATGTAAAGATAACTGCCATGTAGATGCCATAATAAGTGTGGGTTTTTTATTCTTGATAATGTTTTGGGCACTAAAGTATAACCCCAATGATCTAGTGCATTGGCCCTTCACATAAGACTGTGGTCTTACACACTCACCTGAAGCATGCAACTAGAGATCGGTTCTTGTGGGTTATGTTGTGTAATAACGTATTAGTCATAATCTTTGGGTTAAGACTTATATTTGATTATTAGTTACATATAAAAAGAGATACACTACTTTGATCATAATATCATTACACTCAATAACCATATTTATGCAAAGAAATTCCATGAAGTTCAGATATGTTACTCAAGAAAAGTAAATATTTACATAGAACTCATATTAATTTTTAACCACAAGTATTTCAACAATGACAACACTAAATCTTAACCAAGCTTAATTGAATTAACTATCAATTAACTAGAATTTAAACAACAAGACTAATTGAAATACCATAAACTCTATATTATGCTTTTGAAGTATAATGCCCAAAACTTTTTCATGTATAATGCTTTCATACATGGGTATTTATACTTGTTTATCCCTGACCAAGTAGTTAAAACATAAATGACATGAGTAATTGGCCAATGAACTCTCTATAAAATAATAGTCATGGGAGTCTATCATCTAGTGTCTCCTAAGGACTTAGGCCTTTGTTCCCCCTATATACTCATTATATGCTATATCCTTTCTGCCATGTGTATTTCTCCTTGTGAGTCAATGTAAAAATCCTAATGGATAAGGTTTGAGTGACCCTTGAGAATCACTCCTTAATCATCTCCCACTTCCCATGCACTCCCTAGGTCTTTCTTTATTATTCTGAGTCCTATGCCCTTGAGTTCCTCATAATAATTCTATTTTTTTATTGGGTCTTTTCATGCTAGTGCTTTTTCACCCTTGTCCTTTCACATCTCATTGGTTCCATGCTATGGTGCTTTTGTACCAATATAGTTTTTGACCATAATCTTTTTACACTATACTTCTACACCATGCTAGTTTCATGCCATAATACCAAAACACTTATCTAATATTTGGGGTCTAACATTAAATTAAACTATGATTTTAGTCTATCCTAGACTAAGTCTTAGTGGTAACCTCTGCCAAAAATTTAGGCCCCATCTGTTCAATTTGCTTCTTGACATTGTCCTACTGTGATAATTTGTTGAACAACTTTGTAATTATTTTTTTAATGGTTGCTTTAACTTTATTCATCTCCTTGTGTTGTTTAGAAATCTCATTGGTCTTTTTGGCCAATTTGTCCAGAGATGTGCTGGGATTCTTCCAGACTTCCTCCAATGTCGAGACTTCACTGACAACTTGTCCTTAGAGGGCTACAAAATTGGCATTCAATTTATAGATATGTGCATTTATTTTCTCTTCCATTATTTCAACATCTTTAAATGCCTTCACACACTTGGCATGATCCCTTATTAAGAGGGTAGCATCAACCATTTTCTGCCTCTATGATTCCTCTACATAGAGTCGAACCTCCAAGATTTTATTTGGTCACTCTAATCATTCAAAAATCCTATCCAAGATGGGGATTACTTCCCCAACTCTTTCAAGGGCATGCTTGTTGATTCGAAGGTCAATTTAGAAAAGGTCCCATATTAGACTGAAATCAACACCATTTTATATGGCCCATTGATACTTTTTTAATGGTATGTAGAACACAAAAAATGGAGCTCATATGCTTCTTGTGCAGCCAGTTCAATTTTTAATCAAAGCTGGTCAAAGTTGGTCAAACTACAAAATTAACCATCATGGAATGATTCACAAATAGTTTCACTATGTAGAGCATCTCGAGAGCTTTCTGATGATATCTCATTTGCAAGAAACTAAGGTTGTGGTCAAAATATATGGTTTCTTAAAGTTCCTACTCAACAGGGAAAAAATTATGACGTGGTAAAAGTGATCACCAAATAGACCCATAATATAATGACATGTGGCTTTAAGTTAATGCAAAAAAATAATTCTTTTCATAGTTGGTCTTTGACAGGCATAAAATGCCAACTATAAGCATTGTATTCAGTGGAGTCCTCTTTATTACGGAGGGGGACCTTACCACCATTAGAGCTATGGAACATTTAGTTGGATGTCGACAAGGGTCATATTGGGAGTGGTCCATATGGTGGGTCCTGAAGCCACCACGTCACTTGCTACCACCTAATTATTTCTATGGTCAAATTTTACCAAGTTTAATGACATGTTAAAGGTTCCATGCCACGTCCAACATAACCCACACACCTTCCAAGTTGCCAAGGATAGCATGACATGCCAAGTAATGCCACAAAGACTGAATGATATGCTAATGCCAAAGCCTTGGAATTATCCACTATGAAGGGTGTGGTAATTCAAACAACCACCCAACATCCCACGTGAAACTTCCATGCCAAGTCAACAAGCCAATTGAATGTTCCAACATGTAAAGTAAGTGGTGGAGATGTGCCATATGCCATGCTAAAAATGGTAGGCAAAGTCCATATAAAACATGATGTAATCCCCATGAAACATGTGGGATATGGATTATACTATATGCCAAATGCCTATGTTGTAGGCATTGGCAATGCTACAACCATACCTTTAATAAAAGGTAAAACATGTTATATTTCTATGTATGTGGGATAAGAATAAATCTCAAGCAAAACCATGGATAAGACCAAAATAATTAAAATTCCACGAACCCATGATATTTTAAAACAATGCCAATCCCATCCTAATAGGATAAAAGATGTGGATAAAAACCATGGGGATTAAGCTAGGTCATATTTAGATAAAAGATAAGCTTCCCCACCATAATTTTTGAAGACCAAAGCACTATATAAAGTGCTCGGGGGTGGTGTTTCGAAACATCAGTTTTTTAGAATCGAATGTAAAACAACTATTGCTAAAACTTAAGCAAAGAGGCTTAAGAGGTTTGTAGGAGTTAGAGGCCAAATTAGAGAAAAGTCCAAAAAAGACTTATGGTATTTTTTCCTGAGGATCAACTTTGATATTGATGAAATTCCATTTTGAAAATGTCTTATAAGTATTTTCAAGCATTTTTAATAAATTGACCTATAAAAGACCTGAAGACATATGCCATAGTGCCAAACTCTATAGTCAAATATGCGTGTTGATTTTATTGATGTCCCTAGAAAAATAGCTATTTAAAATAATTTTTTTAAGTTAAATATTAATTCTATAAATTATTATTATTAAGCAAAAATCAATATATGTAAGGGTATTTTAATAAATTCGGATCAGGTTGGTATCAAAACTAAGTTTGTGGGTGACTTTATGGTTTATTTTTTTTAGCTAAATCACTATTATAATATAATCGATCCAATACTAGCACAAATTTAGTTATTACTGAATACCCTTGTCATTACAATAATGTAATACTTGCAATCTCAAGAGCAATATCGATAAGCAGTGGAGCAAAGACAAGGTGCAAATCAAAAAACTCCAATAAACTATTAATACGTTGTGGGTGGAACTACAATAAGAACACTGATAGAGGAAATAGATGCAAGAAGATGTAGAAACTTGTAGACATTGTGCCTGATGAGGTCATATTATTGAGCAATGCTAGATACTATACCCTAGCAGGCTCTGTTATGGTTAAGGAAGTGAAATGAGGAGAGAGGCAAGGCATCAGCTATGTCTAGTAGCCATCAATCAACCCAACTAGCATTACATCATGAAACAACTCCAAAATCTCTAATGCGATAACTACTACCATATATTATGCTATGTTTCAAGGAAACTCAAAGGTAGAATTGCACTACTATTATTGAGGGGATGTTCATGCAGATCTATTTTAATTGGAGTTCTAGAGCCAGTTATATTACTAAAGGTCTTGCACAATGATTGAAGATAAAATATCTTCTATTACCTCACACTAAGACATTCAGAGGCACTAATGGCATAGTAAATGGATATGCGACTCATTATGGCATCCTAATTTTGGCATTAGAGGGTTATTCTTTGATAACATAGCTCTTGACATAGTTCTAGGAGAAGCTGAGGAGATCACTTTGGGTCATTATTACCTCACATCCTGACATGCCAGAGACACTGCATCAAAAGGAATCCAACTGATGACCAATCATATCTATGAGGTTTAGTTTAAAACAAGCCAAACAATTAAGGTACATTATGGTTATAGCAATGATTCCTCTAATTCATATACTCCTGCTAGTCCTATCAATGAAAATGATGTTGTAAGTCCAACAACAAATATTGCTTTGATTATTAATGTATCTTTTGATGTACATTTTGAAGATGAAAATAGTGAAATTAAATCTTCTAGATATGTTGAAAATATTAGGGATAATGAATGTGCTAACCTAAACATTTATCAAGTCCATGTGTTGATACATTTGAAAAGCACACAAAGGGAATAAGTTGTAAGTTGTTAGCTAAAATGGGATTTGAAGGAAAAGGTATTGGCATTAATAGTTAAGGAATGGTCCAGCCTATTCAAGTGACAAAGAGACCACTTCATGTAGGATTAAGATATGGAGATGAAGGACAAATTTCCTAAGAAGCTAAGTTGAATGATTACTCAAGAAATAAGCTAGAACACCTCAAAGATCTAGAAGAAGTGCTCTCTGAAGATGCAACAACTACATTAGATAAAACATCTTCAAATGACTCATCAAGGTATGAAAAAATGAAATACTCGAATGTATTTTTTGATTATGCCCAAGAAAGTCCTAAAAAGATGCTTAAGAAAAATTCCAAAATGAGGTTGTCTAAAGAAGACAGGAAAAGCTCGTAACAACCTAAGACAAAGGTTGAAGGAAATAGATAGAGTCTTGTCAATTAGAACCAGAGACAACATCAACAAGGGAAATGATAGTCAATGAGAAGCTGATAGTTCAAAGATTGTCACCTTGGAAAGGTAAACAACACTTGTTTAAAAGAATATTATTTAAGTATTATAAGATAGATGCTATCTTTGATAAACACTGTCAAAAGAATCTGATATCTAAAGATAATATAGAAACCCTAGGTTTAGAAACTAAGCCACATCCCAAACCATATTTATTGGATAATAGTAATGTACATGTAAGTAAAACATATAAACTAGGGTTTTCAATTACCTCCAAATTTTTAGATGAAGTTGAATTAGATGTGGTTCCACTCCATTTCAGTGGTATTGTCATAGGAGAACCATATTTGTCTCTAATAAAGGCAACTTTTTTCAAGAAGGAAAATCAATATAACATTGTAAAAGATGGGATATAATATCTCATGCGAGCACATCAGCCATAACCATTATAGGAAAATGATGCCTTCAATGTTAATTTACTCATGTATGTAGACTAGAACATTACAGGGCAACATAAAAGATGCCATCATGAGAAGCATCATAAATAGCCTAAAAGATAGGTTGTATATTTTAATTTATATGTTTCAGTATGTGCAAATATATATGCATATAGGCATTGTTTATAAATGCATATGACCCAAGTATGGGCAATGTTTGTAATCATTATGTATTATTACAATGTTTGTAAAGACCCAAGAAGGAAAACATTTATAAAATTGTGTTGCTATGTAAGACCTTGAGAGGGTAATTGTAAAATGGTGATAACACCAGGTGTCATGCAACATTTTCATAGTTTTAGAATTTATAGATCCATCATAGTATCTTCTTAACCAACTGACATTCAGGGGATCATCTGAGCTAGAGCTGAGGGTCAGAGCCATGTAAAGATCCTCATAGGTCTAGTACCATATTTTTGTGGACAAAAAGCCTTCTTAATGGGGAAGATTGATCTAGAGGTCAATTTATAAAGGGTCCCAAATCATACCAAAACCATCACCATTGCATAGGGCCTATTAATACCTTTCTAATGAATTGTGGAATGCAAAAAATGGAGCTCGTATGCTCCTTACGCAACTAGTCCAAGTTTTGGTCAAAGTAGGTTAAAGGTGGTCAAAGATGGTCAAACTACAAAAATTGACCATCATAGAATGATTAAAAAATAATTCCACTGTGTAGAGCATCTCTAGATATTTTCAATGATATCTAATTTTTAGAAAACTGAGGTCGTAGTCAAAAGATATGGCTTCTTGAATTTCCTATTCAATAAGGAAAAAATTATGATGTGGTCAAAGTGATCAGTAGATGGAACCATGATAAAATGACATGTGGCATTGAGTTTATATGGAAAAATAATTGATTTCATAGTTGGTTTTTGATAGGCATAAAAGGTTGGCTATGGAGACCATAGCCAGTGGAGTCTATTTTTGTTATAGAAGGGGACCCTGCCACTGATAGAGCTATGGAACATTCAGTTGGACGTCGACAAGTGTCAGTTTGGGTGTGGTCCATGTAGTGGGTCCTCAAGCCACCATGTGCTCTTCCATCACTTGACTATTTCCATTATCAAATTTTACCAAGTTCAATGACATGTCAAAGGTTTCGTGCCATGTCCAAGACAACCCACACACCTTCCAACTTCCCAAGGATAGTATGATGTGCCAAGTAATGCCATGAAGACTGAATGATAAGCTAATGCCAAAGCCTTGGCATTATCCACTATGAAGGGTTTTGAAATTCAAAAAACCACCCAACATCCCACATGAAGCTTCCATGCAAAGTCAATAATCTAACCAAATGTTCTAACATGCAAAGTAAGTGGTGGAGATGTGGCATATGCCACACTAAAAATGGTAGGCAAAGTCCATATAAAACATGACATTGCAATCCACTCAAAACATGTGGGATATATATTATACTATATGCCAAATGCCTATGGCATAGGCATTGGAAATGCCATGACCATACCTTTTTAAAAGGTAAAACATGTTATATTTCTATGTATGTGGGATAAGAATAAATCCTAAGCAAAACCATGGATAAGACCAAAAGCATTAAAATGCCATGAACCCATGATATTTTTAAACAATGCCAATCCCATCCTAATGGGATAAAGGATGTGGATAAAAACCATGGGGATCAAGCCATGCCATATTTGGCTAAAAGATAAGCTTCCCCACCATAATTTTTGAATCCAAAAACACTATATAAAGTGCTCAGGGGTGGTGTTTCAAAACATCAATTTTATGAAATTGAATGCAAAGCATCTATTGCTAAAGCTTAAGCAAAGAGGCTTAAGAGGTTTGCAGAAGGATTTAGAAGTGAAATCAGAGAAAAGTACGAAAAGAGACTTATGGTATTTTTTATCAAGGATTAACTTTGTAGTTGGGTAAAATTCCATTTTGAAAACATCTTGTAAGTATTTTCAACCATTTTTAATAAATCAACTTATAAAGGACCTGGAGACATAGGCCATAGTGCCAAACTCTATAATCAATTTCGTGTGTTGATTTTCTTAATGTCTCTAGAAAAATTGTTGTTTAAAATAAATTTTACAAGTTAAATATTAATTCTATAAATTATTATTATTAAGCAAATATCAATATATGTAAGTGTATTTTGCTAAATTTTACAGATGACTTGCATACTTTGACCACCTCAATGAATTATTTTGCTAGGGAAATTTCTTCATTCATCTATGTGAGTTTCTCTTTACATCATTTCAAAAAAAGATTCACTAAGATCTCTATTTTATTTATGGCATCCCTATCTAGAGGCACAACATCCAATAGTGTTGGCTCTTGGCCCAAAATTGGTTGTATAAATTTAGGGTTTTAACCTTGGCCTCTGTGGCCTCCTTGTTGTTTCAAAGCAACCAATTCTTATGTGAGTGGCTTTCAGGTGGCAAATTCTTTCTCATACAGACCCACCACCTGGGCATGTTTATTATTTACATCATGCACATCAGAGTCTAATAATATATTCTAGTACATGAATTCAAAAGCCATCTTCAAGAATGCATGCTGGCTTGTAAAGGAGTGATCTTTTGGGTATCAACTCATAGTGGTTTTGGTAGTGCTGGAGCATCAAGACATAAGAATATGTTGTCTTGAGCTAGCTCAAATATCACTCCTCATTTTACGTGTCTAATAGGAAGGACATCTACCACCTTGTGTCTAAGGTTGCATCTTGGGGAAGGAAGTGTGGCCATAAGTATAACATCTTATCAGGGATGCCCATTTGATACTGGATGCATAGATTGGTAGATGCATCAATGGAAGGTTCTTCTTCAGACTCAGTTGGTTCCTTCCCTTTATTCAAGTTGTACTCTAATATCTCAACCTCTATATTAGTAGCTAAAGAAGTGATACCAATAACCATTTTACTCATCTGATAACCTTCACCATCCCCCTCTTTACCATATGGACCCCCAATGTCCAATGGTGAGTCTTAGAAGATGGCCTCCTCCTTTCAAACTGGGGAGGATGTCTTTTCAAAGTTAGAGTCAGACTCTTCCTTTTGGATTATAGGTTCTTCCTATTTGAGCTCTTTCTCTGGCTTTCTTTGTGGTACATCCCTTATTGGCAAAAATACTTGTGAAGTTTTAAGAGCTGAAGGTGGGGGTAGAGGAATGTGCGTGGGAGAAGGTGGAGGTGGAGGGACCTATGGATGTAGAACTTTGGGTGAAGAAGGTCAGGGAGGATAAGGGATAGGTTGCGGTGTTTAGGCAGTTCTCTTCCATTTTGGAGGAACCTGCTATGAAATTGTGCTAGCATCATCCCTAACCCACTTTTTCTTCATTAGGGGAGGTACTATTGGGAGATTTTTACATGTATGCTCTGCACCCTTTGAACTCTTATACATGGGTCGTAACATGTAGAATAGATTATGCACCTATTCTCCCACTAATATTAGTTTGACCTTGATATCTATTTGGTCAGTCTCTCTTTACCTATAGGCATTCTTACTTAGATAGACGTATAAATTTTAAAGGGTATAAATCTCCAAGTTGATTTTGTCTGCCTCCAAGGCAATATGATGTGCATCATATATGCATTCACTAAGTCAATAAAGTACCATGTTGAAAAGGCATATGGTAGCTTCAGCCATATAGAGAATTCTTTGAAAGGGACCATCTTGATGCATGCCAAAAAGAAGTGTTGCTTCACAGTGAACTGATCTTGTTCACCATCTAGGGTGGGCAAATCTTTTGGAATGCACCATTCATTCCTAAATGCCTCCTTCATTCCATAAAACCAAGAATTCATTTTTATTTTGTAGGTGGGGGTGATATGCCTTGAGGATGTGAACACCTTATAACACTTAGCAGGGGACTTGTTCTCAGGTTGGTATGCCCACTTCAACACTTCTATGGTGTAATCAAGTACATTGATCTCATCAAATACCATTCATAACAAGAATACTCCCCATGGAAACTTATGATTGGGTATCTAATGGGTCTTCCCCACATCCTCAATAATTTTTTGGCTAAATTACATAACCCAATTATACTTCAATCCCTTAATAACTTGGTGGGCAATGTATAGGTGGGCCATATCTACCTCTTTTCAATGATCAATTTCATCAGTCTTGGTTAATATAATATGCACTGCAACCCAAAGAGCATGATCCTATAGGTTCTTTATGTGCATGGCATGGCCCTACTTTTAGTACATTATCACTGTAGTTGTCTTTATGATCTCATCATATTCCCTTAAGTCATATACTACATCCAATCCCAAACAATGTAGTCTTAACACCTTACTTATCCTCTAAGGTGTGATCTCCATGCTGTCCCCGATGAAGTAGAGGTAGTCCTCATGAATGCATGAGAATAGAAACTTGATTTCCTCCATGGGTTTTCCAAAGTAAAGTAGATTAAATAATTGGAAAAACCCCACAACTTCTAAAGTGTTGAAGATATTGAGGTCATACACCAAATGGTTCTTGATATTCTAGCACTCAACTCGATAGTCATTCTACAACTCAACCTCATTCCTAAGTTGATGATGGTTATAATAAAAAATTGTATGTGGGTACTTTTGAGACCCATTTATCCATGCACAACACCACATTTAGGTGCTAAATTTATTCAATCATCAATGGTAGGGGTAGAGATGATTGTGTCTTCTTTACTTGACACACCATACTAGCTTCTTCTCTTTCCATGTGTTGTCCCTGTTCTTCAGGTGTTTCTTCTTTGATGATTACTAATTATTCCCCAAGTAATTTTTCTTCCTTTGGTATCATTGGTAATGGATAAGTCCTTAAGGCCTTCTTCTTAGGCTGCATCACCCTCTAAGGAACCCAAAGGTTGAGGCATGACCGCTTAATGTTCCAAAAAGAATATGTGATTGTTATGTTGACAATTTTGGATTTTTGTGCTTCGTTTCCCTCTAATGGTAGACCTCTACCCCTAAAACCTACAACTATAAGTTTTCCTTTTCATGGTCATGTCTTAGAGTTAACCCTTTATTTTGATTGCATAGTTTGATGCTCGACTCAATACCTATTTATAAACTAATGATGCTTAATATACTCACTCTAGAATCACTCTAACTCAAATCATTCTTTGGATATGTAATCACAAATGGAAGCAAAGGCAAAATGTAAAAATGAACTAACTTGTCTTTTTATAGGCTTGAGGGGGTTAACCCACATTTACTACCCCCTTTCCTTTCATCCATCACTTCTCACCATGAATGTAAATTTAATGACCATCATTCTTTGACCATCACTTCTCTCCATAAATGCATTTAGCAATATTATCTTGTCATGACGTTGGCACATTTATTGAAACCAATATTTTATCACATTAATGACACATCCCATCCCACACCTTACTTTAAAGTGGAAGATAACTTTTCTTATTTATTTTGAATTGTTAAACCATTTGGCAGGAATACCCTATCCTAGGGCTAAGCGATTTACATGCCTTAAATAACTTGTATGCCTTAAGTAACTTGTGTACCTATCTTTAATCATGAATTCAAATATCTTTCACCCCACACTAAAACTAAGTCATGGTCCTCCATGAAAATTCAAGTACAAAACTTAAGTTACACTATATTAAATAAATGTTGTGCATAACAAAGGTAATGCTTTTATTGAAAATAAGAAATATTAGACTAATGGCATAAGCCATATTGTTATAAAATTTTAACTTATTTAGAGGTGAAATACATCCAAAATTGGCTTCTATTGTAATGCCCAAGAAGGAATTGGCTATCCAGCTTTTGTAATCAACAAGCGCCAGTAGGTCGAATACTATGGATTACAAAAAGGCCATCCCAGTGAATTCAAAGTTTTCTAGAATGACATGCAAACTTGGATTCATATAGTAATACTTTCATTCTGGGTGTAAATGCTTTATGCTTGATGTGTCAATCATGCCATGATTTTTGTTTATGTTTTTCTACATCCTGACTCTAATGAGCAAGGAAACATGCTTCATCTAGATATAACAAAGTATCTAGGAATGCCTTCAAGGATGAATCCTCACCCAACTATTCAATGTGTGTAATATGAAGGGATGGTACCAAGACCTCGACTGGTAGGACTGCCTCTTTGCCATATACTAAATTAAATGATGCATTCTTTTTTAGGCACTTTAAGGTTATTCAATAAGCCCATAGTACCATATATACTCTATCATCCAAATTAGTTTGTCCAATATTACAATTTTTTGTTAGGGTGGTACCAAAGATTTTATTAAATTACCTTAGTAGTTCCATTGGCTTGAGGGTGATATAATGTTATTTTGTGATGAGAAATCATGAACTCAACAAGTAGGATGTGAATAGTTTCATTTAGGAAATGGATACCATAATCACTAATAAAACTTATTGGGCATCCAAACCAAGTTATGATATGTTCCCAAATGAAGCATGTAGTAGTAACAACAGTACAATCCCTTGTTGGCATAGATTTAATCCAATGCGTGAGATAATCAGTTGATGTCATAATATAATGGGAACCTATTCATCATCCAACTAGAGTGATGGGGCCAAAAAAATCAATGGCCTAATTTTCAAATGGTTCTTGAGATATAATTGGACATAAGGACATGACATCTTGATAATTAGGTTTTCCTACGTGCTAAAAAATGTCATGCTTCCTAACATATATCTTAGCATCTTAAAAAAGAGTAGGCTGCCATTATCCAACTAGCAGAACCTTGTGCACAATAGCCTCTCCATCATAGTGTCCACCTATAATGCCCTCATGAACTTTTTGAAGTACTTCAAAATGCTCATGTTTCATGAAACAATGTTGAAGAATTTCATCACAACCAATTTTTATAGTTTCAATTCAATAACACTATCCAATGATATATTTATCCATGCAACACATTTTTGTTTATTAGATAATTTAAAGCTTCATGATCTATATAAAATACAAAGGGAGTCACCAATAAATATTGCCAAAATTTTTGCTGAGCATAGACCATTAACAAGGCTTTGCGTTATGTGGTGGTGTAATTCTACTTAGCTAGAGTAAGTTTCCTACTATCAAAGTAGATCAGGTGATCAAGGCAATCTTTACCTGGTTGTGCAATGATTGCATTAATTTCCATTCCATAAGCATCAACATGGACATGGAATGGGCTTGTCTAGTCAAGGAACTTGAGGATCAGAGTGGTAATGAGTTTGTCCTTTTAGGAATCAAAGGCTTCTTAGCCGGAACAAATCCATATGAAGTGCTCATTATAATTTAAGATTTCCTTGAGAGGCATGGAAATCTTTGCATATCCATGGATGAATTTCGTATAATAACCTATATGTCCTAGAAAGGTGTTGACCTCGTGCTAAGACTTGGGCATTAGAAGGTAAAGAATGATAGATACTTTTATCAAGTCTACCAAAAGTCCATCCTTAAAAATAAAATTCCCTAGAAGAACACTGAAAGGTGTAGCAAGTAGAAACTTCATTAGATTTAATGATATTTATAGGACTGAACAACGCTTAAGCATGAGCCATAGATTAGAGTAATGGTCCTTGACCAAGCCATAGACTATCTAGTCATCCAAGTAGACTTAAAAAAACTTATGGATGGAATGTTTGAAGGCTTCAATAGCTATATGTGAGAACATAGTTGGTGCATTATTTAACCCAAAAGGCATGATAGTATATGTGAAGGATCCCCATTCAGTGGCAAACATAGTCTTAAGTTGATCCTCTTTGGCGATCTAGACCAAATGGTACCCCAAAAATCCATATATGAAAGTATATATTTCATACCCAATGAAGCCTTCAAGTATTTATTCTGTGAATGGTGTTGGGAAGGGATCAGTGATGCAAGATGCATTAATTACCTAGTAATCAACACAAATTTTGATGCATCCATCTTTATTTATACTTATCACCATATGACTGACCCACTCAGATTCATAAATTAGGGTGATTATTCTAGTGCATAACATACTATTAATTTCTTCCTTTATGTGCACCCGTAGATTAGGATTCATCCTATATGGCCTTTTCCTAACTAGTTGAGCGTCATCACCCAGTTTAATATGTATCTTACCTAGGGATGGATGAACTTCTTTCATCTCACTGTAGATTCTTGGAAAGACATCTTGGTATTATTTTAAGAACTCAAATATCTTTGAAACTTCTATGTCAGTCCAATAGTTACCAACAATAGCTATTTTTGGTTCTTTCTCTATGCCAATGTTATGCTGAATAGTTTGAATGGGCCTGAAGTAAGGGTGGTTTGTGTCATGACTAGTGTCATGAATAAATCATGTGCCATAGTCCGTAGGGACATCTAAGTGATTTGATAGAGGGTCAAGTGGGTTAGACCCTTCAACTTCTACCTAAAATACTAGCTTTTATTTTCTTAGATGTATCTCTTCACATCAGTCTTGATTAAGGACTGGTTCTAGTATGGGAATAAATTATGTAGATGGTTCATTGAATAGAACTAAACCTTCTTCTATAGCATTATGGATATATCTTAGGAAATCTTAAATGGGACTAGGATCATCAATAAATACTTCATGTATGGCCTAGATAGTGAGGCACAAATCCATCCTTAGAGAGGAATACGATAGTGTCAATTTCATATTTTCCTTTAATAGATGCTAAAATCGGTTACCCATATGTCAATCTTCACAAAAATATCATGATTTCACCCAAGTTCATAAATTTCAATAAAATGCATGTACCCACAATTACTCTAGTAAGTTAGACTCTTTAGCTCTCCATATTGACTCATAGGCCTCTATGTGGGGTTCAGGGGCTTATACTCTACTATAGATGATTATTTTGCTGACTTAGTTGTCATGATGGAACTGATGATGTAAAGCAAAGCATACTTGATCCCACTAGAGAAGTCACTCATGATGGGTTTGCCACCATCTTGTAGTTGTACCATCAAAGAGGTGAACCAAGGATCATATATGATCATTGTCAGAGTGATAAAATTCTTCAAGGCACTGGATAAAGTCATGAACTTCCATTTATCCATGAAACTGAAGGGTTGCATCAAGTCTTTCTAAGGGTGCATCTATCATTGGTCCCCTCATGACTTGACTAGTAAGAACGTGAACAAACTTTTGGCATTTATGGTACTGGTGCAGAACGTTCTCCGAACTATCAATGGCACTACACACTCTTTCAATGAGGGCATAGTCACCATGTACCCAATAATTATAAGCATTGGTTGTAGTATCAAAAAAGGACTGAGTGTCCATCCATCATAGGATGCCATCAGGAGTAGGATCGTGTTGCTCACCATCTTAGGTAGTGACATTATAGATGTGGTTATTATCTTCTTCCAGATTAATAGGTTCTACATATGGGGGCCCATGTGTCTGATCTAAGGGAATAACAATGCGTTAATCAACATTCTTAGAACTAATGTAGCACTTTTTAAAACTTAAGTCTACATTATTTTCATAACACTAGGGTCAGCCCAATAGCGCTAGCAAGTCATCGGCCTCTACTAACTTGAGAACTTCAAAGTCAGCCTTCAAAGGTACTCCAAGTATATCAATCATTGCATTCTTGAGGACACCAATTGGTAGAGCATGAGTTTTATTAGCCATAAATAATACATGTAATGAAGGTTGTAATGATAGACTAGTCATTTTGTACCATACATCCTTGGTGAGGACATTAACTTCAATGCTTGTGTCAACTAAGATGTCTTGAATTACCCAATAGTTGATGGTAACATTCACTAGTATTTATTTTTCTTCTAGAGGGCTAGAGGAATAAGGGTAATTTACTGATGAGCATGATTTAAATGATGATCTTTAGTCTACTAAGTCATTTGAGGTTGAGAATCAGTTGGTTTTTGTACTTGATTCTTAATCCAAACACTTAGTTGTGGGGTAATGTCTTCGTCCAGCATACACTTGCAAATCTCTTAAAAATCATCTCATGCCATGTTTTGAGGCTCTACTACCTTCTTCATATTAGTGCATTACATTACTTCTTGGTCCTTAAGAAATTGAATTTATCCTTATAATTTTTTTACTAGTATCATAGTGTGCTGGAGCACATCCTTCTATTACTAGGCATCAAGATACTTCCTCATCTGAGGCTCTTCATGTTGTACCTTCTCAGTAGGAGTAGATGTAGATTGAGATTATCCTCCACTATGTGTAGTGATATTCATTTGTTTAGCTATTGGGGTGATTGAACATTCATGTTATTGTGGTTTCTCAATATAAATCATACATGTACTCTTTTCATTTCTCTCCTTAGTGATGGCCATGTACAAGTCAGGACATTCTTCTAACTGATGGTCCTTTTTACAAAAAGCACATACATGGTAAACTAGATAATCTCTTTAATAGTGGTCCAGGGATTCACACTCATAACATGTTCTTGGTGGGAGAAAACCACCTCCTCATCCTTGTTCTTTACCTCGACCATAATAACCACCATCATATTGATTGCTAGACACAGTGGTTTAGCACATACCACACACACGTGCCTCATGGATATCACTAATTAATTGACAATCATTTGTGTCATGGGTATAAACATCACATATTTTAAAATATTTAGACACCTTAGAATGTGTGGCTCACTATAAAAGAGGAAAAGAGCATACATCATGCTCTTCATGGAAGATTTCACATGACTATTTCAATACAATGTAGATGTTTTTGCATGAGCAGATACTTCGGTTATGTCCTTCAGATTCACAATCAATGCACAAAGACCAACACGAGTATCGTATGCATTGTTTGCTATTAATTTTTTAAGTTTTGATACCATTGAAGTGATTTGGGCTTTCATAAATGGAATAATCCCAATGTCAATACTTCCAATAGCTTCAGCATGGAGGGTGGCTTCCAAAGCTTCGCACAAGCTAGTAAAGGTTTTCTAGGATAGTGTTCAATGAAAGGGAAGTAACAATCCTCCCACAAACCATTGTGAATGTTGAGCAACATTGATTTAAAATGACAACTTTGACATAAGTGTTTTGAACTATGCATCATATTCCCATACACTTTTAGTAAGTTCATACTTTATATCCCTTAGCACAACAATACTTTGTTGTTCAAATTCAAAATGTCGAATAACTAAAAGAATGCCATTTTGAGCTGATCATAGTCAACCACCACTTTTTGATGGTTGAATTTTCTTTACCATTTATGCATTTGATCTAAAAATGTAGTCATAAATTATGTGTCCTTTCACTCAAATGAAGTGATGCATTGTGCCATCCAAATAAGTTCACACTTATGGACATGCTATGTAGAATTTTCCACACCTTGATATTTAGGTAGGTGAAGGTTCATTTCATAATAAAATATTATCAACTAAGGTTCTTATGCTAGTGGTTTTTAAGAACCCCCAGATCTTGTTCCTTAAGGAGGAAGTCCGCCACTTCCTCCCATGTCACTACCTAGTCTACCTGCAGTGCCTCCAATAGAAATGCCCATGCGATGGGGTATGGTAGCTAATTAACTAAAAATATTTAGGTTGGTACTCTATCCATTTTGAATGCTAGGTCCTCTAGGTATCCCAAATTATGCCATGAAATTCCCTTGAAGAGGGAAAGAAAATGTTAATTTTGTATGAGTTATAATTAGCTCAATTACAATATCCCTTATAGGATCAATTTCTAATTCCATGCTATCTGTATCCCAATTATGAATACG